>CM053591.1:163621039-163633035 GCA_028646515.1 Pseudochirops corinnae | reverse complement strand
TAAACTCAGAGAAAGATATAGAAAGACTATAGTTTAAATGGAGACTGAAGCAAAACTCGTTATCGTTCTCTTTCATGTCTGGTTTTGCTTTTTTTTTTTTTTCTTTTCCCAGTGATCACTCATTGGTTACAACCCTTCTATATGACCAAACTATTGTACAATGTGAAAGTATTTGCAGATCCTATACATGATTGCACGCCACCATGGGGGGAGGGGAAGGGAGGGGAGAAAATCTGAAACTCAAGTGATTGTGGAACTGAATCTTGTAAATTAAAAGTAAATGAGTAAATAAAAAAAAATTAAAAAAAAAAAAGATTTCTCCATCATGCCTTCTTACCATGGGAGTTTCTACCTGAGTTTGCATTTCAGGAAGGGGTCCAGAATGGTCATCCTCACTTCTCCTCACAGCTCTTCTGACTCTCAGGACTTCTCCACCATTCCCTACCTCTATCCCATAATTCCCCTTTCCAATTCCCATTTATGTGTTGCTTCTTCCAATAAAGATGTATATTCCTTGAGGGCAGTATTGTCTTTCTTTTTGCTTTGTATTCCAAGAGTTAACCATGATAACTAGCACATGATGCACATTACTTTGCTTTGCTTAAACCTATATCCTAACTAATGAAGTTGTACAATGAGCTGAGCAATTAAATAGGATGAGATTTGCAGTCTTCGTAACCTTTGAGGAAATATTTTGAGCTTTCAGGGAGCCTAAGCTACTCACTTCTGGAACAGCCTATCTCTTTAACACTGTTATTTTCTCTATATTCCCTGTGGTTATAAATCAAGGAAAATTATGATCTCAGGGTGGCTAGTCAGTGCAGTGAATAGAGCTCTGGCCCTGAAGTCAGGAGGACCTGAGTTCAAATCCAGCTTCAGACACAACACAAAACTAGTAGTGTGACCTTGGGCAAGTCACTTAACCCCAATTGCCCTACTTTCCCCCCTCCAAAAAAAAAGCAAAAAAAAAAAATTATGATCTCAAAAGAATTAAATCTGTAGGTTACTTATGCCCCTAAAAATGCTTTATTAGAAAGCTTCATGTTGGGGGTAAGCAGGTTATATTGTATCACAAATGAACAAATGGCACAAGCGACATTAAGGGTGTGTATGGCTGGAAAAAGAAATGGATGCATCACTTAATGAGAATGAGAGAAAGAGCTGTCTATCCCCAGTGGTATAGTGGCAGTCCCCAAAGCATCTAGAAACTGTGCTGGATCTTCTATAAAGAACTCACAGAAAGACATGAGAAAGAATTACACTGGAAGAGAAGGCACTGATAAATTGTCATCTGTGACTGCCACTTAACCTTTCTCCATTCTTGACCCCTTTTGAATTTTGCCAACTTCCACTGGTGTTTCATGGCCTGGGAGCATGCATGGTGTATAGTGCACACACTTTGTGTTTAGAACCAAGGCTGCAGTGAACTTGCACAACACAACACAGGCAAGTGCTGCCAGAAAAACCTCAGATTCATTACATGTTTGATTTTTAATTAATTTTTGGTCACTGAACATTTAGAAATCTTTTTCTGTGGCCAAATATGGAATCGCAGCCCGTAGTTTAAGAAGCACTGGATATTGGTGGGGTACAGTCTCTGGGAAACCCCTTGAACTCTGACTGAATCTTTCCACCTGATGAGGCATTTCCCTGAGGCCATAAGCCTTTCATTATCCTAGACCCAAATCTCTAAACCTAGCCTAGTTCTCCACTGTCCAGCTACTTCCCACCCTTGACCCTATCAAAATATCTATACCCAAATCTGTTATCCTTAAACTAATGTAGCCCTCCATTGTCTGTCATCTCCAGGTAACCTTCAGCTATTTCTCACCCTTAATCTTATTACTGGAGTCTGACCTCAGTCCCCTCAAGATCCTCTTTAAGCTCCTCCTTGACACTCCCCAAACCGATCCTCGAGAACACCCCTAAATCCTCCCACAATCTTTCTGTATATAAGATCCATCTTGCCTCTATGAAGGGGCTGAGAATTCAGTCTAGCTCAGACTCACTCTGTGTCAGATTATACAACACAAGCATTACAGATACTTAGACTCCTTAAGAGTCTACTCATTATGGCCAATCTTTAATAAACTTTGTTTTACTTTGGCTGAGAGAAGACTTGAGTTGAATTAATTCAGCCGGACCTGGCATATGGATATTTTGGGGTCTTGAGTGCCCCTAAATCCTAAACCTCCACAATACCAATGGATAGATGACAGCAGGAAGATCACAAAGGGACATACCAGAAAGCTTAATACTGATGAAGAATAATGTAATCATTTTTATATGTTCAACATACTTGGCAATAATCCAACTACAAGAAGATAGGACAGGAGGTACCTTACAAATGAAAATTATTTTTAGTGTTTTGAGTTCATTAGTAATGTGTAGGATAAAATGACCCTTGCCCAAATAAAAATAAGCAGAGATATCTCCAAGTAGAGTCAGGAAGGATGTATTTAATTATTTCTTCTTGCAAGAAGGGTGGTCTCACTACCAGAAACAGTCTAGTAGGAGAGGCAAAATACAAAATGCAAAGCTTGTTTAAATACCCAAAAGAACACCCCTCCTTGCCCTTCCTCTGTCCTGCCCCTTTAATTAGGAACTGAGACTCACAATCTTGACCACAAAAATCTGTTGGCTTTGTGGGTGAAATGTCAATATCAAAAATAGATAAAAAAAAGCAGAAGACACATGTCTAGCAGTCATGAAAGCAGACAAAATAGGCCATCAGTATCAATATAGATATGAAAGCAGACAATATTTTATAAATCATGGGGATTTTAGGACATGGTGACCTGCCCAGAGTTCTGCAATAGGATTTCCAATTTTATATTTGTACAGGTCAGATGGTGGTCAGTGGAAACAAGTCTGGGTCTATAGCTGAATTTGAGGAACATGCACTTTCCCCTCCTGCACAGTAGCTAAGCTTAGCAAAAACCTCAGCTTATGACCAAGGAAGTAAGGCAAGGGTCCCAGGCTGCTAAGTCTTCAGTAACTTGCTACAAATCTGTCTAGATTTTAATACCACCTGAGAAGATTTTCACCTGTCCCATTCAACGATACTTTAGAATAAATTTTAAACCTTTTGCAAACACATCAGATTGTATCTTTCCTACAATAATCAATAACTGACATGAGCTCAAAATAATTGAATCATTTAGGTTGGTTTGAAATTCCAAAACTAAAAGTGACTCAAAGTATTGATGTTTTCTTTTTAGTTAAATTTTTTAAGAAATAATGACATTTAGATGACCCATTAAGGTTTTTTTCAAAGTGCTGTACTTATATTATCCACTTTGATCCTCAGGACTATTATTGAAGTGAGTCTAAAAAAGGTTTAGTGACTTGTCTAGGGGGTCACATAGATAATAAGTATGTGAGGTGGAATCTGAACTAAGTTTCTTCCTGAAACCAGCATTTCTCCAGAAAGAAGTTTGGAGGCATTAACTACAGTGATGTGTAGTTAATGCAAAACCTGTCTGGCCTTTGAAGACAGAATTCATATGCAAAAACTAATCTTTTTTCTGGAATTGTTACTGATATGAGATAGACTTATACCAAACATAACCCTTGAGCAGCTTCTAGAATGCATTTCATTTCTAACTTGCTTACATCCTCACTCATTTGTAAGTAGAAGAGTCCATTGAGGATTTTGATATGCCTATATGAAGAATTTCAGAATGGATTTCTTCATTCTACATGGCCTGGAGCCATCATTTCCTGGCTCTGTGGGAGGTGAAACCACTATAAAATTGTTCAACTTTGTCAAATGCAGCAAGACACCCAGTAACAAATTCTTAAGTTAGAGTACATGGAATAGGAAACAAGTCCTTTTTAAGCAGGCTACTTTTAATGGCAGAAGGATACATGGTTCAATTGTGCCAGACTCAAAAAGAATGGGGTTTTCCTGTTTGGATGGCCAAAATAACTGGTCTTCTTATTTTGTAGCCTTACAGTGAGAAAATAACAGGGTAGTAGTAGTGAGACAGACAAATAGCCTTGTTAAGGACAGGAGTAATGTTGTGAAAAATTAAATGAATATATAATTAGGTTAATAATTTTTCAAGGACATGATGAAAAAGCTATGGTGCCACTAATAAAGAGAGTGTTTGAAAAATAGTTGTATTCAAAATAAAATTTTAAATTAAAAATAACGAATAATAGTTGTTCAACTCCTGTGACTAGGATTTCTCAGTGATGCTATTAAATGAGGAATGGAAATTAGATTGAGATTCTTAAAGCCTTTTTTTATGATTTTTAGAGGATAAATGCTTTATTAGAATTAAACTCATCTAAAACTTATTCCTTCACCCTGCTAATTAATAGAGCAGAAGCTTGAATTTGTTAATTAAAATAAGATACCTCAGGGAATCAAAATTAATTTTGATATCCTAATAGTTAGCTTTATACCAATAAATTTTCCTGACATTTTGCCCACATTACAGAAAAGTGAATAAAGGATGTTTTGAGCCTGAATTTGGTGAGGGGAGGAAAGAATTACTCATTTTAGAACTAATCACAATGCCCAATGTAGATTAATGTGGTTTTTCATTAAGGCTAATCTCTATGGATATCTTAGAAATTTCAGAGTGAGCTTTTGAATGCTGTAAATCTAAGTCATTTGTTCCAATGTGATCCAGCTCAATAGTAATGGAAAGCTATCACCATCTGGCAGATGTTTTCGGGTCTATGGGAAATGAGTTGAGGGGCTCATTTCAGTTTCTATTGAACACATGTCCAGGTCACCAGAAACACCACCACAATTTGCACCTAATTAGCAATCACCAGTATGTTGTGGGCTGCACAGTAATGGAAGCTGGGCTAGGCTCCAAATTCAGAAATGATCCCATTCTGATCCAAATGGAAATGCCCTAGTGGGGTCAGCATAAAGGGAGCTTGTGTGTCTATGTTGTATAAATGAAAAAGGATTTTGTTGTCCACAGTGTTCATCTGGCATTTCCCATGAATGCTGTTCTTTCTCTCAGAAATCAGTTTTAAATTCCACAATACTGAAAGAGACATGGGAATAATGGGAAGGACAAAGACAAGCAAAGTTTGCCATTCCAATCTAGGCTAACCTTTTAAAAATAAGGCCAAGGTCCATGCAGAAATTCCCACAATTATGAAATTGGGATGATAGATAATTGTCAAATTATGATTTTTCAAAATAAAAGACCAAAAATAACCTGTGTTCTTTCATAGCAGGGACAGAATAACAATTATAATGTCATAATAATGGCAGCAACAATAATTAGCATTTACATAGAACTTTAAGTTTGCAGAATGCTTTACATGTGTTATTTCATGCGTTCCTCACAACAACCTCTGAAGAATGGGCTATGATCCCAATTTTACTGATGGTGAAACTGATGCACAGAGGTTAAGTGACTTACTCAGGGTCACATGGTTAATAAAACCCAGAGAAAGGATTTCAAGTGACCTCTCCCAGAATATCAACCCAAGCATTCTACCTGCTATAACCTATCTCCTCTATCATGTGTTTTTCCATATGCTGACCAAAATTATCGATTAAAGTTCTGTAAAAAACTATGCTTAAGTCATAATATCTATAAGACCTGAAAGCTAAAGTAAAGACAGAGGAATCACCAAAGTATGTGCGCTGCTCAGTGGATATATACCAAGAAAAGAATGTCTTTTTTTTTTCATTCTTTGTTTATATCCTCTTAGCATAGGTCCTAAAATCACCAAGGTTGCCTTGTTCCTGAGAAGGAAGAAATGGAATAATGCCAGTGTATTTTGACAAAAAATGGGAACATTTGGCAGAGTAAAGAGGACAAGAGTAGTATAGTTCATGCAGGGAGTAAAATTACTTTTATATAAAATATTCAAGACAGCCAAAAAGATACCTAGGATTCAGCAAGCTACAAACTAAATAAAACCAAATACTTAGTTTATAGTCTTATGGTAAGGATGCTGGTAATCATAGACATACCTAGCTTTAAATGACCTTAGACCATTAAACCATTCTAATCTAATGAGCAGGCACACATGTAAAACAACTGAATTACCACTACAAAACAATATACAAACAAGTATAACATGGCCAAACGGGCCTTTTTCACTTCCACAACAAGCCGCTCAATCTCTGATCTCTATGTCTATATACTGGCCATTCTCCATGTCAAGAATGAACTCTCTTCTCATCTTCTCTTAGAAATACTTGTTTCCTCTGAAGCTCAGTTCATCCACTGACCTTCCACTAGTACCTGCCCCCCCCATTTAATTTATAGTTATTTTGGATATGTTTTTAATTTTATTTTTAATGCTCTTTTATTTTTAATTCTTTTCTTTTTGTATTTTCATTTCTAGATTCTTACCACCTTTCTCCTACACACTTAAGAAGGCAAATAACAAATCACTTATGCCTGCGAAATCATGCAAAACGTATTTCCATATTATATCACGAACAAAAAAATGAGAAAATTATACTTTGATTTGTACTCAAAGTTCACTAGTTCTCTCCCCAGATATGGGTGGCGTGTTTTTAATTCATCATTTATTATTTATTTTTTCATGAGTCCTTTGGAATTGTCTTGTATCACTTGATCAGAGTAACCAAATCTTTCACGGTTGAGCATCATTATGACAGTGACGTTATTTTAAACAATGATTTTCCGTTTTTCGCACTTCACTTTGCATCAGTTCATATAGGTCTTCCTGAAAAGGCATAGGGTTAGGGGTGCTCTAGACCCCAAAATACCAACATGCCGGGTCCTGCTGAATGAATTCGACTCAAGTCTTCTCTCAGCCAAAGAAAAGCAAAGTTTATGAAAAGTTAACCATAATGGGTAGACTCTGAAGGAGCCTCGGTATCTGTGACGCTTGTACTGGACAAGCAGGCAAGAATCATTTGACACAGAGTGAGTCTGCACTAGATCATTCTCTGGCCTTCTCTCTGCCTTCTTTCTCTTGGAGGCAAGATGGGGTCTTATATACAGAAAGATTGTGGGAGGAATGTAGGGGTGGTCTAGAGGAGGAGTTTAAGAAGGGTCTACAGGAGGACTCAAATGAGGTCAGACTCCAGTGATGAGAGATTATGTTGGGAGTACCTGGAGACTACCTGGAGATGAGACAATGGAGGGTTTGAGAGGATCAAGGGTGGGAGCTAGCTGGATAAAGGAGGGCTATTCTAGTAACAGAGGTTTGGGCAGAGCCACAATAAAAGGCTTATGTCCTCAGGCAAATGCCTCATCAAATGGGGAGATTCAATCAGAGTTGAGGGGGTTCCCAGGGCCTGTACCTCATCATTGCCTTGTTTTTTCTTATAGCACAACAGTACTCTTATCATAATCACATGCCACAAGTATTCAATCATTCCCCAAATGATGAGTATCTTCTTGATTTCCAAATCTTTGACACCACAAAAGGAGGTGCTATAAATATTTTTGTACAAATAGGTCATTTTCCCATTTCTTTGATCTCCTTGGGGTATAGATCTATTAGTATTGACGGATCAAAGAGTATTCATTGTTTTATAGAGCTTTGGAAGTAGTTCCAGATTGTTCTCCAGGATGATTGGACCATTTCATTACTCCACAAACAGTTCATGAATCAACCTATTTTCTCTCTTCCCTTCTAGCACTAGTCGTTTCTAATAGTTGTGGGGTGGAACCTCAGAGTTGTTTTAATTTACCTTTCTCTAATCCTTAACAATTTAGAGCACTTTTTTTCATATAATTGTAGATAGCATTGGTTTCTTCTTCTGAAAACTGCTTCTTCCTAATATTTGACCATTTGTCAATTTGGTGAATAGCTCTTATTTTTGTTTTAATAAATTTGACTTAGTGTTACATTCAGTCATTCAGCAGTGTCTGACTCTTCATGCCCTTGTATGGGATTTTCTTTGCAAAGATACTGCAGTGGTTTACCATTTCCTTCTTCTATGGATTAAGGCAAACAGAGGCTAATTGACTTGCCCAGGGCCACACAGTTAATGAATATTTGAAGCCAGATTTAAATTCGGGTCTTCCTAACTTCAGAGCCAGTATTCTATCCACTGAACCACCTAGATGACTCTAAGTTTGACTTAGTTCCCTATATATTTGAGAAATGAGACCTTTTATCAGAGAAATTTGTATTTTTTTAATATCACCTCATTGTCTATGGTACTTTTGAGAAAAATGTCCTTCCCCTGATTTTCTCTTTCAACTAGTCATATTTTTTGCTTTTCGTTTGTCTGATATCATGATTGCCAACCCTGCCCTCTTCCCTTCAGTTGAAGCATAGTAGACTTCAGTCCTTCATTTCAATTCAGTGTGAGTCTTTCTGTTACAAGTATATCTCTTGTATACAAGATATTTTTGGATTCTAGTTTCAATCCACATTGCTTTCTACTTCCATTCAAGGGGTTAGCTCATCTCATTCACATTGACAATTATGATGACTAACTGCATTTCCCTTCATCCCATTTCCCTCTGTTTGACCTCTCTCTCTCTGTCTCTCTCTCCCCCTCTCCCTCTCTCCTTATCACACACACACACACACACACACACACACACACACACACACACCTATTATCCCTTTCTCATCCTATCTTTCTATTGGGTATGCAAGATTTTTATACCCTACTGAATTTGTATATATACGTTCTTCCCTCCTTGAACCAATTCTGATGAGAGTGAGGTTCAAGCATGCCCCCCTGGTTTCTCCTCCACTATAAAAACTCTTTCATTTAAGTCCCCTTTAGGTGAGAAAATTTGCCTTATTCTACCTCTTCCTTCCACTTTTTCCAAGTGCTTCCCTCTTTCTCAAGACTACTCTTTTTTTGGAGATCATTCAAATGTATTTGACTCATAGTCACTCCCCCTTTCTAGGAAAATTCTTTTTAACTACCCTAATAATGATAAAGTTCTTAGGAGTTACATGTATCATCTTCTTATATAGGAATGTAAACACTAACTCCACTGAGTCCTTTTTCATTGCCCTTTCATGTTTACATTTTTTGCTTCTCTTGTGTTTGACTGTTCTATTTTCTATCAACTGTGGTCTTTTCATCAGGAATGCTTGGAAGTACTCTGTTTCATTACAACCAAGAATAACCTACCCAGTAAAACTGAGTATAATGCTTCCTATCTCCTTTACTCTCTGGATTGTCATATTCCAAGCCCTCTGTTTCTTTAAGTTGGAAGCTGCTAAATCTTGTGTAATCCTTACTAGCTCTACAAAAATTGAATTATTTCTTACTGCTTGCAGTATTTTCTCCTTGACCTGAGAGCTCTGGAATTTGGCTATAATATTCCTGGTTGAACAAGATTTGGTATATGATTATGATGGGACACTTATTGTGCTATAAGAAATGGCAAGCAGGATGTTTTCAGAAACACCTGAAAAGATTTACATAAACTGACCCAAAGTGAAATGAGCAGAAATAGGAGAACATTGTACACAATAACAGCAATATTGTACAATGATCAGCTGTGAGTATCTTAGCTATTATTAGCGATACAATGATCCAAGACAATTCTGAAGGATTTGTGACGAAAAATGAAAGCCGCTTCCAGAGAAAGAACTGATGGAATCTGAATGCAGATCAAAGTAACTTTAAAAATATATATATTTTTTTCTTGTTTTTTTTTTTTGGGGGGGGGAATGTGTTTTCTTATAGAAATATGTTTTGCACGATCTCATATGTATAACATCTAAAATTACTTGTCTTCTCAATGAGAAGGAAGAGGAGGGAGAAAAACTTATTGAAACTCAAAATTTTTTAAAATGTTAAAAATTATTTTATATATAATTAGAAAAAAATAAGATTTTGGAAAAAAAAAACTTTTGACACAAAGGGAGAAAGAGGGGGGAAAAGTAAAACAACAAGAATTTGAACCTAGTGTCTCTGATTTCAATTTTTTCCCTTTTAATCTTTATACAAGCTCACATCTGGTTGGGGTGGGCGCATTTGTTGTTATACTGAATTAAATCTGTTGGAAACTGATCCTGGCCAATGTTTCTAAAAATAAATGAGCTTTATCTGTGACAATTAGGGATATGGTTAGAAAAGCTAATAAAAATTCATATAAAAGCCCCCCCAAAAATTCTCATCCATGGCATATTCCTATACTAAATGTTAGGCTAGAATGAAAAAAATTAAAATGCAGTAGGTTTGAAGGGCCAGATTATATTCATAAACATGGTGTAATGGATACAGGCTTGAATTTAAGGTAGGAAAAAACCAGGTTCAAATATTTCCACATACATATAATAGCTCTAATTAGCCCAAGCAAGTCACTTAACATCTCTCTGTCCGTTTCCTTATCTGTTAAATGAGAAGGTTGGATGAGACTGTCTTCAAGATGTAGATCTATGATTTTATGATTTTTTTTTATCTTCCTGAAAATCTTCCTGGAAGGAGTAATGCATCAGACTAATTAACACTTCAGTGTGTAGGTTTCTTCTCTGAGAGGAAGTTATATGAATATTAGCTGCTTACAGGGAAGGTACAGAGCCATAACTAGGAACTCTGGTGCCTGGGGCACATATTGTAAGACTCCAGAGAAAGCAAAACAGTAGAAAAGGATTCTTTAAATCAACTTTCAAGACAAATTCAGTTGTTGCAGGAGAAGAGAAAGGACTCAACGAGGGACACATCAAAGACAGCTCCTCATTTCCTATCCAACTACATTCCTCTAGATTCAATCATGTTTCCAGGATGATAACCATATTGCAAGATCACATCAGACTTGGTATTCGCACATCATCACTACCATTTGGCCCCGGTAATTCTCTTCTTGGAGTATATACAGCAGAGTATATAAAGTTTCACCCTTTAATTATAGGGTAGAGCAGAAAACTCCTCCCAAAAACTAGTTTAAGGAAAGTACCTAGACTAGCCATCTTCATTTTCCACACACCCCTTCAGATATCTTCATCTAGCCTTGGTGGTTGTCTGCTCTCTTCTTACCTCTCCATTCCTTTACAACTTCCTTTTCAGTGTAGCCTTCTCCCACTAGATTGTAAATTCTTTGAGGGCAGGAATTGTCTTTCTTTTACCATATACACATCCCTAAGGCTTAGCATTCACTGTCTAGCACTTAATAGATGATTAATAAATGTTAATTGATTGATATACTGAGTTACATGGGGGGAGGGAACAGAGATACCTTGATGCACTTGCTGGAGAGAGAGCAGGGTGGCAGTATGTTTGGAGAGCTTCTGCTCACCTAGGAAGTGACCATTAGGGAAGGAGAAGGCACAGAATGTGGTAGCTTCCTATTTTATTTATTCTTCACTATCAGGTGGTAAAATGAGTTACTTTCACCTATGGAAGAAGTACAAATGCAATAAGCATCTTCTAAATTTTGGCAAAGTCTTAGACACCCCACACTAGTTATAAATCTCGGACAAGAAGGCTAGATGCAAGAAAAGCATCTTTGTATTTTGAATAGGGTAGCATTAGATTTGTAAATATCATTTGTACTTTGATTTTTATGATATTAGGGGAGACATTAGGAGCAAATAAGTCTCCAAATATTTGTCTTTCTTCACTTATTTCCTTTGACCTGGGTATGGATTTCCTTAAGTGAATCTCTTTCCATTATCATATTTATTATTTTTTATTTATTTGATGTATTTCTAACATTTATAAGGTCTTCCAGGATTTGGATTTAACTATAATAATCTGTCATTCAGCCTTCATTGTAGAAGTCTATTTTTGTAGCTCTGAAGCACATTTTACTCACGTTAAAATGAAAAGTCCAGGAAAAGGACAATACACATAAGCCAACATCTCAAGGGGTCTGTTAAGATTTCATGTTATCCCCGCAAAGGAGATATATAAACAGATTTCACAGTTCTTCCTAAAGCTAGTCTCAGTAACAGCCTATGTTTTTCCCCTCTCTAAAGCTGGTGAACATGAACAAGAAAATGTCCAAAGTTAGAAGATATGAGAAAGAGAGGAACAGTTCATAGTTAAGATATTCTAACAAGTAATTAATCAGCTTCTCAATAGTCAAGTTGACTGTGGTAACCAATAACAC
>CM053591.1:163588928-163614294 GCA_028646515.1 Pseudochirops corinnae | reverse complement strand
TGTCCCCATTTTAATGTTTTACAAGTCACTTTTCCTCACCTATAAAGAGAGGAAGTTAAACCAAATGACCTCTGAGATCCCTTCCAGGTGTAAATCTCTGATCTTAAGTAGTAGTAGATCTAACAAACAAAGAACTGAAGGGATATTCAGTTTAAATGTACTTATTAAGCATTTATTGTCCATGGAACACTTTCAGTCATCAGGGGAGATGATCTAAATAAGCTGTCATCTGTCCTCCTATATATCTGGTTTAAATCCTAGTGGGAGGAGGTGCAGTGATTAGAGCACCAGCCCTGGAGTCAGGAGGACCTGAGTTCAAATCTGACCTCAGACACGTAACACAAAAACTAGCTGTGTGACCTTGGACAAGTCACTTAACCCTAATTGCCCTACCTCCCTCCCTACAAAAAAGCAAAAAAAAAAATTATAGTGGGAGGACAAGATACATACTTTGATAATCATAATATAAAATAATACAGAGAAATGTATAGAAGAAATAGAAGGCCTTATGTAAAGTCTGAAGGGGGAAAAGTTGTTAATGATGGAGAGATAAGAACAAGTTTCCTGAAAAAGTCACCATTGGAATTGAGTTTTGAAGGATGAAAAGGATTTCAACAGGTAGAAATGAATATGGGAGGGAGGAGTGAAGGGTGGTAGTATAAATGACATATTCCAGATAAGGTATCAAATAGGCTATAAATGGGGAACTAATCCTATTCCCTGGCACCTTGCAAACAAAGGCAAAAATGAGGGTCCCTTCCCTCAAGGAGTTTATATTCTGCTAAAAGTAGTGAGAATTGAACCTATTTAAGTATAATAGTTAAGTCAGGTACAAGATGTTTAGGTTGTAAGTAAGAGGTTGGTTATTCTCTCTTTGTGTGTCCTATCCAGGAAGTAAATGGGGCCCCAGAAAATGACGATTGCCTTCAGTAATAATTCTATCAGGTCAGTTTCGAAGGAGAAGGCTTATTTTAAGTTTACTGGGGTTGATGAACATGAAATGAAAGGTACTAGGGTCATGTCACATTGTTGAAGGCCTTGAATGCCAAGCTTAAGATTTTAAATCTTGTTCACTAAACAGCAGGAAAAGGTTTTAAACAGAGCAGTGAAACTACCAGGTCTATGCATGAAAGATGCATTTTGAAGTAGCAGCATGAGATACCTAATTGCCAGACAGTACGAAAAAAGAACATGAATATTCTTAAATATGCATAAGATTGAAAAATAGTCACAAAGGACAGGGATTATAAGGAATTCATGGTGAGCCAGCCTCAAAGTAGAAAGTCCTGAATCCATGTTCAGACCCAGAGATGTACTTGCTTTGTGCCCCCAGTTAAATCACTGAAGCTCACAATGCCTCCAGATAATTTTCTGAGACTATAAGCTCCAAAACATTTGTAATTCCAAATTGGTAAAGGGAGGGGCAGCTAGGTGGTGTGCTGAATAGAGCACCAGCCCTGGAGTCAGGAGGACCTGAAATCAAATCCAGCCTCAGACACAACACTTACTAGCTGTGTGACCTTAGGCAAGTCACTTAACCCCAATTGCCCTGCCTTTCCCTCCTCCAAAAAAAAAAAAGTGAAAAAAAAAAAGCAAATTGGTAAAGGGAGTTTCCTCACTTGGAGTATACCACTAAAACCATTGAACTAGAACAGAAACCTTTCCTTTAAAAGTGTCTGATAAATTTTGTTGTAAATTGTATTTATGATAGAAAGTCAATAACATTGATTTGCCAGGCACCGTGCTCAGGATACAATGAGAGGTAAATGATTGTTCCTGCTTTCAAAGAGCTCATGCTCTAATGAACTAAAAGATCATGCAGAAGTTTCTAAAATTGTTGCTTATATATAAAGGGTATCTGTTAATTACATGAAAAACAGTAGTGAAACAAGAGTTTCATTTATTTTTTCTGTGTTTGTGATGTGGGCACATTCCTTTATTCTCACATAAAATATCAGATTCTTTGAACATAGTAATGATGTATTCTATGGCTTTGTACCTCTTTACAAAGACTGGAAGAGAGCCTAGAACATAAGAAATACTTAAATATTTGTTGAATGAATGAAATCAACACTGCCATGGCAGCAAAGGTTTGTAGAAAACACTGTACAGGTGGTACCTGGGAAACCAGAAGATTTTGTGAATTTCCTAGATATTAGGTGGGGAGGTAGTTCCTGAAGTGGAGGAAAGGCAATTGGAAGAGACTTGAGTGAACATACAAGTCAAACTTCACAATTTACACTGATTTCTTAGGATCCTCAAATTACAGTTAGAATATAATCTTATGGAACTCTTATTCCATCACTCTCATTTTACAAATGAAGAGACTGAGGCCCAGGAAAGCTAAATGATTTGTCCAAGGCAACACAGGTAATAAATGGCTGAACTAAGATTCAAAACAAAAACTAAATCGAGCTTTTGTTTTTTTTCTACTATACCACACTTGGTTTTGACTAGATATAAAGGTAGTAACATCTAAACATACCTCCCAATGGTACACTGCCCCCTACTCCAGGTTTAGAGGTGAGTCTGATCTTATTTAGCATTTTTATAAATCATCATGACTGGCAGCAGTTTCTTTCAGATAGCAAAATTCAAAAATACTAATCAGTTCCAAGGAGGACAAGACACAAGATGATACAACTGAATATGAAAATTACCAGACCTGCTTTGTTAGAATCTTTTCTTGCCTGCCTTACAAATGGTGGGAGAGAAATCTGGAAGCTCCACTATAAAAAGTCCTTGATAATGACCTGTCAGTTGTTTTTGCCTTTCCTGTTGAAGTGGAAAGTCAATGTGTCATTTCCCTGTGCAGTGAAAACTAAGGATGATTTAACAGCCCTTGTTGTTTCTTGGTGACACTATTTTTGTCTGATGCTGCACATGTGACCGCATCTGTAGGTATTAATCAACCAAGGCAGTAGGATAAGGGGACAGGGAAAAATGCTGAATCTGACCTTAGTTTTCAAGATGATTTTCAATAGGAGAGATGTCATCGTTTTGAATATTATTGTCAATGTTTTCAACAATAAAAATATTTATCGAGCTCCCTAAACGTGGAAAGTGAATGTGGCATATTGAATGGTAGATCACCAACCATGGAGTTGGAAAGATCTTGATTCAAGTGTCACCTTTAGTACATATTGACTCAGTGACCCTGGACAAATAATTTTAACTCCCAATGTCTTGACAATTGTCTAGCACAGCCTGCATCCTTAGAAGGAGTTTCCTCACCAGGAATTTCTTACACCAATAAATTCAGGTTTCTTGATGGAAAAAAAAAAAAAGATGACCAATTTCACAGAAGCCGTGAAACCAGATTCCTTGAACACCTTTATAGGAGACTTGGACTTTCCAAATCAAAGTCCATTAAAGTTCTGTTAAAGAAAACAAAGCTATTAACTAAATGAAATTAAAGATTAATTAAAAACCCTAGGAATATTTATGATCTTTTAGTTTATGATATTCAGACTTGCAAAGTTTATGATTAAAGAAACACTTTTGTCCACTGGCATGTTTTCTCCACTGGCATGTTTTTTCCACTGTGAATCTTCCCTGAGCATGGAGGTAACTGAGGGACCCTAATTTCACAACATTTTTTATGGCCCTACAATGTGCTTGATGCTGGAATACAAAGATAAAAGCAACATAGTGTTCAGGAATTTTACCTTCTACTTTAGGGATGAAGTATGTGCATAGATAAGAATAGCACAATTAAATAATGATAATATAAAAATACTCTAAATGTTAGAAGATGAGGGATCTAGAAAGATGAGAAAACTGAGGCTAAATGATTAAGTAACTTGCCCAAGATCATACAGATAGTAATTACCAGAGTCTGAATTAAAACTCAGGTCCTTCAATTCTAACTTCAGTCTTCTTTCTGCTGTACCGCACTAGTTAAGGGTTTTTAGTTCAAGCCAAAAGAGATTCAGGTGAAGGAATTGGTTATGTTTAGCCTGGATCAGAGAAGAATTGGAAAAACAATAAGAGTTGTCTGCAAGTATTTGAAAGGTTGTCACATGGAACAGAGTTGACTCTTGTTTTGTTAGAACCTAGAGAGAATGAATCTAAGCTACAAAGTGGATAATTTACATTTGATAATCCAGAAATATTTCCCAGCAGTCATAATTATTAAAGTAGAATGAGGTCCCTCCCTGGAGGTTTTTAAAACAAAGTTTGGATGACCACATATTAAGTATATTGCAGAAGGTTTATTGTTTTTTCCTATTTTAGGTTGAACTAAACATCCTCTGAAGTCACTTCAGAATCTGAGATTCTTTAAAATCATTCAAACTACATTTTTACTATTTTAAATGGCTATAGAAACAGGGGTTAACAGCTATGTGTTTGCCCTGTTGGCATACCTATAATATAACAAATAAACTAGAGTTTGGAAACCCCTTTTCAAACTTTAACACTTTAAAAATACCAGCTTTTATCAAGATGACAAATTGATGCCAAGCCCTTGACTAAGAATGTACTCTCAAGTTATAGCATGGTTTCCATTGGCAAGTGGATACACTTTATGATTTCTATGAATACATGGGAGCAAGAAAGAGGGAGAGCTTGTATAAGGATTCAAGTTCAAAGCACTGATAAACATGTCACAACTGTCTTGCTAGAATGCTGTGCCAATGGTATGCTGTTGGGCAAAAAGGAACCCAAAACTGCATGGTCTAGCTTGAAGTAAGTACTTCTTGCTCTCTCTGCCTATTTGGCTTTCTTCCTGACTAAGCATAAGCGAGTCAAAGGGAAGCAGCTGTATTTTCTATTAATTGATTGACGTTGGAAGTAGGAAGGGTAAAAGATTCCCAACCCTCCACAATTTTTTGATTGGCAATTCTCAAAATCTCTGCAAAGATCAAGAAAAAGAAAAACCCACACAAACACATCACAGAGAAGATTTTTCAAGATGATAAAATGGAGGTATAATTCCTAGTGCTATGATTGCTTCAAGGGGAAATTTCCTAGGCAAGAAGATTTTCAAGGTTTCATCCAATGAGGGATTCCTGTAGATGAGGTGCTCTTAATGTTCAGTTGGGAAATGGAATTTCATGGGAGAGGAACAGCAAGGAGGCTATTCTTTTTTAATTGGGGGGAAAAGTTGTACCTACAAATTATTATAATACTAATTAGGATGCTTTGTTAGTCTCATGGATGAGCTAGTCAGAACTTGATTTTTTAGCCGTTGACAATAGCCGGTCAGAATCTGAGTGTAGAAAGTGACTGTAGGAGACTCTGAATACTTATAGAGCGAAATGAAGTACATTCCAGGTATCTTCCAGGTATCCCACTGACAGCTTTCCTGTTAGTTATAATAAATCACATTCCATAATATCAAAATGCCAGCCATTCTGATAAAACAGGGAAAGATTCATTTAGGTGAACATTAGGGCATTTCAAATATTTGGATGCTCATTCCAATATAGACAAAATATCTGCAAGATTAACTCAAATCATTTTTAAATATAAGTGTCTATGTTTAGCATCAATACTGCTATTGCCTAAATTAATTCAATTGAACAAACAATGAGTAAGTACTTACTTTGTATGAGACATCATACTTAGGGCTGAAAGTGACACAAAGACATTTATGACATGGCTCCCATTTTCAGAGATCCAACTATTTATCAAAGGGGGAAAAGGACACAGAAACTAATAAAACAAGATAGGTAAATAAAGAAATTACAAATATAATGCTATGAAATACCTGAGGCAAGGGGCACCTTAGGTAAAATTGGACCTTATTCATGTATTGTATTTTATCTGGTGCCTAAAAGTCAGTCAATCAGTCAGCCAGTGTGAGTCAATTGCATTCATTAATTGTTGATACATGCCAGGGCACTGTGCTAAGTGCTAGGCATGAAAGTAATGGCAAACATATGGTCCTTGCCTTCAAGCATCTCCCATTCCATTTTAAGGGACAATAAGGAAATAACCAAACATAACAAGATAGATGCAATGTAAATAGAAGATTATCTCAGGGGAAAGGGAAAAGTAGGCACTAACTGCAGAGGGAACCAAGAGCAGTCTATGGAAGGAAGGGATTGAGATGAATTTTGACAGAAACTAGGAAACCTAAAAGGGAGAGAGAGCATTCCAGGCAAGAGGGGACATACAGTGAAATGAATAGAAGGGGAAGTTGGAGCTTTGTGTATAAGGAACACCACGAAGACCTGTGTCCATGAATTGTGAACTGCAGAGAAAGGAGTGAAGTGTGAATAGGTAGCAAGAGGTTAGTTTGTGAAGGGATTTGAACTCCAAATAGATGATTTTACATTTGCTCCTGGAGATATTAAGAAGGAGAGCAACTGATGGGGATGTACCTGTGCTTTAGTAAAATTATGTTGGCAGCTGAGTAATGTTTTACATTAAATAGATGCTTACAATTTGTGAATTAAATTTCAAATGGGAGTTGGATGAAGTTTCTAGGAGATGGGTGCATATGAATTCACTCTTGAAAGATGGTTTTCAGCTGATATATATGGGAAAAGGGTTTGCTAGGCATAATGAATGGTGTTGGAAAAGCATCCAGTGAGTAATAAAGTGCAATTTAGTGGAACAAAACATATGAAAGGGAATAATGAAGGATCAAGTGGCAAAAGTTAAGTCTGATAGCGGTAAGCTTCTTCTCCTGTGTTTGAATGTTTAGGCTCTATTTATGGAACACTAAGGACCCATTGAAGATTTTTTGGTGATGGAATGATGTGATAAAATTGATCATTAAGGAGACTCAAAAAAAAAAGAAATCACAAAAGGTAAGAAACTGAAGGGGCTTTAAGCGCTACATAGGCAAGTCCTGACATTTTATAGATGAGGAAAACTGAAGTCTGAAATGAGGAGAAAATCACTTACCCAAGGCAACTCTGCCAACAATATGAAAGGGGAATTGAAAGGATGAGAAACTCGAAGTGGGAAAGCTATGAGCCTAGGACAATAACCATGTGAGAGATAAGAGCCTGGACTAATATGATGGCAATGGGAACCGAAAGGAGGAGAGAGAGGTGATAAATCTTCAAAGGGAGTAATTGATAGAACTTGATTGTAAATAGAGATAAGGGACAGAGAGGGGTCAGATATGATGATGAGCTTTCCAGCCAGACAGAAAGGGGGAGGGGTTGTTGGGAGAAAGGGAGGGAATGCCGAATTTCACAGGAATCATTGAATTTTCTAACTGGAAGTGACCACAGAGCTCCTCTAGTCCAATTCATTCCTTTTCCATGGAATGAAGTTAAATGACCTGCATTAGTATAGTAGTATTAGTTCATTTCAAGTAGTATATAGCAGTAATACTTCCAAGCTGTGAGACTCTGAGCAAGTCAAAACCTGGGCCTTAATTTTCTAATCTATAAAATGAGAGGCTGGAACTCAGCAGCCCTTGGTGTCCCTTCAACCCTAAATCTACATTCTGTAATACATTTCACCTGAACATTAGGAGTTATCACAATACGTTGAATAAAGGAGGTGCTTACTCATCATATGAGTTATTACAATGGCCTCCTAATTATTCCCTTGCAGACTGTCTCTCTTATATCCAAATCATCCTAAAACAAAACAAAATCCAGAAAACCATACTTCAAGATTAATTTTCCTAGAGCTCAGTTCTCTTCACATTCTCCTGCTTGAACATCCTCAGAGGCTTTCCACTGCCTATAGAATGAAACCCATACTTCTTTTAGCCTGACATTCAAGATCTATCATGATTTATTGATCAAAAAGTCTGTATTAGGTACCTATTTGATGCTAGACATCATTGATACTCTTTTGGCCCTCTTCCAGCATGAAAGACTAACAACAACAACCAAGTCAGGCAATCAGAATACAAATATCAAATGAAGACCCCTGCCCTCAAGTTGTTTCTCTTCCATTGTGGGGTGGGAGGGTAGGAGGTATGTAACTCATCCACAAATAAACACAGGATTTATGCAAAATGATTTGAGGAGAGATTACTAAGGGGGTATGTGTGATTGATTAAGGATAGTTTCTCAAAGGGAGTGACACCTATGCCAAATCTTGAGATCTAGGAGTTCCACAAGATAGAGGTTAGTAAGGTAGAGTGTTTTAAGCATGGAGAGTTTCCTGTGCACATGGAAATTTGTGTGCAGAGAATAACACAAAGATCAAAATATATTGTGGGGAAGGGTTTGGGGGAGGAAAGAATACTATGACATCCATAGAGAATAGTAGATTGATGTCATATTAAGAGGTCTTTAAATGCCAATTATAGTAGTTTAGACTAGAGGCAATAGAATCTCTAGAGCTTTTGGAGCAATGCTGTCTCATAGTCCCCAAATACTTACTTTTTCACCAACACAATCTACTATTCTAGCAAAAGCCAAAAAGATGAGTACACAGTAGGCATTTAATAAATTTTTGCTGCATTGTTTCTACTTTTTCTGTTCCTTGCAATATCCTCTGTCCACATCTCTACATACAAAACTTCTATCCATCCTACCCAGGAAAATGGCTCTTTCCTTCCTGAGGCCTTCCCTGTCTTTCAACCAAATATGTTCTCACCCTACCTCTGTATCCTCATAGCCATCTGCACTATTCATGGCACTGTTCATATCCTGTTTTGTTTTGTAGTTACTCCTGGATTTCTTTATCTCATTCAGGTTTGTTATCTTTACAGAGCCTTGTACATAGTGGGTGTCCAGTTGTCAACAGTTCAATGCAACACATAGGTTATACCATGTTTAAGACACTGGGTTAGGTCCTTGGGGGAGGTAGGACAGGCTAAAAGTCTGGCATAGAGAAATGATAACTTGGGAATGTCATCAAAAGAATTCCTGCTTAGGTATGGTTTGAACCACATGATTTCTGTTGTCTATGATACTATGAGCCCCTCTTATGAATCCTTACTAAGTAGGCTCCACCCAATATGCAACATTTTTCCAAGATACCAGAAAATTCTCATTATTAAGGAAGAGGGAGGGATAATATCTAATGGCATGTGATGTGGAGCTTACGAGGCAGCACTCCTTTATGGAAGCTGACAGATGTATTGGACTTTGAGCGTCTTACAGGTTAAAAAAAAAAAAGATAAAAATCCGTTGGCAGCAAAAGAAGTCATTTACCCTTTGGATATTGAAGCCAAGTGGTACAGTGGAACATGGCAGGGGAAAGAATCCTATGCTGCCAAGGAGGGTAATATCATGAAACTAGATGCCCCTTCTTAGTTGTTGACATGGGCGGCTTCTTGGGCAATGAATCTATCACAAGCCTGCCACAGGAGACTGGGCAGAGGTGAATGTCACCAGTGCTGTGGCTGCCATATTTCCTAGCTCTAGTGAATATCCCTTGAACTCAGTTTTAGATTTGACTTTGGAAAACCCAAAACCAATGTCATGGAAACATGAGTAGAGTGTTTTACTCATAGAAGGAAGTTAATATGTACTTGTTGAATTGAAATGCATTGGAAGGAAATGAATTGAATTTAGTATATTTATGGGAGGAGATGAAATTTTACTTCATTACTTCATACTGGCATCAGAAAAGTTGAAAAATCACTGATTTATATTAGAAGGACCTTGTAAGTCAATCAACAAGAATTGATTAAATACCCAATACATGCTAGGTGCTCTGGGTACAAAGAAATCCTACTCAAAACAAGACTAACACTCAAGACTTTCTAGTAGCGATTCAATGATAAATCAAACAATAGTCCACCACAAACAACACTCAAGGCTTCCTAAAACTGCTAAAGATTACACCAATGAAAGTATATATGTAAAGTTATGTGTTAAATTCTATGCTTTCAAACAAATACAAATTATTATAATAATTATTCCATTTTGGTTTGGTTTTCTTCATTTAGAAGTAAATTTTCTGCATTTTTCAGTTCTTGTCTGTACTTTTAAATGTGGAAGAGGGAGGGAGAGAGAAAGAGGGAGAGAGACAGAGACAGAGAATGAGAATATCAATTTGACTTACATTATTAAAATGACAGCCTGAAATTTTTATGTGTTAAAATTTTGCTGATGTTGCAGTGGGTCCTCCCAGTCCAACAGCTGTAAATCATGTTTGTCAGTACAATAAATCAGGTGAGCATCATCTCCATGGTGACTTAGTCACCTATGCTAGAAATATGAGCTCCTGGGTCAAGGTTATAGTCCCCTTTCTTTCAATGCACAATGTAGGCAATTAGTGGCTCTACCTATTGATTTGTAAGTTGACTAGAGTTCTGTATTTAACAATGTCTGTTATTGTCTGAAACAAGCCAGAACCATTAAAAAGAAGTAGGCTCTTTTTCTGATTAAAATATAAGAGAAAAGATGTCATCTTGTGGAGAGAAAAATAAGGGTGAAGTTCATAAAAGAGCCTTGGTCAGGTACAACTTAGATTAGATGACCTCTGAGGTAATTTTTTAGTTCATAATAAAATAGCAAATTAAACAGAATATGGACAATATGATAGGCATTGTTTTCTTCTCCATATTTTGAAAATATACTTAGAATCAGCAAGATGTTCACTCATCGAGATGCTTTATTACAAGAATAAGACTTGAGGAAGTAATCTATGCAGCCCAAAAATTAGAAAGAAAAAAAACAAATCATCCCAATCTCAGATTGTGAATGGAAAAAATACAAACACACACACACACACACACACACACACACACAGAGCATAAAATTGTCAGAAGAAAAGCTAGGGTGAGATGGAGTCTTTTACTGAGATGCATCTTGTACTCTACTGTTTCCTCATTTGTATGGGTTCTAAATTCTTCCTTCTGCCACCAAGGTATCAGATGACTTTCAGTCATGTTTACTGTATAAGATAGCATCATCGTCTCCCCCTGTTGTCCACGCTCTTCAAGTGCAGCATTTGGGAACTGGAACAAGGCACTCACTTCTTCGGTTATTTGGTAAGCTGACAAGAGGTAGACAGACACCTTCTGAAGTTTTACACATGCTGTGTTTTCTCTCATTGCTGCAACAAGAAAAGCCATTCCTTTTAACCTGGCTCCCTTTGAAGAGGTGACTCAGACGTCTTCATGGCCTCTCAAGGTAAGAGCATAGAGGAAAGAAAAAAAAATATTTTTATTTATATGTATATATATATATATATACATAGATATATGTACACATGCCTACGTATATATACACATATGTATATATGTACATATATACACATGTATTTCTTGTAAATATTTTCCCTTCTATCATGATGTCTTTAAATCGATCACAGATGTGCTAGAGCTGGTTAGAGAAAATAATTGGTACTTTTTAAAAAAGCTATTGTTTTACCTTTAGAATAGTTTCTATGCTACCTAAAATTGTTCCTAGTAAAATGAAAATGTTCAGATAGAAACAGTGTTTGCAGTGGTTAGAGTAGTGCATTAATAGGAAGGGCTTCTCAAAGCAACACTAGGTGAAACTACATTAAATGACATCCAGTCAGGGAGAAATTCCAAGGTTAAAGAGATTTGTACACTGCCTTCTACGTAGAGGTTAGAAAGTGTACATAGTACATATGTCCTTTTTGGTCTTTAAAATATGAGGCATGGTCCTTTGAATACCTGTGTAAGTGAAGAGAAAGAAGTGAATGGGTCCTCATTAGAATTGAGCTATTTCCTTCCATGAAGTCAGCGTGTGTTGTCTTTTGCTGGAGACAATTGGATTTGATAAACTACAGATAAAATTCTGCCAAAGTATAGCGTAAGAAGCTTTTAAGCCTCTTTTGCCACAAATCAAATGTAATAAGCAAAGTGAAAATCTTGGTCTTTGTTTCAAGCAAACTGATGAAGAGTGTTGAGTATCCCCCTCCTACACACTCCTACCTCCCCCAACAGTCTATCCTCATTGTCATCAGTGTATTCTGAGCTTGGATCTGCTTTCAGAAGGCAAGAGATCTCTTTTTTTTTTCTTTTTGTAGGAAGGTAATGAGGTGCATACTTGCTAATACCCCCCATGGAAATGGTAAGAAATGCGATCATAGTATAACTTTTCATCTCAATTACCAGAAGAAGCAATTAGACCCCAGGCTCTAACGAAAAACTTTATCTTGACAAGATAACGATTAGGACATTTGTGAGAAAATTCTAACTTTACCACAAGTAAGATGATGAGGACTAAAAGTTGACATACTTACTGATGGTTTATGCGATTTGTTCCTTAACCAATATCCTCTTTTGGGAATTTAACATCAAATACCTGAGCTAAACTTTCCTTTTCCTTCAAAGTTTAGAACATTCTTGCTCTCAAGTAGCACTTGCAAAACCAAAGGAAACATAAAACACACTTGAACCAAGAAAATCATGAATTTTTTATACACTTGTGCTTCGGTTTTATGTATTTCAAACCGAGCAAGGGAGTGGGGTATTGGGTAACCATGGGAGGAGATGTAACAAAGCTTTTCGCTTTTATTCAAGCCTGACACCCACACTTGGTCCCAAACACTTCTCAACTTCATAAAGCTCGAGGTAGAGGAACAACTGTGGCCTGTGAGGTAAAGTGTTGCAGAGTATATAAAATATTTATAAGGTAGTTATACATTTTTAAAAGAGTAGATAGAAATTCAAAGCAAGATAGAAATTCAAAGAATTTCCTTCTTCTTCTGGTGGTCTAAGACTTTGAAGAAACCAGGGACTGGAAAGGAAGATTAAGATCAAAATATCATCAATCTACCAGAAAAAGCTACAATATTCAAATAAATGGAAACGATCAAGCTCAAGACTCCAGACTTGCAACTGAAAATAGATATTTCAGTATTGGTAACATATTGCATTGGGCTGAAACTGTGTAGCACATGGAAAAAAACAGATATGTACATATCTGTTTCAACAAAGGCTTGTGGACCCCTGTACAATTTAAATGAATTAGAGTGATAAAAAGTCAAGACTGATTAAAAATGTTTACATGAGAATTTAGTTTAGATCGGTGTTTCTATTTGCCCGTGAATGTTTAGGAGAAAATTTCTATGTTTCTTGGGAGAAATTCAACTTAATGATAGCTTCACAGTATTATAGATTTTTTAAGGGCTTTAAAACCCATAATCATTATAGGATTAAAAGATTTAGAGCTGAATGCAAGCATAAAGGTTATCCAGATCAGCCTATCTTACACATGAGGAAACCAAGGCTAGAATTAAAGGTGATGTGATACACTTAAGGACACACAGGTAGTAAAATGGCAGGAGCAGGATTTTACTTCCAGTCCTCAACGTTCCAATTTATCATGCCTTCCACTATACCTGGAAACTGAGACCAAAAGAGGTAAATGACTTGGCTATATAACAGACTTTAGCAGAGAAGACTACACCCAAAGGGAAATGGAGGCCAATCCAAGTGGAGTTCTTGTAGTCTTGGGGGTTGGACTTGAAATCAAATGGGCTCTACAGTTAATGTTACATCTGAGCAATTTATATCCATTTTATCACCTTTTGCTTTAACCGATTAAACCGATTATTAAAATAGTGATTCATTTAGTTGACAGTTATAAGTAAGAGAAGTCAAGTGATTTGATTGATAGACATGCACACACCCCTAGACTGACAACAGACCTCAGCTAAACCTCCTGCTGGTGTCAGAACCAATGGGTGAATGAGAATCAGCTGACCCAAGGAACCTGAGAAAAACAAATTGTTAATACCCACAATGCTTCTAATGGTTACAAATGTAGCACAAGCTATGGAGTAATGGGGCAAGGGATAGGTCCTTAGTAAACCCTCCAGGAAATAGAAGAGATTGATTGACCAAGAAAGAGTTCATGGAGATGGTGATAAAAGGGTCTGAGCTTGGATGTTTCTGAAAGCCTGAGACAGGGAAGAGAGAATTCCAGGAATGGGAAAGGGTCTACATAAGTCCATGGAGGGAAGCCTGTCTAAAACATAGCATACATGAAGGAGAACAATATGATAAAATAAGGTTGAAAAGGCACAATCGAGCCACATTGCAGGGTGATGGTGAGGGCTTAAATACTAGACTAAATAGGCTGTGATGCCATAATGTATTTTAACTTACTAGAGGGAGCTACTATTGTCTTTGGAGCAGGATCTGTTTGGACAGGAGCTTTACAAAGATGATGTTGGCATCTATGTGAAGGAAGAATTGAAGAGAATACTGGAGGTAGCCGAGCCAGTTGAACGACTATTGCAGTAGTATAGGTAAGAAATCACAGGAACATGAACCAGGGTAGTAGCATTGTGGGTAGAAAGAAGGGGACAGATCACAGAGATGTTGTAGAGATTGAAATAGATTGGAGAGGGTAGGTAGTGAGGGAGAGGGAGAAGAATGAAAGAAGACAGGATTTGAAGCCTGAGTGACTGGGAAGTGAATAATAACATCCACAGAAAAAGGAAAATTTGGAAAAGGGACCAAGATTTTTGTTGTCATTGGGGAGAGGCGAAGTCAGTTTTGGATATGCTAACTATAAAAGCATCTCTAACACCACAAAGTTTACAAAGTAATTTAGTGTATTATTTCATTGAGTTCTCCTAAAAATACTGAAGGGGAAGTATTATCATTTCCATTTTACAGATGAGTTAACAAGCCAGGAGAGGCTAGATGACTTGCCCAAGGTCACACAGACAGTAAGTATCTAAGGTCAGATTTGAATTCACGTGTCCCTGACTGCTTGTCCATCACTCTATGCCTCTATGTGCCACCAAGCTGTTCAGTTTGATGCTCTTGTCATCCATCCAGGTGATGTTCAATTGACATTTAGAGGTAAAAGACTGGCATTCAGGGGAAGATTAGGCTGGATGTATGTTTTCAGTGAAGAGGTGATAACTGATTGACCCAATGAGAGCACGTGAGATTTTCAAGGGAGAAAGTGGAGAGAGAAGGTCCAAGACAAAGCTATGTTTTAGGAGTGGGATGATTAACCAGCATGGGTCACAGAGCTGATACATGTTAATAATGTATTCAGTGCCCTTCTTCCACTCTTGGTGAAAATTTTAAAACCTACCCCTACACACACACACACACACACACACACACTGAGATAGAGAGATAGAGATGGAGACAGGGAGACAAGGACAGAGAGAGGTTAAATTAGGCCTCAAAATATTGATGAGTGATATCCTTGAGTGTACTGACACTATTGAAACTTTCCTATAACTGTCTTTCTAAGATACTGGCATAGCACTTTAGGGATGGTCACTAGTGCCTACAACAGATATCCAAAAGTTGTTCCAATCATAACTGCTAGTAAAACCACATCCCCCAAAGTTGTGTATGTCTAAAGACCTTTTAGACAGAGAATGGTTTGTTTCCACAAGGAGGGTAACAATTTAAGAGTTTTCTTGGGGCAACACAGCTACTTATTCATTGTTTCTCACTAATGTGTTGCTCTTTAGTTGGACTTTGAAACCCATCCAACCCACATTACAATATTCCACAGGTAAACCTTTTGGCATCTGCTCCCTTTCTGGGGAGACACCAAGCCCTAAATAGAGCCTACGAATAATAGTTCCCTGGTGAGCTCAACCACTATAGTACCATCCATATGGAAACCTACCTTGCTGATAGAAAACAGCACCTTTGTTTCAGTTTCAGTAGAACTTAAGGTGCTTCCAAAGTTTAATCTTAGCTCCAGATCAACTTTACCTTGTCTATACTAGGAATAATTAATTGATACCATGGACAAGAACAGAATTCCTGATGGAGTGAAAAAAAAGTGGGGAAGTGAGCTGGCTTTTGTACATCTATTAGCTCCCTGAAAATAATCTCTCTTAACTCTCTATTCAGTCTTATAGTCTTTTTATCTTCTTTTTTCTCCTCTCCTCTCCTTTTCTCTCTCCTGACTCCACTTTTTCGCCCCCCCCCCCACATGCATGTGCACACACTTGACACATAACAATTAAAATGGCAAAATATTAAAGAAGAGAGGAAATTCAAAATACAAGAATGCCTGAATACTCAGTTCTCTTGCTTTAAGAACTGATTTATGTTAAACATAAATCAAAATGCAATTAATCTTGAAAACCAATGGAGGCATCTAAAATGAAGTGATAACCTAGAAAAACTGTGAAAAAATGAAGATGACAATAAACTAGTTATGAAATATGTTTTTAAAATAGATCAGCCTTTATGAAGTTCATAATTCATTATCCACTCAATCTACAGTCTTAAATAGAGATTAGACCTTTGTCAAACCTGAACCTCCCCCAATTGACATTGAAATTTTATAACTAAGAAGATAAAATTTGTTTCCATGAGGATAAAGTAACCTCTGATGATACTTTAAACAGTGCAATGGTCCTTTCCAACTTGATTTTGCAGCTCTGCCAAATATATTCTGAAGTTAAAAAGTTCTGAATTTTAGTCTGAGGGGTTGTTTTAAAAATAACATTTTAGGTGGTGCAGTGAATAGAGCACCAGCCCCGGAGGCAGGAGGCAGGAGGACCTGAGCTCAAATCCGGCCTCAGACACTTGACACACTTACTAGCTGTGTGACTTTGGGCAAGTCATCTAACCCCAACTGCCCTCCAAAAAGCAAAAATAAAAAAAATAAAAACAAAAATAACATTTCATTCCAGTTAAAGTGGTATGTAAAAAGGGTAATGTTCCTCTAAGATTCAATAAATCATTATTAAGAAAGCAACTGACATGTATTAATGGGTCACTATCTGCCCCGCTACTAGGAATACAAAAAAGAGTAAAAACACAAAATGGCCTATGCCTTCAAAAAGCTTGAATGCTAACCTGGAAGACATAACATAATTAATTAAGCATCTGTAGGATGGAGTAAGGTTAGAAGAAATGCCTGTCATATATGTAGAACCTTCCAGATGCTCAGAATATGGAGACAAGGAAATATGTTTCAAAGAACTTTCAAGGATGTCAAAGTCTTTATATGATCATATGTCTTTATGGATAGATGGACTTTAAATTAGGTAGATCTAGGTAGAAATCTTGCCTCTCATGATACAACCTTTCAGGATTTTTCTTCATTTATTAAAACAGGGATATCTTTAGTACCTACCTTGCAAAGGTACATTTCATAACATATTGCACTTAGAAGAGTGGAAAGAGTTCTGGATATTAAGTCAGAGGACCTGGGTTCAAGTGCTGCCTTTGATGTTTGCTACCTGCTTATCATGGCCAAGTCTCATTGCTTCACTGAACCTTACTTTTCTCATCTGTAAAATAAGGGGGTTGGACTAGATGACCTCTCTAATCACTTTCATTTCTAAATCTAAATTTATATAAATCTATGATCTATATAAAGTGTTTTGCAAATTTGAAGTCCTATATAGAGGCAGCTAGGTGGCACAGTGAATAGAGCACCTACCCTAGAGTCAGGAGGATGGGAGTTCAAATGCAGCCTCAGACACTTAACACTTACTAGCTGTGTGACCTTGGGCCAGTCACTTAACCCCAATTGCCTTGCCTTCCCCCCTCCAAAAAAAAAAGTCCTTTACAAATATCAGTTATGTTTATACCTGGGCTATGAACCAGGACCAAGGTTAAAGTTCTGAATTTGCCTTCTCTACTACCTGTGAATGACAATGAAAGCCAATGAAAAATCTAAGCCTTAGTTTTCTCATCCAGATTATTAGGATCACAGAATTTCAGAGCTGGAGGAGACTTGTGACCCACTTAGCTCAACTAATACCTCAAAAAGACATTCTCAACAAATGATTATCCAGTCTGTGCTTGAAAAGTATGGGTAAAACACCTGCTGAGGCAACCTGTTCCACTTTTAGGAGGCTCTAATTGTTGGGAGAGTGAGTTTTGTTTTGTTTTGTTTTCTCCCAAACTAAAGCCTAACTTTGCCTCTTTGTATCATCTGTCCATTGCTCATAGCTCTTTCTGACTGAATTTAGCTCTGTCATAGGTGCTGGCATTGGGCAGCTAAACATACGTTTCTTGAGACTTCCAATCTCAAGTATTCATTGTATTGTAGATTCTATGACCAAAATTTTTTTTGATGAAATTGGTACAAAAATGTGTAGAATGGGAAGAACATGGGAAGATGACTACTTCTTGGGTTGTCTGGTTTCAGCTTAGATCTTCTTGACTCCAAGCCCACTGCTCTATCCATTGAGCCAGCTAGCTGGCCCCCTCTACGTTGCTCCCATCAGTAATTAATGCATTTTCCGCCATGTACCCAGGTGTACCAGTACTAGTTTGGGTTCTTCCTATGTGGCCAGTCGTTCTCATTTCATTTACCATTTCTATGGAAATTTGCTACGGTGAGCCATGGAGAATGAGTTCAATTTTTTTTTTCACATGGCATTCCTTCAAATATTTGAAAACAACTGGAATTTTATACCATCATTAACAATAGAAATGATAAGTAGATTAACATTTATTTATTAAATGTTTACTATGGTGCATGGGGTTCTTTCAAAAAATCGTAATCCTGGGAGAGAGTCACCAGCCAGGAGTGCAAGACCTCAGATGGGAGAGTTCTCCAGGACGGGAATTCAGAAGACAGGAAGAGAGAGGAGGTTTCCAGAGAGATAGGTATGAGTCGGGAATGTCCTGTCAACCTCACAAGGTCATTGATGACTCAGAGAAGATAGTACACGTGAAAACACTTCGTCATTTGTATGACAATATACAAATTGTGTTATGTGTAAATTCCAAGAGGATATGTTTGTAGGGTGATAGAGAAATGCAATTTACCAAGCTATAGAAGATAATAAGCTTGAAGGAATGAAAGAAAAAGTTTCCCTAAATTGGAAGGGGCCTAGGGCATGGATAGAAAATTTACAGACTTCTGGTTCATAGAAATTAGGTAGAACACATTAGGAAGTCTAAGAATATAGAGAATTCTACCATTTCCTCATGACCCTTGTCTATACCTCTTCAAGCTTTTCAGTCACTCCTGACTTTCAAGAGTACTTTCTTAAAGTTGTTTGACTGCATGATTTTACTTTTATCCAATTACTAAACATGAGAATATAGTTAACCAATTCAGGCCACATCTCCTTTACAGCACTCAAGTGACCTGTGTTAGAAGTCCTTATCAGCTGTGAGAATGATGGACAGATGGCAGAAAGGAAAAGCAGCAAAAGAATCTTTTTATAGATTGATAAGACAAACACATTAAAACTTAAATGAAAATCAGAACAAAGAACAAGTAAACTCCCCAGGATCAAAATAGAAACAATGTCCCAACTTATAAAAATTATATATGACTCCAATTCTCTTGCAGGTGGTCTGTATCAGAAAAGCCAAGGCCTTCCTGGTTTTCTCCCGGGCTATCCTGACCCTGATCACAGTCGTTCCACTGTGCCTCCGAATTCAAGGAAGCAAGTATTACTACAGCCTCTCCCACCACCAGTCAGTCTCCCTCCTGGTCTAGAATACTTGAACCAGGTGTTTTTATCTCTTTGTTTTTACAATCTGTACTCCGCAGCCCCTGCCTCTCAAAAATGAATTTACACTTAAGACACTGAAAAAAGGTTTTCTAGCTAATTTGGTTTTCCATTATTTTTTAAAAATTCTATTGAAAGAATCAGTTTCACATTATAAAATGAGTGCAAAGATTTGTTTTCTGTAATTCTTCCCTATTGAAGAAAAGTGTATAAAAAAAACAGTACAAACCTGTACAATATAGTGGTGGTCTTTTCTAAGTTCTTGGTTTTGCTGCTTATTTTACTATAAAATATTAGTTTGAAAGTATATTTCAGATAAAAAATATTTTTATTTTACATTTGCTTCTGGTTAATTTTGTTTAGCAGGTGAAAAAATACATTTGTTTATTGGTCTTTCAATTTATTAAAAATATGTCATTTCATTTAATGATGAGGGTTAATTATATGATCTGTTCTTCTAAGAATCAAATAGAAATCTATTCTTCATGGACATATAAAATAAAACAGGTGCAGGTGTCATTGGGCCAATAGTTACAGCAGAAGATATTCCATATCCGTTCCATGTATACAATTTACAAACTCGTCAATATTTTCATCAGCTAACATATAAAGGGAAGAATTATTTAAATGACTAAAAGATTTTTGTGAGAATTAATATTATTAGAATTTAAGAAAGGCTGTAAAGGTGATAAGAATTTCAAGACCTATTGTTCCTAATTCGAGCTCTATCAATAACTCAATCTTAAATATACAAAGGAATAAACATGCTTTGCATCATTTTAAATTTTAAATGAATTAATATACACATGTAAAATGACAACTGTTTTTTTTTCTTTTTTTGTGTTGCTTTCTTCATTTTTCATTATTAAATTTTATTTTTAATTGATGTAATAAAACAAGCATGTAGTACATAGTACTACAAAAAAGATGATCACACATGAAACTTAAAATTTTCTATGCACAACTTGGTATTCCTTTCAAATACACAAGTAAGCTGTCATGTAAATTCCTTATTTTTATTATTATAAGTTTCCATCAGGATTCTTTGTTCATTTTCCCCCCTATTATCTGGTCATCTTTAGTTAGTACATTATTTTCTGTTTACTCTTACCATGTACTTTGTTGTGCTGGGTCTTTTTTTCTTGTCATTTTTGCTTTGCATAATGGTCTTTCATTTTTAAAACATATTTTCCATACTAGTTGGTCTTAGATTTATTATAGTATACCATTATAAGACTTCATGACAATTTGTCTAACAACTTCCTCATTCTCATAATTTGCCATTTTGATTTTAATTTTTTTTTTTGCTTTTTGGAGGGCAATTGGGGTTAAGTGACTTGCCCAAGGTCACATAGCTAATTTTGTGTGTGTGTGTGTGAAGTCGAATTTGAACTCAGGTCCTCCTGACTCCAGGGCCAGTGCTCTATTGACTGTGCCCCCAGCCGCCCCTATTTTGATTTTAATTACAAAAAAATGCTATTTAATAACCTTTGCATGCAAAGTAATAGTAGCAATAATACTTTTAGAACCTGTTTCCAATAATGGAATTATTGCCTCAAAGTGGAAGATGATTTTTATAACTTTTATTATAGAATGTCAGACTGATCCACCAAAATAAACAAAAAACCAAACACAAACACAAATATTAACCCAATCCCCACAATTTTGCAATTCCACCAACAATGAGTCAATCTACCTGCTTATCCACAATAAGAACATCAGTTTTTATCTTCCCTTTCAGAGCAGTAATGGTATGGTAAGTCCATTGAGACACTGACTGCCATGGCTCTAATGTTAAGCCTCCTAGACTTCAATGCTGACTAGTTCTTGTAGGTATTAACTAGTTCACACAAACAAGAACAAATTTAGTACATATTATGTCAAGGTGCTTTGGGGGAATATGAAGACTTTTGAAACAGACTTTGATTTTAAGTAATTTTATGATCTAGTTTGGAAAACAAGAGAGATGACATAACAAGAGAAAAGTACCAGATAAATGAATAGACATTGCACGCTACTGGAGATCAGAGGAGAGAGAGGTGCAATGGGATCAAACACAAATAGAAATGGGGTCAATAAAACCATACACGAGGATTGCTTCAGGATACATGCTGACTTAGAAGACCACACATTAATGTTATCTATGTTCTATCGTATTTTTAATGATTTTTATTGAATATTTCTCAATTGCATTTTAAGCTGGTTCAGGTCAATGCATGACAGTGTTACTACAGCATTTGTCGTCTCTGGCTTAGATTAACCAGGGAAGGCTTCATCAAGAAAGTGAGATTTGAGCTGAATCTCAAAGGATAGAAAAAAAATTGAGTAAGTGGAAAGGGATGGGAAAGGCGTTCTAAGCGGGCTAGAAAGCTATTTCTCAAACTCAGCATCCTATCTCCTGCCTCTCTGCATTTGTGGAAGCCATCCTCAATACCTGGAATAACACTACCCCACTTAATCTTTACCTCCCTTCATGACTCACTTCAGCATCATTTCCACCCTCAAGGCTTCCCTGATCCCTCCCCACCCCTCAGTGTACATGCTCTCTCCCTCTTCATTATACTACGCTGTATTTACTTACACTTATACATTGAGAGACAGAATGGTGTAATTGATAGGTCATTGTTGGACCTCCAGGGCTCAAGTCTTGCCTCATATTTTTTCTAGCTGTCTTACACTGTGCAAATGACTTAACCTCTCAGCCTCAGTTTCCTCACCTGTAAAGTAGGGATAAGAATATCTCCTGCTTCTCTAAGTGGTTGTGTACTTTAAATGATATCATATTTACAAAAATTGAAAGGCTATACTGCTACTATTATCATTAATCTCCAATAGCTTCATTTTTTTCATGTATAAAACGAGCAGATTGAACTTGACCTCTGAGGCTCCTTCCAGCCCTAAATCTGTGCTCCTATAATCCTATGTTGTATCCCTCAAGCTTCTTGGGGGCAGGAATTATTTTATTTTCATCCTAGCATTGTGTCATGCTAGCATATTATAAATTGTTTCTCCTGAAGTATCCCTTTTCCTATTAGAGTGAGCATGTACTTCTGGATCTATTATTCTTGCAGACTAGTAGTAGTGATAGCAATCTTAGTCTCAATACGGTTGATAATAGGGGTGTAACAGGGGCAGTTGCATAGATCTAGAGATGGGAGCCCATAAAGTCCAACAACATCATTTTACAGATGATGAGGAGTTACTACACTGGAGAGCATCCAGTGACCCAGCTCTCGTATTATTTAGTTACTGAATAGTCCAGTAAGGATTCCACATGTATATAGTACTAACAGTACTTTGTTTACAAGTCAAATGGCTTGTTTCTCTATTGTTATCTTCATTTTTCAGATATAGAAACTGAGGCTACAAAAGGTCAAGTAACTTAGCAAGGATGAGCTAATGAGTGTCTGAGGTGGGATTTGAACCTAGGTCCCCAACTACAATCAACTTCTTAGCTCATTTTTTTTGATGTTCTTATGTCTGAGTCTACAAAGAACTCAAGTTAACACTAATATTGAGTTATCAGCACATCTGCTACAGTTTCCAGACTGTTTGGCATTCTTTCAAACCATAAAGTCTATCTCCTTTATCAAAATCAAATCTCTGTTTCAATTCCCTCAAGGTACAAGAGATTTCTGTTATGCCTGATACGGTTTAAGCAGGAAACAGCATATGTTCCTGGGAAAATGTTTATAATTGCAGATGCCCTATCCAGGAACCCACTGGCAGACAAATGCACTTCAGAGACTGAATAGCACATGGAGATATGTAAAAGAGCTGGGGAAACCAGCCTACCAGCTTCCATCTGCAAAGTGGATCAGCTGTAATAGCTGACTAGAGTTGATTAACTGCTGCAAGCTGTTAGAGGATGTTGTCAGACAAGGTTTTGCCAAATATAGAAGTGGTATGCCAGTGCCAGAGGACTGGGATTGCACAATCACATATGGTCATCCCATATCTTTCTCCATCCAGGAATGATGAGACACCCTATGCTTGGCAATGCACAGAGGCTTTTAAAACCATACACAACACAGAGAGAAAGCCTGACCTGAGAGATGCAAGCACACCCAGCTCACTCACTAGACTAACTGGTCTAGACACGACTTTGATTTCCTTATCTAGATCTCTCTGGAAAATGAAAGTTTTTCCTTAAATAAATGAGCAGCTATTCACATGGAGGAGTGGATTTTATTTACTTCATGCAAGAGATTGGCTTTATTGCTTTTGTGGGCCACATACTGCTATGTGGCCCTGTGAAAGTACTTAACTTTCTAGTTAGCTAAGTAACTCTCTTAAGATGGTATGTAAATTGTAGAATGATTGCTAATCTGTATTGATGGAAGGAATTTTCAGTTTCCTCGTTGTGAATTCTCTATACCAATAAATTCACAGGTCTGCAACATATGGATACAGGATGACCTAAAAGTCTTAGTGCAGTTTTATTCATTAGTACCTTAAAAGCACACTAAGACTTTTGGAACAATCTGCATTTCTGTTTATATGTGTGTAGATGTAAATATATAGATTATAGATATATAGTATTTTGGAATATATATAATACGTGTGTACTAAATATATGTATGTCTACATTATACATATATGTATGTTTTCATGTGTACATATATATCTGCATGTCATGTACTGTATATAGGCTGTATATTATATGTGTGCTATACATATACTTACTATACATGTATTTATGAAATACATATGTACCATGTGGTATATATGGGCAATATTGGTTTACATGAATAGCATATATGCCTAAACATGTGCATGTGTGTATATACATGATACACATATTATACAATATGTATATACATATGTATGCACAAATACACACATGGTTTTGCTGCTGATCAGTTGTTTCTGTCATGTCTGATTTTATGCCTGCATTTGGGGGTTTCTTGGCAAAGATACTGGAGCAGTTTGTTATTTCCTTCAACAGCTCATTTTATAGATGAGGAACTGGGGCAAACAGTGTTAAGTGACTTGCCCAGGGTCACACAGGTAGTTAGTATGTAAATATACCTAGTGTATACACATACATAGACACATAGATACATAAATACACACACACACACAGCATGTCATATTGGAAAGAGTGTTCTCAGGGACAGAAAGATCTGGATTTAAGTCTTACTTCTGACCAGCACTGGTTATGTGACCCTGGTTAAGTCACTTAACCTTTCAATGTCTAATGCTGATTTGTAGTTATCAAAGAGATTCCTTATCAGTATCTCCCTCCCTTCATAAAGTCACAGATCCATTAAATGTGTGTGCATGTGTACATTTTAGACCTGTGAATTCACAGACAAAAGGAGCTCACAGGAAACTCCCTTCATGATTTCAGACCGACAAAATTATACAGCTTTTGTATAATTGTAAAGAGTTCTCTGGGGAACTGAGAGAAGTGGTGTTTTGTGTACGATCATCAAAATAATGACAGCATTTGCACAGTGCTTTATGGTTTGCAAAATACTTTAAAGATGTTCTCTTCATTTTATCCTCACAAAAACTGTGGAGGAAGAACTATTATTATCCCCACTTTCCAGGTGATAAACTAAGGCAATTAGAAACAAAATGGCTTGTCCAGGGGCACACAGCTAGTCAGCATTTGAGGATGGATTGGAGCTCAAGTCTTGCTGGCTCCAGACACAGAATTATCTCCACTGTACCACCTACCTATCTCAGGAGGCTAAATCATACAGTCAGTTGCACCAAAGGCAATACTTGAATCCAGGACTTTCTGACTTCAAAACTGATTTTATATCTTCACTGTCATCCCACCTCTTCCACATATGTAGCTTACACTGAGGTTTGCCCATTGTGGCAAACCTCATGTGTGTCTCCTTATTTCCTACTATTGTTTAAGTAAAAATTATGTTTCTGGATCCCTTAAAACATGGATAAAATTAAGTCTAATGTTTCAAGTTACCTTCTAATTAAGAACTATGTAAAATCTGTGGTATTTAGCAATTAGAATATTTAAATTATATATATATGTAATTTAAATTTATATATATAATTTAAATTTAGAGATATATAAATATATAAACATATATATATATATAATATATATATATATATATAT
>CM053591.1:163574229-163588828 GCA_028646515.1 Pseudochirops corinnae | reverse complement strand
AGATAAGTATATTAATTTGCTATAGACAATGGATAAATTTGAATTAGAACAACTTGTATTTATTTTATTTATTTTGGGGAGGAGGAGGAAGATTTAGACCTCTTGTTATCTGTGCATGGAACTCATAATATGGAAAGTCTCTCCAACTATTGTTTCAAGGGTCTTCTAATAACAATTAGATAATAGATGTTTTGTAAAAGTAGAAAAATAAGTAACACGATTCTTCGCCTTCCAATCTGAGATTGTAGGGAATACCTACAGAATGAATAGATTTAATTTTTTAATGTTTGCAACCCTTGATTTAAGGTACCAAACAAATGCCTACTTTTGTCAATGCCTGCTCTGGATTTCCTATGTTTAATGAATTTAGGAGCTCATTTCTTCAGGGATAGTAGGCTTTTTTTTTTTTCTCAGAAACAACAAAATGCCTGTTGAATTGGTGAAAGCCTAATGTTAATTTTTTTTCTTATAAAAAGTGCCAGCTCAGGCTTTTCTTTGGAAAACTATTTTCTTTTATTCCATTGTGCTAATATGTGAAATGTTGAGACTGAAAAAAGAAAAGGAGAATAAATTGGAGGTTTTAGTCTTTAGGAAAGAAAAAAATAAAAACAATCAATAATGATCACATACAAAGCACAATCTTGCTACAGGGCATCTTCAAGTGCTGAACCTTAAAACCACCTTCCAATACACAGGTTTTTCATATTTTATTCTCTAATAATTGAATCACATAGTATATTTGCTGCAGTCAGCTTTCCATTACTGGTGGACAAATTATCCACAAATTCACAGCATGTCAGGTTATTGGCAATTCCCTTTCCCAACAAATACTTACTAAGTCTAATAATAATAATATTAACTTACATTTGTATGGGACTTTTAGTTATAAAGATGAGATCCAATGAGATAATGTATTTGGATGCTTTGCAAACTTAAAGTGCCAGATACATAATACTTATTATGATCACAATAATAATTATTATTGCTACTACATGTTCAAATGGATTATTTCATCAGATCCTTAAAAAGGAATCCCCATGAGCTAGGTATTAATTTAGTTTATTAATCCATTTAATACCTGATGAAGAAGCTAACAGGTATTGAATGATTTGTCCACACAGCCAGTAAGTAGGAGAGGCTATATTACAAACCCAGATGTTACCTTGTGCCTGATCTCAAACACTTTTGCTTACACTACAGTTGTTTCTTTTCTCTGTTTGAGTTCTTGGTTGCTATGAATAGAATCATACTGTGGACCAATTTGAGTGAAAAGGCCATCTATAAGTTAAGTTAATTGTTTTCCTAGCCAAAGGAATTTATGAACCAGAAAGTTTACAGAAACTGACTAGTTCTACTTTAAGTTAGTCCTTTCATATCCATGAGAGATAAGTCCCAACAGAGGATAGCAGGGAATGGCCAGTTCACCTTAGGATGGCAAAAGAAAGAGCTCTTACAATCATACTTTTCCATTGTGGCTTCATTAGAGGCACTGTGAACTTTCAGAATGTCTGAGACATCAGCAATCACATGTAAGCTGTACATTCATTTTAAATCCAGAGGTTAATTAGTTTTTTTTTAATTTTTGCGTTATCCAGAAGCTCTTTTCCTTAGTCCTCATATTTAAGAGTTTCCTGAAGTTGTTATCATTCTTTAACAATTCTTTCACATAATCCTTCCATGACCCTGTAGGTTGTTACTTGAGTACAATAATTGTAATCTTTCTTTTCCTCACAATAAATGAGTGCCTTCTCCAAATATTCTTTAATAGAGAATCAATGAAATAGATTAATTTCATGTACACTGTGATTTGTGTTGATGGTTTCTATCTCCAACTTTCCTATGAGGCACAATGTAAACCTGGAATCTCCTTTATGTCGTCCTTTAACAGTTAGACCTGATCATTATACACCAGCAGGTGGAGCTGCTTGAAAGTGAGTATGGTACATGAACTTGAACTTTTAGAAATTAAGTTCCTTGGGCTCAGAGAGCCACATTTGTTAAAAATTTGATGAGAAATATAATTATTAAGTTTCAATTAATGTAACACAAAGAGATCATTGTACAATACATGGAGACTATGATTTTCTCAGTATAGGATACTGCCGATGTGTGAATTTCCTACATCAATAGAAATCCAAAACAATCTATGACCTAAAAGATGAATCCCAACCACTGCCTGAGGTATATAGAGGCTCAGTGACTTGGTCAATGTTGCCTCATAAGTGACTTATGCATGTTCTCAACCTATATCTTTCTGATTCATGTTTCCTATCTAACATGTCATGCTTTCTTCTACCTTTTAATACTTGACACTATAATTTTTACAGTTAATTGGTATGCATACATATTCCTCCCAGTAAAAATGATCACTTGATAAATTTAGAAGTATCACTATAAAAATTATAACACCTTTTGTTGGTAATTATTTATTGTCATTAACACCCTATCAATACAAGGTCATTCTAAAGTACAAGTCACATTTACTCATTTCTTTCAGTTTAAGTAATTTGAAGATTCCTAGTGAATGAATGCATTTCCAGGGGGGTGAAAAAGTGGTATAAGGGATTATGTGAAGAGCTACAGGGAGCTACAATTGGAGTCTCACAATTCCACCAATGTGTAAATCAATCTACAAGTGATTTAACCATTTAAAGATGTTACAAAAGGATCTGCTAGTGATTGAGATTTGCTGAATAAACAATTTTCATTACCACCCCCCTGAATTTTCCTAATATATGTTCAAAATACAAGTAATATGAATACTAAAAAATACTAGGGATCATCCAAACAAAAACTTTGTCACAAGGGGAATTTAGAATAAAATCATTATCTTAATCTTCAAAATAGAAAAATAACATTTGAACTCTTTGCTATTTAACTTTGCATTTGGAATAGAGAAATATATGGACTCTTGGTTATTTATTTATTAAGTTGAAATGCTAAGGGAGGTATATAGAAGGTTCCAATTTAGCACAGATCTGGAAAGCAAATGAGCAATCTAATCTCATATAATTACCTACAAAGTATCTTCATAGATCAAGAGATGGAATTGATATAAAACAGACATATAATTGAAGTCACAAATCTCTTGTTACATGAAATGGGTATTACAAATTTAATTATATAGTTTGAATTTTTTAAAAATTTTTTTCACAATAAATTGGCTTCCCATATACATAAAGAGAATTAATACTAGATTATAACAACACTTTGATTACTGTTCCCCTTTTTTTTTTTAGTGATACTTGGCACTGAAACTTCCAACAAATATGAGGTTAAAAACCACTTGGGACAAAGAGTGTACTTTGCGGTGGAAGAAAGCATCTGCTTTAACCGTAATTTCTGTTCACCATTAAGATCCTGTACCCTGAGGGTCACTGATAACACTGGTAGAGAAGTGATTACAGTGCACAGACCACTGAGATGCACCAGCTGCTGGTGCCCTTGCTACCTACAAGAGGTTAGTCTTCTTCAACATCATTTAAATGTTTTTTTTCTTCCTCTTTAAAAATAAATAAAATAAAATTTTCTTATTTAAATAACATTCAGTTTAAACCCCGGACAACTAATTTTAATGACTTTAATTAGTATGCCATGATTTAAGAGCATGTTTGAGAAACTGATGAGTGATTAAGAATTTTCATTTCCAATACAAACTGGCAAATTGGGAACACACACACACAAACACACACACACACACACACACACACACACACACATACTGAACCTAGGGCAAGGACCATAAATTGCACCAGGGTGAGTAGCAGCAGATGTTCTTAGTTTGGAGGAAAAGGAGCAAGGTAGTATGAGGGAGGATGTCATCTAAACCTGTTACATGGTAGCTCCCAATTTTAACTGATTATTCTTTCTAGGTGTTAAACTGAATCTCAGAACTATAACTGAATTTGTCACCCTATGAAAAAACTCCAGTTGCCATACTCAAGTTGTACTTCTACTTTTCATACTTCATCTAAATGGTGTGTGTATACATATACACACATGTTTGTGTATGTATGTATACATACCCACATACATATATATGTGTTTATATACAGAAATGGATATAAAGTCTACTATCTCTTTGTAATAACTATGTTCTCTAATGCCTAAGGATGAGATTTCAGCAAGAGAGATTGTCAATGATGTCAATTACAGTTATAAAGAGATGATCCTTACAGTCAGCTTAAAAAGTTTTACCCCATTTATATGATATATAATATGTAGAAGCATAGATATGAATATAGGTGAAAGATACATGGGCATAAATATGGATAATAAAGAGAAATCATATATGCACACATATATACAGAGAGAGAGAGGGGGGAGGGACAAAGAAAGGGAGGGGGCTTTTGAGTTCATCCTTGCACAGGTTCTAGGTGTCTGTAGGAAATTCCAAATTTTTCGTCCACCAAGAATATTACATAACTAGTATAATGGGTTCAACAGGAGAGGTTCTGATCAATTAGCTGCTATAGTAGCTATGTACAGTTCACTAGCTCTTTGGAAGGAAGGTGAAAGGCTGGTGGGAACTGGCTTATTCCCTTTGCCCCTAAATGATAGAACTGGGATTAATGGAGGAAAGGTACAGAAAGATGGGATTTGGTGCAATGCAAATCAGACAAACAAACAAATAAAACTTCCCTAGCAATAAGAGTTACTCAAAAATGAAATGGGATGCATCTGGATTTAATGGTTCCAGGTCTTAGTCTAATTGGGAATTAACATTTGTCAGAGTTGTTGTATAAGTGATTTCTGTTCATGTACAGATTCAATTAATGGCCTATAATGTTGCTTCCAACACTGAGTTTCCCTGATCCTGTGAATTCATCTTCTACAAAATGCAAAATATATAAACACAATATAAGTTGTACTGAAAATTTCATCAATGAGATCACAGAATATAATGCCAATATGAAAAAAAAACACATTTGTTTCCTTCTTGTTTTAAGATAGGTTCAAAGTCCATCTCACCCACCATACTAATTTTAAATAGCAGGAAACTGAGGCCCAGTGAGGTCGTAGTATAATAAGCGTAAAAGGGAAGAATCAAATCTAGGTGTTCTGATTCTAAAACCCATTGATTTCCACTATGCCATAATGCTTCCTGCTGATGCACAAACCAAACATACTACCTTAGTATTCATTAATAATGAACTACTTTTGTTCAAATTCATCCATTTTCTTCCAATTTTTTAATAGAGCAAATGAACCAAGGCACGATGTGCTAAACAGTTGAATTGAAGCCTCACTTTGTTCAGTCAACTAGAAAAAAGTAATTTCAGAAATATACATAGAAGAATGAGGAAGAAATATGCAAAGAGATTCTATTCAGAAAAGGCAGAATCAGAAATGAAGGAAATTTCAAATTATGGGCTGGGAAACTTTTGGAGAAAACAGTGGGAGTCACTAAATAATTTGGAAGACTAGCTATCAATCAAGTTGGAGTGTAAAGAATAAGCCTTTAAAGAATGCAGGTGTGATTAATCAAAAGTAGAGACAATGAAAACCGAGAATCTAGAGAGAGATGTATTTCTATAGTCCTTGTGAGAGACACTCAAGGCTTAGATGAAAGTTATGTCTGGAATAGAGATACAAGACTAGATGTGAACAATGTATAATGGACAAGTATTTCCCAAACACTTTACGTAATTGTTATTTTTTTAAAAATGTTTTTTGTTATTGCTTTTTGGAGGGGGGAGGGTAAGGCAATTGGGGTTAAGTGACTTGCCCAAGGTCACACTGCTAGTAAGTATTAAGTGTCTGAGACCAGATTTGTACTCAGGTCCTCTTGACTCCAGGGCTGGTGCTCTATTCACTGCACCATCTAGGGGCCCCCACATTATTGTTCTTTTAAATGGAATAAATAGTTCTAGGGATAATTCTACTGAAGAAAGGAAACATTTCTGCATATATCTGTTGACAGAAGCAGTAGAATCTAATAAATTATCATAAGATGCAAAAAATATCAAAAACTAGAAAATAGCTCAAAGGTATTAAGAATATTATAGTGATATATATGAATTAATAATAATGATGATAATAACTAATATTGTTTTAATGAAAAAATAAGGTAGGAGAATCTCTTAATTTTTTTTTATGTGTGTGTGCAGATCTGTAATGTCATCAGCATAGGGAACATCCATGGAGAAAAAAATGTTCTCAATAAATTTCTTTGTGACTTTGAGGCTATGTGGCCCTGGGCAAGTCCCTTAACTCTGGTTGCCTCAGTTTTCTTACCTGTAAAATGAGCTAGAGAAGGAAATGGCAAACCATTCCAGTATCTTTGCCAAGAAAACTCCAAATGGATTCATGAATAATCAGACATTACTGAAAATGACAGAATAATAGTGCCCCATATACCATATCATACTGCCTATCCTGAATTCCTTCTACTTTGGGTTAAATAATTTCCTTTTTTAATTTTCCTGACTCTGGGACTGGTGCTCTACTCACTGTGCCACCTAGCCACCCACCCCACCCCCTCATTTCTTATAGCACAAGAGTGTTCCAATACATTCATATACCACAACTTATTTAAATCATTTCCTTTACATTCACAGTAATAACCAGAGTCTCTTCTATTTCTCTTATCAGCATAAAATTTATGGCTTCAGTCTTGTATATTTTTTTGGCTCCTCATCAACATTCTAGTTAGAGTGAGAAGCATTGATTTTAAGAAGTTGGCAGATACAGAAAATCATTCATCTGTCCTCTTCTTAGGTTCTGTGGATATTGCTAATTTACTTTTGGGGTGTATGTACTAATATAATCAGATGCTCAGTGGAATGATGGAAATAATCATTGGCATGTAAGCACATTTAAAAAAAATACATTTTAAAGAAGTTTTTGCATTTTAATTGTGAGATAATAGATTTCTAATCCCTGTTTTTTTCCCAAAAATTAGCAGGTTAGTTGAGGTTATTTTGGTCCATTATATTCTATGGATTGTTTAATTATTAAACTGAAAAAAAGATGGAACATTAAATGAAAACTCAAATGAAATCTTTTAGGTAAAGTGTTTGGGTTTTGTTCCCCTCTAGTCAAATACAAGATCCTTGTGCTTAAGGGCTCTTTTCTTCTTTAACTGTTTCAATTAAGTTAAATGGTCATTTATATAGCACTTACTATTCACCAAGGTCTTCTTAGATAAAAACACATTTGTTCTTACCCTTAAGAAGCTTGCATTCTAACAAGGAGAAATAATATGCAAACTGGTAAATAAATATGAAATATACGTAAAACAAGCAATACAAAATATATACAATGTAACTTTGAGGATGGGGGAGAGTACTAACGTTGGAAATAAAAGAAAACATCTCATGTAGCAGGTGGATTTTGAATCGAAACTTGAAGGGACTAAAATATTCTAAGAGAGAGGTGAGAAGAGAGAGGATTCCAAACATGGGAAACAGCTGGTGGAAAAATCTCGACATGGATTATGGAATGTATCCACAGTACTTACCACACTGTGCCTTGAATTTAGAAAGAATTTAGGAACATGGTGGAGTACATTCCAAGATTCCCCCCACAAAAGAGTTAAAATAGTACCTTAGGGTAAACAAAGTGTGGGTGGAGATCAACAAAAATAAGGGTACAACTGGAGTCTTCCTAGGACAATTTGAGAAGATCATAAAAAAGAAAAATCCCAGGAAGAGTAAACAACTCCAGGGATAGGTTTAATTTTAACAAGAGGCAAACTGTGAGGTTAGTTGGGTTGAGAGGCTGTCTCAGCCCCAGCCACAGGAAATTTTACCCCTGGGATAGTGAGGGGAGTTGGGTGTTTGAGCCTGGGAACCTCTGCTGACCAGGAACTTCAGACCTAGTTCTGCTACAAAGAGTGGTGAAGATGGAAAGGAACTAGCATATGCCCAGGAAGTGCAAAACCACTGGGACAGAAAGCCCCTGGCTGTGGGCACTTACAGGAGGTTGGAACTTTGGCTTTGATTCCAGACTAGAAGGGAAAACTGAAGATCTGGGGCAAGAGGCACCATTTCCTACACCTCAGGGCTAGAGGTCACTACAAATAATTAAGCTATTACCACAAAAAAAAGAAATTCACACGCAAAGGAGAAAGAATCCATCCATAGAAAGCTATTATGGGAATAGAAATGATCAGAATTCATCTTCAGAAGAGGATATTGAAATAAAGAAGCCCATAAAGAGTAGCGTCAAATGGTCACCTGTCCAAAAAGTATTCATACATCTAAAAAATAAAAGACTTTAAAAATCAAATGACAGAGATGGAGGGAAATTTAAAAAAAAAACCACAATAATCCAAGAAAAACAAGAAGGATATGAAAAGAAAGTCAATGAATTAGAAAAAGAGATCCAGAATCTTAAGGAAGAAAATGACATCTTAAAAATTAGAACTGGGCAAAGTGAAGTCAGCAAAATTATAAGAGATCAAGAAATAATTAAACAAAATATGAATAATTTTAGAAATTAGGGAGAAAGTGAAATTTCTTATAAGAAAAATGACAGATTTGGAGAATAGATCAAGGAGAAAAAATATAAAATAATGAGACTAACTGAATATTACAATAAAAAAGAATCTTGATACAATAATACAAGAAATAAATAAAATTGTTCTGAAGCATTAGAACAAGGGGGGAAAGTAGAAATAGAAAGAAATTCATTCATTACCACTTAAAAGAGATACTATGAGGAAAACTCATAGGAATATCATAGTGAAATTCCTAAACCCCTTGCTCAATGATAAAATATTAAAAACATCAAAATTAAAACAATTTAAATATGATGGTGCCACAATTAGAATTACACAAGACTTAGCAGCAGAGAGATTAAAGGACTGTAGGTCTTGGAACACAACATATTGAAGAGCAAAAGAACTGGCACATTGCCCAAAAATATCACACTCTGCAAAGTAAAGTATTATCCTGAGTGGAAAAAAAAATGGACATTTCATAAACTCTCAGACTTTCAAGACTTTGCTTAAAAAATCCTAAACTTGATAGAAAACTCAACACACAAGAATTAAGAGAAATACAAGGCACATACCAAAGATTGATTGTAAGAGATTCATAAGGACACACTGTTTACTTTTTATATATGTAAAATATATGTCTAAGATTCTTATTAATAATTGGGTAGCTCATAGGAAAGATTGGGGTAAACCAGAGTATGATATGAATTTTAAAAGTAAAACCATTTAGGAACAGCTAAAAACAGTAATTATTTTATACAAATGAGGTACAAGGGGAAGAATTGATATAGAGGAATTAGATGGGGTAGGAGGGCTCGTCATTTTGGTAACCTAGTTTCATTGGGAATGGGTTCAAGAGTGAACAATATACATATATTAAGAAGAATATAAAAGTCTTCTAAACTCAGAAGAAATAAAATGGTAGAGGCATAGGGAGAGGGGAAAGGACAAGGGAGGGATATTTAGAGGGGAGGCTGAGGGAATAGGTGAAAGGGGGTATAGAAGGCTGTTTAGATTCTGGGGAATGGGAAGATAGGGGAGGGATCCTTGGAGAGGGGTAGGCAAGTAAGAGGAGAGCAAGGTATCGGGTAGAAATAAAGGGAGTAGAATCTGTTTGGGGAAGTACATGTCTGTATATGTATGTATATATGTATATGTGTATGTCTATATGTATAGCTATAGGGAAACATATCTAAACTTTATTGTAGCCTTGTGGGGTATAAGGGGAGGGAAAAAAGAACAAAGTAAAAAAGTGGACAGTAGAGAACAAAAGAAAATTCACAAGAAATCAAAGAAAAGATGGTCAATTCTCAACACAACATGTATTATTTATCATATAGGTTTTCTTGAAATGAAAATTTATTATATTTTGAATCCTCTTTTATGTTCTACTATGCACATGGCATGCTTTTTTTTCCCTCTCCAACTTTGTGCTTAAGTTCCAATATTCAGGTTTATGATATCTGTTTCTTTTTTCTATTCTGTATTTGTGTTCTGGCATTTGAGTCTAAAATAATTTTTTTAAAGAAAGTATTTAATAAATGTTTGTTGAATTGGAAGACTATAGAACACTATGTTTTCCATATTATTACAGATAACAATAATATCCAGCAACTATTGGTGTTTAAATATAATCTTAATGAAATCTTGAATTTATATTCTGTTAAATCTTTGAATTTATTTTTTTCCTTAATGTAAAAGTAAATGAGCATTACATAGTGATTCTCAGAGATCTGAATTAACTGTTTATATTGCCATGTTCCATCTTGGGATAATAATTCAATCAATCAATAAACATTTATTAAGTACCTACTATGTGCCAGTCACTATGTATTAGTGACTATCCCTAAGTATTAGGGATACAAAAAGAAACAAAGGACCATCCATGCCTTCAAAGAACTTGCAGTCTAATTAGCAAATGATACTAGTTTGCTTGCATTATTGTCTCATTCATTTATAACCACAGCTCACCAATTCTGTCTATGTAACACTGGAAAGACGGTAGTAAAACTCAAAGCCTTCATTTATGTGGAGTTCTTACTTGTGACTGAGTGTTGGTATCAGAGTGATTTTTTTTCATGATCAAAAGAGTGCTGGGAGAATGCTAAAAAAAAAAAAAAAGATTAAGTAAAATGAATTTTGTATATAGTTTATTATATTGCATTTTGGGAGGCATTTCTGTAGGGTAATTGTATCACTGTCTAAATATTTCCAAGGCACTTAAAAGCTGCTGGTGTTTATATAGTACTTTAAAATTTTCAAAACATTTTGCATATATTATCTCATTTGACTTTTCACTATTGCTGTTCTACTTGGAATACACTGTTCTGGGGATCATGGCATTAAAGCAGAGGAGGTAAAAGTTATTTTAAGATCCCTTTTGCAAATAACTTCATATTAAAATCTTCATGCCTGTTTAACCTGCTTAATATTCAGGAATAAATCAATAGAGAAATATATAAATATTAAAGTTTAATCTTGATCATTAGTCACTACTTTCTTACATGAAACCTAGAAGCTATCTTCCAATACCTTGTATTTCCTTTGTAAAATCTCGGTACTATATTTGTACATATCATGTCCCCTGATACAATGTAAGTTCCTTGAGGGTAGGAACTATTGCCTTTTTGTGTTTGTATATCCAGCAGAGTGCCTGGAACATAGTAGGTGTTTAATAAATTCTTGTTGATTGATTGATTATTGAAGATAATGGTGTCCTTAAAATATTCAAAAAGAACTATTTCCTTTGAAGCTCTTAGAATGGTGCAAAGAACTGACAGGGTAACATGTCTGTAATTGATGATACTGGTAAGGCTGAGACTAATGGATTGCTTGAGCTCTGGAGTTCTGAGCTTCAGCAGAGCTTAAATCTATCAGGTATCTGTACTAATTTAGAGACATAGTGGTGAGGCCGTGGGAGTGAAGCAGCTTTCAGATTGCATAAGAAGGGGCAAACCAAATGAAAATGGAAAATGGGATAGATCAAAGCAGCTGAGGTGATCAGTAGTGGGATTAGACCATAAATGGTGCTGCTAGCTTGGGCAAGATAGAAAGACCCAGCTTGGGGGAAAAGAAAAAAAAAAAAAGAATGTTTCAAAAAATAATAAACACAATTTCATAGCGACCCTTATGCTTCACATTAAATTATTTTATAACCAAAAATGTTTTTTATAATAAAATTGACCTGATTCTTTTCTTGTGTCTTCTTACAGTTAGAAATTCAAGCCCCTCCTGGTACAATAGTTGGTTATGTTGTACAGAAGTGGGACCCTTTCCTGCCAAAGTTTACAATTCAAAATGAAAGCAAAGAAGATATTTTGAAAATTGTGGGTCCCTATGCAACATGTGGCTGTTTTGGAGACGTTGACTTCGAGGTATGTTTCTTTGGGGTGGAGAAATGTTCCTCTTATATCCCAGCTTTGTATATCGTATTTTAACCTTTTAGAGGTTAACACTTTGAAACATGTCTAACGTACATTAGGAATGAATGTTGCTAAACAGTTATATAAGAATATTACTTTGAATGAAAATTCTGATATTTTAAATATAATTCCCAATTTTTTATTGATAGGAAGTCCTAGAATTAAGATTATTGACAAACCTATTTTTTAATCAGCCTTGTTATTCATGTTAAAATTACTTACAGTGGTCATTTCTAGACGTCTGAGTTGTTATCAATTTTTTCTTAGGTTGTGGGGGGGGGAGATGCAGGGAGAAAGAAATCACAGAATTACTGAATTGGAAGGGAAAGCACTCAGGATCCACCTAATCAATCTCATACATGAAAGACCTATATAACATACCAGAAACTCACAAGAAGTCCAGGCTTTGACCAAATACCTCTAATAAATTACATCCTGCAGTCTCCTAAAGAAGGTTTTTTTTTCCCCTTTTTTATACAACTCAAATTGTTATGCAGGTGAATTGAAAATTAATTTATGAAATTATGAAATGGGGCAGTGAGTAACCAAAGACCATGATGCCACCAGGAAATGGGACTGCAATCTCAACTTAATAAGGCAAAAAGGGTGTATGGGAAAATGGTAGAGAAAGAATAGACAAGTGGGGAAAGTAGGGAGAACAGAAGCAGACAGCATGGGGACAGAAATGGAATGGGGAGGGAAAATAGGCATCTGGGAAAGAAGACAGAGAAAAACACAGATAATTGTTCAAGTAACTATGGAGAGACAGGCATCACTGCTGATGACTCAGCAACCCAAGAGGCTGCGGGATGCTGTGGTGTTCACTGAGAGGCTGCTGAATGAGGCCTGCTGATCCACCAACCACAAGGGCCATTCCCAGGCCTATCACCACAGAGCGGGGATCTGAAGGAGCTGGGTGAGAGACAAAGGCAGGGCCTGTGGCAGGGACATCAGCTACTCCCAGGACTACCCATCCACAGCCCAGAAACTAAAAAAAACCCTATCTGAACTTCCAAAGATCAAGATGACAGACTGAAGTCTGGCTGCTCCAATTCCCCTCCCCCCCCCAAAAAAAAACACAGTAATTATTTCCCCAGAGGAAAATTTTAAACAGTAAAGGCTTAAGAACCCAGAGGAAGGGCGTGGCTAAGGTCCTGCCTCAGAATGGGAAGAAAGCAGGCTACAAAGACAAAGATGAAGACTCTGGACTCCTATTACGGTGAGAAGGAGGAATCAAACTCAGAAGGATAGAGTATTGACTCCACACTGGCAGCTGAAGCCTTAACAGGGACTATGATCTGGTAACAGGAACAGAAAGAATTCCTAGATGAGCTCAAAAAGATTACAATGAAGAGAACAGCTCCTTAAAAAGTAAAATGTGTGAACTAAAAATGAAATCTGAGCATATGGAAAAGGAGCTTCAAAAACTAACTGAGGAGAATAATTTGCTAAAAACTAGAATCAACCAAATTGAAGCTAATGACTCTATGAGGAACCAAGAATCAGTCAAACAAAACATCAAGACTGAAAAAAATTAGAAAAAGAGGTAAAATATCTCAATGGAAAACTAACTGACCTGGAAAACATCCAGAAGAGACATTCTGAGAATCATTGGTCTACCAGAAAATCATGATGAAAAAATGATCCTGGACAATATCTTCCAAGAGCTCATTAAGGAAAACTGCCCTAAGATCCTAGAACCAGAGGCTAAAATAGAAATTGGGAGAATCCACCAGACACATCCTGAAAGAGATCCCAAATTGAAAAGTCTATAAAACATCATGGCCAAACTCCAGAACTATCAGGTAAAAGGAGAAAATACTACAAGCAGCTGGAAAGAAACAATTCAGATATCACAGAACCACAGTGAGGATCGCATAGGATCTGGCAGCCTCAACACTGAAAAATTGGTGGAACTGGAATATGATTTTTCACAAGACAAAAGAGCTCAGGCTACAACCAAGGATTGCCTATCCAGAAAGACTGAGCATAATCTACTAGGCAAGGAGATGGACACTCAGTGGCATAACAGGATTCCAGACCTTCCTGATGGAAAAGCCAAAGCGCAATGGAAAATTCAACCTCCAATTACAAGACCCAGTAGAGACATAGAAAGATAAATAAGAAAAAAAAAAACCACACACACATAACTTGTTATTTAACAAGAGCAAACTGTTTACATTCCTATATGGGAAACTGATACCTGTTAATATCATGAACTCTATACCTATGACAACATCTAAAAGGGATATAGAAAAATAGAGAGTGTGGGTATAAATTTTGCAAAATGATGATGAAAATCCTTATTAATGGAATGCAATGGAAGAAGAGGAAAGAATGAAGCAGAAAAGGGTAAATTATGCTACACAAAGAGGCATAAAAACAATATAATAGAGGGAAAGAAGGGATGGAGGTGACCATTATATGAGCTTTTCCCTCACTGGTTCTTGTGCAAAGAGGGAATAACACAACCAGTTAAAGATAGGATTCTATCAAGAAGACACATAAAACTTATCATAATAGAGGAAAAGAGGGGAGGGGGGAGGAGCACTGCATGAGATCTATTTTAGTCAATCTTGGTATGAGGAAGAAGTAATATACAACATTGAGTACGAAAATTGATCATATCCTACAGGCAGTAGGAGTAGAGAAGGGCCAAAAAGGGGGGGGGGGGTTAGAAGGGAGGGAAGAAGTAGTAAGGGAGAAGGGTAGGAAAAGGGAGGAGCACAGATAA
>CM053591.1:163556040-163573729 GCA_028646515.1 Pseudochirops corinnae | reverse complement strand
TCTTAGGGTTTATGAAGATAAAAAGAGATACTGCTTATAAAGTACTTTATAACCCTTAAAGCACACTATAGGTGCTAGACATTATTAAGGCACTAAGTAAAATATTGAACAACACAGACCCCTAAAGGTCTCTCTCTGAGTCACCAGTAGCAGAGCTTTGACTCCAGCCTTCGTCAAGCTCTCCAACCTAACAGTTCTATTATCTTGACCATTTTATTCTGGTTTGACCTTAAGAAGAGCACAAGATGTTTTGTCAAATGACTTGGGAAAATCTAGGTAAAAGAATATTTAATAGTTAACTAAAATGATTTTTTCATAGCATTGGAAGTTGAGTGATTCTAAATAATTTGAAAATTCCAGAATTTTCTCTAATTTCTGGCTAATATCAACTAGAGATGACAGTTATATAACACTTTGGGGTTTGCAAAGTTCCTTACACATTCATGATATCCTCATGATAACCTTGTGAAATAGAAGTGATTATTATTCCTACTTTACAATGTAGAGTCTGAGGCCGAGAGATTATATGACTTGCCCAGGGTCATACACCCAGTAAATGTCTGAGACAGAATTTGAATTCAGTTCTTTCTAAGTCAAACAATTTATCTACTATGCCATCTAGTTTCCAATGCTTGAATTGCACAACACAAATATCCATCACTAACTACTTTGAGTGATTTAATGGATTATAGAACGTCAGCTAATTAAGGAGGCCATCATAAGCATCCATTGTCATTTATAAGCACATCACTAGAAATAAATGGCACTTAATATAACTTACAGTGAGGAAGCAAGCACCGAAATCAATGCTTTCATTTTCACATCATCTAATTCAAAATAAATCTCATAGGTGTCAGCTGTGATGTTGGTTGAAGAGTCAGGCCATTCCCTGATAATAGTCTCCATGATCTGTTGATGAAGTGATATGACCTTGAAAGAAACAAAGTGTTCCAGTAATAAAAAGTTATAGTTTTCTAAGAAAAATATGCTTAAAAATTCTATTTAAATATATTTTAGGCATATGGTAAAATGTTAATAATTTACTTGAAAAAAATAAGAATGGCACTTGAACAATATCTCATGAAACCCTATCCTGACATTTATACCATAAAGCTTTGGGCTTTTTTGAAGCTCTTTCCTCTTGATGCTGGGCAGTGGGCTAGGAATCCTCATATGAACTCAGATCTATAATTGTAAGAGACCATAAAGGCCATCTGGTCAAACCTCCCAGTTTACAAAAGAGGAAACTGAGGCCTATAGTCATTGAGTTCTTTGCTTAAGGTTATCCAGCTATTGTCAGAGGTAGGATTTGAACCTAGGTGTTCCTAACTCTTGGTTTAGCATTCTATCCAATATCCATGGTGTAATGGTTAGGGAGTTGGCCTAGAAGTCAGGAAGACCATCTTTGTCTTAAACTGGCTATGAAATTCTGGAAATGATGCCTAGACTCTCCATGTTGTAAATAATTCCCCAAGACTCCAAGTTGCAGAGAAGCTATTGATTACATTGCTACAAAAAGTTTCCTCATCTAAGAGTTCCACATATTGAAGATATCTTAGGTCCATCCTTATCTTTATTTCTGGTAAGGTAAAATATAAAATGTTAGTGTTCCTTTTGTGTGTGGGGGGGGGAGGATGACTGGGAAAGGTTTCTTTTTTATTTTTTTTATAAAAATTCCATTGATTCTTTAATAAAAAATAAATAAATAAAATAATGAAAAAATTTAAAAAACACCACCATTAATTATCTCCCCACCTTTCTCTTGTAACAAAGAAATATAGTAAAGCAAAAAAAAAAAAATCCAACACATTAGTTGTATATGGCAATATTTACCTCATTCCACACTTATTTTCTACCAATTTTCTCTTGAGAGGAAATAGGAATGTTTCAAGATCATTCACATAAAGTCAAGGTTAGCAATTGCATTGATCTAGTTTCTGATTTCTTCCATTTCTGCCTACATTGCTATGATCAATGACTCAATTAACCGCCTACTTCTTTAAAATGTCTCAAAGTCTTGGAGTTGATTGTCAACCACATATTTTAAAGGCTGAAATTGGGAACAATGGGAGAACTTTGAAGTTTATATTCACTGAGTTTTTATTTTTACTTTTCTGATTGCACAGTGTTTATTATATTTTTTCCAATTTATTTATTTATTTTTAGTTTTCAAGATTAATTTCCACAAGATTTTAAGTTACAAATTTTTCTCCCCATCTTTCCCCTACCCCCACCCTAAAATAGCGAGCCTACTGAATACCACTTCCCCCAATCTATTCTCACTTATATCCTCCTACATCTCCCCCGCCACCTTTCTAGAAGGGCAAGATGGATTTCTATACCCCAGTGCCTGTATATCTTATTTCCCAGTTGCATGTAAAAAGCACTTTTTTTTTTCTTAAACATTTGTTTTTTCAAACTTTGAGTTCCAGATTTTTTTCCATTCTTCCCTCTTCACCCACCCCCACTGGGAAGATAAGCAATTCAATATAGGTTATACATGTGTGGTTAGTCAAAACATTTCCATAATAGTTATATGGTGAAAGACTCATTATAATTCCCTCCATCCTATTCCCACCCCCCATTTATTTTCTCCTTTAACTCTGTCTCTTTTTAAAAGTGTTTGCTTTTAACTGCCCTCACCCCCAATCTGCCCTCCCTTCTATCATCCCACTTCTTTTCCCCTTCACTCCTATTTTCCTGTAGGGTGAGGTACCCAATTGAGTGTGTATGTTATTCCCTCCTTAAGCCAAAGTCAACGAGAATAAGGTTGACCCATTCCCTTTTACCTTCCTGCTTTCCATTGTAACAGTTTTCTCTTGCCTCTTTTATATGAGATAATTTACCCTAATCTATGTCTCCCTATCTTGTTCTCCCAATATATTCCTATCTCATCTCTTAATTTGTTTTTTTGTATATCATCCCTTCATATTCAACTCATCCTGTGCCCTCTGTCTATGTATACATGTACATACATATGCACGCACTCACATGTATATTTATACACACATACACCCTCCTATGCATACATATATGTATGTATACATATACATATATATACATATACGCACACACACACACACACACACATATACACACGCACATACACACATATATTCCCTTCAACTATCCTCAAACTGAGAAAAGTCTTATGAGTTACAATGATCATTTTTCCATGTAGGAATGTAAATAGTTTAACTTTAATATGTTCCTTATGATTTCTTTTTCCTGTTTTCCTTCTCATGCTTCTCTTGCTTCTTGTATCTGACAGTCAAATTTTCTGTTCAGCTCTGATTTTTTCACCAAGAATGCTTGAAAATCCTCTATTTCACTGAATGACCATATTTTTCCCTGAAGCATTATACTCAGTTTTGCTGGGTAGCTAATTCTTGGTTTTAATTCTAGCTCCTTTGACCTCCAAAATATCATACCAAGCCCTTTGATCCCTTAATGTTGAAGCGGCTAGGTCTTGTGTTATCCTGATTTGTGTTTCCCCAATAATCAAATTGTTTCTTCCTGACTGTTTGCAGTATTTTCTCCTTGACCTGGGAACTCTGGAATTTGGCTATAATATTCCTAAGAGTTTTCTTTTTTGGGATCTTTTTCAAGAGGCAATTGGTAAATTCTTTCAATTTCTATTTTGCCCTCAGGTTCTAGAATATGAGGGCAATTTTCCTGAAAATTTCTTGAAAGGTATTGTCTAGGCTCTGTATTTGATCATGGCTTTCACTAGTACAATAATTTTAAAATTATCTCTCCTGGATCAATTTTCCAGGTCAGTGATTTTTCAAATGAGATATTTCACCTTGCCTTCTATTTTTTTCATTTGTTTGGGTCTGTTTTATAGTATCTCGATTTCTCATAAAGTCATTAGCTTCCAATTGCTCCAATCTAATTTTGAAGGAGTTTTTCTATTCAGTGAGTTTTTGCAATTAAGGCATTCTTCTCTTCATTGGCATTTTGGGCCTTTTTTGCCATTTGGGTTGGTCTATTTTTTAAGGTGCTATTTTCTTCAATATTTTTTGGGTCTCCTTTAGCAGACTGTTGACTCACTTTTCTTGATTTTCTTGCATCATTCTCATTTCTCTTCCTAATTTTTCCTTCACTTCTCTTACTGGATTTCCAAAATCCTTCTTAAGCCACTCTATGGCCTGTAACTAGTTCGCATTTTTCTTGGTAGCTTTTGATGCAGAAGTTCCAACTTCATTTTCTTCCTCTGGTTCCATGCTCTGATCCTTTTTGTCCCCCAAAAAAGGATTCTATGGTATGTTTGTGCTTCCTCTGCTTGCTCATATTGCCAGCCAATTACTTGACTTTTGACCTCTTTGCCAGGGTAGAACTCTGCTTCTAGAGAGGAGAGCTATATCCTAAATCATTGGGGTTTTCAGTTGCCAGAGCTATTAGGAGGGTGTCCTCTCTGCAGCCCCCACAAGCTCTGACACACTGGCCACACACCCCAGGACTACCACCCAAGACTATGATCCAGATCCAAGCATGTAAAAGCAAGAGCAATTACCCTCTGAATGGTCATTGGGTCTGCCTATGATCTGCAGTCCAGAAACTGGAGGCAACCACACAACAGCTTCTGAAGCCTCTCAGCAGCCACCACTTCTCACCTAGGGGGCAGAGGCTGGACCTTGCTCTTCTTCACCCAGTTCCAACAGTTTCTGATTGACCTTTTGCTTTTTTTTTTGGCATTTATTGGTTGAGAAATCTGGAAACTGCCACAGCTGCTGGTGATTCACTCTCCTGAAGTCAGCTCTGGCTGTTGCTGGTTGGGGACACTCTGGGGCCCAAACTACATCTTGGGGGACTGCACTTGGCCCCCAGAGCACTGTGATAGACCCTTCCTGTAGGCCTTCCAGGCTGCCTTCGGTGGGATATTTGTTTCTCTCTGTCACTTTGTGGGTTCTGTAGCTTTAAAATTTGTTTAAAGTCATTTTTTTACAGGTATTGGAGGTGGTGGGAGCTGGAGCCATGAGGAGGTCCTGTTTTTACTAAGCCATCTTGGTTCTGCCCCCTCATTGAGTTGTTATGTTAGGTCTTCAATATACCTCTAATCTTTAATTTGTTCATATGGAGTTTTCTTGGCAAAGACAATTCCCATCCCTTCAAGTCTTATGCTTTTGCAGATTGTGACTACTCATTGAGATTTCCTGTTTCTTGTGATCTATATCTTAGTGCAACAGTCACCGGTTTCCTGTATATGCAGGTTTTCGATTATCTTATCATCTTTTCCCAAGCCTAAATGCATTTTTGAAAGTTTTGGCTAGTTCAGAGAATTTATTTTTAAGTAGCTTGCTTTCAAAAGTAGATTATTCTTTAAAAGTTTCTAAGTAAAGTGAGCAAATTCCTTAGTAGATAAGTGATCAAAAGACAAACAGGGTTTTTATTATTTTATCTTTCTAAAACTTAAATACACAAGAAAAGAAAGATAAATATTATCAACTTAAATATTAAAACTTAAATAAAAAATAAGGAAAAAGAAAAAAAAAAACCATTAGTGCTGGGGCATATAAGTGGCACAGTGAATAGAGTGCTGGGCCTGCAGTCAGGAGGACCTGAGTTCAAATATGAACTCAGACACTTAACACTTACTAGCCATGCAACCTTGGGCAAGTCACTTAACCCTAGTTGCACTGCCCTCCCCCCTCCAAAAAAGCAAAAAAAAAAAAAAAAAAAACCCAAAATTCAACACAAACAAACAGTAGTGTGGGTGGGTGAAATACGTGTCCATTAATCTAAGGCATTGAAGTCAATTACACAATTACACAAAGGTTGTCATTAAGCCAAGAAATGAACTCTACAAATGTAACTGGAAACTTCTTACTTTAAAAAGGGTATTTGAGCAATAGCAGGGACACATGGCAATGATGTTCATCATATGGTCTTTCCTCTCATTTTCAATTTTGAATTCTTCTTGACAGAAGCTTCAATTTTGTCACACATAGCCAAGAACTGAACTAGGGGTGATTCAACCTCAGGCTTAGAAAAGAGGAGATACATTGGGAGATACATTACACAATCACTACAACTGTCAGGTGTCTTTTGTAACAATAAAAAAACAAACAAACCCAGACGCTACTATAAAGGTAATAGGCAAAGTGTGCTAGAAGAGCATTGAAAGTATAGGGAGGATTTCCTCACTATCATGTACCAACAGGTTCTAAGGCATTGTTTCACTATTTCATTTTTCCAATTATATCTCTTCACAAGGGGACAGCTAGAAGGGATTACAAGGCATTCCATCCATTTCTACATTACTTATCTACTCTTTACCTAGAATTTCAATTAGTACTAAATTGACTAGAATCAATGGCTATCTTACATTTTAAACAATCTTCTAATTGTTTCAGTAAGTATGTGTGTATCCCTGCCCCTAACCAAACAGTAATCACTTTATTGCTATAAACATTGTATTGTATTCCTTTCATAATATCTGTCACAATCATCATATTTTGTTTTCCTCTCAGCAATATCCTGAGGTAAGTATGTTTTGGTTAGTTTTCTGTCACATGTCCTCCACCAAAGCTTAACCACATAGAATTCCCACTATGGGATCCAATGCAAATTCTTACAGGAGATTGATGGCACAGTCAATCACAAGTTTTTCTTTTGAAAGACTAGAAACATCAGGTTGATTGAACTGCTTTCTTGGGCAAAAATGTTATAAACTCTATTAATAAGATAATTTTTATTTATTTTCAACAATTCTACCCATAGGACTCAAATTAGGCTATCAAAGGATAACCATAATGCCAGGAAAACTATCCTACCCTATCAGTATCAATACTATTTCAAAGGTTAACTCCCCAAAAAGGTTGTGCTCAGAGCCATAAATAGACGTTTTTGTAGCTGGGTGCATGCAGCATGTGAGATTTGCAAAAAGCATGCTTTAAATTATAAGTAGGGGATTAGTCAAACTCATTACAGACTACCAACCTATGTCACCCTAATTTAACTAATTCTTGGTAACTAATGTTTCTATGTACCAGAGAACTGTTTTGCATCAGAGCTCTCTAAATCTGACACCCTCTAAATTTTACAGCCTAGTAATAACCTAGTTGTTTTACCTTGGTTACAGTTTTGATTGAGGCTTTTAATCTGGTAAGAATTATATTCCTATCTCTTTATGACTAAGACTGCTTCAGCTACCATAGAGGGTAGAATAGATACTGGTGAATATTCATATTAGATCCAGGGTATGGATCGTTACCATTTGCTCAGAATTCCATGAACACAGGTCCCTGATTGCCATAGAGATAAAGAATAGCAATGAGAATCTGTTCACCTGAAAGACATTCACCTCAAAACATATTTTGCAATGGGGCAAAGCAGAAGTCCATGTTTTAAGATCCACCTCATTCACATCCTGTATCATTGAATCACAACAGCTATAGCAACAACAGCAACAGTAGAATGCATAAGGCCTGTGAATTCTCATTATTGTATGGTCTATCGAGTCAGTGGCCCTCAAGGTAAAAGATTGAGAAGATCTATAACATTTCCTTATAATGTCATCTGTGTCTTCTGCTACAAACTAAATCATTTTTCCAGAATCATTTTTAACTTCCTATCTGTTGTTCATTTCAAAGCCTGTCAAATGAAAAGGAAGGATGAAAAGGATCTAGTAACTTACTATGAAAAATACTCATGGAACAGAATTAAAACATAACTCACATTTCTAATAGTGTGAGCTCTTTCAAACTCTTTATATAGTTATAATGTTTTCCAAACTCTTTTTAAAATTACATAATCATCTTATTTGATTTTTCACAAAAATTCTGAAATCACTACAGATATAATTTCCCCCAACTTACATATGAAGAATCAGCCTGAGAGAAATTCAATTACTTGTCCAAGGTCACACAGCTAATAAGAATCAGAAATAGTATTTGTCCTCAGTTCTTCCTGATTCTAAGTCTGGCACTTTATCTACTACACCACTGCACCAAACATCCTCAATAACTTTCATATTTTATGTAAAAATTATCTTTGTTTTGTATGTTATAGATTATTAATTCAATATTATTAAAAATTAATTATGTATGAGAATAAGAGAATGCTGACCTCAGAATCAGGAAGATGTAGGTTCCAGGAAAACCTGGATTCAAATACCACCTCCATCACAGACTAACTATATTTATACCCCAACTGCTTAGCACATACCTGCACACAGTAATGTTTACTAAATGCTTGTTGACTTGTTGGTCTGAATTATGTTGGCTATCAGATATTTTTTAATGATATCTGAAGCAAAGATTTTTCCCTTCCACACAATAGTTCCTTATTCATACTCAATAATTTTGTTTGTACAAAATGTTTTAATTTGTTTATGAAATCCAAATTGACTATTTTATCTTCAATAATTACCTCTGTCTCCATTGAATAAGACTTCCCACCTTAGGTGAGAGAGGAATATATAGGGAGAAGGAGAAAGGGAGAGATAGGATGGGGTAAATTATCTCACCTAAAAGAGACAAGACAAAGGTTTCACAATGGAGGGAAAGAGCAGGGAGGTGAGAGGGAATAAGTGAACCTTACTCTCATTGGATTTGACTTAAGGAGGGAATAACATACACACTCAATTAAATATCTTACTCTATAGGAAAGAGAGAAAAGAGATGGCGGGAGAAGAGAGGAGGGGAGTACATGAGTGATAGAAGGAAGGGCAGATTGGGGGAGTGAGTAATCAGAACAGACACTTTTTTTGTAAAGGGACGGGGTCAAAGGAAAAATAGAATAAGTGAGGGGATGGGATAGGATGGAGGGAAATATAGTTAGTCTTTCATAACATGACTATTACAGGAGTATTTTGCATAAATACACATATATAACCTATATTGAATTGCTTGCCATCTCAATGAGGGTGGGTGGGGAGGAAAGAAGGGAAAGAATTTATAACTCAAAGATTTGAAAACAAATGTAAAAAAAATATTTTTACATGCAACTGGGAAATAAGACATATAGTCAGTGAGGTATAGAAATCTATCTTGCCCTACAAGAAAATAAGGGGGATGGGGAAAAAAGGGGGGGGGGCATAATAGAAGGGAGGACAGGGTACAGGAAGGGGCTATTAGAGGGTACATCATCTTGGGGTAGGGGGAGGGGAGAGACAGGGAGAAAATTTGGAACTCAAATCTTGTGGAAGTGAATGTCACAAACTAAAAATAAATTAATTAATTAAAAAAGATTTCTCACTTTAGAAAAAAAAATACCTATTCGCAGAAAAATATTGATAGCAACTTTTTGCAGTAAATACAAATTGAAATTTGAGGGAATGTTCATCAGTTGGGGAATAGTTAATCTTGTGGTACATGATTATGATTGAACATTATTGTGCTATAAGAAATGACAAGCAGGATGATTCCAGAAAAGATCTGGAAAGACTTGCATGAACTGATGTGAAATGAAATGAGTAGAACCAATAGAACATTGTACACTAAGAGGAATACTGTGTGGTGAAGAACTGTGAATGACATTCTCAGCAGTACAATGATCTAAGACAGTCCCAAAGGATTCATAATGAGATATGCCATCAACCTCCAGAGAAAAAACTGATATTGTCTGAATACAGACTGAAACTCTCTCTCTCTCTCTTTTCTCTCTCTCTCTCTTTTCTCTCTCTCCACTTTTTTTTTTTTAGTTCAAGTCTTCTTGTACAAAATGGCTCATATGAAAACGCTTTATGTGATTGCACATGTAGATTCTATGTCCGATTGTTTGCTGTCTCAGGGAAGGGGGAGGGGACCAAGGGAGGAAGAGAGAATTCGGAACTCTAAAAAAAACTGTAAATGTGAAAGTTGTTTTAACATGTAATTAGAAGAAAAAACATTATTTATAAAAAAGAATTCTCCCCTTAGACATATTTGTGAAAAGTATAATAATGATGACAATAACAGGTAACAAGTACATAGGGCTTGAGTGTTTGCAAGGTATTACAGATATTCTCCCATTTGGTGGTATTCACAACAACCTTGGGAAATAGTTGCTTTTATTACCATCTCCATTTTACAGATGAGGAAAGTTAAGCAGAGATAAAGTGTCTTGAGTGGAGTCGCAAAGCTAGTAAGTGTCTGATTCATGCTCAGGTTTTCCAGGGGGAGCACTCACCACTATCCCACATAGCTCCTTCTACCTACCTCCTTCTGATAGGCACCTACCTCCTTCTGGTTCTCTACTTTTTTATATTAATGCTGCGATCTTTTAGATTGTGATATACTCTGAAAGATGCTGCTCTAATTCTCATCTTGGTCATGTATATTTTGAATTTCCCAACAGTTCTTGTCAAATAAGAAGTCCTTCCTTCCAAAAGTTTTGTTCTTTAGATAATATAGATTTAAAAAGTTATTATCTCTGAATCAGAGCAATTCATACAATGACAATAGTGTTGTGAGAAAATATATTTCCCTGAAACCTTGATTGTGAATCATAAAACTGAACCAAGGGTAGAAAAAATATACTTTTCTGAAGACTGAACACAGTTGTTTGATAATCCATTTGATAATGAGAAGTGTAAGGAGGAGTGGTTTTGAGTCTTGGATTGTGTGATTTTTCTGTGTCATCTGTAGCAGTAGTAGAAGTTGTAGGAGCTAGAGAAAAACACATTTGTAAAGGAGAATATTATTCTATTTGCAAACATTTGGGGACTTTTTAGTCTAAAATTCTAGTCAAAAATAGTTTATTTACAGCATTCTGTGGCATTTTTAACTTAGAAAAATGTGCCTGGGATAGAATCTAACATAAACTACTCATTTTGGATTTATTTTTTAAATGCTGTTTCCTGAAAAGCAGAATGAGGCAGAGAACTGAGAATTTCTATGAATGGCACCAGCACAACAAAGCTGTGTCATGGCTAGACTGGAATGAAGTTGTGATTTATAACAACCATCTAAGAGTTTATGCCCCACTGCATACAGATTACTGTCTTCTAAATGGTGACAATCATTTTCTCATGCTCTCAGAGCTGTACCTAAGATGGGGCACTTGGTACTTTGACTTATGGTGTCAAAATTTAGAATACCTACACATTTTAGGCTCTTTCAGTAGCAGAAACAATTCATCTTAGGGCCTAATTAAGAAGAAAAACTCATTCAAAGAGGAAGCTGCTAGAAGGAAAACTTACTTCATAAGGTTTCCCCTACTCTTCCTAGGTGAATTATGTCAGGTATCAAAATTGCTAATTAGATCCTTAAAAACACTTATATTGATGCAAATATTTTAATAGTTCAAAGATATGTGTTTTCATCAGTATCATGAATCTTTTTCCCCAATGATGCAGACTGGGATCCCTCCATATTTTAGTAGACAGCCAGCATGAGTTGCTGCTGTTGATAGAAAAAAAAATCATTTGGTGGCCAACCATCAAGATGGGAAAGTTTGCTAACTGGCTTTGTCCAATCTAATCGAACAAAAAATGCATATTTAAAAGCATGATCCTATGTCTAAGATAGTGGAAATAATAAGAAAAAAATACTAGAAGCCAAATTATAGTAAAAATCAAATATAAAAACAAAAACGGCAATTTTGCTGTCATAGAAGTTGAAGCATTTCAAATTGTGTGTGTATATCTGTGAATATAGGTATGTATATATGTACTATGTTCATTTTAAATATTCATACATTCTGTTCTTACAGTATAAACACTTTCAGATTATGCACAATCCCTGAGAGCTCTCTTGTAACTAAGTAAACCAGTTAAGCAAAACGAACAATAGCATGACTTGGATCTGAAAATGCATGCATGAACTTGAGCACACACTAACTCACCTTGCATTTCTAGGAGTAATAAACAATTCTATTTAATGGCCTGAGGGGGGAAAACAGAACATTTCTTAAAAGTAAACATAACAAATCAATCATAATTTTTTACTTTCCATTATAAAAAGAAGTCCCAATATGATCAATTAAAATCTATACACAACAATCCTATATTTGCTTTTATGAATATTTGCATTTATGAATGAATGATCCCATGAAAGTGATGCTGGAGTGACTTGGTTTATGTCAAAATTATGGCACTTTTTCAAATAGGCAGCCAACTAAGAATTCCATCTTTGAATATCATCAGCACTATTGCCATAGTGGCTAGCAAATTTCTGGAGTTCAAAACTCTAAACCAGTTAGTCATTAGGTGTCCTTCTTCAACTGTAAATTTAGCAAATAGTCTAGTAAATGTGCTTCCTCTTCTGTGAGGAGAACTTCAAGGTATCTCAGGAAACATTCTGGTCTCATAGGTCACTATCGATCACTGGAACTAGTATAGTATTAATTGTGTGGTGTTGAGTGTGAGGGGCCCTGCTGTCCAGCAGCTGGGTGGGAAAGAGTTGCTTACCCAGAGGCTGAGAGAGTACACAAGAGACGGGACTCTGAGAGTGATGGAAAGCAGAGCCAACTTTATTCCACAAGCACAAGCTTTAATAGAGAGAAAACACAAATCTCCTTCCCAGCTGCAACACCATGTTTTTTTCCCCTGAGAACACTGTGCTCCTCCCCGTTCCCAGGCTGGGGGTGTATTCCAGGTTTATCATGTGGACATAATGCCTGCATGGTGGGGAACCAATCCAGGACTGACAGCAGGCTCTTTAGCTGAGAGGGCTTATTCAGCCATCAGGGTCAGAGTCCCCCTGGCCTGCGGTCTTCTACAGTTGTGTGTGTGTGTGTGTGTGTGTGTGTGTGTGTGCGCACGTATCTTTATATATACTATGACTATAGAAGAATATATGTTAGAATTATATTAGTCCTATGTATTAGATTATATGGACTATATATTAATATTAGTCCCTATTAGTATTATTTTAACATTAGTCCATACATATTAGAAATACATTAGTCCTCATACGAATTATTGTACTTTTGCTATCTTTGATAGCACTGGTCACCTTCATTGATTTATTTATTTGCTTTCCCCACACCTGCAATTTCACTGCTATTAAGAAATCCTGGTGTGAAAATGTCTTTCAGTGAAGCAGGCTGGCTTTTTTACTACCATTTATAGTAATAGAGAACTGCATGGGGAAGTGAGAATTAAATGATTTACCCTGATAAAAAAATCGTTATGTGTCAGAAAGTGCCTTTGAACCCAAGCTTTACTAACTTCTTTTTTGGTCCCCTTCGAGAACCATCTCTTTCTTCTCTTTCACACCTATTGTCCATCCAAGGGGATCGAAGGTAGTCATCATACTCACCGACATTCTGACTTACGTGTCTTCCTTTCAGATGGGCTTGTTCTCTGGCCAACTGTTCTTTCTCTAATGGTAGGACCACACTCAGTCCAAGTTAGAAAAAGAAAAGAAGGAGAGATTGGGTAGGGCAGTGGGAGGGAAAGAAAGATGTATATAGATAGAAAATGTAAAAAATGAAGGATAAAAAGACCAAATGAACCTGAAAGCTTTCCTTGGCTCCAAAGCTGGCTTTATTGCCTAGATAAAGAAAAATTCCCTCTGCAGTTTCTTTGCTATGTAGAAATTACAAATAGACAGTGACAAGTATGAAAATAAATGGAACATATTTGTAACAAAATCATATTAAATTTTTGAGCTGATGAAGCTTCTTAAGTTAGTAGCATAAATATCCACCATGGCCAGTTTTAAAAAAAAAGATGAAATAAAAAGACTTTTATAAGTCAAACACACAAAGAGATACACATACACTCTAAAGAGAAGGCATATGTTGAGTTTATTTAATGTAAGAAATAGTTACAGTTTAATTCACAGAGCATAAAAGTAACTGGAATTGAGCACAGAGCTACAAATAAATGCTTAGATGTGACTCACATTTAGGGTCTCCCTTAAAAGACATTAGCAAAAGACATTTCCAGTTACTTCTGGAAAAAAAAAATACTCAATATACAGAGTAGATACTAAGAATAAGGACTGGATGAAGGGCTGTGATTTCGTTGGTATAAAGAACTCTCAGATCAGAAAATTCCCTATACTAATGCAGCTTAATCTTATGCATTGCACCTTTTAGTATCTTCTGGGATCTAGAGACAGATACTTTACTTTCACCTCAGACCTTCCTGCCTGAGTAATATTTCATGAGGCCCAAACCTCTTTGCTTTGTCAGGTCAGACATGGCTTGGATTTTGTTTTTCTTTTTAGATGCAGTCTTCCCACAGCAAGGGTCATCTTCTATGAGAAGCAGTACCAGTCAGTCAAGAAACATTATTAAGCAACGACTACGTGGCAGGCACTGTGCTACTCACCGGGTATGACAAAGAAGTTAAAAAGAGTCCTTGTTGGAGGAACTCAAGCTCAAAGAAGGGAGGAACCATGTAAACAATTATGTACAAACAAGCTATATATAGGACACATTGGAAAGAACCAAAGAAGTGAAGGAACTAGAATTGAGAGCGATTGGGGGGAGGCTTCTTGGAAAAGGCAGGATTTTAGCTGGGACTTGAGAGAAGGCAAAAGGCAGACATAAGGAAGGAGAGCATTCCAAGCATAGGAGATGGCTGGTAAAAATGCTTGTATTCAGGAACTGGTGTGTCTTATTAGAGGAACAGGAAGGAAGTCAATGTCAGCAGATAGCATAGTAGCCTTGGGGGGGGTGGGGTGGGGCATGGGATGGAAGGATGCAGGGTGGAGAAGATGGGGGGGGGGAGTTTAAAGTATAGGGAAGTGCTTCCATTACCAAACCAGTAAAACAGGCACTCTCAAACTTTTGGGGTAGCTGCCAAATCTTGGAATGTTGAACTCTTAGGATCATTGAGACAACTAGGTCATGAAGGTGAAAGAGTGATGGGCCTGGAATCAAGGAGACTCCAGTTCAAATCCAGGCCCAGACATTTACTAACTGTGTGACTCTGGGAAATCACTTAATTTCTGCTTGTCCCAGTTTTCTCAAGTATAAAACAGCACTTCCCTCCCAGGGTTGTTGTGAGGATCAGATGAGATACTTGTAAAGCACTTTGCAGAGTACCTGGTGCATAGAAGGGGGTGTAGGAATGTTTGCTCTCTTTCCTTTTGCTTCCCATGTTTGGTCACCTGTACTCAGTGAAGGAAATATAAAACAGAAGAGGCAATCTGCAACTTGAAGTCTTATCTCAGGCTTATCTAGACCAACCCATTGGTTATCACTCCATAGTGAGTGATTTGGTGATTACCATGGCCACTGTTGCAGAAGGGATAGAAATCCCTTCTTCTAGACTGGAAAAGTAAGTGAGAGAATGCATCAATTGACTAGGAGTACCTATCCTGATCAATATGTGCCTTAAAAGACCAGAAATAGTTTCTCTTCATTCTTCTAGTCTCCTATAAACAGGGTGACTTTTCTTGCCTCACTAACTAATCATCTTCAACACAAACTCCAGTCACAGGCACCAAGGAACCAAACGGGAACCAACAGTTTTGCATATCCTTTGGCCAAGGCCCAGAGTAGAAATGTTACCAGAAGGGAGCAGAGCACTTGTCCAGCTTCATGGGGAGCTCCTTCAGTCCAACTAATAACACACATCTATAAAACATTTACTATATGCCAAATAGTGAGCTAAGCACTGGGGATATACATGACAGAATGAGACAGTCTCTTTTCTCACACAATTTACATTTTAATGGAGGAAAAAAACACTCGTGTGGGAGTGGTAACCAGAAAAAGAAGTGTCTGGAGAGTCACAGGGATAGTGGGTTGATTTATAAGACTCTTTCCAAGAATAATGATAGTACTGCAGTATTGATTTAAAGCATGTAGGAGGCACAGTGGATAGAGTGCATGGCCTGGAGTCAGGAAGACCCATTTTCCTGAATTCAAATCTGACCTCAGACCTTTATTAGTTATGTGACCCTGGGCAAGTCACTTAACCCTGTTTACTTCAGTTTCCTCATCTGTAAAATGAGCTGGAGAAGGGAATGGCAGAGCATTCCAGTATCTTTGCCAAGAAAACTCAGAGTTGGACATGACTGAATCCAGATCAAGGGAGATAGTGGTCCCAGTCTTCTGTATGATTTTATCACATATGTAATATTTTCCTCAAATTTAGAGAACTATTATAAAGAAGGGCATTGGTCAATTGGAAAACATCAAGGAGGATGTCTCAGGATTTTTAAGAATCTTAGAAACCATGTGATATAATAATAGCTAATATTTGTACATCTTTATATAGTACTTAAAGGTCTGCATAGCACTTCATAATATATGTACATGTACACACATATACACAAAATACATATATATAATCTCAACAATTCTCTGAGGAAGGTACTACTATTATCCCCATTTTATTGATAAGGAAACTAAGGCTGACAGAGCTTAAATTATTTGCCTTGGATCACACAGCTAGTAGTGTCTGAAGAAGGAAACAAAATTTTAAAAAAAATTGTTGTAATGTGCAAGGCATTGCACTAAGCACTTCACAAAATATTATCTCATTTAACCCTCCCAACCCTCCTGGGAGGCAGGAGTCATTATTACGATTTTATGGTTGCAGAACTTAGACAGACAGAAATTAAGTGAACTGCCCAGGGTCATTCAGCTGGTAAGTGCCTGAGATCATGTTTTTAATAATATTTCCCCCAGTTACCTGTAAAGACAATCTTAAAGTGTGAATTCTAAACTTTCCCTCTCCCTCCTTCACTTCCCCACTCCCTGAAGGAGTAAGCAATTTGCTATGTTATACATGTTCAATCATGCCAAACATATTACCATAGTAGTCATGTTTTTTTAAATTTATTTTATTTACTTTTAGTTTACAAGATTCAGTTCCACAATTCCTTGAGTTTCAAACTTTCTCCCCTCCCCCCCCATGGTGGCATGTAATCATGTATAGGATCTACAAATACTTTCACCTTGTATAATAGTCTGGTTATATAGAAAGGCTGTAACCAATGAGTAATCACCGAGAAAAACAAAAACAAAAACAAAAAAAACCAAACATGAAAAAGAACAATAGCATGTTTTGCTTCGGTCTCCAATTAGTCATGTTTTAAAAGAAGATACAGACCCAAAGGTGGAGGGGGGGGGCATAAAAATACAGCAAGTGAAAAGTAGTATGTTTTGATCTTCATTCAGACTCCATCAGTTCTTTCTCTGGACATGGATAGCATCTTCCATCATGAGTTCTTTGGAATTCTCTTCCATCATTGTTTTGTGGGAAGAGCAAAGACATTTACGTTGATCATATTGCAATATTGCTGCTAATGTGTACAGTGTTCTCCTGGTTCTGCTCACTTCACTTTGAATAAGTTCTTATAAGTTTTCCCAAGTTTTTTCTTTCTTCTGAAATCAGTATGGATTCTGGTGTTTCCAACTGCAGGACAAGTACTCTTATCCAACTCTGTCACCTAGCTGAGGCAGAATTAGAACTCAAGTCTTCATGAATCCTAGTCTAGTATTCTATTATGTGACATAAATGCCTCATGTAATATCAAGAGTCACTGAGGAGGCTAGAGATATTTACCTTGGAGTAGAAAAGAATATCTGTATTTGAATATCTGTGACATTCAAAAGCACTTCTGACTAGAAATTACGCTCATGGCAAGTCTCTGTATTCTTCCTCTTCTTCCCCCCTCTTCCTTCCTATTTTCCCTTCTTTTCCTCTCTCTTCCCATCTGTATCAGCAATGCAGTATTCACAATGCCTATAGTAACTATAAATATGCTGATATAGTTATTAATCACAAAATGGAACAGGCTCTCTACATAAGAAATATAGATAGTGCATTCATTTAAATACCAGAAGACTGAGTCCC
>CM053591.1:163536310-163555540 GCA_028646515.1 Pseudochirops corinnae | reverse complement strand
AAGGGCTGTAACCAATGAGTGATCACTGGGAAAAGAAAAAAGAAAAAAAAAAAAAAAAAGCAAAACCAGACATAAAAGAGAACGATAACGAGTTTTGCTTCAGTCTCCATTTAAACTATAGTCTTTCTATATCTTTCTCTGAGTTTAGGTATCTCCTTCTTTCTTGTACCTCAACATTTTAAATAAGCTAATTAAAAGAGGAAGGGAAGTCTTTAGGAAATCCCCTAAAAACATCTTGAGTGCTCACGCAATGGGCGGATGAATTTCTCAAATAAATCTCTTAAACTTTTTAGACTTGGATTCTGCTCTGATATTTCCATTACTCCATATAACTATTGTTAATTAACTGATCAAGGGATAGACTGCAAAGGCTTAGACAACTCAGTTCAGGGATTAGTTATGTAATTGTAGCATACTGTTACCAAAAAAAAAAGATAAAATTAATCTATTTTTAGAGCTTTGTTCATTGTCCTATTAAGTGACATTTACTAGGCTTATTACATAAAGGTAGTTAGCTTTGTTTGTATATTCCTCTGGAAGAGAAAGTGAGGTCAGAGAATAAAGATGAGCTATCAAAAGCACATCCAGCTGTATCACACCAAGTCTAGCAAACATCTTTTCTTCTTGGACATTAGCTAGCTGCTTTTATCCATGTACTCACTCAACTCTTACTCTATGTACTCTCCTCCCCTCCCACTCCATTGGAAGGTTGGAGTCTCACCAATACCTTTTGATTTATCAAACTAACATGATATCCCCTTCCAACAATGTTTTTTATTTGATGGAAAAGGAAAGCTCAAGGTATAACTGGCCTAGACATCAGTAAAGCCTTTGAGAGTTTTTCATGCCATTTTTGAGGTCAAATATGGGCCAGATTATAGAATGGTTAAGTGGATTTGGAAAGCAGAATGACTGTTAATATCTCAATGTCGATTCTACAAAGAAACTTTTGACAGCAAGTATCAGGGATTTGTTTTGACTCTGTTCTAGTCAACAGTTTTTGTTTTTTTTAAATCAGTGACTTAGGTAAAGGCATAGATGGATGATTATCAAATTTGCAGGTGACACAAAATTTTGTGATAATAGAATCAAAATCTTGACAGATAGTACACTGGACCAAATTAATAAGATTGTGGGGATATATGTAAAGTCCTACACTAGGAGTGTGTAAATCATCATAAAAAGCACAAGATAAGGGTAGTATGACTAGATAGCAATTTAACTGATAGAGATGTGGAAGTTTTAGGAGGATGCAGACTCAAAAGAAGTCAACGTTGTGATGTGGCTGTGTAGCCTGAAAAACTAACAATACTTTGGTTTGAGTAAAGGTAGGTATGGTGCATAGAATGATGGATTACACAATCTCATTGCACTGTGCCCTGGTGTTAGATTGGAGTGTTGTGCTAGATTCTATCTATCACATTTTGGTGAAAACCTTAATTGGTTGGAAATACTTCAGAGAAGGGAGATCATTAGTCTTATGAGTGGTATCAATATGATTCCACTCAAGAATTGGTTGAATGAATTTGGCATATTCAGCCTTGATGAGAGAAAACTTTATGGGGGACATGAAAGCTGACTTCAAGTATTTGCAAGTCTTTAAAATGAGGGCAGAACTAAAACAAATGGATTTATGTTGCAACAATGTAAATTTAGGATTGATATAAGAAATGACTTCTTAAAACTATAATTTTTCAAAAGTGTAATGCAGTGGCTTAAGGACAGTATGTTCCTTCATCTTCAAGTAAAGACTAAATGACCTGCTTTATTGATGATGTGGAGAGAATTCTTTTTAGAGATGTTAGACTAGATTTTTTTGAAGCCCTTTCTAAGGCAATCTCTATGAGTCTAGTCCTAATCTCAAGATTAGCTAAGGAAATTATAAGGGACACAATCATGGGTGACCCTAGGCAAAAATGAGAACTAGGGAATGTCCTTATTAGTATCTTTCCTTCTCTTGGGTATCCCTTTCCTCAAATAGCTTTCCTATATTTCAAATGTCTATTTAGCAGTTGGCTATTAATTGTCTGCTAATTGTCTGTTAGCTGATATTGATTTATATGATCCTCCCTAGGGGTATTTGTATTTTAGAGAGACTAGCTGAAAAGAAAACTTAATGGAAAACAGGCAAAGAGATGGACTTTTTTTTTTGGGGGGGGGGGTAGGGTGTTGGTCTTGTCAGTCTAATTCTAACTTAAACGTTGCAGTGCAGTATACTGTAGCTCTCTCTGTGATCCTACCATTTATTTTCAACAGTCTTCAATGGAAGGATTCTTAGAGATCATATATTACTACTCTGTCCTTGAATAGAAGGTTCCTTCTACTATAATCTCTCCATTGAAGTGATCATTCAGACTTTGCTTAAAGATCTTGAATGTTAAATTACAAGGTTGCACATTCAGCTTTGCAACATCTAATGGTGAGCAAGTTGATGTTTCAATTACATCAAATCAGTTTGCTTCTCTGCAATTTCAAGTCAACAGGGCTACATTAAGCTTTTACTACATGCCAGGGACTGTACTGAGCACTAGGGTACACAAAGGCAAAAACATGACTCCTTCCTTCAAAGAGTTCAGGTTCTAAAGGGGGAGATGACATGCAAATAATTACGTACTTAAAATTTTCACTTATTTCTTAGCTCTACCTTCTGGAGCCAAATACAAGTCTAATGCTTCCTTCATAAAATAGCCCTCCATTGCAAACAGTTATCATGTGCCATGCCTACCTTCCCCCATCCCCAGTGTAAATATAGATTTTAATCCTCCATGTATGGCATGGTTTTAATAGGACACATTGCTGTCCTCTAATTCTGAGGCAGCATCATGACCAAGTGGCTTGTACAACAAAAAGAGGCTCACTGACCTTTTGGAGACAGCAGGGGTAAAAACAGGAAACACATCTCAAAGGTCTGTCAATTGTTATCACTTCCCGGCCTGCATTGTCCAAAATCTTTAGAACAAAGGGTCTTAAGTTTCCAAAACAGTTTCGAGTACAACAATCATTTTCCTCCACTGCAAAGTAAACTCTCTGTCCAAAGCTGTTGTTAATTACATATTTGTTGTTGGTTTCAAAACCTGTGAGTACTAAAAATGAAAAAAAAAAAGGAAGATATGATAATTAGCACTAACGAGACAACTATTGGGAAAACAATTTTAGCCTAAATATGCTAAATAATTTCTAATTATTAATTCTACCCTGCTGATCCACATAGGGCAAATTGTCTATTCTCTTTGGGACTCAGTTATCTATAAAACAAAGTTGCATTCTATAGGTTGATAGATTGCATCATATCATCTCAAAGACCCTTTCAGATCTAAGATTCAATATTGCTTTCTTATAGTTTCATAAATTTCTGTTTGACTAGAATTATTCTTATTTTGGACCAAATTCTGGGGAAAAAATGAATTTTTATCATTTCCAAAGCATGAAAGAGAACTATTTTTCTCCCTTCAGATTGAAGCTATGATTCCATTAGTATAATAAGCTCTAATGAGTAAATTATCTCTATCGATGTAGATCAGCACTGGTTTTGCAAGCTAGAATCTTACAGAGCTGTCTGGGGTACTGACAGGTTAAGAGACTGCCCTAAAGCTACCCAGCCTTTGTATGTGAGATAGAAGGGACTTTGAATCCAGTTTTTTTCTGAATTTGAAATTGCACCTTTACCTCTGGGCTGCTTTGTGAAAACATTCATTCAGGATAACAGAATCTAAGAGAACTATAATGGTATAGAATGAAAATTCATAATATTGGGGAAAAACAATATAATGGTACAGGTAAAAAGAATACTACAATGCCATAGAATGGAAAAATGTGAATCAGAAGACCTGGGTCTAAATCCTCTATTAGTCATCCATTCATTTATCAATTATTTATTAAATGGCTCCTATATGCTAGTCAGATGACCTTACTTTAATCTCTGTGGGATTCAATTTCCTCATCTGTAATGAGAAGGGATTGGATAATCTCAAAGGTCCTTTTCAGGTTTAAGTCTATTATCTTATGATATCAATCTTCAACATAGATATCAGAGGTAATAATATTAAAAAGTTGCAGAAATGTAGATTGGAACCAGTACATAGAGGACCTTGAATGACACATGTCATTCTGTCTTCTGGGAGACATTGTAGAGCCACTGAAGGTTTCTGATCATTGGAGTGACATGATTAGACATTATTTAAAGAAATTACTCTATCAGCTGTGGGAAAAATAATTTGGAGAGAGGAGAGAGTGGAAATAGAGAAACCAATATGGAGCTACTGTAACAGTGTCCTCATAGTGATAAAACATGATCTTACCACTAATCACAGTGGTAAAAGGAGATGAGAACCTGAATTAGGGTGGTGGTAAATTGAGTGGTAAATCAATCCATAAGACTCAGCAACTGATCAAATTGTGAGGGTGGATCTTTTATCCTGAAAGAATTATTTGAAAGGTATGAACTTCAGTGATGGAATTATGATGGTGACCTCCAAACAGAAATCTGGAACATGGGTTGGTAGAAACAAAGTTTCATTATAGATCTATTAAATTAGAGATACTAATGAAACATGGTAGAGAAGTCCAGCACTCAGTGAGCAATGAGGAACAGGAGTTCAGGAGAAAGATTGATACAGACTATGGTTTTCGGCATCATCTATAGGAAGATAATTGAAATCATGGCAAATGATGAGTTCATCAAGAAAATGTGAAAAAATAAAAAAGTTTCCAGAACACCTATAGTTAGAGTACAGGTGATGGGTCAAAGGAGACTGAAGAGGCCCAGGCATGGCCAAACAGGTAAAAAGTGTCAGGGAAACCAAGGGAGGAGAGATTTGCACTAAGTGGGGAGTGACTGATCATGTCAAAAAGCAAAGAGTATTTAAGTAGTATGAAGACTAAGAAATGGCTATCAGTTCTATCACTTAAGAGACATTGAAAGAAAGAGTTATATTTGAAAGCTGGGTGCTGTTTTAAGAGATTAGGAAGTAGTTAGGGAGGAAATACAGGCAATTAAATGACACTAGAAATGTGGAAATAAGGACGACCAGAGAGTGAGAAGACAGTAATCCAGGCAGATGTCATGGCCAAATGAGAGAGAGAATTTAGCATTTTTATAGGTAGCTAAGTGATAAAGAACCTGGAGAATGGGAGTTGAGGGGTGTTTCAGAGGATCATCCATCAAGCTAACTGCTAATCTAATGTTCTTTTTGCTATCCTAAGTAGAACAGTTTACAAAAATAAATAAATGTAAACTTAAACACTCTAAAATAGTTTAAATCTAATACTTTAAATGGTATATAGTCATCAGTTGTACAGCATTTGGCATGTAGTAAGTGCATAATAAATTCTTGTTGATTTAATATAACTTGATATTTCTCTATTTTAACTAACTGGCTTAGTATCCAATTCCCAACTTATTCATACTGTAAATTTCAACACTTCCATCAATCAATTGCTCAATCAATAATCAGTTATTAAGTTCTGATTATGTGTCAGGCACCATGCTAAGCATTGGGGATACAAAGACAAAGATGAAACATTCTTGCCCTTGAACAATTGGAAGTCTGCTGGTGGAGACAAATTGTATATGAACAGGTCTGTCCAACTTAGATATAAGGTCATTTGGGGGGATTCGGGGAAAGCACTAACAGCTGAGGGATCAGGGGAGACTGCATGCCAAAGATAGTACTGTAGCTGAATTTTGAAGGAAACTATAGCATCCAAGAAGTAGATGGGGTAAAGGGGGAGGCATTGTATACTCAGTACCTAAAATAGTACCGGACACACGGTAGGTTTTAATAAATGCTATTGACCAAGAGAGTCTTGGGTTATGACCACAATTAATGATCCAGTCATTGAGTAGCACAGAGCAAGAGAAGTATATCTAGTGTTATCTTCCCTTCAACATGATTTATTTGCCCAGCTGAAGCAAGAATATACTTTTTAGAGAGAAGTTGACTAAAATGCAATAATATAATACAGTAGGTACATACCTTCCAGAATTTCAACTTGCTGTTGGATCAGTAATTGGTCTATCTATATGATTGAAAACAAGTAATAGAGTTAATAATTATTTATTAGGGGTAAGAGAATTTTTCTGACAATTTCATTGATGTAATGAAGTCCCACATGAGGAAATTCTTTGCCAATACAGACCAGTAAGAACCTTCTTTGCAACTTATCCTTAAGAGAGTTGACTAGAACAATTAGAGGTTAAATGATTTGCTTAGGGTTGCAGTCAGTTTTTTTTTTGGGGGGGGGGGGGAGGGCAGGGCTGTTAGGGTTAAGTGGCTTGCCCAAAGTCACATGGCTAGTGTCAAGTGTCTGAGGTCACATTTGAACTCAGGTCCTTCTGACTCCAGGGCTAGTGCTCTATTCACAGTGTCACCTAGCCACCCTCCCCTTCCCAGGATTGCAGTTTGTAGCAGAGCTGGGACTTGAATCTGCATCTTCCTGGTTCTCCAGTCAATTCTCTGTCTACTACACATAGTGTCTAGTGATTACATATTACCCTATCAAATAAAGCTTAAAATATCTAACACTCACAAATACTCTAAATTCACAAATCTGTTATGAAAAGATTACATTATTTTAAAATTTATGGGGCAGCTAGATGATGCATTGGATAGAGCACAAGGCTTAGAGTAAGGAAGACCTGAGGTCAAATATGGCTTCAGACTCTTAACAGCTGTGTGACCCTGGGCAAGTCACTTAACTGTTTACCTCAGTTTCCTAATCTGTAAAATGAGCTGGAGAAAGAAATGGAAAAACCACTCCAGGATGTTTGCCAAGAATACCACAAATGGGAACATGATTGAAATGACTGAAAACACCAAAGATCTATTTGATAACATCTGTGTCACTAGTACTAGATTCCCCACTTCCCCTTCATTTTACTATCTGCTTTCTCTTGACTGTTTCCAATTTATCTTGTGTATAGCGTCTTTGTACATAGTTGTTTACAAGTTGTTTCCCCTATTAGACTGGAAACTCCTTTAGAGCAGAGAAACTCTTTTGCCTTTTTTTGTATCTCTAGCACTTATGATAGTGGCTGGCACAGATTAGCCATTTAATAGATGTTTATTAAATGTTGATTTAATAGATGTTTATTAAGAAATGCTGAGTATGGAATTAATTAAAAACCAGAATTTTCAAGTTCTTACTAAATAGCGAGAAAAAAAAATGAAAACCAAATTCCCTATGAACCTTTCTTATTTTCCTCCACTGCTACTATGGTCAATCCTTAGCACAGAAAATTACTTTTAATGGAAATCCATTAAAATAGATTGGAATGCATTTTAGAAAGCAAGAGGAAAATTTACATTTCAAAAATGCAGCTGTAATTCATTTTTGCATCTTCTTTTAGGGTAAGTGTTTGTCAGGACTGCAATGCTCTAATAATTCTTCACACTCTAATTTTAGGGAGGAAAATGATACCACAAACTTGAGAGAACATCTCATCCAACTTCTCTATACCTGAACAAGAATCCTGTCTGTAATGTGAGATGAGTAATCATCCAAGTATGAAGTTAATTTCCTCTGCAGGAGGGATAGGAGGCAATATTTTGTTTTGTGTTTTTGTATTCATGGTACCTTATGTAGGCATGACAGATGCTTAGAGGTCCTTGCTGAATTAAACTAGTCAAGACTCACAACAAATGGGAGTTCACTACCACTCTGGGCAGCCTATTCCACTTCTGGGCATCTTTAATCACTAAGAAGTTCTGTTTCTGTGTCTTAGAATGCATGTTTTATGTGTCTGCTGGCCATATGTCTACTTACCAGTTCTTTCAAGTCAAGATATCTCTAACACATTCATTCCATGAAACTTAACTCTTAAGCCTATCTGGTCCTATAACTAATGCTTCCTGCTACTCAGGCTCACAGAGTTATCTTTGGGGAATGGGAAAAGGAGGTGAAAGATAACAAAGATCCCATCAGGTTATAAAGGAATATAATAGGTGTGAGGGACCTGTGGCCTTGAGGACACATGTGACCTTCTAGGTCCTTGAATGTGGCCTTTTAACTGAGTCCAAGTGTTGCAGAACAAATCCTTTTATTAAGGAGATCTGTTCTGGAGAATTTGGATTCAGTCAGAGGGCCCCATTTGAAGATCTAGATGGCCACATGTGGCCTTGGGGCCACAGGTTCCCCACCCCTGGACTATAATTTCTATCCTTATAATATCATTTCTATCCACCTCCTTCTCTCTACTCTTATCACAGCCAATATAGTTAATGTTGTTATCTATTCCCTCTTCTATTAAAATACAGAAGCCTTACAGATATCCCTATCTCCAGTTTAGCCTCAGTTCCAAACATTGTTGACTCATTTATCTGAGGCCAGAAGGGTCAGGTGACTTGCCTAGGATTACAAAGGTCATGGAATTTGAACCCTGCTCTCACTTATATTACATTCCTCCCATTGCACTCTAACACACATTAGATTGTTAGCTCTTTGAGAGAAAAGATTCTTTCCCTTCTTCAACTTTCTATCCCTAGCTCCTACCATAGTGTGTTGTACATGGTAGGTGTTTGACAGATCTAATTCAACAAATATTTACTAGAATTAAAAGGAATAAAATTCTTATTGATGACCATAGGAAATGTCACAGAAAGCTTAAAAAACCTTTTTAAATAAGCTGACTTAAAGTCACTTAACCCTGTTTGCCTCAGTTTCCTCATCTCTAAAATGAGCTGGAGCCAAGAAAATGCCAAATGGAGTGAGAAAGAGTAAAGCTTAACTGGAACAATTGAACAAAGCAAAGAAAATTGAAAAGCTAACGTTTGTTGGTTCACTTTATATGGCATATTAACTTACATTATGGAATGCACCTCCCTCATTCTTACTACAGAATTTATCCAAGAGCAAGGGACAACAAACAGAACTATCAAGAGCTATATTGATATCTAGCCCTAATTATTAAAGGGAACTAGAGGAGTCTGCAATTTTAGGTTGACTGTCAATCAACTAATTGTTCTAGGGAATTTTCCTTGGAAAAGATATTGGAGTGGTTTTCCATTTCATTCTTCAGTGGATTAAAACAAAAAGAGGTTAAGTAACTTGCCTAGGGTCACACAGCTACTGTCTGAGGCTGGATTTGAACTCGGATCTTCCCAACTCTTTAGGCCTACCACTCTATCAACTGACCATCTAGCTGTTCTTCAAATCATTTCACAGACATTTATTAAATACCAACTCTGCCCAAGAACACTGTCCTAGGCACTTAAATTACAAAGATAAATAATGAAATAAGTTTCACCTTTCATGATAGATTGACAGACATTGATAAGAATTTCACAAAATCAAAACTAATCAATGACTGTGATCCACATAGGTAGTGGGAATGCTCACAGAGAGTTGGGATCACGGATTTATCTCAATACCCAAATTAGAAAGGGGATGAGGGCAAGTCAGTACCTGAGTTAAGTATTCCAATCCAGGTGGACAATCCACTGGTGGTGGTGCTGGAGCCCATTGTGCCCACTGAGATGTACCAGGCTGAGGATGATTAGAAAAACCAGCAGGTTGTTGATAGATAGGAAAGCCAAAAGGCCCAGGGGCTGGATTGCCAATCTGTTGTGGAGGGCCTTGAGTGAGAAAGAACGATGAGGTTTATAATTTTGTGCACCAGTGTATTATAACATATTAACAAGTTTGAGACAATGCTTATGACTTAGAAAACTACATACTGAAATAATCAAATTTTGTAAGAGTTAATATAGTCTGAATTTTTTCAAATGTATTAAAATTTTCAAATTTATGGATATCTTTTCCTTTTATATAACCTTGCTAGACAAATGTATCCCTTTCTCCCCCCACTCCCTGCCCTCCAAGAGCCACCCACTTTAATAAACATCAGAGAAGGGGAATAAGTGTGTCAGCAAAAGCAAACGTGACAGTCCCCAGCAAAGTGTTTGCCAACCACAAAACCACCTAGGATTTGTAACTTTTCACAGGTTGGGAAAAGAAGTAACCACCATGAGATGAACAGACAACAAGGGTGTGGATAACATGAAATATTCAGAGCCAGAAGAACCCTGTACACAGTAACAGCAACATTGTATGATGATCCGCTATGAATGATTAGACTCTTCTCAGCAATACAATGATGCAAAACAAGTACAAAGGACTTACGATGGAAATGTTATCCACATCCAGAGAAAGAACTGATAGACTCTGAATACAGATCAAAGCATACTATTTTTCACTTTATTTTTTTCATGTTTTTTCCCCTTTTGGGTCTGTTTCTTCTTTCACAATTGTGACTAGAATGAAAATATGTTTTACATGTTTACACATATATAGCCTATATCAAATTGCTTACAGTTTTTGGAAGAGGAGAGGGGGGAAGAAGAAAAATTTGGAACTCAAATTTGGTAAAAATGAAGGCTAAAAATTGTCATTACATATAATTGGAAAACGTACTATTAAAAAAGAAGGGTGTAGATTTTTTCATACATGGTGGGCAACAGGACTTTTAGGATTCTCAAGGAGAAGGAGGCCAGAAGAGAAAGGTGACAGTTGTCTTGTAGCAGCAGAGGGTGCAGCATCAGGAAAGCAGTCAACGTACACCACATCTGTAGTGCCCCGTTATAGATTATGTGACATTCTGAATCTCTCGTATCAAGTTTGAATACAAGATGCCACTGAAGTTTTAGTATAGTTTTAAGCAATTAAAACTTAAAACTACATTAAAACTTTTGGGGGGCACTTTGTATATTAAGTTTATCTCAATAAGGCTAACACTGCCCTACTTGTGCATTCCCTTCCAAAATTCTTCTATTCTCTTCTATGTATTTGTAACTTTATTTTTTCAATAATATTTTATTTTTACCAAATTACACATATATTTATCATTCATTTTTTTAAAGTTTTGAGTTTCAAATTCTATCCCTTGGTCCCTCTCCTCCCTCTACCCCCCTGCCCTGAGACAATAAGCAATCTGATATAGGTTATCCATGTACAGTCATGTAAAACAATTCCATATTGGTCACTTTGTGAAAGAAGACTTGAATTTAAAAAAAGAAAAAAAAAACAAAGGAAGGGAGAAAGGAAGGAAGGAAGGAAGGAAGGAAGGAAGGAAGGAAGGAAGGAAGAAAGAAAGAAAGAAAGAAAGAAAGAAAGAAAGAAAGAAAGAAAGAAAGAAAGAGAAAAAGGCAGTATGCTTCAATCAGTATTCAAACAATACCAGTTCTTTCTCTGGCATTTTTCATCATAAGTCTTTTGGAATTGTCTTGGGTCACTGTATTGCTGAAAACAGCCAAGTCAATAACAATTCTTCATTGGACAATATTGTTGTTACTTTGTACAATGTTCTCCTGATTCTGCTTACTTAAGTTTGTATTAGTTCGTGCAAGTCATTCCAGGTTTTTCTGAAATCATCCTGATTGCCATTTCTTATAACACAATAATATCCTAATTTAGCCATTCCCCAACTGATGGGCATCCCTTCAATTTCTAATTCCTAGCCACCACAAAAGAGCTGCTATAAATATTTTTTGTACAAATAAATCCTTCCTCCCCTCCCCCCCTTTTGTTAATCTGTTTTGCATACAGACCTAAAAGTGGTATTGCTGAATCAGGGGCAGAGATATACAGCTCTCTGGGCGTTGTTCCAAATTGTTCTCCAGAATGATTGGGTCAGTTCACATCACCAAGAGTGCATTAGTGTCCCAGTTTTTCCACATCCCCTCCAACGTTTAGCATTTTCTTTTTTTTATATTAAAAAATCTGATAGGTGTGAAGTAGTACCTCAAAGTTGTTTTAATTTTTATTTCTCTAATCAATAGTGATTTAGAGCATTTTTATATGACTTGATATTTTTAAATTCTTTGTCTGAAAACTGCCTGTTCATGTCCCCTGACCATTTATCAATTGAAGAATGATTTGTATTCTTATAAATTTGACTCAGTTCTCTATATTTAGGAAATAGACCTTTATCAGAGATACATTTTTTTTCTGTTTGCCTTCTAATTTTGGCTGCATTGGTTTTGTTTGTGCAAAACCTTTTTAATTTTATTTAATCAAAATGGTCCATTAAATTTTGTAATGATCTCTATAACTTGCTTGGTCTTAAATTCTTTCCTTATCCGTAGCTGTGACAGGCAAACTCTTTTATGCTCTCCTAATTTGCTTATGGTATCACTCTTTATGTGTAAATCACATACCCATTTTCATGGTATATGGTATAAGATGTTGAACTATACCTAGTTCCTACCATATTCTTTTCCAGTTTTTTTTCCAGTTCTTTGAATTTTTAAAAATACTTCACTGACTCTTTTCTTTTTTTCATTGGTATCACTATCACTCCTTTAACTCTCCCCCAGCATGCATCTCCCTCTGTCCCAAATAAAACCTTTCCTTTGTAACAAATAAATTTATTAAAGCAAAATAATCTAAACATTGACTGCATGTCAAGAATTATTGCTCCTCCCTAATTCTTGTCCATTACTTCTTTAGCATGGGGGTGAGAAATATAATTCATATGTCTTCCAAAGTCTTACTTGGTCATTGCATTGATCATAATTCTTAGATTCTTTACAGTTGTTTTCTTTTTTACTATTGCAGTCATTGTACAAATATTATTCTGTTCTACTAATTTTATTTTGAATCTCCTCATTTCAACATTTCTCCCAGGTTTGTACGGTTGTATTACCTTCAAAATTTCTAAGAGCAAAATAATGTCACATTAAATTAAATCTTAATTTATTCAGCCATACCATAATTTTTAGGTATCCAGTTTGTTTCCATTTCTTTGCTAGTACATCCAGCAATTGTCAATTTCCATTTTTTTGGTCATCTGCCAATCTGATAGGTATAAGTAGAACCTTAGTTATTTTATTTTGCATTTCTCTCATTATAATGTAGGGCATAGGACAGTTATGTGCCATCTTGAAGGCAATTTTTAACTATCCCAAAAGACATTAAATTTGACTAGTTATATCAATACTGGACACCAAAATCTTCCACAGAGTAAGTATGTATCTCAATGCAAATTCAAAGAAGTGACTGGGGCACTAAGACAGAATTTTCACTACTTTTCCAAGCAATTGATACTACTATGCTATTCCTCATTATTAAAAAATCAATAAAGGGTCAGATTAAGTCACAAAGTTTGTTCATTAAAGCTCACATATTTTTATCATTGGCAAACATCTCAGGTCACAATTAAAGTTAATTTCTTCTTATTTTACAAATAGCTGTAATAGGTCTATTTATCTCTGTGGCAACCTTGCAATGTAGTAGGAAGTTCATTTTAAAATTTTTGCAATCCTTATTGTATAACACACTGCTGTATACATAACAGACTTTTAATGTCTAATGGATTGAGTTAGAGAAATGCATATAGATACTAAGGGAAAGTGATGGTTTATGGCAAAGGTAGAAGAGGCTGGGAATCTATAGAAAACATGGACAAAAGTCTCCAAAATTACATTAGTCTGGGACCATTTAGAATCAGTAATCTTATACATCCCAATGGTCCCTGAGAGGTTTGATGTATCGTAGCACAGTATTATGGTTATCATTTCTAATGAGAAATGTAATTCATCCTTCAATATTAAGTGCTTACTATATGTCAGGCTTCATAAAGGTTATATCAAAGATCATTTAATCTATTCAAGTAGGCAGGGAGGTGTTTCCAACAATCGATTTAGAAATGCCTCTACACAAAATAGTTTAAGATTTTTTTTTTTTTTGTACTTAGAGGCAAAGCCTTAGCTATCTAGAATGGAATATTCCCTGAGCATTCCCAATAGATAAAGTTTTATTGGACATTTTAGCAAAAGCCATTTCAAGCCCCACCCCATTGTTTCTCATTGGACAAAGTTGCACATTAGAAGTATTATGACTATGTCAATTGCAATTGAGGAAACTTTTAAAACAAGAGTTCTTAACCTTTTCCCATGTGCCATAGATTTCCTTGACAGTCTAGGGAAGTCTAAAAGCCCCTGATCAGAACAATGTTTGTAAATGTAAAAAGTAAATGCATTGGATTCCAATGGAAAGTAAGTATATTTAAGTATAATTATCAATCCTTTTAAAAGTTTGTGGACCCCAGGTTAAGAAGTATAAAATTTTGTATAAAAATAAGTTAATTGCAGAGAGAACTGAAATGAGTCTTATTAAGGGAACTAATTTTGTAGAAAGACAAAAATAAGATGTCTATTTGTATGCTATAGTCTCAAGTGAATTTTTTTATGGACTGGAGTAATAGAAACAGTTTTTTTTTTTTAAATGGGATCTAAGACCATGTGATGTAATTGTACTTGGTTAGGTATATAATACTCTTGGTATATCAAATGGATTAGTCAGAGTCTCTGAGTACTATGCAAGTGAGCTGGATTGATTAGGAATTCAGGTACCTACTCTTTAAGAATTAAGGCTTAGGGTTTAATTGACTCACTTCCCTTAAATGCAAGGCACAAAAGCCAGTCCCAGGTGTGACCCTGGAATTTTTATTCCAGGCAGTGAACCACGCCCCTCCCAACTAGACATAATTGCTTAGTGGAAAACAGAAAGCAGCCCCATTCCTCTGGGAGTGGCTCAGATCATAGTAGTAAATTCTGAATTTGTTTTAAGAACTTCAAATGCAATCAGTTGTCAACTGAAGTTGAGTTTGACTCTCTCTAGGATAACCAGAGAAAAAGGATGCAGTTGGATTCCCACCCAACTTAGTACAAAAGGTGTTTTGTTAACAAATAAAACTTTATTAGTGTTGGCTTCAGGTATTGATGATTATACACTTGGAAGTGACTTTGGAGAGCTTGTTTAGTCTGTCTTGAACCAATGCATCCATTTTTAGTGAAACACTCTAATCAGGTGGTCATAAGAGTACCTGTTAAACATCATAAGAGAGTTCATTCCAACTTGGGGGCCACTCAAATGTTAGGAAGTTTTTTTTTTCTTATAATTAATTCAAATATTTTCTTCCTGGTAAATTCCATTCAGTAATCCTAGTTCTTTCCTCAAGAACTAAATAATCTCTCTTCCACATGGTAACCCTTCAGCTATCTAAAGATCCTCATAATGTATCCCTGCCTAAGCATGCTCTTCTCTAGGCTAAACATCTATTGCTTATATGAGAGAAGTTTAGTGAGGTCATGCAATCTAATTCTTGCCTGAAACATGAATTAGTTCTAGAGTATTCCAATGTACCATTACCTAGCCAAGGTCTGATTTAAAGCATGCTCCTTTCAGGGAGTTCTATTGGTTAAGAAGTTACTTCGAATATGACACAGTGGAAAGAGCAGAATATTTCATGTCAGAGGAACTGTATTCAAATTCTGCCTCTCTTTTATTAATTGTGTGATTTCAGACAAATTACAAAATCCCTGAACCTCAGTTTTCTCAACTTTAAAGTGAAAGGATTTGGTCAGAGTCTCTTACAATTTGGGTATACTGGCTTTCCTTCCCCCCTTCAAAAAAGAAAGAAAAAAAAAAAGGAGTGAAGCTGTTTTTGAGACCTAACTGGCCAGGGGACTAAGGATAGGGCTACTCCCTTGTTGCTTCAGCATAAAATTCAGCATGAAAGGAGTCAGATGATTCATGCTTTACTGACTGGCAGGGACAATATGGTCAACACACACAGGAAAGTTGCATCCAATTGAATTAATACCTAAGCTCCTTTCCATACTATTGGTTAACTAAGCTCCCTTTTCTAAACTTTTAGATGGCTGCCTAGTGTCTCATTTCATTCCAATCCTAAATCTGAACAATTTGACTGGCCAGAGTCAAGTCTGGTATACAACAGGATTGGATTTGATGGCCTCTTTCACTATACTTCTAGGATCCTTAGATGCTATATTAAGTTGAAATTTACCATTCCATAACTTCCATTCATTGGTCCTAATTCTCTCCTTTGGATCTAAGCAAGTTAGGGTAGTGTGATGTAAAGAAAAAACATACTGGCCTAGGACTTGGAAGATCTGTATTCTGTTATTCTGTTCCTAGGTCTACTACTTACCTAGATCAGAAATATGGACAGGTCACTTTAATCTCTCCTGGACTCAGTTTCCTCATTTCCAAAAGAGGATTCATTTAATAATAATTAAGAAAAATAATTCCTAGTGGTTCTTTCCTGCTCTAAAATTCTTGCCCATGCCTGCCTTTAAAATATCTAATATGGAGAATCATGTCTTCTCTTCTCCAGACTAAACAGTCCCAATTCCTCCAACTGGTTTTGAGTCCTCTCACTTTACTAGTTACCCTCTTTGGGATATGCTTTATAATTTGATAGTCTCCCTCCTACTTTGTAGCACAGGAAACTGTGTCTAATACCTCCAACTTCTCTTTCCGAATACTCTCCATCTAATAACAAACCTGAAAAGTTTATTAGGGCTTTGTTTGTTTGCTTGTTTTTGTATTGTTTTTGGTTGGCCACATCCTATCATTAATTTGTATTGAGCTTTCAGTGTATTAAAGCCTTCAAGTATTTTTCATGGTCCCCTCCCCTATCTTATACCTGACACTTTTTTTAATTGAATGCAATCTTATTATATTTTATCCATTAAAATCTTTTCATATTCCAATTGTGTTATTCATTACATTAGCTCTCATCTCTGTATTCTTCGTGAATTTAATAACCATTGTATGTGTGTATATATACAAGCATACACACAAATATAATTTTTATTCAAATCATTGATTAAAAAAAAAGTTTAATTAACGAAGACGCAAGCCTCACCGAATACCACAAGAGAACAAATTCTAGCCTGACAATAATCCATTGATCACCTTTCTTTGGGCAAAGTTACTTAAATTGTTCAAATCCACCAAACCTTACTAGTCTCCCCCCCACCATCCCCAATTCTCACTCTAGTTATTCTATTAGAATAGGATGATAAAAAGATTTCTTCAGCATTCACCTTAACTAATTACCTTGGCAAAAAGCAAACATGGTCTATTGGGCAGGATCCTCTGTTACAAGCTCATACCACAAGCATTTAGACATTTACACAAATTTAGCATTTGTCAAAGAAGAACAAAACCCTAAACCAGTCCCACATCTTAATGAACTCACAGTCTAATTCCCAATTACCCAGTATAGGTCTGTACTAAGTAATTGTAAGGTTCACACGTTAGTTACTTAATAACCATTGCTAGAATTTTGTAGCACCTAAAGGGAACCTTGTGTGCCTATGACTTGTAGAATTTTCCTCCTTTCCCCTTGTGAAAGAGCAGGACAGTTTTTCACTGATAAATTTCCAACAATTCTTTCTGCTTCCCTAGAATCTTTTGAAGACTTGGATGAATAGTTTGTCATCATAACTCTGAACTTTGAATGTCCTACATGGTGTGGCCTAAATAAATCAAATCTTGAGGAGAGAGAAAAAATAGTAACCGTGACATGCTTAACCCAAACTCCATGCATCCGAAAGAGTGGCTATTTCTTTCACTTTTTACTGAAAATACTGGTTTCTTGTGAAAACAAGTCTAGATTGTCTCTAAAATATAAACTTCCTAAACACAAGCTTCCTATTGTTTTTTTTTTACCTCTTCCTTCCAATATAATTTTCATCTCCATGTCAAAATAGTAACAATTCACACAAAAATATACACAGACCATGTAGGCTGCAAAAACCATTAATACTTTTACAATAGGAGTTATAATTACAATGCATCATCAGCAAACAATTTCCTTTTATTCACTTTTACAAGGATATTACCTTTCCCTCCAAAATCATCTAATATTAGAAAGAAGAATCTTAACACCTTAGAGGCCTTCTAGTACAATGTATATCCAGAAAAATAATCATTATACTAACCCAATAAATGTCTATCCAGCTTTTGCTTGAAAGCCTTCAATGAGGATGAGCCTACAGCCTTCTGGGTAGTTAGATAGTTCTTATTTTTAGTTTTAATACGAGAAAAAGAACACAAAATGACCATACAATGTCATCTTATTTATTTAACTTGCATGCAGAGTATACCATACAAAATACAATGCTGAATGAATCAAAAGTTGGAATTAAAACTGTCAAGAGAAATATCAACAACATAAGGAAAGCTGAATGAATAGAAATTTTTGAATTGTGGTGCTGGAGAAGACTTCTGAAGAAGATGAAGACAATAAGAAGGGACAATAAGATCAAATCAGTCAATACTTAGAGAAATCAATTCAGATTATTCACTGGAAGGTCAAATACAAAAGCTGAAGCTTAAATACTTTGGCCACCCTAATAAGAAGACAGGACTCATTGGGAAAGACCCTGATGTTGGGAAAGATTAAAGGCAAAAGGAGAAAGGGACAGCAGAGGTTGACACAGCGTTATGGAAGCAATGAATATGAGCTTAGCAGACTTTGGGAGACAGTGAAGTATCTGTTCCTGGTGTGCTATGTTTTAGTGGGTCACAAAGAGTTGAACATACATGAACAGCTCAACAAGGACCAAATCTTTTTTTTCAAGAATCTTTTCTTTATTACATAAAACCTAAATTCCCTTCTTTGTGGCTTCTAATATGTGTACCTGGTTTTGTATTCTGGGTCCAAATGGAACAAGTCTAATTCTCATTCCAGATGATAGGATACTTGACGGCAGGGGGCAGAGCCAAGATGGTGGCGTAGGAGTGGTAAGAAATCACAGCTCCAACACAGCCACATCAAATACCTAAAAAACATGACTCTAAACAAATTCTAGGGCTCTAAAATGCACACAGATATATTTCCTGCTGAAGGCAGCTCTGCTCAAAGCGACCATTTCAACTTTGAGAGCAGAAACCAGCCCAGCCTGAAAGGGTGGTTTTTGCCCTGGGGGCGGCTGGACAAGCTGAGCCCCACCACAGCTGGAGCTTCAGGAGAGGAGAGCTGCGACAGCTGTGGCACTCAGGTTAGTGGAGCTTAGCTAAAAACCGGGGAAGAAAAGCAGGTCTGGCCAAGCTGCCTCCAGGGCAAAGAAGCAGAAAGCAGAGGTTCTGCACCTGCCTCAACATTGCCACTTCAGAGCTCCTGGCCTGCAGACAGCAGTGGGGCTAAGCGATCGATCGTTAAGAGGCCAAGTGCTCTCGCATTGAGCAACCTGGATCCAGATCTCGGTCTGGGGTGGTGGTCCTGAGGTTTTATTTCAGTGAGCCGTAGCTGGGGAGGGACCCAGCAGCCTCCTAAAAGCCCCAGCAGCTGGGAAAACCCCAGCAATTTGGGACAGAGCTTTTCCCTCTGGAAGCAGAGTTCCACAGAACTAAACAAAACAAAAAAAAAAAAACAAAAACCATTGAATGGCGACCATGAATAAGCATAGGAAGCAAAGT
>CM053591.1:163513660-163535810 GCA_028646515.1 Pseudochirops corinnae | reverse complement strand
GTTTACATATGCAAACAAGCACATATCTGAGAATGTGTATATATGAACACATAGAGGGCATAAGATCAATTGAATAGGAAGGGACAATATACTAAAAGGTAAAATACTGAGGTGAGAGAGGATTAGATTGAGAGGAAACAGGGAGAGACAGAATGGGGTTGAGCATCTCATTGGAAGAGACAAAGGATAATTGTTATAATAGAGGGGGAGAACAGGAAGGCAAAAGGGAAAGAGTCAACCTTACTCTCACTGAACTTGGCTTAGGGAAGAAATGACATAAATTCTAAACTGGGCATCTTGCCACACAGGAGAGTAGGGGGAAGGGGGATGAGAGGAAGGATGATATAGGGGAGGGCAGGGTGGAGGGGAGGGTTGATGGAAGTGCACACTTCTGTAGAGGGACAGGGACAGGGACAGGGACAGGGACAGGGACAGGGTAGAGAGTGGAAGGGGGGGAGGAGGGGCCAGATAGGAAGGAGGGACATGTAATCAGTCTCTCACAATGTGTCCATTGTAGAGAGGTTCTGCGTAATTACACATGTACAGCCTGTATTTGATGGCTTGTTCTTCCAGTGGGGGTGGCTGACAAGGGAAGAAGAGAAAGATCTAGAATTTAAAGCTCTATAATCAAATGCTAAAAATACATATGTGTGTATATATACATACACATATATAATTATTATTACTATTATTATTAACTACATCCAACTGGAACTTAAGATTGACAGGCACTGTGGAAGGGAGATTCATCCTGCCCTATTGGAAAGTTAGAGGAGTGATGGGGGAGGACATAGGAGAGATTAGATTGGGGGAGGGGTCATACAAAGCGATAGCTGTTTTAAGGGGGGGGTAGGGGAAAGATGGGGAGAAAATTTGTAACTCAAAAATCTCCTGGAAATGAATCATGTAAACTAAAATAAATAAAATATTTTTTAAAAAAAGAATACTTGATGGCAGCTCTTATTAATTAAGATGGTCATCTATCAAGACACAGATAGACCCAAATACCCTAAGGAATGACTATTATTAACAATGCAAAAGCACAGCCAAATGAAATTCTAAAATCCAGGAGAAGTGTCACTAAACTCCTCTATTCCATAAAGCAGTGGCATCCATCTCAAAGCAGACCATTAAAGCATACTTAAGTATTCCTGTAGGTCACACATCGAAGTGCTATTATTGTTCACGCATATCTGATTGTTTATGAACCCATTTGAGGTTTTCTTGGCAAAGATATTGGAGTAGTTTGCCACTTTTTTTTCCAGTTCATTTTATATATGAGAAAGCTGAGGCAAAAAGTGTCAAGTGACTTGCCTAGGGTCACATAGCTAGTAAGTGTCTGAGGCCAGATTTTAACTCTAGTCTTCTTGACTCTAGGCCATCCACTGTATCCATTGTGCCACCCAGATGACCAAATATATTTTTCTTTATTTTTTTTTCGAAATACATGTAAAAAACAGTTTTAATGTGTTTTTTTTTTTAATTTTGAGTTCCAAATTCTCTTCCTCCCCTCTTATTGAGAAGGTAAACAATGTGATACAGGTTATACATTTGTAATCATGCAAAACATATCTCCATATTGGTTATGTCATGAAAGAAAAGATAGGGGGCAATAAGAAGAATTCAGAAAGATGTATGTTTGATCTATATTCAGACTCCATCAGTTCTTTTTTCTAGAGGTGGATAGCATTTTTCATCACAAAGTCCTTTGGAATTCTCTTAAATCAGTGGTTCTCAACCTTCCTATTGCAGCCACCCTTTAATACTCATGTGGGCGTATCTGCATGTGGGTGGACCTGCCTGGAGACACATAGAGGAGCGGTGTCTCGGTTCCTAAGACCATCAGAAATATGTGTTTTCTGATGGTCTTAGTCGACCCCTCTAACCCCTGTGAAAGGGTCGTTCAACCCCCAAAGGGGTCATGGCCCACAGGTTGAGAACTGCTGTCTTAGATCATTCTATTGCTGAAAATAGCTAACCATTCACACTTGATCATCTTACAATGCTATTATTACTGTGAACACTCTTCTCCTGTTTGTTTCCTTCACTCTATATTAGTTTGTATGCATTTTTCCAGGTTTTCCTGAAAGCATCAAGCTCTTAATTTGTTACAGCAAAATAGTATTCTGTCACAAACATATACCACAACTTTTCCAGCCATTCCCCAATTAATGAGCAGCTCTTCAATTTCCAACATTTTTGTTATTACAAAAAAGAGCTGCTTTAAATATTTTTTGCATGCATAGGTCCATTTCCTTTTTAACATTTAACTGCTCTTTTTGAGATACAGAACAGTAGTGGTATTACTGGGTTAAAGTTTTATAGTCACAGTTTTATAGTTATTTGGACACAGTTCCAAATTGCTCTCCAGAATGGTTGGATCAGTTCCCAATACCACCAACAATGCTTTCACGTCCCAATTTTCCCACATCTACTCCAACATTAGTAATTTTCCTTTTTTATAGTATTAGCCAATTTGATAGATGTGAGATGGTACCTAAGAGTTGTTTTAATCTTAATTTCTTTAATCAATATTGATTTAAAAGATTTTATATGACTATAGATAGCTTTGATTTCTTCTTTTGAAAGCTGCCTGTTCATATCCTGTTTCTATCAGGGCAGTTTTCCTTGATAATACCTGTCTGGTATTTGGGGAAGCCCAAGAAGAAATGGAAGATGAAGACTACCTAAATGGGAAAGGGTTTGGTACCAGTGTTTTTTCTAGCTCCCAGATCTGGGCCAGAGCTGGGATCCTGGGTTAAGACTATAGAAGAAGGCAGGGCTTGGGCCCAGGCAACCTCTCACCCAGCATCTGTGTGACTACTTAAGCAAATCATCTTTAATTATAACACACAATATGGATTAAAATAATCTTAATATCATCTCAGAGGAAGGAGATAACTCTGGCATAATTATAACTAGAGTTTTTTTTGAGAAAAAGTGATTACAATGTTTCTAAGAATAGATGGAAGAAATGACAGAATAGTTAAAACAAAGAACAACATTTTAAATTAAGTCACTTAAAACAAGCAAAAAGAGATGGACCAAAAACTTAGCAACTTTATCCAAGTGGTTGACATCTGAAAAATAAAATGCAGCCAATAGAACTCAACAATTACACAAGGCAACAAGAAACATTTGATTGAAGTCAAAACAATATGAAAGGTTAGAAGAACAAATTAAATATCTACTACCAGGAAAAAAAAACTGACATGAAAAAGATGTCACAGACAGATCACTGAAAAATCATTTGATCCCCTGAAACTTGACCAACCAACCAACAACAAGAAACCATTAGATCAGTGGTTCTCAACCTTCCTAATGCTGTGACCCTTTAATACTCATATGTGGGTATATCTGCACGTGGGTGGACCCACCTGGGTCTGATAGAGGAGTCATGTCTTGGTTCCTAAGACCATCAGAAATATGTGTTTTCCCATAGTCTTAGGCGACCCCTGTGAAATGGTCATTTGACCCCCAAAGAGGTTGCAACCCACAGGTTGAGGACTGCTGCACTAGATGCTACATCTCAAAAAATCAAATGAGGAAAAAATGCCCAGTTTTATTAAACACAGAGAACAAAGTATAAAAAAAAAAAATCAATTGGGCACCTTTAAGCAACCTCAAATTGAACATTCCTTGCATTTTGATAACCTGAATCCAGAGTTTTCTCATCAAAGAAAAAAGAGAAGAAAACAGCATTTATGATATATCAAAAATCAAAAGAGAAAGGTAGATCCTATAAAATGGAGTATAATCCTAAAGGGGAAAAAATGGATTGGTAATAGAATGAAGGTTTTTTAGCCATTTCTGTTGAGAGAACCAGGATTAGGTAGAATCTTTGAAATATAAACATAGGATACAATACAATTAGAAAAGTAACATTTGAGAAATTTGAAGAGGTTAAATGGTTAAATATTTACTTAGTAATGGAGGAAAAAGAGAGGTTTGTCTCTTTAAAACTTCTTCAAGAGTTAATAAGAGAACAAAGAAAAACATACCCTAAGCTTGGGTGGAGTTTTAAGTTGTTTTGTTTGATTTGGGAGAGTAAAGAAAAGAGAGGAGAAAAGGAATACACTATGGAAGAAAGAGGTAAACAACATTACCCCATAATTTGGGTGTGTTAGAAAAATAAATATGGAGGTATGGAACAGAGGAGTGAGTTTCTCATGAATCTCATTCTCATTTGAAGGAATATAAAAATACCTAGATTAACAAACACAAAGTAAAGAATTTAATAGTCCAATTTTAAAATAAGAATTCCAATAAATCATAAATGAACTCTCACTCCACTACAAACCTTAGTCTCAAATGTATTTATAAGTGAATTCTATTACATTTATACATAATTTGGAAAAGAAAGTATCCAACTTTTTTTAAATGAAACAATCATTGTGTTCATCCCTAAACTAGGGAGAGATAATAAGAGAGAAGAAACTACAGACCAGTATCTTTAATGAATACGATTTAGAATTTTTAAATAATAACAACAGCAAAGATATTTCTGAAACCAATAGCTTTAAAAGATTACCAACAACAACATACCCAGCTGCAAGTACTTTTTGACTTAGCAATACTATTTTATTTAGGCATGTTCCAAAGAGGAATATATCAGAACATTTAAGGATTTTTTTTTTTGTGGTAGCAAAGAACTTTAAAGTAAGAGAGTATCAAACAATTGAAGAATGGCTGAATAAACTGTGGTCTAGAAATATTGTGAAATTTTATTGTTCCCTAACAAATAAAGGATATAACAGATTAAGAGAAATATAGAAAGACTTCTTTTTTTTTTTTTTCTTTTTGGAGGGCAGTTAGGGTTAAGTGATTCGCCCAAGGTTACACAGCTAGTTTTTGTGTCAAGTGTCTGAGGCCAGATTTGAACTCAGGTCCTCCTGACTCCAGGGCCGGTGCTCTATTCACTGTACCACCTAGCCACCCCCTATAGAAAGACTTCTATGAGCTGATCACAATAATCACAAAAATAACATGAACAGACACAACTCTGAAAAACCTCAGAACTCTGACCAAATAAATGACCAACTATGACTTGAAAAGACGAAAAAAAAAAAAAAACTCATGCATTCTACCCCTTCGCAGAGAGATAATGGACTTGAGGTACAGAAAAAGACATACATTTGCAATCATAGCCAATATATTGATTTCATTAGATTGTAAGTTCCTTGAGAACAGGGATTGTCTTTTGTGCCTGGTACAGTTAATGTTTACTGAATGACTGATTAGATTTGTAGATTAAACATTTGTTATAAAAGTATTTCTACTGGCTGAGGTGTTTAGAGTGAATAATAAGGTATAAAAATATTTTATTCATTAAAGTTAATTGATTTCATTGTAAACGGTTACTAAGTCTAGGGGGTTGTATTGATGCACAATATTATACATTCAGTAAGACCTTGTAAAAAAGAAAGCTATTATATCTATTTTTATCCTTCTTTTCTCTAGGTTAAATACCAATCACTTCCTCTAGCGATTCACTATTCTGTTGCCCTCTTCTAAATGATCTCCAGTTTCTCAACATCCTTTCCAAAATGTAATACCTGAACAGAACACAATATTCCCATTATGATCTGAGGTAGGCAGGAAAAGAGGGCACAATTTCCTCACTTTTTCCTCTACTAAATCATTCCAAGATAATTTTTTTTTTCTGCCAGCATGCTGATGACTCAAGTTTGGACTTGTAGTCCACTTATATATCCCTGCCTCTTTTTTTTGGTTTGTTTCAGATAAACTGTTGTTTCGCCACGATGCCCCAGTCATATACATCTGAAGTTAATTTTCTGAACCTAAGTGTAAGAGTTTGAATTTCATCTTTTTAGATTCAACTTCTCTCTTTTTTGGATCCTTGACTCCAATCCCAATTCTGCACTATTTGCAATTTTGATAAGCTAAGAAGTCAGAGACCAAACCATACCTGAACAGGAATCTCTGCAATATCCTTACCTCTCATTTCCCTACAAGGGGGTTCATTCTACTTTCAGACATACTAGTCACTTCCAGATTTTACTTTATGCTAACCCCACATCTTCTCTAATTTCTACTCATTATTTCAAGTTCTGCCCAGAACTAGTTTAATCATTCTTCTATATGACAGTCTCATAAAATCTTGAAGATTATTATCATGCTTTTCCTACTCCCAAGGCTTCAATTCAATTTAAAAAATATTTATTTAGTACTTATTAAATACAAGCCACTGGGGATAGAGCTGGAAAAAAATAAAAACAAAATAAAAGCAATCTCTGCCTCTAAGGAGCTTATGTTCTAACAATTCTAATCCAACCTTCTGTTCAGATTCCTTAACTATAGATAACAGAAACCCAATGACTTGACAAAGACAGAGCTGAGATTGTTTACCTTGAATTGCTCCTGTTGTGTACTGAGAGTTATTTTGTTCATCTGTAAGACATCAAAAGTTTGATTTGTTATTTGACTTAAAGACAAATATTTGGGAAATCCAATATGCAACACAAAACATTTAATATTGTTACTTTAAATATTTAGCTCAGTTAGATTCAAAGTTGCTTACTTATAGCTCTCTCCTATATAAAACACTTGAGGTTCATAATTTTCTGAGGGTACATTCTTAATTCTTGACTGAATAAGCTCTCAAGAAGGAAAAATCAACACAGTTAGAAATGGTTTGGAATCTGTAACATCTATAACATCATTTTACATATGTGACTGAAGCTCAGAGAGGCTAAATCATTTGTCTATTATCACACTGCTAGGAAATGTCAGAAGTGAGATCTGTTCACTGAGTTTCCTGACCCCAAGTCTAACTCTATCCATTACATCACATTGCCTTTCTAGAAAAGTGAAATCTTTACTTTAAAAAATAGCTCTTTGGATAATTTGTGCTTATAACAAATCTCTCTCTCCCTCTCTCTCTCTCTCTCTCTCTCTCTCTCACACACACACACACACACACACACACACACACACACACACACACACACCTCCTTTGGCAGGCAAGGAGGACCTGTGTCATTAAAATTGGTTGTACAGAACAGTATTTAAATTTACATTTCATTTGTTTATGTAAACCCAATATTACTTGTAAAACAAATAAATACTGAAATCCAACATTTAAAAAAAAAGAATTACAATGCCTTTCTATTAAGATAATTATTTTTCATTTCAAATCATTAACATTGGTAACCTTCTCTTCTATTCCTTTCTTCAAGGGCTACTAATGACTAGGATATAAACATCTCCAGACAAATTTACATTTTTTTTTTAATTAAAAGATCATAGAAACTGAAAATAATTTGAGTTAGTCATGCTCAGGCTCCCTAACTTTGCAGTGTTGGTCTTCTTTGCCATAATCTCACCAAGAATCTGGAACTCAACAGAACTCAGCCATTTGTGATTTCAGTCAGAAGTACAAAGGCAGAGAAAAATTGCACAGTAGCCCAGAAGTGTTATTCATTGTGATACTGGTAGAATCTGTTTCCAGAGCAATGTCTGCTGGGTAGAGGTGGTTACTTAGAAAACTTAGCCCCTCATCTTCCATATTCCCATCCCTGAATTTTTCTAGCCTGTGGTTCCTCTGTAGCACCAGTCTTTACATTTCATACTCATACATTTTTCTTTTCTTTTCTGATTTAGAAGGATGTCTTGTAATAGCAGTTTAAACACTACTGAAATTTACCTAAAAAAGAGACAATGAAATCTCAGGCCTATGCTTAAATTCCAGGCCTATTCCTCTCTCTATAAGAGACAGAGGAGAAATAACAACAAAAACAACAATGAAGAATTCAATACATCCTTTCAAATATATGGGACAACTCAACAAAAATCTCTGCTATTTATCTAAATAGTGTAAAAGATGGTTTGGGCTGAATGAATAAACCTTTTAAAAATTTAATTAGGAATTTTTTTTAAGGAACATAGCTTGCCAATGAAACAACATAATCCTATGTAAACAACCTTAAAAACTCAATAAATCAATTTGGTAAATTAAATTAAAAAGTTAAAACAAACAAAAGAAGAGCCAGCATGTAACTTTCTAGTGATGCTGAAAGGCTTGAGGAGAAGCTGAGATTCTATCCACAGGTTTAAATGTAATGTATCTAATAAGGTAAGAATTGTATTGAGGGGTATACCTCAACTTTGGTTGTGTCTATGGTATAAAGCAGAACAAACATTAAGACCAATTTTAAAAAATTTAGTCAAAATGAACCAAAAAGACATGCTTTCTAAGGGGAGAAATGTAATGATTGGGGTTCTTGAGTAGGGAGAGCAGGGTTATGTTGTTGAATTTAAATATCAACTTATATTAATAAAATTCATCAGTTAGTTATTGAAGAATTAATAATACTCAGACTCTTTCAACAAGAGCTAAAAGAAACCAGAACGTAAACTTGAGGAAAACCCAAAAAAATTGGACATATTTTTTGCATAACTGAAGAGTCTTTTTTTCACTAACGTGAGCTGATCTTCCTCCACCATGACAATGCAAGGTTGTTCATACTAAGCAAATAACCATAGCAGAGAGGAACTAGAAGGAACCAGAAAGGTCACCCAGTTCAATCCTTAACCCTGATAGATCTCAGGCTCAAAGAGAGTATAATGCCATGCATGAGCAGCTTCCCAAAAGAATGCTACTATGAACAGCTTTTAAGGTTCTGATTACACAGTATAGTGAACACTCCATTTATTCCATAACAAAACTTTCTCAGAAAATCAAGGTACAATACAATATTCACAACATTACATCTGATCACAGAAAATCACAATATAGTGTTTACAACAGCTTAACATTAGAATGGCCACATAGTTTTCACTACAGTGGCCACAGTATTTAGAACAAAGAACAAAAGAATAATCATCTGGTTTCCCTAAGGGGGAAACCCTCCTTACTTAATCATTCAATCATTTCACAGTAAAATAATCAATCTTCCACTCATGGGGCAATCATAAGTTAACTTAGTCACTTATCCAGATTCACAATTACCAAGTATCATTAATTACTAAATACAATCATTAGAAAATTACACAAACCCTCTACCCCTCAGTATCTAGTAAACTTCAATTTCATCACACCTTCAATATCCAAGGAGAGGCCTTTTCTTCATCTTGACTCAAGGTGGTCTCTCAGATTCCCTGGATCCCCTTCCATGGTCCCATCTCCTACCTGAATCCACCAAACAGTCACCTGGATTCAGAGGCAGACAGCTCCCATCTCCTTGTCCAGTCCTCCAGGCAGTTCCTAGTACACATTGAAGTTCACAGGGTCCAGCACATCTCAAAACCTTCACCACTTCTGTTGCAGGAACTCAAGGATCAACCAAGTCACAAACAAACAAAGGCTTATTCCAGTAATGCTTCTTCAGTCCTCCAGCAGTTCAGCTGGCCCTAGGACCCAGAAGAAATCTCAGCCTTCCAGGAGGCAACATCCACTTTGGCCTTCCAGGAGACAATAGCCACTTCAGCCTTCAATAGACTCTGGTCTCATAGAAAACTCCAACTTAGTTCTTAGTCCAGTAGCAGCCCAGCTCCCAGATGCTGGAACAATTCTGCTTCCTCCACCAAGAGTGAAAGTTCTTGATTGTGATTCTCTGTCTCTGAAACTCTTCTTAAATATACACACACACATTGGCTTTCTGTCTTAGTCAACCCCTTCCTGTTATGTCAGCAACAGGAGACAGAGTTCACACCTTGTTTCTTTCAAGAGGTACTCAGCCCTTAGTTACTAAGGGCTAAGTACCTGCTAAATTAATTACTGTTACAGAGAGGAAGGGAAGTGGTTGAGGTCCCACTTTTAAGAAAAGCCAAGACTAGATGATCTGTTAATCAGGACTCAGGTTGAACTGGTATTAGTTATGTTTCTTCTCCATCTACCAAGACAGAGACTTATCAAGTCACAGCCTCAATAACAACAAGGTGGTGCAGAAGATAGAGTGCTGAGCCTGCATTCAAATGCAGTCTCAGATACTTATTAACTGTATTACCCTGGGGAAGTCACTTAACCTATGTGCCTCAGTTTCCTCAACTATATGATGGGCATAACAGCACTTACCTCACAGTATTGACATGAGGACCAAATGAGTTAGTATTTGTAAAGCACTTAACACTGTGCTTGAACACTAAGTAGATACTATATAATTTCTTATTCCCTTACCTTCCCCTTCCTTGGGCTTCAGTGAAGTTAGGGTTCTCAGGTACAATACATAAACTTATCTACTAAAGAAAATAAGCTACGAATTTATCACTAACATTCTTGAAAATCAAGCAAGCATATAATATATTCATTAAAAACAAATTATAAATAGTTATATGATAAATAAGTACTTACATTGCTTGTTCATGGCTGTTAACTGGTTCTAAAAGATAAAATATTGTCATGTAAGAATTTAAAGTACAAAAATTATTTGCTTATAAGTACACAAGACAAATCTATCATTTGAAGGATAGGTTGTCATAGAAGGTTGACAAATAAAAATCAGTTCTCTAAAGAGTTTGTTTCTTTGATATCATACAACATAGATGTCCACTCAAATATGATTCTGGAGTAATACAGTGATATGAAAATGACTCTAGCATCTTAAATTCTGTGCCAGCAATTTCTGACAAGTCATATTAAATTGGAAGGGCTGCAAGTATAGCTGATGAGACCTGAGTCTGTTCCTTCACAATTAACTCAGCTAAATTTAGAGAGGTTCTTCCTTAGTTTGGTTTCAGACTCATGGATATACTGGCCACAGTCCCTCTTGAACAAAATCTAAAATTGTAGACTGTAATTTCTCAGAGTTAGCTGCCATAATGCCCACATCAATTAAATTATACATGTTTGAAGTGCTAAAAAGTACCACTCACCTTATGTAAGGAAATGAAAATTACCAGGGTTAAAATAATTTGGAAGCAAGTAGAGATCATGACTACAAGATTAGCATCATAAATTTTGAGCAGGAAGGTGACTCCAAGGCCATCTGGTTCAACTCCCTCATTCTGCATATGCAGAATTTGAAGTCCACTGAGAATAAGTGACTTGTCCAAAGTCTGTCTCCTACAACCTCATAACTATCAGACTAGCTAATATGACAAAAAATAAAAATCACAAATGTTGAAGAGGATGTGGAAAAATAGAGACACTAATGCACTCCATTTTTGGTGTTGGGAACCGATCCAATCATTCTAGGGAACAGCTTGGAACAATGCCTAAAGGGCTATAAAAAACCCTACATGCCCTTTGAACCAGCAATACCACTATACCATTTAGAGGCTTGTATCCTAGAGATCAAAGAAAAGAGAAAAAGGCTCATATGTACAAAAATATTTAGAGCTGATCTTTTCATGGTGGCAAAAATTGGGGAGATTCCCATCAATTGGGGAATGTCTGAAGAAGTTGTGGTGTATGATTGTGATAGAATACTATTGTACTGTAAGAAATGACAAGCAGGTTTCAGAAAAGCCTGAGAAGACTAACATGAATTGAAGTAAGGTGATTTGAACAGAAGCAGAAGAACATTGTACACAGTAATAACAATATTATACAGTGGTCAACTGTGAATGACTTAGCTATTTTGAGCAATACAATGATCCAAGATAATTCTGAAATTTTTACAATGAAAAAATGTTATCTACTCCCAAAAAAAGAACTGATGGGATCTGAATGCAGACAGAATCATACCTTTTATAGAATTAATTTTTCTCTTTTGTTTTGTTTTGGTCTGTTTTTTTTTTTTTTTGCAACATGGCTAATACGGAAATTTGTTTTGGATGACTTCACATGTAGGATCAATATCATATTGTTTATCTTCACAAGAAAGGGAGAAGGGAGAGATGGATGGGAAATAATTTGGAATTCAAAATTTAACGAAAATGCATGTTAATTTTTTTTTCGTATATGTTTGAAACAGTAATTAATGAAATAAAAATATATTGGAAAAAAAAAAGAAAAGGACTTTGAATGTAGGAATTCCCATGAGCTGAGGGGCAATTACTGTTGGACATCTAACTGATTGTCAGTATAGGAAAGAAAAATAAAGTCCTCTCCTTAAGCCAAATACTTTAACTGTTCATTGTAGAACACCATAGAGACAAATCAGCCATACAAAAAGTAAGACTGAAAAGCATAGATAAGAATAAAAAACATTTGCTTTATCTCTAGTCTGGTCATTCTTTCAGACTAAGAACCCTCAAAGGATTTCCTAGAAATCCATCTCCCTCTCATCCTCTTCATTTTTGGCAACTACGAGTAAAGTCTGAGTTCTCAAGCTTTCCTGGCATTTTACGGTAAGCTCCTTCCCTTCCTCTCTCTCTCCATAGTTGGTTTTTCTCCCCTTCAAGCACCTAGGAAAGCTTGCAAGGGATGACTTGGGGGTCTTTCACAGACCTGGGTGACATACTTCCCTCTAGGTAAGGGACATCTCACCTTGGCAACACTTGTCCATTTTTTTTGTTCCACTCAGGCCACTGAGACAGGGAGCAGGAAGGAAGGAGGGGTCAGTCTCCCTCTATACTTAGAGACTCACCCGTGGGTTGCCTTTTGAGCAACTGGAAAAAGCTTGGTCTACAGGACCTCAAGAAAAAAAACTCAGTGTTCTTTTGCAACACTGCTTGGCCCCAATACACTTTGGGGGGACCAAGAAAAAGTGGCCCGCTGGGGAGACACTTCTTTCAAAACCCCCAGCCTCAACCCTGTAAAACACTGGAGCTCAAGCCACTCCCTCCCTCTGGCAGGCTCCTAAAGTTAATTTCTCCCCTTATCGGCAAGAAAAGCAAGCTCATTGGTCCTCTAAACCTTCACTTTCTGAAGGTCCACTCTTGGCTGCTCCCAGAACTACACTTCCCAGCAGCCTCAGCACTTCCTGGTTCCGCCTGGTCTCTAGGACTCTGCAGACGGACTACATCTCCCAGAATCCCTTTTTCCCTAGTCCTTCCCTTACCAGGGGTGGAACTTCCCATCTCCTAAGCCCCTGATTGGTCTACTCTCTCTCCACTCTAACTTTCTTGAGAGAAGTAACAGACTGATGTTCTTTGGGAGTCCCTACACCCCGATTTCTTGGTCTCTGTACCTTATCTTTTCTGTTTGCTAAGAGTATTGGTTAAACACCTCCTTCTGCATTCTAAACTTCTGGGCAGGGTTTTAAATGCTGAGAAACGTAAATGAGTGGGAATTTTTTTTCCCCAAGGATTTTGAAAAGTATCCTTCCCCATATTGGATAAAAAAAAGGGGGGGAGACATAACAGCTACATCAAGAGCCCCACATGCAACAACCCTGGGCCCCCTAAAAACAACACCTCTAGGCACACAGATGAACCTTTTCTTTCAAAACCCTGGATCTACAGCCAGGCTGTGCACTGTGGGGACAGGAGAAAAGCCTCTGCATTTGGTAAGCCCAGTTTTCTATCATTAATGGATCACTACAATTACCATCTATGTGAGATTCCAGAATGTAATTGATTTCTAGTGATAAGTTGATAGTTTGTGTGGCAACAAGAAAACTTTATTTCTGTGTAACTCCATGTGGAATTTTAAGGTCATCAGATTGGTAATTAATTGGGTTTTATTTCAAAGTTTGAACCTTGTATTATCTGTATTGTAAGATATAACTTTGAAAAGTCATATGCTTAACTTGTAAAATTGTTAACTAAGTTATTTGGGCAACTGTTTTAATGCTAAAACCTAAATAGTTTTAAATAGTACTATATGTAGAAAGGAGGAGACTGATAAAAATATTATTCTGAACAGTCCTCCTGCATGTATGAGAATTGAAAAGCAGGGGCATCACCACCAGCCCCTCTCTAAAGTCCTTCTCAGTTATTCCTTATGTTGTAAAACTGCCAAAGCCCCTAGGAACTATCTCTATTAGGTGAGGTCATTCTGCAAGGGAAAGAAATGATAGTAAATGGAATTCTTTACATTTGTGAGACCTGGTAAATTTTCATTGCTTATTGCAGCTCCATGAGAAAAGATAAAAACTGGTTCTAAGCTGTGATTAGTGAAACTTGTTGTTTAAGGTAAAAGGCATTTGGGACCAAAACTAAATTTTGTTTTGAGTTTCAATTTGGATTATAATTGCCTGCATAACTCAGTATCTGAGACAAATGCCACAAGCTACTCAGAGGGAATGTGATCCTATGCTACATCTGGTAAAAGCCAAAGGAACAATCTCAGCCTCTATCTGGGATTGGATCCCTCTGACCAAATTACCCATGAAATTCCTTTGAAAAGGAATGTTTCCCGCCTAGTCCTCAGTCTAACTATGAGGTGGTATAGATACTGCATGGTTGGATAGCTGTGACTTTACCTGAATTTAAACAGAGCTAAGGATGTTTTATCTTGTCATATTTGGAATGTCATATGTCCCTGTTTTTTCTTTCTATAGCAAGTTTCAATCATCAGAGAAAGTAGTCAGCAAAACATATGAACCATCTTATTTTGTGGTTAACAAATGTAAAGGAATGCTGAATAAACTGGATAACGGTTTTGATTGGAAATATGAAAGACAGATAAGAAGGTTTGGGGACAAATGAGGGTTTATCCAAGCCCCTCCTGTCTCCAGATAATTGATATCAGTTTCAGAAAGGTTTAAGTATGTTCACAGTGTGTGAGGAAGTATTTTTAGAAAGCAGAAAGATTTGTACCTTGATTCTAAAATATTGAGAAAAGCAACAGGATCAGATTGATTCTTCTAAAAACTATATAAATATAAGATTAGCTTTCAAAAATTTCTCTATCATGGAAACTCAAACCTTGAGCATGTTTGGTAATAAGTTTAAAAGATGGGATTTTTGATGCAATGTTGTAACTGTTTATGAAATTTTATTGTAATGTTTGTGCCTAGCACTGTGTGGCTAGAGAATTGAACTTTTTGTGACTCTGTGTAAATCTAGCCATGCATGGCTGGGAAACTGAACCATTTCTATGTGCCTTTGGTATGAAATCATGTCTCTGTGAGCCCCTGTCAGGCCTGACTGACTATTCCAGCTTGTGAATATCCCTGCTCCTGAGTGAACATCTGAGCCAAGAGACCTGGAAAAAGATTACATCAGATGCAGACAGCTTCTCCAAAAAACTGGACCAGGCCTGCACAGGAACTGCTACAGCTTTAGCTTATTGTTCTGTATTCTCATTGTGTTACCTTGATCCCCCTTACTGTTAGAAAAGATGTTTTGAAAGGTCATGTGTGACAATTTCTGAAGGTCTACAAAGTTTTCAGTTTTATTATTGCTAAATTAATGTAATGAGTTGTAAAGCAGAATAGATCATGCTGTTTCAATATGAATTTGTAGTTATTCCATGAACTAAACAAAAGTTAACATTTGTAACCAAGTATATATGTAAAAGATTCAATTTCTGAAATATTTCTTTCTTCCAAAGTGATTATAATTAGAGGATAGACAAGCTTTGTGAAACAAGGACATATGTCTACTATTCAGTTGTGAGGTTCAAGTCAGGAACCTCTTTGGCTTAAGGCCATACAGTTATGTCAGTGAAGAATGATATCTTATGAGGTATCTTGTCTATGTAGCATGTAGAAATATAAAAGATAGTTAAATAGTCTGAGTAATGGATTATACTAGCACATGCTCACTCTACTTTTTTTTGGCTCTTGTTTGTTTAATCTCTTGTCAGATTTGCGTCATCTAGGCTCAGAACCCTCCACTTGCAGATGACGGGTCAGGCTGAATACCAACCACTGTCCAAAACCATGATCCATCACCCTTGGACACTGACTACAGACCCAGGCCCTTGACTGATGGACCCCTGTGAGGCAGGGATAGCTCTATGTCTTTTCTCAGTGTGAAGCTGCCTGGGAAGCTGAGACCTTCGTCCCTTGTCCCCAAATGATTTTGGGGTCCCATCTGTTTAAGGGGGGAATGATGGGGTGCTGGGGTGCCTTTGTAACATTTGCAGTGTTTTTATAACATTGTCAAATCTCACTTGTGTTTGGATTTCTCTGTAACATGAGCCTGTGCAACTAAGTTGTAAAAGTCACACTTCCCCCCTCCCCATAAAGCTTTAACTCTGCCTCTCCCCTCCCCCAGTCTAAAAGTGTTTTCCCAGAAACTATTAACTCTGCCAACTATAATTATCCTTGTTTGGTATAATAACAAGCCATACCTATGAATCCTTCAAGAGCATTCTATAAACAAATCCTTAGTTAGAGAAATGTATACCTCCTTTGTTCTAGTGGCCAACTGCTAACTATGAATCTTTCAATGCATTATCAGTAAGATAACTCCTCAAAATCAGACACATACTGAATCCTCAATTAGCCCAGCTTCCCAACATCCATCTTGTCAAAAAGGACTTTGATGGCTAACAGACTGGGTACTTCTCATTCAAAATTGACTGTTGGCTGACTTTGTGACATTTTAAGGCAAAAACCACACCTAGCTCCCCTTCGGCTTTTTCCCAGTGAATTATGGGCAATAAATATGCCTGCACAGTTGATATCAAAAGTACATGTCCCTTTAAGCACTGATCACTCCTTAACTCCTCCCAAATCCCTCCTTTGCACACCTACTTAGCATAACTGATATCAGATTTATGGTTTTATTACTGTATAATCAGTATCCCTAATTCCTGTAGGTTGCAGGCTTTCTCTGACACCCCCACCCACTGAAAAGCATAATAAACTTTTACAAACCTACTAAGATAGCTTGTACCTAGTAATTCTTTCAGACTAAGAACCTTCAAAGGATTTCCTAGAAATCTATCTCTCTCTCACCTTCTTCAGGTCCATATCATATGTACAGGTACATTCTTCTCACCATCTGCTGTCTGTGTATCTATTGATGTTGTTTGCTTCTAGGAATTCTTTTGGACTGTCTAGACCTCCACTGCACTGGGTTTAGTTACATCTCCTCTCCATTTTCCTTGAATTAAACTGAATTCAAATATTTTATATAAGGTGAGATCTAAGGTAGGAGGAATGACAAAATGATTTGTTTGAAGTCTATTCCTCAGGTCTGGCATTTTTTTTTCTGTACTATGGACTTCAGAAACTGCCCCTGAGCCTAAATACTGTAGGTATTTTATCCAGTGATATAATGAAGAGTTCATTCAGCAATGGCAGATGCAGTAGTAAGAGGATGGAAAAGTTGACGTAGCAGAAGTAAAAATGTGGGACCTAAATTTTTCATCCACCATTACAGCAACAAGCTGGGACACAATTGTCATAGGGAATTACGTGGCCCAGTACTGAAAGCAATATTCTCCTACATCCCTGGTAGGCACAGAAGAGAAGGAAAAAAAAAAGAAATCTGTGGCTACGACTCAGAAATTAATTTACCTTTTGGATACTACCTTATTCAGAAACTGCCTCACCTCCTTCTCTTTCACATGTAACAGCACAATCAGTTCTACAGACATAGTCTAAGAGTTAGCTTAGAAATAACAGGCCAAAGGATTGGGCCCAACTTGCTTTCATCTGTTGCCTTCAGGCATCCTCAGGGTATGAAAGAGGTGAGTGCCCTCATCCAAGCTATTGGCAGCAGCTACAGTAAAACTGTTCTCTGAATTGATGGGAAATCCACACAGAGGTGATAGTTGAATCACAGAAGTGGATAAGATTGCTTAGGTAAAGAAGCATGTCTTACAAGAGGGAAATGAGTAATGAACGGGATGTTTGCATTTAATGGGTTGCAGGATATTGGGAAGATAAAAGGAAGCATTAAAAAGACAGAAAGTGAATTAGGATGGTGAGGAATAGTAAGATATAAGACGTGATGAAAAGTTTCAAATGCTGCAAAAAATCATAATGAAGATTAAATGTGTGTACATGTGTGTGCATTTGTGTGTGTGTGTCTGTGTACATATCGGTACTTGTCACTTAAGAGATTAGTGGACCCCATGTAGAAAGCAGTTTCACTACTTTTCTGAGAATGGACATCAGATTGTAAGGTATTAAGGAATAAGTGGCTGAAGAAGTGGACATATGAAAAGCAGGCTACCATTTTAGGAATTACAACTGAGAGAAAGAGAGAGAGAAGAGATGGAAAAATTGGACTTTTTAATTAAGGGAAGGGAAATATGGTTTATAAGTTAAAGGAAAAGAGTCAGTGGAAGAGAGATTGAATATGCAAGGCAGGAGGATGAGTGATGGTGAATGATGGAATACTGCCCGTAGAAAGAGAGGATGGATAGGATCAAATGCACAGGTAGATGGGTAAGTCTTAACAGAGTGGACAGGCCCTGGGAGGACACAGAGAGGTTAAGGCCTGGAAAGAATAGCTGAGGAAATTTACAAACATTGACTTTGATTGAAGTGAAGTTCAGTCAACTCACCTGCTGAGCAAAAGGGGAAAGAGGGCCAAGTTTTGAACAATAAACTTTTATTCAGCATTTACTATTTGATAGACAATATGCTAAGGGCTTAAAATTAAACCACTCCTGACTTCTAGGATATATATGTATATGTATGTACATATGTATGTATATGCATACACACAAACGCATGCATATATGTATGTATATATGTGTACATATATAGTATTGAGGAGACAAAAGGCACACATGTAAGAATATGGATCATCATCATCATTTTTATAGCACTTTAAGGTTTGCAAAACTTAATATATCATCTCACTGATCACATAACAATGTGAGACAGGGGCTATTATAGCTCCATTTCACAGATGAAGCTGAGTGGTTAAATGATTTGCTCAGGGTCACACAGCTAGCAAGTGTCCAAGGCAGAAAAATGAGTTCATAATAATTTTTGGAGGGAGTGCATTAGCAGCTCCTAGGAATGATTTCCTGAAGAAAACTGTATTTAGCTGAGCAAGAAGTAAATGCTTACCAGGAATGGGGGGAAGCCAACAAAGACTGGAGATGGGGAATGGAACTTAGTTTGCACTGAATGGTAAGCCAATAAGACTGAATGGTTGAATATAAGGAGCAAAGTAAAGTATAAGAAGATAGGATATAAGAAGGGGTCAGATTAGGAACAACTTTAAATACCAAAGAGAGGAGGAAAAGAGGTGAAAAGCATGTATAGAATATCCTCCCAGATTAAAACTTGCTATGCAATGGAATAAATGCGTAATTCATTGGGGTATCTAGATGTCACAATGAATAGAATACCTGCCCTGGAGTCAGAAGGACCTGAGTTCAAATCCAGCCTCAGACACTTGACACACCTGCTAGTCATGTGACCTTGGGCAAGTCACTTAATCCTAATTGCCCTGCCTTTTCCCATGCAAAAAAAAAAATTGTAATTCATACTTTGGGGTAAGAAAGGTCAAAAACATGTTTGATGTCATGGGACAGAGAGTTTGGAATTTAGTTATGTTGCTGTTACTCCACAGAGTAGCCAGGACATAGATAAAAAAAAAAAAATTGAGTATATAAAGTCCTCATATTAGAGTATTTTTTTAGTTTCCTTCACATGGAGTATGACTATATGTGGCAAGAAACAGGACTTCTTTCACAAGTCATTTAGAAAAATCAGGCTCATCATTTCACCAATGGTTCAAGTGACCTCTGTGGACTTTTACAGATCTAATATATTACATGTCTAGCTTTCTATAATTGTCAGTGTCTATTTAGTAAAAGGGCAGCTAGGGGTGGCAGAGTAGATAGAGGGCTGGCCTGGAGTCAGAAAGACTCATCTTCCTGAGTTCAAATGTGGCCTTAGACACTTACTAACTGTGTGACCCTGGGCAGTTCACTTAACCGTGTTTGTCTCAGTTTCCTCATCTATAAAATGAGTGGGAGAAGGAAATAGCAAACTAAAAAACTCCAAATGGGGGCACAAAGAGTTGGACATGACTGAACAACACCACCACCAACTTAAGTAATAAACACAATGAGCATATCATCTATTAATCAATATGATTGGCTAATTGGATCAAATCTTACCTCTAAAACCTACCACTTTTATGACCTGGAGCACATCATTTAACCTCCATAGGCCTCAGTTTCCTCATCTTAAAATGAGATGGACTCTCGAGTAACTTTCTAGATCTGTGATCCTATTATCAGATATAACCAAAGTCATTCAAATACAAACGTGCTATTTCCTCATTGTAGGTTGGAAGTTGGACAATGATCTTCAAGGTCCTTTTCTGCAATTCGTCAATCCCCTCTTCCAATGAAATTGGTAGAAATTTATCCCAGAAAATAAAGGTACTAAAGAGTTTAACTCATTTAAAATGTAATTTGAATGGATTGCTCAGGACCCTTCCCCTTGCTAATTCTTTGGATGCCAGAAGAGAGCCTATAAAACTAGACACTAAATGATTTCCTAAAAGAAAATGAGGAGTCAGATGGAAAATGAAGCCCTTATAATAACTAAGATTTTTAGACTGAGGACATCAATTGAAAGTCAGGATAAAAGATTGAGCTTGAAAGATAAGTCCAGAAATATAAGGTGGCCCATAAAATCTACTTGCTGAAAACATTAAAGAATATAAAAGACAGGGCAGCTAGTTGGCACAGTGAATAGAGCACCAGCCCTGGAATCAGGAGGACCTGACTTCAAATCTAGCCTCAGATACTTAACACTAAAATTAGTTGTGTGACCTTGGGCAAGTCACTTAATCCCAATTGCTCTCCAAAAAAAAAAAAAAAAGCAAAAAAAAAAGAATATAAAAGACAGAGCACCATCATATTTCCAATCTTTGTGGAATGTGTTTGATATAAACAACCACTGAGAATATTGAGGCAGAAGTACTTAACTGTTTGGATGCTTGAAGTTGGGTCAGAATTTAGGCTTTATCCTCTGAACAGCAATCAAAAGGAAATACTTTAATATCTCTATCAGAATTCTGTGACCATTTTTTAAAAAGTAGATCAAAAAGGGAACTAAAAAAAAAAGGACATCCCTGTTTTGTTTATTTCTCATTATAGGAAAGGGCCCAAGAACTGGCTAAATCTGAATATCCAGAGGAAGATGACCAGTATGGTAAGGAAATCATACTGTATAAGTATCAGCTTAAGAAACAAAACTTTTAGCTTGGAGAAGAGAGGTCTTTCAGGGACATGAGAGAAGGATATGAAGAGCTATGCTGAGTTCTGCTTGGACCCAGAGGATAGAGATAGTAATATAGATGCAACTTGAAGAAAGAATTATGGCCATCCAGAAATAGAGGATGTTGCCTTGGGAGATGGTGAATTATTCTTGACTTGAAGCCTTTAAATGAAGACCATATGACAATTTTTAGGGGGATGTTTAAGAGAAAATTCCTATATAGGAATTGTTTGGACAAGAGAACTTCTGAGTTCCTTTATAGCTCATGAAATTGTGTGATTTTTTTTTGCCTTGTTTTTAATAGTACAGATCCTTACACCAGGTATGAGTATAAAGATTTAGCAATGGGGGGGCAGAGCCAAGATGGCGGCATAGCAGCAGCAACATATCGCAGCTCTCACATAGCCACCCCAAAATACCCATAAAATAGGACTCTAAACCAATCCTAGAACTCCAAAACGCACACAAAGATACTTCCAACTAAAGCCAACTCGGCTACGAGGAACCATATCAGCGCTGTGAACCTAAACCAGCCTGGCCTGACACCGCGGCTGTGCCCCGGGGGCGGCTGGATGGGAGGAGCAGAGGAGTCTCTCTTGTGAGCAGATTAGCGGCAACTGCGAGCAGCGTTCAGAACTAGGTCAGTGAAGATTGCGAATTAAGGAGAGTAAAGCAGTCCGGACCAAAAGGCTTCCAGAGCAGAAAAGCGAAAGGCAGAGGTTTTCCACACACCTCCACATTGCAGCTTCCCGCCTGTGGCCTGCAGACAGCAGGGGGACTAAGCGATTGTTCAGAGGCCAGTGCTCTCGCGTTGAGTGGCCTGGATCCGGATCGCCGTCTTGGGCCTCGGTCTTGGAGTCTTCATTATCCAGTAAGCCGGAAGTAAGTAAGAAGGGTCCCAGAACCTTCTTGAGAGCTATGGCAGCCAGGAGGACCCCAGTAATTTGGGACAGAGCTTTCCCTTCTGGAAGCAGAGCCCCACAGAGATTTAAAAAAAAATCATGGACTATACAACCATGACTAAGAATAAGCATAAGAAGCGAAGTAAGAACTGCAACCAAACCCTAGATTCCTTCTTTGGGGAAAAGAAAGATCATGGGACAGAGAGGGAGGAGGAGAGCACAGCCAGAGTACCCCCACCAGGGGCCTCCAATAAACATGAAGAATGCCTTAAAGCTAGAGATGAGCTGAAGAAAGAGTTTCAAAAC
>CM053591.1:163493637-163513160 GCA_028646515.1 Pseudochirops corinnae | reverse complement strand
GTTTATTGGAGGGCCCTGGTGGGGGTGCTCTGGCTGCGCTCTCTTCCTCCCTCTCTCTCCCATGATCTTTCTTTTCCCCAAAGAAGGAATCTAGGGTTTGGTTGCAGTTCTTACTTTGCTTCTTATGCTTATTCTTACTCATGGTTGGTCAGTCCATGATTTTTTTTTTTAAATCTCTGTGGGGCTCTGCTTCCAGAAGGGAAAGCTCTGTCCCAAATTGCTGAGGTCCTCCCAGCTGCCGTAGCTCTCAGAAAGGTGCTGGGACCCTTCCTACTTACTTCCAGCTCACTGGATAATGAAGACTCCAAGACCGAGGCCCAAGACGGCAATCCGGATCCAGGCCACTCAACGGGAGAGCATTGGCCTCAGAACAATTGCTTAGTCCCCCTGCTGTCTGCAGGCCGTGGTCAGGAAGCTGCAATGTGGAGGTGGGTGCAAAACCTCTTCCTTTCGCTTTTCCGCTCTGGAGGCCTTTCAGCCCGGACTGCTTTTCTCTCCTGATTTTGCAATCTTCACTGACCTAGTTCTCAACATTGCTCGCAGCTGCTGCTAATCCGCTCACCACTCCTCTCATCCAGCCGCCCCGGGGCTCAGCAGCAGCTTCAGGCCAGGCTTCTTTTGGTTTGCAGTGCTGATATGGTGCCTCGTAGCCGAGCTGACTTTAGTGGGAAGAGTCTTTGTGTGCATTTTGGATTTCTAGGATTGGTGTAGAGTCATATTTTATGGGTATTTTGCGGTGGCTATGTGAGAGCTGTGATATGTTGCTTCTCCTACGCTGCCATCTAGGCTCCGCCCCCCCCCCCCCCCCACTCATTTTAAGATGAGAAAACTGAGGCAAACAGGGTTAAGTGATTTGTCCAGGTTCCCACAGCTGGTAAGTGTTTCTGACCAGACTTGAACTCAGGTCTTCCTGACTCCAGGCCTGGTGATCCATCCACTGTGTCACTTAGCTGCCATATTGATTAAGTATCTTCAATGTGCCAAGCACTAGTGATACTAAGAAAGGCAAAAGATAATCCTGGCTTTCAAGGAGTGACAGACTAATCAGGGAGACAGTATACAAACAACTATATAAGAAGATAACACATACAGAATAAATTAGAAATAGTCAATAGAGAAAATGTATCAGCATTGAGGAAGACTCAGAAGAAGTTTCTTGTATATTATGTGGGATTTTATTTGGGACTTGGAGGATGCCAGAAAAGTAGAGAGAGGAGGCAGAGATGAGAAAGGAGAACATTCTAGGCATGGCAGATAGCAAAAATGTAGAGACTTTTCATAATCTAAAGTGCACTGAGATTTAAAGGGAACAGATTTCAAAGAACTTGTTGAAAAAACATACAGGCAGCATCCAATGGGTTAATCCTTTTCGGAGGTAAATTGATGTGATAGGCAGTTCTCAAGATGGAAATTCTGCAAATGTAACAGAAATGACTCAGATTGGGGGTAAGGGGGAGCCATTTAAGTGAGATGGTTGATTCTGAAAGAACTCCAAGGGAATTTGCTGAAAATGAATTCATCAATCAAGTCAGATATTTTAAAGACACGCAAAAGATGAAAGCAATGTCAAATAAGAGAGAGTCAGTCAACAAGCAATGATTATGCACTTACAGAGAGAAAAAACATGAGTGGTATAGTCCTATTATAATAATCTCAGAGAAAGCTGAGCTTGTCAATGTGTGTTAGAAATGACAGAAACTTGAACTATCCAAAAGTCAAATGAACTGCCATGAAAGAGGTAGTGGATTGCTCATCACTGGAGATTGTCATGAAGATTTTGGAAGACCACATGATGGGGATATGGTAAGGAGTTCTTCTCTAGGTAAAGGTTGAGCCAGATAGCCTTTAGAACCCTCCCAATTCCTATATTTCACAACTTTGATATTTTCCTTCATTTTCAAAGCCCATTTTTTCAGGGATGATTATGACTGGTGTGTTAATGGCTGAAAAGAACAAGGAATAAATACAATATAATGGAAAATCTGCCAGATTCAAAGTCAGAAACCTGAGTCAAAATTCCACCACTGATACTTCCTATTTTTCAGCTTCAGCTTCCGCATCAGTACAATTGGGATTCTCATGAGGACCAAATGAGATTGTGTAGATAAGCAAGTCATTTTGCCAAATTGGAAGCATAATATCAATTCACAGTTGTTTTTATTTGTTTGTTCATTTATTTACTTATTTATTCATTCATTATTTTGTTTGTTTTTGGTAAGGACTACTAGGTAATATAATATATAAAGTGCTGGATGTGGAGTCAGGAAGATCTGAGTTCAAATCCAGCCTCAGTTACTTACTGGGCAAGGTGTCTAACACTTTGACTCAGTTGTCTCTCTGTAACGAGAAAGATAAGGGAATAGAAAACCACTCTAGTATCTTTGCCAAGAAGACCCCAAACTGAGTCACAAAAAGCTGAATGTCATTGAAAAACAATGGAACAACAACAAATATGGGGAGCATATCTTTGTTTCTCATTCCACTCTCCAAGAAAGTAATCCTAATTATGAAGAGAGAAGAGAGAGAGAGAGAGAGAGAGAGAGGAGAGGAGAGAGAGAGAGAAGAGAGAGAGAGAGAGAGAGAGAGAGAGAGAGAGAGAAAGAGAGAGAGAGAGTGTATTAGGTGAATATTCTGTGCTAGAGAGTATTAGGTGAATATTATTTGTACTAAACACTAGGAATATAAGTCCAAGTGAACCCAACAGCTCCTGACCTCAAGAAGCTTACATTCTAAAGGTGGAAGGGTAAAAACACATTAAAAATGGGCTAGAAAACAAGGAGGGCTATATTGTGTACTGTTTTAAGTATTATGCTTTGGAATTAGTTCTGGGAAAGAAAGACAGAGGACAGCCCAGCTTACTTCCTGGGGTAGAATCCAAGTTTCTAGTAGGGATAATGGGTGGAGTAGAGTTGGCATGGTTTAGAGCAGCTGACTGGGAAATATCCCTGGTCTGTTGGGACATGAAATAGTTTTTCCAAGGCTACTTATATGCCATTTCACAACTCATTTCTACTGAATGCAAGGCAGTCAAACAAAAGCTCACTCTGCTCTCTGGTAGGCTTTTTTCTCCATCATGCTGATTCTTCTTTTAGTGCCAGCTCACTTCTGCCACTCCTTAGTGTTTTGTGAAAATTATTTGCATAAGAGAGTCCCTCCCAGAAGAACACAGGGTCCCCCTGTTGATCCTTGACTTCTATGACTGGGCTCATGGCATCATATTTCCCCACCCATAGGTACAATTACAAACAGATTAAGTCCTTGTCTAGGTATTTGGTTTATACTTAGAAGCAGGCTTGTGGGCCAGTCAGAGGAGTCAGGGAAAACAACCCCGTAATAAATTCAGATGTTAAGCATAAAAAACAATGGGAGTCGGTTCAATACAAAGTTTTATTGGCAACTGATAGGGAAGAGGGAGAAGGAAAAAAGGAAAAAGAGAGGCAGTATCACTCGAATAATGATGACTCTGCATTGGAGAGCACAGAGACACAGGTCCATTCAGTTGGAAAGGTATGCTCTAAGGTGCCTTTCTGAGGGTAGGACTTGTATCCTTATTTTAGTGGCCAATAGGAGATTTGCATGTCAGGGTTTGGGGCACATAGGGTATTTGGGGGATACATAGGTACAAGAAGAAAAACAAACAAAATGTTGGGAAGATTATTACCTTTGGGTATACAGCTGTGATAATGTTATATGATTTGCAAGTATTTTTCTGTGAATGGTTTCTATAAACTACAGCTTCCCTTAAGAAAAGGCTGTCATGGTGGTCTCAAGTCCATCAGACCTAATCTTTTTTTTTTTAAATATATATTTATTTATTTTTAGTTTTCAATATTCACTTTTATAAGATTTTGAGATTTAAATTCCCCCTCTTCCCTCATCCCCAAGACAGCATGCATTCTGATATAGGCCATACATGTACAATCATATTTAACATATTTCCACATTAGTCACACGGTAAAGAAGAATTAGAACCAAAGGGAAAAACAATGAGAAAAAAAATAACAAAAAAAAAGGAAAAAATAGTATGCTTTGACCTGCTTTCAGACTCCATAGTTCTTTCTCTGGATGTGGACAGCATTTTCCATCATGAGTCTTTTGGAATTGTCTTAGCTTATTGCATTGCTGAGAAGAGCTAAATCTATCAAAGTTGGTCATTGCACAATGTTGCTGTTGATGTATACAATGCTTTCCTGGTTTTGCTCACTTCACTTAGCATCAGCTCATGAAAGACTTTCCAGGTTTTCCTGAAGTCCACTTGCCCATCATTTCATATGAAATAATAGTATTCCATTACAACCATATACCACAGCTTCTTCAATCATCCTCCATTTGAAGGGCATCCCTTCAACTTTCAGTTCTTGGTCACCACAGAGAGAGCTGCTATAAATAATTTTGTACATGTTGGTCCTCTTCCCATATTTATGATAGCTTTGGGATACAGCCTAGAAGTGGTTTTTCCATCAGATCTAATCTCATAACACTCAGGCACTGTCTCTCCCCTGCTGTTCTGGTGCCATGAATGGGGAGAATACTAGCTGCTGCTGGAATTATCTCCCAGTCTTTCAATACTCGCAAGGTCACTGTTACAGGAAGGAAATATTCAAGAGAGGTAAAGGCAGCCAAGAATTCAATGTCAGATACAAGTTGAGTCCATATTCTACATAGGGAGCAAGGTCCCTTCACCATAGCCATCATATCAACCTTGATAAGTGCTATCCTTTTCCATGCTTCAATGAAATCATATCTTGACAACTATGACTTTCCAGAAACCACTTTTAAATGGTTTTATCACACATAAATAATGATAGAAGATATTATAGGAGACGCAGCATGGTATAGTAGAAAGGCCAGGAAACTTAGACTCAAATCTGAACTGTTATGTACTATCTATATGACCTTGGGGAAGTAATTTCAATTACTAGGGCTCAAATTCATTTTTAAAATGAGATTTTAAAAAATCTGATCTCTAAGATGCCTTCCAGGTAACTGAAAGCTTTTTCTGTTCTTCTCAAGATGTTCATCTATACCATTTCCTCTACTCTTCACTGCCCCATGACAAATGATCATTCCTTACATTTTACTGAAAAAAAGAAGCCATCTTCATGAGTTTCCATTGTTTCCATAGTTTAGCATACATATCATACCGCATTTTCTTCTCTTTTGCTCTAGACTCTGAGGTAGCCTTGCCCTTGTCCTTGCTAAGAATAATACTTCTGGGGAAGCCAAGTGGAGTAAAAGCAAGAACTTGTTTGAGCTCCTGCCCCAACAACCCCACAATAGCTGTAAAATATGACTCTAAACAAATTTTAGAGCTACAAAACCCACAAAGTGACAAAGAGAAACAAATCTCCCACTGAAGGCAGCCTGGCAGGCTGACAGGAAGGGTCTATCAAACCAGACTAGGAGCCAAGCACAGTCCCATGTGAGCCACACAGAACCAGATCTGGGCAGCCCTAACCAGTGGCACAGACTATCCAGAGCTGACTTCAGGAGAGTGAATCACTGACAGCTGTGGTGGTTTCCAGACTTCTCCAACCATAAACACCAAAGAGAAAGTAAAAGGTCAGTGGAGAACTCTATTGGAACTGGGTGAGGGAAGAGTGCAGTCCAGCCCTTCCCCCCAGGGTGAAAGATGGTAGAGGCACAGGGGCTGCAGCTGCTGCGCATGGCTGCCTCCAGAGCTCCTGGCCTGCAGATTGTAGGAGGACCAAGCAACCATTTAGAGGGTAATCACTCTTGCATTGACCTGTTTGGATGTGGATCACAGTCATGGATGGTTGTCCTGGGATGTGTGGCCAGTGTGCCATAGCTGGGGGTATCTGTAGAGAGGGCACCCTCCTCATAGCTCAGATAACATTTGCAAAAACCCTAGCAATTTGGGATACAGCTTTCTCTACTATGGAAGCAGAGTTCTATTGTGGCAAAGAGCTCAAAAGTCAAGTAATTGGCTGACAAGATGAGCAAGCAGAGGAAGCACATTCAGACCTTAGAATCCTTTTTTGCAGACAAAAAGGATCAAAACATGGAAGCAAAAGAAGTCAACAAAGTCAAGACTCTTGCATCAAAAGCTTCTAAGAAAAATATGAACTGTTTACCACTTCCTCTTCCTTGATGTTCTCACATCCCTAGGGTATTATGACACTGGTCCATCTGTTTCTCCTCTTAACAATCTGGGTGCTCCTTTTCAGTCTGCTTTTCTGGAGTCCCCTAACTATGGATATTTCTCAAGGCTTTTCTTGGGCTTTGTCTTTGTGCTTTCTGCATCCTCTTTCTTACCAAGTTCAATTGCCATGTTAATTATACAGTTACCTTCCATTCCATGTATCCCTTCCTAGTGTAACCTCAAGGTCTTGGGTTCTCTAACCCTAGTACGCATGTGCTTATCACCTAGACCAGCAGTTCTCAACCTGTGGCTTATGTTCAATTTGTAACAATGAAAATACATCCTGCATATCAGATATTTATATTACAATTCATAACAGTAGCAAAATTACAGTTATGAAGTAGCAACAAAAATAATTTTATGGTTGGGGGTCACCACAACAGGAGGAACTGTATTAAAGGGACACAGCATTAGGAAGGTTGAGAACCACTGACCTAGACTATTTCAATAATACTTGAATTACTTTCCCCACCTCAAGTTTCTCACCTCGCTAATCCATCTTTGATGTAGTAATTTTTTTCTGAAGAATAGATCTATGTCATATCTTTCCAAGTGACCTTTAGTAGCTTCCTATTGCTTCTAGACTTCCTGTGTTGAACATTTAAAGCCCTTCACCACCTGGCCTTGAACTATATTTCTAGCATTATTATATATTGCTCACTGTTCTGAACTTTATGATCTGGCCAAACTGGTCTTCTTGCTATTTCTTATAGATGATATTCCATTTCCTCTCACATACCTTGGAACTTGCTCACCTTCAATCCTGGACCACATCTCCATTTCACTTCTGCCTCTTTTGTCATCAGCTGGCCAGGGAACAGACAATGAGGGAGGAAAAGGGTGAAGGTCAAATGGCACTGAAAATCTACTGTCTGCAGCACCAATGCAAAATTATCAGTGTTGATGCATTGGAACTAAGGGATGCCCCACCTTGTTTAAGGTTGGTTCAGGAATAATAAATCAGCATTGAACTTTGATATAAGGCCTGTGACAATATTTTTTTAAAAGAACAAATATTTAAAAAAAAAAAACCATATCTATAATGCTTTGTGCTAGGAATCAGTTCAGAAGGCTTCATTTTTTTTTTTTAGCAGAACTATAAAAGAATATCAATGTTTCTTTCTTTATGTTTTCAAAATGTATATTTCTAAAATAAAGGAAAAATCCGACCATCTGGGAGACAACATGAGCCACCTGAACAACAATCAATCTTGAAACCAGGTATTTTACTCCTTATTTGCCCTTCGTTAGAGACCATAATGAATAAGAATTCAAATATTATGTGGTTGACATATGTTTAAGGATGATAGCAATATTGCAAGTATTTATACAGTCTTTAAAGGTTTGCAGATTACTTTATCTCATTTTATCCTCACAATAACACTGTGAAGGTTGTCTAAAGTCTTTCTATTGGTGATTTCATCAGCTACCATGAATCCAATTATTTCCAAACAAATAATTTTGAAATGGAAATATCTAGTCCTCATCTCTTTCCTGAACTTCAGTCCAACATCACCAGGTACCTATCGGACATCACCAAGGTGTAGAAGAACTAACAAATGAGAACTTCTTTACTCTTTGTCCTTATGTCCTTAGTATATGGCATATATGCTCAGATGAAGAAACTGAGGCAGGATCCCTCAGCTAGTAAGTTTCTGAAGCTGGATTTTAACTCCCATCTTTCTAACTCCAAGTCTAGTGTTCTACACACTATACTATCTAGCTGCCTCACATACCAAGAGAAAGCATGTTTTAATGAACTCAGAATTGGAAAAGACAGGGTTCGATTCCTTCTTCAGACATCTACTAGCTGGAGTGACCTGAGCAAACCATCCTCTGTCTGTTTTCTCATCTATATAACAAGATGATTGAACTGGATGATCTCTTCTTTCTCTGAATCTGTAATATTATGATCCTTCTTACCTGCATTTCCTTTTCTAGAAACCATGATGTGTAGATAATTCAAACAGAATGTAATTCATATGCATTTGGAGATGATAACATTATATTGAGAAGTAGCATGATATTGTACATAGAAAACATGTCTAGGAATTGGACAGATCTGGTTTCAAGCCCCACTTTTGACTCATAGGTTGCTTGACCCTGAAAAAGTCACAAAGACTCTCAATATCCCAAGAAACTCTCTAAGTTACATAAAAGAGGGATTTTTTTTTTACCAATGAAATCACAGGTGTGGTCTAAAAAAGCAGGCACTGCATCAAGGCTCTGCTGCTTTTATAGTGTGGGAACCTAGTCAATCTATAGGAGATTATAGCTTATCTATAATTATAACTACACACACACACACACACACACACACACACACACACACACTTTCCCAGGGACATACAAATACTCCACATCAGAGACAGTATTTGAGCCTAGCTCTTCATGATTCCTGGTCTAATATTCTGTTCTCTATACCTGACTGACTCTTAAAGATGGTAGCATCAGTTTAAAATGATACAATTGTTCAGACATGCAGAAGTATGAAGAATAGTCAAACTCGAGAGGAAGTGCTCATTCCAGATGTGTAAATGGCTGTAATGAATGTTTCAAGGTAAATTTTAAGCTGAAAACTCAAAATTTAAGTTCTAAAATGACATAAAACTTGGTTTTCTTTTTTCCATTGTTGATAGAACTATGTTTGCTCTACTATTGTAATGCACATCATAGGGCTCTAAATTTGAAAATGGTTTAATCTGATTCTCAAAAGATCACTAAGAGCATTAAAGTCAATAATATACTCAGACATGGCATTCACAGACCTTCATAGTCACGCCAACCCCCTCCTACATTTTCAGTCTTTTAAACCTTACTCATCTATATATACTCTATGAACATGGCATTCCATGTCCCTTCTTGAGGCATTTTCACTGACTGTCTTTCATATCTAAAATGCCTTCCCTCCTGATCTTGGCCTCCTGGTTACCCTGGCTTCCTTCAGTTCCCAGCTAAAAAGCCACATTTTGCAGGACCCCTTTCCCTTTCCCTCTTCATCTTCATGCCTTTCCTCTCTTGATTATTTCCAATATATCCTGTACAGAGCTTGTTTGTCTATAGGTGTTTGCAAAGTGTCTCCCCCATTAGACTGTGAGCTCCTTGAGAGCAGGGACTGTCTTTGATCTTTCTTTGTTTCCCCAGTAAATTGTATGGCACATAGTAGACACTTCACTGACATTCCATTATCTATCTTTGTGCATCTGCCCAAATGGACTCTGTGCCTAGAATATATTTCCTGTCCATCCTCTATTCAGCTGCCAAATTCTTTGTCCTAAAGCGCAGATTTGACCAAGCTATCCCAATATTCAGTAAATTATAGTCAGTCTTTATTACCTCCTAGATCAAATATTAACATCCTCTATTTGGTTTTTGAAGCCCTCACTCTTTCCAGTCATTTTACACCTTAGCCCCCTGAATATAACCTGTGATCCAGTGACACTGGCTTCCTTGTTATTCTTCATCCAAAACACATTTCCCAGCACCTTGCACTTTCATTATCTGTCCCTTGTTACTGGGATGTTTTCCATCTCCTGGCTTCCCTGATTTTCTTCAAGGCCCAGATGAAAACACTCCTTTTCCAGAGGTGGTCTTTCTCTATTCAGTTTCATTCATGTGCTTTTCTTCTGATGATTTTCTTGGTTGTGTATGGTTGTTTCCATGCTGTGCCTCTTTCTTTGTATCTTTGCTTTTTGTTGTATCTTCAGAGTTTAGCACAGTGCCTGCTGTACAAATAGGCATTAAAAACATGCTTGTAGACTGACTTAGTTACCACTTCTTACCTGAAGCTTTTGGGGATACCTGCCTACTCCCCAGCTAAAAGTTTTCTCTCCCTCCTCAAATTATCTGTAATTTACTTCTCTGTATGTGTGTGGTATCTACACAGTAGAATGCAAGCTTCTTGAAGGCAGAAGATGCTCGTGAATTGACATTAAGCACAGATGCCTAACCTTTGTGTTTGTTTTGGCACAACCTCCCCCCCCATGCTTATGAACCCCTTCTAAGAGGATTGTTAAATGCATAAAATTCAATACAAAAGGTAACAAAAGAAATCCATCACACTAATAGAAATACAGTTCTCAAAATGAAATGAGCTTATGGACTTCAAGGTAAGGATTTCTGACTTAAAGACAATCTTCCTTTTCTTCTAAAGAAGTAATTCCCTTTATCCTACTTCATGCTAGTCAAGACACAATGAGATGGAGAATAAAATCCTTAATTCCAAGGAAATACTTTGTAATTAGGTACTAGGCACTGCCAACAATTCTCTCAATGCTCACATTTTTACTAGCATGGATTACAGACTCTCTTTCTTGCCTTTTTGTTTTTGCCTTTTTCTGAATCCCGGGAGAATCCTGAGTAGTTGCTCCTTGGGATTGTTTTCAGGTTCTTAAAATTCATCCCTCTCCAGAAGAAGTAGGTACGACTCAACTCATTCTTTACTCATTTCCTTGGTAGTTGGATGCATTCCCTTACTGGTCTAAACAGTTACGTAGAATGAAAAAAAGAAACTAAAACAAATAAACAAACAAAATACTTCTCTCCCCACTTCATATCAGAACCTTCTTTGCCTCTTCTTATAAACAGCTGCCCTTTTAATGATGTTTCTCTTTTTCCAACAGGACACAGCTGCAGATACTAATTAGGGCAGCTCCCTTGCAGAAGCCTGGTATGCAATATTGTCATAAACTGTAGCCAGAGAACAACAGTAATCAACCTAATTTCCCCTAGATTTAGAAGTTTAATAAGTTGATATTTTGTGTTGGAAATCTGTGCTGCTCTAAGTAGGAACTTGAATAAAGGTTTGAAGAACCATGCCTCTCTCCATTTAGTTCAAGAGGAAATTAATGTTCAGCTTTTCAATCTTCTTAAATTAATTTATTTGTTTAGCCATTTTATACTCTTTTGGATTTACTCCTAATGCTGGGCATCTTTTCCTTTGGAACAGGAGACTGATTGTTCCTCGTACACCAAATGGACATTTTAACATATATGTCACAAGTTTGTAAAACAAGAACTGAAAACTGCTGCTAATGGTCTGTAACCCCAAAGAGATACCAAAAAAGGATTGTATGTATGTATGTATGTAGAAAAACATTTATAGCAGCTCTTTTTATGGTGGCAAATAATTGGAAAATGAGGGGCTACTCATAACTTGCTTTCCCTGTCATGAGCTAGATGTTATCCTCAGCTTCTCACTCTCAGCCCAATATCTAGATCAAATTCCAAGTCCTATTGTTTCTACTTTGTAACATCTTTTGGATGTAAACTCATTTTTCCTCTGATCCCACTCTTCACCAGGCTTTCATTGTGTCATTCCCGGATTATGGCAACCTGCTGATCAGAGTCCCTGGACCAGATATCTTCCTCTTCAACTCATCCTCCATTAAGTTGCCAAATCAATCTTCCTATAAGACAGGTCTTACCATGACACCCCTATATTCAATAAACCACAGTGACTCCCTATTACCTCTAGGATCAAATTATAAAATTCACTGTTATTAAAATCCTTTATAACCTGTACCATTGTCTTTACCATTCTTCTCAGCAGTCAAAGTTCTTCAACCCGAGGTCACAGTAAATAATGATCTTCTCAGTCAACATTAAGTACCCAAGAAGAGGTCTTTTCATCTTGACTCAAAGCTGGCTCTCAGGTTCCATGGTACCTCTTCCATACTCCCAGCTCCTGGCTAAATCTACTCAACTGTCACCTGGATTCAAAGTTAGGCAGCTCTTAGCTCCTCATCCAGCTCCTTGTCCAATTCCTCATTCAGTTCCTGTTCCATATTGAAGCACATGGTGTCCAGTCCACCTCAAGTACTTCACAGTTAAGACAAAGCTTAAGAGCCAAAACAACATTCATACACATCACTGGCACATCATCAATTCACTATCTGCTGTGAAATCAACACAGACTTACGTACAAGGTCTGAGAACTCAACACTAATTGTCAGGACCAGGACCTCCAAAATCCTCCTCCAGGACACCTATAAACAGACAACAAGAAAATCCTCTTTCAGGGCTTCTAGTAAGGTCCAAGGCCTTCTGTTCAAAGTATTAGAAACAAAATTTAACACAAACAGAACAGAAAAAGAGATTGCCTGGACACCACAAAGTTTCCCTTCTCAATTCTGCTCTTTCCCAGCTTGGGCTTCTCCTTATATATGGTTATTAGCTTCTCCCTGTTCCACCCCTTCCTGTTGTATCAGCAAGTTCTTCCCATTGTGGGGTTCACAAATTCTGTTTCTTAGCAAAGATTTGATACAATCATGGGCAAGGCTTAAAAAAACTTGAATTGAAACAAGGTGCTAAGTACTTCTTTGCTTGCCATTTTTTTTCCCTTTATACTACTTAATGATGTCATCAACTCCCATAAATTTCATTGCAATTAATTATCATTACATGCTGATAATTCCCAAATCTACTTATCCCAACCTCATTGATGACTTCCAATCTCAAAATTCCAACTTCCTTTCATACATCTGAAATGGAATATCCAGTAGATATCTTAAACTCAACATGTATGAAGCTGAAATCATCATCTTTCCCCCTAACCCTGCCCCAGCTCCTCCTGCCTTCCTTATTATTGTAATCATTTTTCTAGTCTACCAGATTCTCAATATGTCATCCTCAACTGCTTATTTGTTTTTCCTAACCCGTCATATCTCATCTCTACCGTCACTCTGGTACAGGCTGTCATGACCTCATCCCTTGTACTTCACAATAGCCTGCTAGTGGGTTGGCCTGCCTCAAGTCTCTCCCCATTTCAATCCATCATCCATTCAACCAACAAAGTGATTTTGTTAAAATGAGAATCCCACCATGTCACTCTCTCCACTCATTTAAGCCTAGCGACAAATTGATCTCCTCCAGGACCAATACAAACCCTCTGTTTGGTGTTCAAAGCCCTTCATAATCTTGCTCTTCCCAACCTTTCTGGTTGTCTTACACTTTATTCTCTGGTAGGTTCCCTTCAGTTCAGTGACACTACCCTCCTCAATGTTCTCTATACCAGACACTCCATCTCTTGGCTTCAGGCATTTTCTCTGGCTGTCCTCCATGCCTAGAATGTTCTCCCTCCTCTTCTCTACATACTGACTTCCCTGACTTCTTTCAAATCCCAAATAAAATCCCATCCTTTATAGGAAATGTTTCCCAACTCCTCCTCACTCTACTACTTTCCCTTTCTTAATTACTTAGTATCTATCCTGTATGTAGCCTATTTATACATATTTGTTTGCTTGTTGTTTCCCCCTTTAGCTTGAGGGAAGTGACTTTTGTCTATTTTTTTTTATTTTTGGTTCTTAGCACCTTGCCTGGTACATAGTAGGTGCTCATTGCATTTTTGAAGTTTGTTTTTTTTTTTTTTAATCTTCTATGAATCCTTCTCTGAAGGTGATGCCTGGTCATCTTTCTTCCCATAATAGGTTTCTACGGTTGGCTTCTTTCTCTTTTGCTGTGCATTTGTTGATACCCTAATTATTTGTAATCACCTCTAGCCCTGGGGTATGGGGAATGGTGCCTCTTGCCCCAGATCTGTAATTTTTCCCTTTATCCTGAAACCAAAGCCAAAGCTCCAACCTCCTGTAAGTGTCAACAGCCCAGGGCTTTCTGCCCCACTGCTTCTCACCAGGTGTGTGCTGGTTCCTTCTCACCCCCACTGCTCTTCACAGCACATCTGGGTTTGATGTTCCTGGTCAGCAGAGGTTCCCTCAATCTTCCCGGGCTCAGACAGCCAACTCCCCTCATTGTCCTGGAGGCAAAAGTTCTGGTTGTCTGGGACCAAGGCAACCCCTCAAGCCCCAGGACACGATGCTTATTTTCTAAGAGGCTAGCTGCTAGCTGCTAGCTGCTAGCTGTTACAACAGAACATAGCCAGGACTTGTTTATTCTTCACAGGAATCAAACATTGTTTTGGGATTTTTCTTCTGACCTCCTCAAATTGTCCCAAGAGGACTGTTATGTCTGGTTCTTATTTATCTCCACCCACACTTCATTCACCCTACTGTGCTATTTTAACTTTTGTAGGGGGAAATCTTGTGAAATCTGAATTTTCTCACCTACTCCATCATCTTCCCAGAATCCCCTCTCTCTCAATAAATTTTTATTGACTGAAAAACTGAAAATGTACAAAGTTAGGAGATGAAATGTCTTGAATGAGTAACAGCAAGGATACCAGTGTCACTAGATAACATAGGACAGAGAGGGCAGTACAACATAAGAAGAATCTAAAATTATAAGGTGGCCAGGTTGTGAAGGTCTTTGAACATAAAACAGGATTTATTATTTGATCCTGGAGGGAATAGGAAGTCACTGGAGTTATTATGATGATGCTCAATATCACAGTACATGGCACACAGTGGGCTCTTAGCTTGCTGACTTGATGTAGGATCTTATGCTTTATAAAGCCCTCACTTAATATTATCTCACTTGTTCCATATAGTTCTGTTTTAGGTCCTATTATCTCAATTTTTCAGATGAGAAGTCAAGTGGCTTACCCAATGTCAAACACCTAAAAAATATTTAAGGAAGATTTAGGACCAAGATCTTATTAACTCCAAGCACATTTTCTCCACTGTGCCCTGCTGACTCCCATAGTGGAACAGGATTGATCTTGTTTTCTTGAAGGCTATTCTAGTTGAGGCAGAATTCTTATAATAATTACCAAGTGTCAGATGTTTAGAGTATGGACCCAGAGTTTGACTCCATTTCTATCCTACAAGGACCAGTCTAGTCAAGTTTGGAAAGCTCCTCAAGGGAAGTTTGATGACCGGTCAATGAAAATTCTCTCTCTCATTCTCTCTCTCTCTCTCTCTCTCTCTCTCTCTCTCTCTCTCTCTCACACACACACACACACACACACACACACGCAGACACATGATCTCATGAAGAACTATATCTAAAGGATTGCAATTAGCATAGGTGAAAGTGCCATCCTCACTGATACAATCACAGATCTGTAAAATTATTACTGTGCAAGGAAACAATTTTATATTTGTTTCTTAAATAAACATCTAATAGTACCCTAGTATTCTGCCATTGTGTAGAAAAACCTTCAAAGATTCTTTAGTCTCTATTCTTCTTTTAATGATACAATGATTTTCAGTTTTAAAAAAAAAATGAAATAAGTTGAGGCACTACTTTGGAAACTTCAGTTTTAGGTAATAATAGATAGACAATCACTATAAATAAGGACCCAATATCAAAAGCTCAAATCATTACCTTCTTAAACCTGAATTTGAGGGTCATTATGATCCTATATGGTCTGGGAAAACATTGTTTAAAACTGTTAAATGAATAAAGCTAATTTTTATAAGTTAGTTTTTTAAACCCACATTTTCTATACTATAAAATTAGCACTGTGTTTTTCTATTAAAAAAATTTCTTAATCCATCTACATGAAAATAAAGAGAGAAAATTTGGTGAGGAACAAAACTACATCCCTTTGCAATTGATAAAGAGCCAAGAATTCCATAGGGGGTAAAAAAAAAAAATAGAAAAGTCTAATTTCCTCTAATGGTATTTAAGTCATATTTGCTTATATATGTATAAAAATCCTTTATATTCAAGAGTAACTCAAATTTTCACAAAATAAATCTTGTTAAAGCAATTTCTGTTTCTGATATGACCTATATCTAATGGTTATATACAGTTTACATACAGGTTGAAATTGTGTAAGTAACCATTGGATATATGTCAAATTAGGTTGTGATTTGCCTCATTGAGGGAACTCTCAAATAGATGAGAGCACAGAACCATTTAGGTATGTGTTTGAGTACATTTGCAGTCTGCATTTGTCAAGTATCTTTCATTCATTTAACAATGCATGCTCAACATTTGTCAAGTGCATATTATGTGCAGACCACTGTACTAGGAGCCCTTATAGAACCAATTTTCTTATAAAGGATTAGAACACAAACATAAACAAGCATAATACACAGCATTGTTTGAGACGCATGCTGGAAAGTTGATGGAAAAAAATGCAATGTGAGATCCAAGAGAGAGTATCATTCCTGGAATGGCTTCCTGAGAGAAGCAACTTTTAAGCTGCACTTTGAAAGAAGGCAACAGTTCCATAAGCAGATGTCACATGTGAACAAAGGCAGGGGAAAACGGTAAAGCAGGTGGCTTGTTCTAGGGATGTTTGACTTGATCATACAATGTGCAGAAAGGAATTAACATGAGGCAAATTTAGGAAAATAAGATAGCATCCAATATTACAGGACATGTAATACCAAGCAGAGAAATTTGCACTTTACCTGAGTAACAATATGAATCTACCAAAGATTTTTTGAGTCGAGGAGTGACACAATCAAATGTACACCTAATAAAGATAATTCTGACAGCAGAATTGATGGATGGGATGAGTGTAAAAGCAAGAAAATGTGCTAAGAAACAATTGTGGGAATAATCCAGGTAGGTGGCAATAAGGGTCTGGGGTTTGGGGATTCTTGTGTGTGTGTGTGTGTGTGTGTGTGTGTGTGTGTGTGATAGTGAATATAGAGAAGAGAAGATAGATTTAAGCAATGTTGCAGAGTTGGAATCAACAGAACTTGGTAATTGATTGAATATGTGATGTGGAAAAGAGAAGAATCAAAGATAACTCCAAAGTTTTAAGCATAGGACATGGCATGGAGGGTGGTACACAAATAGGATGTTAAAAAGAATTACAGTTTCAGGACAGAGACAATAAGCTTTGCTTGGGAAATCTTAAGTTCAAAGTAGCAGTGGAGTACCAAATTGAAAATGGTCTACAGGCAACTAGAGGAATAGGTCTGTGGTCAAGAAGAGAAGTCAACAGTAAAGCTATATAGATTGGGAAGACATTTTCACATTAATTGAGTTGTTAAAGCAATGGGAATATATGAATTTAATGCAGAAAGAGTGTAAAGAGAGTAGAAAAAAATTCAATTGCATAATCCTGAGGAACGCCCAGATTAAATGCTTGGAAAGAGGATAAGAAACAAGGAAACTAGTCAGAGAATGGATGTTTAGAGGTGTAGAAAGCATGAGAACCAAAAACCTGTGGTGTCTCCTAAGACACAAGTACCCAATAGGAAGGAAAAATCAACTACATCAAAAGTTGCAAAGATAGTAAAGGAGATGAGAATTATAAAAATAAAAAAGGGGCTAGATTTGATTATTGCAATGTCATTGGTTTTGTGGTTTTTTAAAGAGGAGTTTCAAAATGCACAAGATTAAAACCTAATTATATCATTATTGTTTGGGGATTTGTTAAATTGTAATACGAGAATATAATGCAATAGTATTCTGAAGTGAGAAATAATGACAATGAAGAAGTCGAGAAGCATGACAACATTTACAAACTAATGTAGAATCAGGAATACAATAAACAAAATTACTATAACTACATAGATGGAAAGTATAACAAAAGGAAAGCAAATACCATGGAATTCTATATGGACTTGGCCCCAAAGAGAAGCTGAGAAAATGTACTTTTTTCTATCATTTCAGAGAAAGAGAGGATTGTAGGATTGTGTAACATTACCTTTGTTTGCCTTTCTTTTTTTCTTTTTTAAATTTTGTTTTAGATTCAAATGCCAAAGAACAAATACAGAATAGAGAAAAAAAAATTGTGAGGTTAAATATTGGGACTTAAATACAAAGTTAAAAAAGAAAAAGAAGCAAGATAGAATTCAAAATATGTAACAATAATATTTCTTTTCAAGAAAGCCTGTATGATGGATGCATGATATACTTTGTGTTGACAATTGCCCATCTTTGCTTCCTTGTGAGTTTTCTTTTGTTCTCTGCTTTTTTTACTTTGTTCTTTTTTCTCCTTCCCACCCAAAAAAAGGCTACAATAAAGTTTAAATATGTTTCTCTATAGATATAAATATATACATAAACATATACATTTATACATGCATATATATAATATATATATATGCACGAATAGTTTCCTCTACACCCTCTACTTTGCCCTCCTATTGCTTGCCTACCTCCCTCTAAGCATCCTTCCCCATTCTCCCATTCCCATAAATCTAAACACTCTTCCATACACTCTTTTACCTATTCCCTCCCATCTCCTTCTAAACATCCTTCCCTTGTCCTTTCCCCCCTCCCTAGACCCCTACCATTTTATTTCTTCTGAATTTACAAGACTTTTATATCCTTCTAAGTACACATACACACACACAAACACACACACATACACACACACAAATTTCCCTTTTAAACCCATTCCCCATGAAAGCAGGTTACCAGAACTACCAGCCTTCTTCTCTCTGTATCAATTCTTCCTGTTGCACCTTATTTCAATAAAATAATTACTCTTTCTAGTTGTTCCTAAATGGTTTTACTTTTTAAAATTCATATCATAGTCAGGTTTCTCAGGTTTCCCCCAATCTTTCCTATGAGCTACCCAATTTTTAATAAGAATCATATATATATGTGTATATATATATGTGTGTGTGTGTGTGTGTGTATGTGTGTGTATGTGTGTGTGTATGTGTGTGTGTGTATATATATATATGTATATTTTATATATATATATATGTATATATATATATATATGTGTGGATCTGTATGTAAACAGTCTATCCTTATGAATCCCTTATAATCAGTCTTTGGTATGTACCTTATATTTCTCTTGGCTTTTGTATGTCAAATCTTCTATTGAGTTCAGCGTTTGTTTGTTGGTTTAACAAAGTTTTGAAAATCTGAGAGTTTATCAAATGTCTTTTTTTTTCCTTCTGGAAAATACTTAACTTTGCAAGGTATTATATTTTTAGCCAGAGGCCCAGTTCTTTTGCTCTTTAATACATTATGTTCCAAGACCTGAAGTCCTTTAATGTGTCTGCTGCTAGGTCTTGTGTGAGTCTAATTTTGGTAGCACCATATTTAAATTGTTTTAATCTGGATCTTTTAATATTTTATCCTTGAGCTGGGATTTTTGGAATTTGACTGTGATATCCATATGAATTTTCCTCATAGGATCTCTTTTAAGTGGTGATTGATAGTTTTTTTTTTCTTCTATTTTACTTCCACCCTTTTCCTAAGGCTTCAGGACAATTTTCTTTAATTATTTTTTGTATTATTGTTTCAAGATTCTTTTTTGGATCATAACTTTCAGTTAGTTTGATCATTTTTATATTTTCTCTTCTTGATCTATTCTCCAAATCTGTTGTTTTTCTTATGTTTTACTTTTTCTTCTATTTTTTCATTAATCATATTATGTTTAATTATTTCTCAATCTCTTATAATTTCATAGGCATCACTTTGCACAATTCTGATTTTGAAGGTGTCATTTTCTTCCTTAAGATTATGGATTTCCTTTTCTAGTTGGCTAATTTTTCTTTCAAAACCTTCTTGTTTTTCTTGAACTATTTTTTTTTTT
>CM053591.1:163468722-163493137 GCA_028646515.1 Pseudochirops corinnae | reverse complement strand
CTTCTGCCATTTCCTTGCCCTGGAGGCAGTTTGGCCAGACCACTTTTCTCCTCCAAGTTTAGCTGAGTTCCACTGACCTTTCACTTAGTCATTGTTTCTTATGGCTTGATAATTCTGGAAATTGCCACAACTGCCGCTGATCCACTCTCCTGAAAGCTCCAGCTGTGGCTCATCCTTGCAATCCCCAGAGCCATGCCGTGGTTTCAGGCTGGGCTGGTTTTGGCTCCCAGAGCTATGATGTCCCCTTCCTGCTGAGCTGCCTTCAGCGGGAGGTGTATTTTTGTGAGTTTGGAGCCCTAAAATTTGTTTAGAATCATATTTTATGGGTATTTGAGGTGGCTATGTGGGAGCTGCTGCAGTACCTTGCTGCTGCTACGCCTCCATCTTGGCTCCGCCCCCCTCCAAACAACTTTAAAATAACACTTCAAATCAAATTCTGTAGTGGCACAGCCAGCAAAATCTTCCAGCAAAAAACAAAATAAGAGTTTGGAAAGACAGATCTATGACACAGGGGAGGAGATTGATGCAGAGACCATGTGGATGTAACACCAATGGTGGGACTAGGTGATGATGACAGAAGCAACAGCATCTTTGGGAGTTCTCAAGACAGAAATGGTAAGGGGATCTGGCCACCAGTCAGAAAAAAATTATAGGGGACCCTTTGTGCTAGCACTGAACACAAGACTAAACATTGTTTGGCAACACCATTACTTATACCAAATTCTGGGTCACAGCCTATATACACTTCTAAGTTATAGTTCAAAGGCAGGGAAGAACACTATCAATGACTTCTGGCCCCAAAGGGTCAAGGACTCTGAGGAACACTATTGTTTCTAGTCCTCAGGTAAATAGCAGAGTACAAACCAGAAGAGCAGTGACCACATCTCTCCCTATATCACACCACTGTGTACATTAATAAAAGAGAGAAAGGGTAACTCAATGAATTGGACAAGCAACAACAACAACTAGGAAAAGAATACACAAAAAAAAATGCCCAATTAAACACCAAAATAGAAATCCTGAAAATCAAAGGAGGGAGAAACTAAATTGAATTTTTTTTAAAATAAACTAATAAATAAAACTAGGAGCTGGTTTCATTAAATAAACAATAACAGACTAACCATTTTTAAAATCTGATGAAAAACAAAGTATTTTGTTTGAAAAAACAAAGTATTACCAGTATTAAAGATGAAATGGATCAATGAAGATGAAACTAAGGCCATTTTTAGGAATTATTTTGCCCAATTATATGCCTGCAAAATTGACAATCGAAGTGAAATGGATGAATATTTACAAAAAGTATAAACTGCCCAGATTAACAGAGGAAGAAAGACAATACTTAAATAATGCTATCTAAGAAATTGAATCAACAAGCTGCCTAAGGAAACAAAAATCCTCAAAACCAGATGGATTTACAAGTGAATTTTACCAAACATTCAAGGAACACTTAATCCCAATAAACTGTATTTGAAAGAAAGAGGTAAAAGAGTACTACACAAATTCCTTTTATGACACAAATCTGGTTTTGATACCTAAACCAGGGACAGAAAAATATAGACTAATTTCCTTAATTAATATTGACGAAAATTTTTAAAAGAAAATATTAGCAAAGAGATTACATCAACACACAGCAAAGATCGTATACTATGACTGGGAGAGCTTTATATAGGAATGTAGAACTTGTTCCCAAAACTCAATTCAAACAGAAAAGACCTTTGACAAAATACAGCACCCATTTCTACTAAAAACAATGGAAATCATAGGAATCAATGGGATTTTTTTTAGATGATAAGGAATAGTTATCTAAAACCAAGATTAAATATGATATATAACAGGGGATAAAATCAGGAATAAAACACAGATATCCATCATCACTGCTATTATTCAATTTTGTACTAGAATGCTAACTATAGAAATAAAAATAAGGAAAAGAAATCAAAGGAATAAAGATAGGCAATGAGGAAATGAATCTACCACTGTTTGTAGATGATATGATGATATATTTAGAGAACCTAAGAGAATCAACTAAAACACTAATTAAAATAATCAACAATGTGAGCAAAGATCTAGAAAACAAAATGAATCCACATAAATTATCAGCATTTCCTTGTGCTACCAATAAAACCCAGCAGAAAGGGATAGAAAAAGAAAATCAATTTAAAATAATGGCAGACAATATAAAATACTTGGTAGCCTACTTGCTGAGACAAACCCAGACAATTATAACATACTTTCCACAGAAATAAAGACAGGTCTAAACAACTGTGGAAATATTTTGTATTGCTCTCCAAAATAGTTGGTTCTGTTCACAGTCCCACCAACAGTGAATTAATGTCCCAATGTTTCCATTTGCCTTCAACATTTGTCATTTTACCCTTCAATCATACCTAAGCCAATTCAATGTAATAAAATGATGATTCCATCTAAGTTAAATTACTTATTCAGTGCCATAACAATGAAACTACCCAAGAATTATTATATAGAGATAGAAAAAATAGTAAAAAAATTCATCTGGAAGAACAATTGCAGATATATACATATGTATGTGTGTGTATGTGTGTGTGTGTGTTACAAAAAATTAATCATAAAAAACAATTTGGTAGTGGTTAAGAACTAGAGTATGGGATCAGTGAAATAAATTACTAAATGACCATACTGATCTAGTGTTTGATAAAACCAAAGATCTAAGTTTTGGGAGTAAGAACTCACCATTTGACCAAAAAGAAAAAAACAAATTGCTGAAAAAACTAGAAAGCAATTTGACAGAAACTGAGCGTACACTAACACCTCACACCAGAAACCAAGATAAGGTAAAAAAGGGATGAATGATTTAGACATAAAGGGTGACATCATATTTAAATTAAGAAAGCATGGAAAACTGTACCTGTCCAATCTATGGACAAAGGAAGAGCTCATAAATAGTAAATGCAATAATAAGTGTGATAATAAAAACCAAACAAGAGGTAGAAAGCATCACAGAATACAAAAGGTGTGATTTTGATTTGGTGAATTTTAAAAAAAGCTTTTGCACAAATAAAACGAATGCAACCAAAATCAGAAGCAAAAGGGAAAACTTGGAAAAAAATTTTATAGCAAATTTCTCTGATCAAGGCTCATTTCTCAAGCATGAACTGAGTCTAATTTATGAAAGTCAGAGCCATTCCCCAATTGATAAATGGTCAAAGGTATGAATAGCCAGTTTTCAGATGAAATCAAAGCTATCAATAGTCACATAAAATGCTCTAAATCACTACTGATTAGAGAAATGCTAATTAAAACAACTCCAGGATGTTACCTCACACCTAATCGATTGACTAACATGACAGAAAAGGAAAATGACACATTCTGAAGGAAATATGGAAAAATTAGGACACCAATGCACTGTTGGTGGGGCTGTGAACTAGTCCAAAAACTCAAGAACAATTTAGAACTACTCCCAAAGGGTTATATAAAACTGTGCATACCCTTTGACCCAGCAATACCACTGCCATCCTCAAAGAGATTTTTAAAAGGGTGAAGGAACTATTTGTACAAAAATATATGGAAGCTCTTTTTGTGGTAGCAAAAAATTGAAAATTGAGGGGTGTTCATCAATTGGGGAATAGCTAAACAAGCTGTGGTATATGATTGTAATGGAATACTATTGTGCTATAAGAAATGTGAAGAGGATGGTTTCAGAAAAACCTGGGAAGACTTACATGAATTGGTGAAAAATGAAGTGACCAGAACCAGGAGAATATTGTACACATATTATTGGTAAACATTTAACAAAATAATTAAAATTATATTTTTAAAAAAGAAAATAACTTTATTTTATTGATTACATAGACTCTCACTTGTTTTAGACTGCCTTCTTGTCTAAAATAGTGTATAAGGTAAGACCTAAGAGTCTCAAGACCTTAAAATGGATTCTTACATGCCAGCTCATGCTTTGCCCAATCATACTGAAACTGAATCAATCTGCAAATGATTTCCTACCTCCCCTTGTAAATAGCTATTAAGTTTGTTAAAATTATTTCTATGTGGGATGATGCTTTGCAATTGAACACCCCTATGTTACAAATATCTTACATATAATTAATGTAATATCTTATTAATAACTAAAGTAAATGACTACATAAATTTGAACTTAGACTATATTTGTTTAAATAAATTTACAAATATATGAACATTTCTGTTTATTTTATCATTCATCATACTATCTACCATTTTACAATAGACTGAATTATACCTAGTTGCAATAGGTATGCAAAAGCTGCATCTTTTCAGCTTTCCCTAATTCTCCCCATTAGAAATAATTTTCCCTGCCTGCAACCCGGCAGAGCAATTTGCACCTCTATCATGCTAATTCTATTCTGTTTTGTGGGTATTAGATAATTGTTGCATGTTTCTATAAAGTATTAAATATTGTCCATGAAAACATCTGCTTCTGTATTGTAGGCTTCATGCATGTTGGAACCATATCTCAATTTTCTTTCTAGTTACTCAAGTACCTAATCATATGGATGATGACTATATCTCTCTTTTGATCTCTAGACCCTAAGATTTTAAAATTCTTACTGGTTATCTGTCCTTGATAATGATTTCTATTCATTTGGAAAGTACTCCAGCAGAAGTTTAAATTCAATATATTAAAAATGAACTTAATATTTGTCTCCAAATACAAGATTCAGGGGAAAATTCAAGAGTCAATATTTTCTTTGCAGTCCAGTGTGTGAGGGAATGAAATCCTTCTATCATCTTCCCTATCTTTATCCATAATAACACCATTCACCCACAATCACAGTACTTTAACATTATTTTTTGTCTCCATTTTCTGATAGAGCCCACATTTGATCAGTTAATAAGATCTATTGATTATACCTAAACTAATAGCTTCAGAGTTCATCTCCCTGTCCTTTCATGTAAGAAACAAGAGAAAGTAAGGAGATTAGCTTGGCTATATCATAGTGCACTGATGAGGTAAGACTGAAATGAAATGAAAGTGTCAATATGTGAGTGTCTTTGAGTGACAAAAAGTTACAATTTCATTTGGGCATAATAAGAAGCCACCAAAGGTTTTTGATCAGAAAGTGATGAATTGGGAGGCAGAGTAGAAGCAATGAGAGAATTTATGAGGCTGTTGTAGTTATTTAGTCAGATAATAGTAGAATGTAAGTTCAATTGGATTTAAGAAAGGAATAAAGTGGTGTTAGTCCTTCAATACTCTTCTCTATTTAAAATACATCTGAAATATTAATTTCCATGATGAGGAATATGTTTTAGGAAGGCCACTGATCCTTGGGTTGAGCATCTACAGGGAGGTTTCCAGCATGGCACAAGGTCTCTAGTTCATACCACATGGTGATAGGTTGAAGGAAGTGGGAATATTTAGCCTAAGTGTTCATAGCAGCTATTTTCAAGGGTTTGAAGTACTGTTGTACAAAAGAGAAATTAAACTTAATTCTCTTTATAAAAAGAAAACAAGATTAGGAACAATAATAGGTAGAAATTATAAAAAGCAAATATAAGCTTTTGAAGTTAAAAAATATAAACTTCCTAATTATCAAAGCTATCCAAAAGTGGAATAATTGCCTTAAGAGAGACTGGTCTTCTCATTAGAAGTCTTCAGACAGACACTTGTTGACCACTAATAAGGTATGTGGGAGAGGAGATTCTTTTAAAAGTATAATTGGTTTAGATAGTCACTGAAGCACCTCTCAGCTATGAAATCCTGTGATTTTGAAATCTTCATGGATAAAAAAGATACTTGTAGAAAGACTATATGAGACTAAGAAAAAGGAGAGACTTAATAAAATGATGAAATGGTATAGAGTGAAGGAAAGCAAGAGAAATTACTGGCAGTAAAGAGCAATTCAGCAAAAACTAAACATCCAGAAGAGAGAATAAACCTAATCATAAGAACTTTCAGGATGGATTTTGGAAGAAAAAAAAAAAAAGAACTGGCATCTACTAAGATAAAAAAAAAAGAAAGGTAGAACAGAAAAAGAAAAACATGAAACTCAATAAGTTAGAACATTTGGAGGTAGATCTTAATAAAACCATGAATTACTGAAGGTAGTGAATGACTTAAGGTAAAGATAGCAATCAACAACAAAGAAGAAAAAGAAAAAAACTATAAGGAGACTTGAATTTTCTATAAACTAAAACAGTGGAGCTAGATGACAACATTTAGCAAGACAACTGGAGCATTATTGTTCTCCTAGAACGAATACTAAGAAACAGACTTGGAAAACCAAATTCCAGGAAATCAAGCAAGAAAAGTGGCCAGAAGTGTTGTGAAGAGCAAGTGCAATATAGACTAATAGAATCACAGGACAGCGTTAAGGTGTATAACTGACCCATAAATGAGTTTCCATAGCAATAAGATATCCTTACAAATAATCAGGAAAAAGAAAATCACTTAAGAAACATCACATATTTGAATCACATAGGATGATTTGACTAGGTTGGGATATGAAAGAAGGAATTGAAATGTATATATGAAAACATTGTCAACTAAACACTGGACATTTCCACCTAAATGTCTTTAAGCATTAGAACTTCAACATGTCTAAGAGAGCTCACTGTCACATCCACCAAACCCACCAATACTTCAAAGCCCCCTGTTTTTATCAAGGGTGCAACCATTTGTTGTAGTCTATTTAGTTTGTGACCTAGAATAATCCTTGATTCTTACCTCTCTATTCTGACCTCTTATATGAATTTCGCAGTCAAATATTATTAATTTTACCTCCAAACAATCACTCACATCTGTACTTTTTCTCCATTTACATTACTACCATGTGTGTTGTTTTTTTAAAGTTAAGTCTCTCATTACCTTTCTCCTGCAGTATTGCATTACACTATTATTTGGTCTTCCATTCATATATTTTCTCTATTCTCCTATTCCTTCTCTATACAGCTATCAAATTGATACTCCTAAAGTATGCATTTTTCCATTTTACTACCATGCTCAAGAATCATCATTGGTTCCATATTGTCTCTAATATTAAATAGAAACTCCTCAGACTCTGTTTTAAAGTCTTTCTTAATCTGGTATCAGGCTATCTCCCTCTTCCCCTTTAACAGCAAACACCCTAGCATACCCAGGATGGCTGCTAGCACAGGTTATTTGATCTGCTTTTCTAAAGGAAAGCAACTTTAAAGAGTTCAACAATCTCATTTAAATTACAGATAAATAGATAGATTAGATAGATAGATGATAGATAGATAGATAGATAGATAGATAGATAGATAGATAGATAGATAGAAAGGTAGATAGGTAGATAGATAGGTAGGTAGATAGATAGATGATGCATATTCACTTAGTTCCCTTAGTTCAGGGGAGAAAGTCAGCACCTTGAATGTCAGAGAAAATACAAACAATTTACAAGCAGAAAAAACACAGACAGAGAAAATAACACAAATCAGCAGACAGGGCTTCAAGCTGTCTGACCGCAGCTATACATATAGTTACCAGAGAGAGAAGCACCAATATCTGCATTTTCAAAGTCAAGGGGCTCCTTAACAGCTATTCAGAGTCTCTCTGGCTACATTACTCAAATACTTCCCATGAGCAAGCCCCAAAGCAAAAATGCTAACCCCAGAGTATATATAACTTTCCTCAGAGTCAGAGGGCATCACAACCCCTGTGATCCACTGCCTAATTATGAAGTAACAAAAGATGTGGGCCTTCTTGAGAAAACAAGCCTCCCTTAAGCAAGCTTCTCTTCTTGGGTTCCAAGTGAGACCTATTAATGTACAGGGAAGATCTTCAATTTCCATTAACATTACATCTTCTTACACATATACTGTACACTTCAGGCAAACTGACCTAATTACTGCATCATATACATTGTATTTCATTTTACATCTCCATGCCCTTGCATATAAGCTAGCTCTCATTCCTGGAAAGATCTTCTTTCTTGCCTACATCTCATCATTATCATCAGAATCTGTATCATGATCATCTTCTTCATCATCTTCTTCTTCTTTTCTTCCTTCTTCTCTTCCTCCTCCTCCTCCTCATTCTCCTCTTTCTTTAGAATCATAATTATTATTGGAATTTATATCTACTTTAAAGCATTATTTCTGGTACCACTTCAAGGAGGAAGCCTTTCCCTATCTCCTGTTTCTTGCATTCCCTACAGATTTCTTTACGTTTACTTTATATACATTTTGTATTCATTTAAGCTTCTTCCTGAAACAAAAGGTCATATTTTTTAAAGAAATTTATTCCCATCACATTATATGGCTTTAAGTTTTAGAACTCTAAATTTTCTGAAAAGCTGTAGTTGAGGATCATACAAAAGGCAACAGAGAGTTGTGCTGGACCTTAAGCATTACAACATTACAACACATTACAAACAAGATCTTGCAAAGAAGTGATCTCAAGGATGTCACCAAAAAGTTCATGAGCACAAATAGATATGGATATATCATATAGTTATAGCCTAAAATAGTATAGACATGGACAGTATCTGTATAATGTTAAGAGAATTAAAACAGATCTCAGAACATCAGGTGGATCTCTTCCTACAAACTTATGGGAAAAGTGAATAAGAGAGGAACAGGATAGGTAGACATAAATGAGTTGCAATCTGGACCATTGGAGAAAATACCCATTTTTATGAGATCAAAGATAATTAGAATATTGATTTAAAAGTATATGTGGGGGAGGGAGCTGTTTAGAGACAAGATGGTGGCATAGGAGCATGAAATTCCATGAGCTCCACCAACAACCACCTCAAATACCTATAAAAATATGACTCTAAACAAATTTTAGAGCTACGGAATCCATAAAGTTACAGAGAGAAGCAAATTTCCTACTGAAGGCAGCCCAGTAGGCCTACAGGAATGGTCCAGCACAGTGCACTGGGAGCCAAGTACAGTCTCCCATGAGCCACACAGTTTTGGCCTCAGGGTGGCCCCTACCAGCAGTGGCCAGAGCAGACTTCAGGAGAGTGAATCACCAGCAGCTGTGGTGGTTTCCAGACTCCTCAACCCATAAACACCAAAGAACAAGTAAAAGGTCAGTCTGGAACTCTGTTGGAAAGGAAAGATGCTGTCTGGCCCCTACCCCCATGGAATGCAAGGTCACAGAGTCACTGTGGCTGCAGCTCTTCCCTGTGAGGCTGCCTCCAGAGCTCCTGGCCTGCAGATCATAGGAGGACCCAGAGACCATTCAGATGGAAATCACTCTTGCTTTAACCTGCTTGGGTCTGGATCACTGTCTTGGGTGGAGATCTTTGGGTGTGTGGACAGTGAGCCAGAGTTTGTGGGAGCCACAGAGAGGGCACCCAACTAATAGGTCTGGCAGCTTCAAAAACCTCAGTGATTTGGGACAAAGCTCTCTCTGTTCTGGAAGCAAAGTTCTACCTTGACAAAGTGCTCAAAAGTCAAGTAATTGACTGGCAACATATGCAAGCAGAGAAAGGGAGCAGGGAGTCTTAAATAGGGGTGTTATTATAAGTCATTCCTTCCATATGAAGATCTTAACTCAAAATTTAATGTAAGGAAAGAAAAGAAATCTACAACTTCTATTTCTCATTGCTATTAGAAAAAAAGTCCAGGTGTATCTGGATTATAAAGAGAAGTGATCATTTTCAGTCTATCAGCCTTCTCCTGGAAAGAATAAGCAAATTAATTTGCCTCAGTTTCTTAATAATGAATCATGAAGACTTATTTTTAATACTTCCTATATAGATTTTCATGCTGTCTTGAGATGAGTCAGTGGATAAGTTTTGTTTTGCTTTAAATTGAAAAAAATGGTTATACTAATTCAGGGACAGAAATTGGATTGAATGGGATTGAAGAATGAGTCAATGGCAAAGTGGGAGAGGTATCTATTTAAATAACTGTGTCGTGAAGTCTAGAATTGTAATTCATTGAAATAGTAGGATCAAAAAAATTGCTTAGAACTATGGACACTTGAACTTTTTTTTTTTTGTGGCACATGAGATGAAACCAGAAGAAAATGAGAAGCTGAAGAAGTGTAAGAGGTGTTTGAGCAGGACGAGTATGAAGTGGCTAGATCTTTTCCATGGTATAGGTTGATGTCCACTACAATGAAAAGTCACATGGGCTGGAGCTAGTTCTGGTAGATTAATATGTAGTAGTATTGTCTAAACTTGTGAGAGATCAGAGACTGTGTCAGGTATGCCATGGGTAAGTACAAGATTCAGTCCTGAGAGAGGGTCAGTCAAGAAGCATACCCACTGACCAAGAGAAAATAGTCACCAGTAGTAGTCAATGAAGTGGGAGGAACCAACCATAAAGCAAAGTGAAATGAAGTACTAACAAAAGTCCAGCTCAAAACAGAATTAGGATATATGCCTATGCTTGAGTTGACTTTTCCCCAAATCATGTTTAGTGAATTGAAGAACTTTGTGCACTAAAAAGCATATGCGAGACCATGGTTGCTAAAGTACTATTTCATTATTTCTTCATGTTCTTAAAGTGGTCCAGGACTTTAAAGGGTTTCATCATCAGAGTGCAAAGTCTGAGAAGCCCAACCTAGCTGAAAATACCTTAATTTGTTAATGGACTATGGTTCCAAAAGAGATCCATCAGAAAACTGACCATTTAGTGATGAATGTGTGGTTCACAGAAATTCATGAATGCATTAGATAGGTTTTGATCTCTATTCCAGTTTAGTTAATGTTAACAACAATAAAAACACATAACTTTTCAAGTATTTAATTAATGAAGAATTAGCCTTATACTAGTTTTCCTTCTTCCAGGTGAACTGAATGGGATCAAGTTGTGTCCATGTAATGGCAGGAAGGGATGGACATTGAAGTAAAGGTCCAAGAGAAATGTCAGAGAAGAGGATTTCAAGTTTGTCTTACCAAGGAGTAGATTTATTTCTTCCTATGACATAACCAACATTAAGTACAACTTCAGCTGATAAAAAAGCTACCAAAAGCAATGAATTTGTGGTAATTTTCATTGTTCATGATTTTTTTTTCAGATTTAAGAAAGGTTACAGAACTGAAGGAATCAGAATTCATCTCAAAGTTCTGTTGTTTTGCAAACTGTGTAATGTTCTTGATTGCTGAAAGTTTTATTGAAAATAATCTGCCACTCTTGTTGGAAATTACTATGAAAACTAACAAAGTTATATGGGAAAATGTATAGGAACCAATTAACATGAACATGCTACCTCTCATGTTTTCCAGCAATGCACCTGATTGAGATACCAAGCATATGATCTGTGAATAAGGACACATTCTGCTTCACTCTCTTATGCTATAGGTGGCAGCAGTGCTCCATATCAGAACATTTTTGCTTTGAAACTATCTTAGCAGAATTCTGAAAAGACAAATTCATAGTAAATCTCCATTTGGCTTCTTGCTATAATCTGGAAAGGAAGCAAGTCAGATTTTATTTTGTCATTTTTGACTTTCAGAATCTTATTGGATATGAAACAGAGGATATTATCAGCATACAGAATCAACAACTTTTAGACTTGCCCTGGAACTGAGAAGCCATGCAGTCCAACCTACCATATCACCTTTGTGTTTGGAAAAGTAGGCAGAATAGAGTTTAACAAAAATTTCAAAAACATCTACTCTGTACGAAGTGCTGTACCAGGTGCTAGGGGAAATATAAAATGTTGATCAAATTTGATCCCTAATCTCATCTTTTGTTTTGGATGACAGCCAAAAACAAATCCCTGGAAATACAATATTACATGATAAAGTGCATGAGAGAATTATAAAACAAAGTCCTAAAGAAGAAAGAGATGTGAAGGAGGGCTTCCTGGAAGAAATGCCATTTGAAGCGGACTTTAATGAGTGATTAGGAAGGAAAGGAGAGGAAAAGAAGAAGAAAGGTATTCTAGGGATTTGGAACAATGGGCAAAAACTCAGGAAGATATAGGAATTTATTTTTTTGTCTGTAATAGTCAAAGAGTAGTCTGGTTTGGTTGGAAAGTAAAGTGAAATGTAAGAACAAGTTTGGAACACAGGATTGAATAAAACTCTAGAGGACTTGGCATGTGAGGCTAAGATATTTGAGCTTTACTTAGTAGCAATAGAGAACCACTGAAGTTGCATAGGTGTTTTAGCAGAAGAATGTTATGACCAGGTAGATGTATAAAAGATTTATCTTGCAAATATATATTGGATGGACTAGACAAGAAAAGTAGAAACTGTTCTATAGTCTGGCATATACATACTATAAAAATATATACTATTATATAGTGAGGAAACATGGTAGCTAGTGGATAGAAGGCCATCTTCTATTAAGGAGTTTCAAGGCCAGCCTCTGATACATACTAACTGTGTAACCCTATGTGAGTTAAGTATTAAGTGACCCCAAGCAACTCTGAGATTATAAATTGCATAGCATTTGCCTATCTACACTGGAAGAGGGAATTTCCTTTCTGGGAGTTGCCCACACCAATGAAATGATAGATCCAAACCTAGATATGGATTATACAATTTTGGGGGAGAAGAATATGATGAATGGACAAATTGAGAACGAGTAAGAAAGATATTGTGAAGATGGAATCAATAGCACTTAGCAACTGAATATGTAGGAGGTAAAAAAGCCAAAGATGAACCTAAGGTTAATAACATGGGGGTTAGGTGAATAGTGGAGTCAATGACAGGAATAGCCAAGTTGGAGAAAGAACAGGTGGAGGTAGATGACAACGTGGTCAGTATTACATTCAGTTCTGGGAACCACATTTTAGGAAGGATATTGATCAGTTTGAGTTTCCAGAAGAGGACAACCAGAATCATGAAGAGCTTCTAGAGGGTGTGATAGGAGAATTTGTTAAAGGACCAAGGAAGTTTAGCAGTAAGAAGACTCGACTTTAGTGGCACAAGACAGCTAGATTTAATTATTTGTTGGAATTCCATACAGAAGAAAGATTAAATTTATTTTGCTTAGTCCTATAGGACAAAACCAGAAATAATAGGTAAAAGTTGGAAAAATGCAAATTTGTTAGTATTATGTAAAACCTCCCACAAGTTAGAGTTGTAAAAAAGTGGAACAGAACACTTCAAAAGTCAGTCAAGTGGGGAAGGGGGTGGGATTGACATCCCTCTAGGTTCAATCAAGGACTACCGGATCACTCGGTCAATCCATATACTTCAAAGAGCAGCCTTGTTCAGATACAGGTTGTATTAGATGTCCCCTAGTGGATTCTTTCCAACTCCAAAATTCTATTATCTCTAATGCCTCTTCTAACTCTAGATCCCATAATCCTATGAATGAGAAGTTGAAACCATAGGAGTAAATTAAGTTGTCAAGGGAGGGAATATAGATTAAAAAGCAATGAATTTGGAATTGGAGGATCTGGTACAGTACTAGTTCTGCTTACTTATCATGTCATAAAGCCCAAACATATTATAAAGTGCATACTATGTGTCAGGCACTGAGCGATCTTATCCCTGTATCTTAGCCTTTACATGACCATAATCGAGAAAATATTTTGACTGAGAGAGATTCAGAATCATGGAATCTAATAACTTGAAAGGATCAAGATCTAGTCCTACTCACACCCTAAAGAAATGACAACAATAACATACCCAACAGGTGGTTATCTGCCTCTACTAGAAGACCTCCAAGGAGGAAAAGACTCATAGCCTTTCTAGGTGGCCCATTTCACTTTTCATGAACTATTCTTTTAGAATTTTTTTTTTTCCCCTGATAACCAAGCTTAAATCAGTCTCATCACAACTTCTACTCTGTGTTCTGAATTCTGCCTGTTCTGCGACAAAAGAGAACAAGTTTTATCTCTCTTCCACAGGACAACCCTTCAAATACTTGAAGATAGCTGTCTTGCCCACCAGTCACTATTCCTTCAATTAGCATCTTCTTTGCTCCAAGCTAAGCATTCTCAATTTCTTCAGATGAAAACCAGGTGACACAGACTCAGGGCCTTTCACCTTCCTGATTGCTCTCTTCTGGACCCTCCAGCTCATCTATATCTGCCTTAAGCCATGGTGCCCAGGACTGAACATAATACTCTAAAAGAGGGCCAAAACTCTTAAAAAAAAGGGGGGGGGGGCAGAATGCAGTGGGATTATCACTTCTCTGTTTCTGGAACTAATGTATCTCATCAAGCAACTGAATAATCACATTAGATTTATAATCTACCACATCACACAGATGACTTTTACTGAGATTCCAGTTCCCTAAAACTCACACTTTTTTATTGAGAACAATGGCTAACCTTTCTTATACTTAATGATTATTTTTAATCAAGTACCAAGCTTTACATTCATCCCTGTTGAATTTTATCTTGATAGGTTCAGCCTAACCTTTTAGCAAATTAGATCCTACCATTTTTTTGGTCCCCATCTTCCTTGAATTTCAGTAAACCCTATTTAATATAAAAGGAAATAAATTCTGGAGTTTACCATGCATATGTACATAGGAGTGAAGTTATTTACTTATTTTCAGTAGGATAAAATGTTTACATTCCAAATATTTCTCATATTTAACCTCCCTCAGCCTTGGTGTAGTGGATGGAGTGCTGGCCCTAGAATCAGGAAGACCTGACTTCAAATCAGACCTCAGATATTTACTTAGCTGTGTGACCCTGGTCAAGTTACTTAACCCTATTTGCCTCAGTTTCTTCATCTGTAAAATAAGCTGGAGAAGAAAATGACTAACTAGTATCATTGTATCATATCCCAAATGGGGTCATGAAGAGTCAGTCATGAATAATTCACAAAATAGCAACAATGCTTCTCATGCTCAATGGGAATATACATATATGTGTACATACCCACACACACAAAGGTTGGGAACCCCTGCTTTAGAATCTGATTCTGCCATCTAATATGTTAGTTATCCCTCCCAGCTTGATGTCTTCTGCAAATCTGATGGGTGTTCCATTTGTACCTTTATACAAGTCAGTATGAGGCCAAATATAGATCCCTGGGGTGTGCTGGTGGGGACCTCTTGACATGTCAACTTTTAACCATTAAAAACTACTTGTTGAATATATTCATTCAACCACTCCTTAATCCACATGAATATGTCATCATCTAGGCCACGACTCTTCATCTTCTCCACAAAATTGCTGTATAATATTTTATCAAATTTTTGACGAAACCTAGTTAAACGATCTAGGTCACCCCTCTCCCCCTCTACCCACATACATATACCTAAAAAAATACCCTTTCCAAAAAGCAAATGAGCTTAGTCTGTATAACCTGTTTTAATGAAGTCAGGCTAACTTTTTATACTCATCATTTCTCTTTCTAGTTATTCACCAACCATCTCTTTAATGATACACTTTTAGCATAGGAGTTGTCATGAGATTATGTTGAAGCCATTTTATTATACTATGTTGGATATTCGTGTTTATTGAAATAGATTAGTTGTCCTTTACATTGAAAAGATTTTTATAGAACAGCTATATTTCATTATGATTAATTATGATTTATTATTTCATTATAATTAATTATGATTAGTTATTAAATACTCAGAGTTTTGCTATTTTTTTTTTAGGGAGGGTGGAAAGGAGGAATCAATAAGTGACAGTGTACTAGAGCTGAATGACCATCCATTATGCCACACTTATTTTTCTAATTAAGTAGAGTATGCTCTTTAGGGCTACTCCCCACATGGACTCACACAAGCAGTTTAGGTCTCCAACTGTCTGTGATTTTTGGTTTCTAAGAATTTAAGTTGTAACTCTAAGAGGCTTTGCTCCTAGAGCTATTATTCACAAGCCCCTACCAGTTGTGCTTCCTATGAATAATTAACCCACCAGACTTAGCTTTTTTTTTTAGATAAAGGCTTTGATTAGAAAAATAGAACAAAAATAGTTGGTACAAATATCCCTCCGAAACCTAGCAATGCACTCTCCAACCAATAGAGAGGATCTACGGGGAGGATGGGCTCAAAATGAAGATACAATGATAGTGAGGTATATGTATAGAGAACCCACAGCAAAGGAAAACCTCCCAATTCATGAGTGGGAGGAGTCCTTTGAATTCGTGGGATCCCCTTGAGTTTCTCCTTAAATGTTACTCTATGCCCTGAGGATTAGTAACTTTCTAGAGTTCAGAGTTAGCACTTTCATTTTCTACTAGAAATCACTTTCTCTCAAGTGACCATCTTTTTTTTTTGGAAGGAGAAGGTAGGGCAAGCCCCAGTTCTGTTAATTAACACTCTTCTGACAATAGAACCAGGACTCCTTCCACTCTATCAACTGCACCTAAACTCAGTTAATTTCACCTTTATGCAACTTCTAACATGTATTATAGAAAAAAATCTATTGTAAAAGAATATCCATTGTTTAAATATAGAAATAATCATATAATAATCATACTTAGCATATATATATATATATAGCCCTTCAGGTTTGCAGAGCACTTTGATTCTAACAGAAACCCTATAAAATATATGCTATTATTATCCACATTTTTGTTGCTATTTTGTGAATTATTCATGACTGACTCTTCATGACCCCATTTGGGATATGATACAATGATACTAGTTAGTCATTTTCTTCTCCAGCTTATTTTACAGATGAAGAAACTGAGGCAAATAGGGTTAAGTAACTTGACCAGGGTCACACAGCTAAGTAAATATCTGAGGTCCGATTTGAAGTCAGGTCTTCCTGATTCTAGGGCCAGCACTCCATCCACTACACCAAGGCTGAGGGAGGTTAAATGACTTGCCCAGGGTTCCAAAACTACTGAGTATCTGAGGTAGGGTTTGAACCCAGGTCCTCCTTGTTCCAAGTCCAGCTCTCTATCCATTATACAACTTAGCGGCCATATTTTATCAAATAAGCATCAACCGGGGCAGCTAGGTGGTGCAGTAAATAGAACACTGGAGTCAGGAGGACCCAAGTTCAAATCTGACCTCAGACATTTAATAGCTGCATAACTTTGGGCAAGTCAACCAGGAAAAAAAAAAAAAGAGTTGGACCTAGGTTCCCCCCCCCCCAAAAAAAAAAATTTAAAAAACTAAATACACATGAACTTTTATATACTTTTGCCCTATAAAACTCTTTTCAGGAATGTTTGGCTGGTAATAGGTGAAATACCTGCACAATAAAGCTAATATTTGAGTTCATTTCATTTGGCACATAAAGCAAATGCCTATAAGGATTCACATATTGTTACAAAAATATAATATGGGTTTTAAAAGTTTTAGAGACAATATCTGCAAAGGCCACAAGAGGGAACTGTTACTCCATGAAAATGAAGGACATTTGAGCAAAGTAAGAGGCAATGTTGTGAATTTTGCTGGAGATGCAATTTAATAGGGTTATTGCTATGGAAAATGAGGTAGGGAGAATGCTATGCTTTCAGACTTGTGGAACTAAAGCACTTCTGTGAGAAATGTTGAGGACATTTAGCTTTCTGTAGAGAGTTAATTTACTATGTCTCAGGGTCTTGGCAAATACCAGATGGACATTTTCAGAACCAGAATTACATTGGGCTGTGTGTACCTTTTATACTTGCATGAGCTTAATGAGCCTCTTTATCTCCCTCTATGTTTCTCTGTAGATACCTCAAGATCTTTCTCTTTTTCGTCTCCCCTCTCTTCCCCTCTTCCCTTCTCTCCTCAGCTCCCTCCCTCTATCTCTGTCTCTCTCTCCCCCCCTTTCTCTCTCAGCTATTCTCCCTCTTCCTTTGCTTCCCTTCACTTGACCTTAAATCATTATTCAGGAAGGCAGTAACTCGTATCAATCGCCCTAAAAATGACATTAGCTATTTACCTTCGATGAAGGTCGCTTATAAGCAATATTCAATTCAATTTAAGAATAGTTATATTTATATAGCACTTAATATGAGCTAAGTACTCTTTACAAATAGCGTCTCATTGGATCATCAGAACAACACTGGAAGGTAGGTGGTACTATTGTCTTCATTTTACAGATGAGAAAATTGAGGCAAATGGGTTAAATAACCTGCCAAGGTTTTAACAGCTAGAATTCTTACTAATTCTGGGTCCAGTGCTCTATTCACCATACCACCTACATGCCCAATATAATTTAATACTTATTTCTCAAATTCCTACAATGTGTTCCCAATATCATCCCAAGGTGATGTAGTGGATAGAGCATTGGGCTTGGAATCAGGAAGACTCATTTTCGTGAGTTCAAACCCAGCCTAAGACACTTACTAGTTGTATGACTCTAGGCAAGTCACTTAATCCTGTTTGCCTCAGTTTCCTCATCTGTAAAATGAGCTAGAGAAGAAAAATAACAAACTTCTCAAGTATCTTTGCCAAAAAAAAATGAAATGGGTTCACAAAAAATCAGACAGGACTGAAGCAAAGAAACAACAACTATGTGCCCTACTCTGTGCTAAACACAAGAAAGCCTTTTTACCATTAAGGATCTTACATTTTAATGAGTGCTCAATGTGAAGCAGTACTACTGAGCTTAAAAGCCATGGTCCTAAGTAATAATCCTAGCTCTGTTTCCTACCTAGCTGACCTTTCCTCATCTGTTAAATTAGGCAGTTGGTCTAGATGACCTCTAAGATGTGCCTCCATTTCTAGATCTGTACATCTATGACACTCGGCAATTCTTTCCTCAAAATGAAATCATATTCTTAAATTGAGATGCAATGCAATGTAATGACCAGGGAGCTGCCATCAGAGATGTGTCAAGTCTTGCCTTTGACATATACCAACTGTATGACTCAGATCAAGCTATTTAATCTCTCATTGTCCCAAGCAACTATCTGAGGCTACAAAGTTTGCCGCAAGTGCCAATCTGTTTTAGCAGAAAGAGAGTCTCATTGAAAACTCCCTATCACGTGTAAGTCAAGATAGCACCTTGTGATGTCACTGATCCTCTTTGAAAATGAAGGATGAATAACAAGAACATGTCAATGAAATCACAGGTCCAGTAAAATATTTTAGAGCATATTAAATTATATTACTTTTTAAATTTTGCCCTCAACTGATGCTGTCTGTTGGGCAATAATAAATAACATTTTAAAAAAAGATTTCATACTCCTATTTTGTAAGGTATAGAACCAATTTGTAAAATGAAAGCAACTCTATCATTATCTCAAAATTTATATGCATTACTTTCCTGTATTTTTTATTTTCATTTTATTGTTCAAAGAGTAATGAATTAGATTTTGATAAGATTGCATCATAATTCATTTATATTTAGATGTGCTTAATTTTCTAATATATGAAATTTCACATTTCAAAAGAGAATTTCAAATAAAGAATTATAACTTACAAAAGATGAATAATGAGACTCAACAATTAATTTTAGCATGGCTAAAATGTGATTCTATTTAAAACAGCGGTTCTCAACCTGTGGGTCATGACCCCTTTGGGAGTTGAACAACCCTTTCACAGGGGCCACCTAAGACCATCGGAAAACACATATTTCCAATGGTTTGAGGAACCAAGACACCGCTCCTCTATCAATCTCCAGGAGGATCCGCCCACATATGAGTATTAAAGGGTCGCGGCATTAGGAAGGTTGAGAACCACTAATTTAAAACATCAGCAAAATCTTCCAGGAACACATCTCTTTTATCAAACAAATTTGAGTTGAATTTTTATTGATAGATGACCAATCATTTGTGCAACATATTTAATTTTAAGAAATTTATATAGCAAAAATAAATTATCAAAATTTTTCAAAATTAAAAGGTCTGCAGAGGTCAGGAGGACTCTGATGATGTTTTCAGCAATCTAGACCCACCTTGTGTTTATCAGTGTAAAATAAAAGAACTTCCTTTATTTTTAGACTTATTAGAATAGAAAGGGAGCCCATAAATACATATTTGCTTTTAAGAGTGGCAAGTTAATTTTTAAATGGCTTCATTATTCTAAGCATGAAAACTCTGATTCTGTCAAGTGCTTGCCAAAATAAACACTTTTTTTTTTCTGGGGCATTCCCATGTTTATCGGAAAGAAGGCAAAATTGAAATGTTAAGCAGCTCCTCTTGGTGTTTTGAAGTTCATCCCAACCATGGTTTTTGTAACTTGTAGCTTGGACAAATGCCAAAGTCCAGGAGTTTCAACATTTCTTTGGTATCAAGGTCCATTTCCTGATCCAAAGCAGAGACCTCAGGGACATAGTTATCCCTCCTTTCTCTTTCTTCTTCCTTCAGTTTGATGGAGATACCTTTCACAGGGCCTCTCTGCACCCCTTTCATCAGATGAGTAACCTATCCCATGATCCTGTTGTAGAGTTTCTTGGTAGGGATAATGGCGATCTTGTCTCAAACACACTTGTTGGTGTGGAAGTAATTGTCTAAGTGGATGTAGTACTTTTTGATGATGACTTGCACCACCTCCTTCACAGTAGTGGTCCAAACATGACCCATGTTGGCTGCAGAGGGTGAAGGGAGTCCAAAATGAGCACTTTAAGCCCAAGGAATTGATATGATTAGGTTTTCACTGCATTAGGCATTGATAATTCAAAGCCAAAAGTGAAAAAGAGGTGCTCTGTCAAGGAGCTTACATCCCACTAGAATGGTGGCACAACAAAAACCAACAAATGAATGAAAAGTTAAGATCTTTGGTTACATTTTGATAAGCTTAACCATTTCAAAAAACAGTGAAGAAGCACCTTAATGTCTAACTTGGGGGCTGCTATGCAAAGAGCTATATTTTTGGACATATACATTCTTCTCTTCTTTATTGGATCTTTGTAGGGTAGAGATCTATGGATGGTATTTCTGGGTAAAGGAGTATACAGTTTAGCAGCTTTGGAAAACATCATCCCAATCTGATTTCCAGAATCACTGGACCAGTTCACAGCTCCACCAACAGTACATCAATGTGCCTGTTCTTGCAGTCACTCCAACTTTGGTCATTTTCCTCTTTTGTTATCTTTGTCAGTCTGATGGGTTAGAGATGGAACCTCAAACTTCCTTTCATTTGTATTTTTCTAATATTAGTGATTTGGAGCATTTTTTTTTCCAACATGGTGGTTGATAGCTTGAATTTCTTCCTATGAAAACTGCCTTTGAAAACTGCTTATCTATTGGGAAATAATTCAAAGTCTTATAAACTTATTTCTGTTCCTCATTTGTTTTGGACGTATGACTTCTATCATAGAGATTTTTGCAAGCCTTTTCTTTGTAATTGCATGTTTCTTTGGAAATGAATTTAATCATTGTACAGCTGACAAAAGGATTTTACTCAGTTTGGTAAAATCATAGGATTATCATCAATATAAAAAAAAAACTCAGCAAAGTCTGTTGCTGTGTATTATGTGCAAGATTCTACTTACCTTGAACAAGTAAGTACATAGATGTTTGAACAGTTATTGAATAGAAATTATATATATAAAAATTCAGTGTTAGTTCAATCTCTGATGCATAATGGTTGTGTATCCTGAGGCAAGTCACTTAATCTCTAAATTCTTTAAAAATATCTTATTAAAATATGTTTCAACTTGAAATGGTGGAAATACATATATATTTAAAAAAAAAAAACAGGTCCAGTCCACGACTCTAGTTTAATTGAAATTACTTGATTAATTTTCAGACAGAAAAAAAAGAATCCAAGAGATGGCAAATAGGGATAGTCCTGTCATTAAGTGGGAATTTAAAAAGCAGTGGGTTTGGAATTGGCTCACCTGAGATCTCCCTCCCTATTCTCCTCCCGTCCCTTTGTGTGACCTTGAAGGTTATTTCATCACTTAGGTTCTTAAGTTTTCTCATATTTAAAATAAGGGGGTTGGACTCAGTCTTTAAAATCCATTCCAGTTCTAAAGTCTAGCCTATGATCTCACTTGGATTACAGCAGAGAGAGCATGCTTGTTTATTTCAGGAATTTCAGTTCAACAAAGAGGAAGCTAGCACCAAAATTCAGAATTCAAGATGAACTAGACAAGTTCACAGACAGGAAGTCCCACAGCAACAAGAACAATGGAGGTGAAAAATACTTTAGTACCCATCTTAAAACCCTTCATTACCATAATTGGTAAGAGAAAATAATAGGCATTCTGAGACCAAAAAAGAAAGATAATAAGGATGAAAAACAAACAAACAAAACCTTGTTACTTTGGACATTATAATTGCTTTAGTACTTTCTAAATGAATTTCACCATTTTGAATGTGTATCTACTTGTTCTGTTCATATTTCATTGTTGGTATAAATTTAAAATATTCAAACTCTCTATTGCCATTCATTCATTTATTAATGACTATATGCTAAGAACTAGATAAACACAAAATAGCCCTCAAAGGGCTTTTATTCTACTGGTGAGATAAAGCACATACATAGAGAAGGAAATAAAAAGAACATTCTAAATTTTATTAAGGATGGGGGGGGCAGGAATCAGGAAAGGCCTTCTATAACAGGAGGTACCACCTGGATTGAGCCTTGTCTTGAGTTTTCTGTATTTGATAACTATGCAACAAATCAAATTCCTCCAAATCCCCTCACATCGTTCCATGTAATGCAGGCTAGGACATTAATGAATTAGAAATTCTGAATTCCAAGTAGGAGAGGTCAGTGATACGTTTGCCAGACTATTGGCAATATTCCATAAATCAAGGTAAACTGCATGTCCTAGAGTTATTCTGTGGCTGTAAGTGACCATGCATAGAGATGGCAAAATTATCTCCTATCACATCTATGTCTAGGGGGGCTGCAGCAATGAGTGCATTTGGAATCAATCACCAAGTAAAGAAATGACATCTATACTCTGGTATGGCTTCAAAATGTATTACAGTGCAGCTAATGTGTTTAGTTCAGCAGCTGCTGGAAAATTGCAAACAGCTTTTACATTCAAAGAAATTACCCCCTTTAGTGTAACTAACAGACAAATTGTTACATGGCATCATTCTTAAGAAATTTGAACTTTTTACGAAATAGCTTGTTCGTCAGTAAAAGTCAGGTAATGTTTTATTACAGTGCTGAGACAGTAGTGTCTAAGAATTGAGAACATGTTGATCCTTATGGATTATAGATTTCCATGTCTCTTGCTAATAGCAATATGAGAAACAGGAATAGCGAGGGAAGAAAAAAATAACAGAAGTTTCACCACTAATGGGAGACCACATCCAAGAACAGATACTTATAAGAGCCGTGGCTTCAGAGATCTTTAGTAACACAAGTCCTGCTCAACTCAGAAATCCCTTAATACAGGTTATGGGTATTGTAACTAGTCACAGTTTCACAAATGCAATTTGAACCCTCTCCACCTTATTCTCTGCCAACAGACCAGTCAGGAATGATAAATCAAAGCTAAGCATTTATTTGAACAAAATAGCAAAGAAAATTCAACTTGTAGGGCAATTCTCTCTCCTTTTCCCAAAGTCAAAATAGTACAGTTTCCCACCCTGGGGGGAGAAGGATGATTTCCAAATAGTGTTTATTTTGCTAGGGCTACATTAGGTCATTTCTCACAGATTTGTCTCCAAGCAACTGGTTGTTCAGCCCTGCTGTTCCACTCTGGGGTCAATTCACCCTTTCCCAGAATCGGCCATTTGCTTCACTTCTGAAATGCTCATGCCATCTCCTGGAGCTGTCATCAGCTACTGCTAGTATTTATCTTCCTGAAAGGAATTGTGCGTGTGTAAGAGAAACAGAAACATAGATAAAGACAGAGAGATGTAAACTGACCCCGAGTGAGACAGATGGGGGTTGGGGGCAGAAGGAGGAAGAGATAGGGGGAGAAAAAAACAGCTAGACCAACATGCCTATGGCTAATCAGAATATTCTCCACTTTTTGAAGAGTCTGGCCATTAACCATAAAGGAATAAACAAAAGAGTTCTTCAGGTCATTTTCAAATCTTTTTTTTTTTTTTTTTAATGTCCCCTATTCTTTTTCTGCAAAAACAAGACAGTGCTCTCTTCTGGCTAGGTTGGATTGAGTAAATTCCTTTCTACACTCATATACCCTTGGCAGGTAGTTCTAAAGCCTTAAAAATTGACTTGAAGCTCCAATAGATCCCAAAGAGACAATTAGCAATACCTGAGAGACAGTGGCAGTGTTGAGGGTTAGATAGGATGGATTTCTATTGAAATCCTTTGAGGGTTCTATTAGTCTGAAAGAATTACCAGGCATAAGCAGTCTTGGCAGTTTTAAAAGCATTTATTATGCTTGTCAGTGGGCAGGAGGAAATTAAGGAGAGTCTTTTGAAGTGTGGGGATTGGGAGTACTGATAACAAAGTCATACAAAGGTGGAGTTAGGGAGGAGCACCCAGCCTGTCAGCCCTGAAAGGTCCCCCTTTGATAAGGTGGAGTTATCTTATAGAACAAAAGGGGTAAACATTTCTCTAAGGAATCCTTGTAAGAATTCATATTACCACCATTGAGTTCAATGTTGTCAGCCTCTTTTGCATCTAAGTAGAGCTGTATAAAGGCAATTGGAGAGATATTAGAATGTCAATGCAAGGAGACATGTCTGACTTCCTTAGTGTTACTATTACATTCCATGAGTTATGAAGTTCATAACTGGAGTGGGGAATATGGAAGAAAATACTTATGTTGGGCTCAATAGAAGGAAAAAAA
>CM053591.1:163436075-163468222 GCA_028646515.1 Pseudochirops corinnae | reverse complement strand
ATTGCTGATACAGAAAGCAAGTTGCCAATATTGATTATAACTAAGTAGTGGCAATTAATAATTCCCTTTTATGCCAAGAAGAATTCAGGTCTAAATTTGCATCCCATATACTGGAATGATGACCAATGAAAAATTAAAGCTTAACATAAAAATCACTAATTAAGCAGGGAATTTCCTGCTTTTCCCTTTACTTCCTTGGTCTCTTAGCCCCTTCTGCTCTTTTAAAAGATGTGATTATATCAACAATGCAGTATTCACAATGCCTAGGGTAACTATAAATATGCTGATATGGTTATTAATCACAATATATAACAGGCTCTCTACATGGGGAACAAAGCTAAAATATTTATTCAAATACCAGGAAACTGAGTCCCAAAACCAGAAAGTCAAAGCCATCACAATAGCTATAGAGTTGGCACACATAGTTAATGCAGTAAACACCCACATTCTCAAGCCTTCAAAACAGAACAGGCTACCTCAGATAAAAATCTTCCTCTCCTCATTCATGGCAACTGCCCAGCATCCATGCAGCTTGCTCCCAGCAGCTCTAGCCCCTGCCACTTACTTTCCCAGAAGTCCTCAACAGGAGTCCTTAACAAAAATTGTGGCTGGCTCAAAAAAAAAAAAAAAAAAAAGGAGTTCACACCACCACCCATGCCACCGTGAGCCATGCTTCCCCAGCTCTGACTTCCTCATTCCCTACCCCTTCCTGCTAAATGAGCAAATTCAACGGGCATGGAAGATCTTCAAATCCCATAACCATTACAGTGATTAACCAAAATATTACATAGCCCAGAAGGATTTCAGTACTCTGCAGTTGGTTGAATTTAACTAACCTTTTCTTGACATTTTTAATAGTTTGGGATTTCCCAATCACTTCCAAAAGAGAACCATGGCATTGAAGATGAGTGACCTTTCCGTTCATGCAAGACAGACACCCAAATTGAAAAGAGAGGAGCATCTCAGTAATGAATATAGTCAATTCATGGGAGTTTCTTCAACTTTGAGGACAGCATTTTTAGAGCTGGGGATATAGAGGTCTTCAGAAATAGCGAAATATGAAAATGCTGAATCAATAATGAAGAGACAAAGGAAGTGATGGTAGTGGGAGAGATGAATGGATATTCCTCTTCACAGCTAATAAATTTGGAAATGGAATGGACACAAGAAGTCATCTAATCCAAATCCCTCATTTTATAGATGAGGAAACTGAGGCCTAGAGATGTGAAGTGATGCTTAAGTTCTGCTATAAAGATTTACAAGTTAGTCTTAAAAACCTTGGATCCCCAGCAACCTTCTCCATAATAGCACAGTTTTGCATGGCACCCTGTAGAGATTGGGGAGGGGGGGGAAGTGGGCAATAGAGATTGCATTGAGATAGTATTAACTCAGATATCTGAAAATAGAAATCATGAATTAAAGCATTGGTGAATCAATTGAGAGAAAGGAAGATGAAGCTTGGTGTTGTGTAAAGAACTTTGGATTTAGAGTCAGAAAATGTGAACTTGAATCCCAGTTCTGGTGCTTACGTACTTTCTAACCTTGGAGAGTTCCTATCACCTTTTCATTTTCCTTCTCTGTAAAATGAAATGATCTATCATGTCTTTTCTAGCTCTGTCATGTAATTCCATGAACCCCTTTGAACTGTTCTCTCATATGTGTATCTTAGACAGATACCGAAGGTCCACAGTTAGCTGGGTATAAAATTAAGTAGGAAGAAGAAAACAGGCTTGGTTGCATTTGAAAGGTTACACAGCATTTCTAAGCTTTTCTCTGTTTATTTTTTTTTTTAACATCATTCTACTTCTGGTGTTGCTGGATGATTGTAACTGAGGGAATGATATTATTTCTGACAAAGAAAAACTACAGATGACCCAATCTATGGGCAAAGGAGAGGGGGGGAAAAACAGGACATACATATGATGTAGAATATTACAAAAATGAACATCTGCAGGAAGTGATAGAAATCATCTCATCTTAGAAAAGCATGGGAGAAAATGTGATTCTTCTGGATCTGTATTTATCTATATTTATCTGTATTTTTTCATATTTGTCCTCAATGTATCTCTCTCTCTATTCCAGAAAGGATGCTTTGCTTTCTACTAGTCCAATCTCTCCAGTAACATTTTTTGGAGAAGGGGGAAAAAAGATAATAAATTCTCAAACTCCTCACTCTTGACCCAGAGTGATTGCCTTTCAGGGGCTTGAATCTAGAATCATCCTCACTAGAGTTCATCTCACCCTCTAACTAGAGTGTGCTCAACCCTGGACTGGCTTATTTTTCAAATTCCTTGAACTATTTTAAGTCCCTCCACACCCATGTCCTGAGGCATGGTTAACTTGTTTGGTAGGTCTAATGGTTCACAATGTTTTGTTTTGGTTTGGTTCTGTGAACCCTTTTGAACTGCTAGAAAAACAAAAATGTGTGTGAATCCCCATAGCAAACTGATGTAGTATGTAATATCTTTCTATTTATTTATTAAACATTTACAATAACTACAGTGATAATATTACTCAAAAAAGCTCCAAATGAAATTTATATTATTCCACTAAAATTATTAAAAATAACATTTTATTCTGCCAATAATTATGAAAATTCTAAATATAAAATTATAAATATTGTATTGGGGCAGTCTGTAAGAATTAAAAGAAGTAATCCAGCAGGACCTCATGTTCACTATATATCTATTAAACTGCATAGTAAATTTCTTTTTTTTCAAATTTCATTGATATGTATGCATATAAAAACCATCTTAAATGAAATAAATTGCAGTTTAGAAGATGTTTAACATGATATAATAATCTTATTTTAATTTAATTTTGATCTTGGCCTTTTTAGTTTTAACAAAGATTATCAGTATTTTACTCAAAACCAGAAAAATACAATTTTCAATCTGGTTCCACATCATTTCTTTCTGCATTTTAACTTAAGACAAAAATAAGTGAAAATATTTACTAACAGAAATACATAGGGAACATTGTTAGGAAAATTTTCCAAGTTCTCTTATTGAGAGAGAGGAATTTTTTGTGGTTTAAAAAAAATCTACCTTACCAACTGATGAAGATGAATAGCTAGTTATCACAAAATGTACTTACTTTTTTACTAGCTAATGAGAAGCATTGTGAAAAAAAAAAGATTAATATTCTTAAAATTCAATTGTATGTATTACAAAATATGGCCTCTGAAAGAAAAAAAAATCTGTTTTGATAGTACTTTCTCCCCTTGTGCAACTGACACCCCAACTGTATTCTCAGAAACTCTAAATGAATGACTGATCAGTGTTTCTAACCAACTCATTTGAAAATCAAGGAGACAGAAGAATATTAGCAAAAGTACATTAAGAAAAATAGTCTTATTACTGAAAGGAGAGACAATATCAATTTTGTTTCTGCAGAATATTTGTGGTTGTCCATGATGGTTTAAAGATGGTGTCTCTTATGTTCCACAAGCGAGGTTTTGAAACAGCCTTTCATCAGCACTGCAAGGATGCAAAAGTTCTTAATTATCTTGATGACACAATTACACAGTTGATGAGGTATAGAGGTATGATTTCAGGGAAACAGAAGGGAATAAGTGAACTATACTGCCTTAGTGTACAGAAGATAAATAAGGGCAAATGAATGCTCTGGTCATCCTTTGCGAATTGACATGCTCAAATGTCCTTGTGCGGTTTGGAAACAAGTTAATGATAGATTGAAAAACTGCAAGGAAACAATCCAAGTTTGATGTCATCGCTACACATTGTGTGCATTATCATAAAGTTTTTGAAATGCTTTAGGAACAAATAAAATGTTTCAAGCACACACATTTGTTGTCACAGGAAAAAATCGTATCTGTAACATAATTAGGCAATTGTTGACTACTTTAGTTGACTAATGAAGAATTTTATCATGAACCTCTTGGATCATCACCACAAACCAAAAAATGGGAACCATTGTGTTAACCTCTCAGCTATTCCGTTGTTAACCCAGTAAAAACCTTCACACCTAACAAAGAGAGTTAAGCCTATAACTGTCCTTGTTTAAATGTTGAAATCTACTTCATGACCTTATATGGATCAACTGAGGTGTTTGTGGTGGTGATGTGGAGGGAATTGGGGGGAGGAGGACACACTCCCTCTATATAAGAAAGGTTTGAACTTTTAGCAGAAAAGTCAGTGTGATGTAGTGAAAAGAGTGACCAAATTGGAATTGTAGGAACTCCCCTTGAATTCTACTGCTTCATTTCATTTCATTTCATTTCATTTCATTTATTTGTTGTTGTTTGTTCATTCATTGATTCATTCATTTATTCATTCATTCATTTGTTTATTTATCTTGGGCACTACTTATGTCTTCTAAGCACAATAAGTTTCTTCATCTGTAAAATGGAGATATTAATAACTACATTAGAGGTTTATTTTGAGGCAAATCAATTAACTCTCACTTCCCAGGCAACTCTATATTACCATAAATTGCTTTTTGGGGGGCAGGGGGAAGGCTGTGCGATTGGGGTTAAGTGACTTTCCCAAGGTCACACAGCTAGTAAGTGTTAGGTGTTTGAGGCAGGATTTGAACTCAGGTCCTCCTGACTCCAGGGCCAGTGCTCTGTTCACTGTGCCACCTAGCCACCCCTACATTACTACAAATTGTGGTAAAAGAAGAGTTGTCAGGAATTCTTTATAGCAATGAAATTACAGGTGTGGGGAAAGAAATTTAGTAAATAAAGGTGAACAGTTTTGCTACAATCAACAGAGATATAATATTCATTTGGGGACTATTTACTTCTAATACATATGGACTAAAACAATTCTAACATAAATGTGGGCTAATATTAATATGGACTAATAATATATAGTCTTATATGTAGGAGTAGTATAATTGTATTATATTTTATTTTATTATAGATTAATTCATAATATGAGTATATATACATACACACATTATTTCTAATGCTCAGTAGCAACCTATGGACCAGAGTGTTTTTTTGAGATAATTCAGAGTTCCCCTCCCTGAAGGGAGAGCACATTTTTGGCTAACTTAGAATTGAATCACATCATCTCATGACTGATTTAGACTTTTGAACTCCAAATGCTAGCCACTGTGGAAATAGTGCTAGAGATATTCAAAGATAAAAACAAATATTCATAAAAGCAAACATTAGATTGATGGGTATGGATTTTGATTGGTCATGTTGGGGTTTCTTTTTATGATGAAGGTAAAAAAATTATGTGTGATTTGTTATATGGAAATTTTAGAAGTTTTTCTCAGGGCATTAAATAGAATTTTTTTTTCTTTCAGAATTGATTATAAGTCCTAAAAATGCAAGGTGAGTCAAGTGTGCACATAAATTTTCAGATTCAAGTCATTAAAGTCAAATCGCTAGTTTTACTTAATTGTTTTACTTTGTTACTAGAAAGGTGTGGTGGACTGGGTAATCTGTAAATATTTATAAGGTAAGAAGAAAATGTATGAAAACAAAATGAATAGATATATATGTGGTGTATGTATATATACAAAACTATATTCACAGATATACACACAAACATAAACTGAAACATTTCTGTATTTCTGCGAATTACAGTAAAATTGATATTGTTCTGTTACATTTCATTTTTACTACAGTTTGGCTTCTAGTCATTTTGAGGGGTGTATCCCTGCTGTTTTGCACCTAATAGACATTTTTAAAAATGCTTGCTGTATTGGATTAGATTGGACAAACCCAATGCATAAACTTTCCTATTAAGATGGTTGACAACTGATGATGTTTGCTTTGTTTTCTAGTAACGGCAGCAGCTCATGCTGGGTGTCTCTTAAAATATGGAGGGATCACCATCTGTGTCATTGGATGAAAACTCATGATACTAATGAAAATACCTATTCTGGAACCATTAAAGTATTTGCTTCAATATAAGTGTTTTCAGAGATCTAATTAGCAATTTTGATACCTAGAGTAATTTAGTTAGGGAGAATAGAGGGAAATCTTGGGAAAGAAAATTTCCTTCTAGAAACTGCCTGGTTTAATGAATTATTCTTGCTAATTAGGCCCTAAGCTCGGTTGTTTTTGTTGCTCAAGAAGCCTAAGCGTTGTGAGTACTCTAAATTTTAACATCCTAAGGCAATATATCAGCTGCCCCACCTCCTTAGTAACTGCTCTGAGTGTTATCTATTTCTTTGATACTCATATAAAGCATAACAAAATTATTGCTGCCATTTGAAAGAGATTAATCTGTACACAATAGGGCATAAACTCTTAGCTGGTCGTAATAAATCAAAACTTTGTGTAAGTCTAGCCAAGATATAGTTTCATTGTGTTGATACAATTCTTAGAGTTACTGAATTCTCTACCTTAATTTGTTTTTTATTTTGTTTTGTTTTGGAAACAGCATTTAAAAAAAAGAATATTTCAAATGAGTAGTTTATGTTCGATTCTATCCCATGACATATTTCTCTAAGTTAAATATATTATAGTATGCTATAAATGTTTTTTTCTAGAATTTTAGACCAAAAAGTCCTCAAATGTTCTAAGAAGAGAATAATATTCTTTTTCACATTGATTTTTTTCTAGCCCCCACAGTTCCTACTGCACCTACAGATGATACAGAAAAATCACCCAGTCCAAGACCAGAGGCCCCTCCTAGCTATTCTTCTCATTATCCACCAGGTATGTTCAGTCTTCAGAAGTGTAACATTTTTTTTTCTTCCCTTGGATCAGTTTTAGGATTCCAGGTCAAGGTTTCAGGGAGATACATTTTCCCACATCATTGCTGTCTTTTTCAATGGATTGTTGGCCAGGGTTGAATGAATTATGCAGGTCTGGGCATAATACCTGTTTTTTTACATACACTTTCTAAAGAACGAAATTTTTTGGAGGAAGTGCCTCCTATTTGATAAGAATTGTTGGGAAAACTCAAAAGCTGTTGTGCAAAAACGAGAATTATACCAGTACCTTACACAGTATATCACAATATAAACGGTCACAGCATTAATATGAAAAGTAGAGAACAGAGGGAGATTAACTAGAGGGAACTTTGTGGCAGAACAAAGAGACTGCTACACCTGGAATTTGGAAAACCTGAGCATGAATCTGACCTGAGACAACTACTGTCTTTGTGACCCCACTCAAGTCACTTAATCTCTATCTGTCTCACTTGCCTTACCTGTTAAGTGGGGATGATAATAGCAGCTATTCAGAGAGTTATTTTGAGGACCAAATGAGATAATATTTAATAAGCACTTTGCAAACCTTCAAGCACTATATAAATGTTATCTGATATTGTATTATTTTAATATTTAGATTTGAATGTTTGGAGCTATGATAGGCTCACTTCAGAGGTTCTTAACAAATTTCAATTGATTTTAAAAATTGATAACTATAAATCAATATAACTGATTTTCTTTTTGATGCCATATATTTTATCATTTATTTTAAACATTTAAAAACATCTTATGTCTTTAAAAAATATGGATTAGAAAAAAATATGGATTAGAGGTCTATAGGCTTTACTAGACATTGTCCAAGGCATTGCAATGCAAAAAAAAAAAAAAAAAAAAAAAAAAGCTACAAAATCCCCAGATTTGACATTAGGAAAACAAGAGAAGTCCTAGGGGTAATGGTGCAGAGCTAATTGTCTTAGCTCTAGGCTCAAGTCAGTAAACTAGGAGATTTCTGAACCATTGGAATGTGCTTTGAAAGAAAGAATGTTTGCACACATGCTTTTCCTTATGCCACACTCAGGCAATGGTCAGCATAATCCTTTCCAGGCTACCTCCAAGTTTTATCCTCAACTACCTGTCATGAACTTTCAAGTTATACCCAACCAAGAAAATACTTATCCCCATACACTCTGCTAGCTCCATCTCACCCCCACCTCCCCTATCCCCTTACTTATAGAGTAAAGTCTATTGGTCTAACTGAAGTTCAATTTTTTTCCCTTTGGTGTATTGAAAAGGACTCTGAACTTGGAGCAGGAAATCGAGCTATGTCATCAGTCAGTTTCTCAGAGACTTAGTTTCTTATTATATAAAAGATAGGGACAAATATTTCATACACTGAAAATTCACAGGGTTGTTGTGTGGGAAAGTACTTTGTAAAACTTAAAGCATACTCTAAATGCACATTATTCTTAATAATAATAATATATGCTATTTTTGGCACAGGCAGCAAAGAAGGAAATCCATGAAAGCAGCTGCGATGGTTAGATTAGCAGTGAAATAGTACAGGGTGGGGCATTCATTTCCTTCTCAGTTTTTAAACAGCTATAGTAATTTACAACGGTTAGACATTTATATTGAAATATAATTTATTGTATATGTCAGTAGATGGAGCTGCTGCTCCTGGGATTATCATTTCAATTTTACATTCCTTTTTGGATGAATTCCTGAAATTTATACGTCACATACATTGCCTATAAAAAAATTGGGCTCAAAAAATGCTATAAAGAAATTGCTGATTGATTCTGTGTATAACTTTTAGAATTGTCAATGGATAAATTCTTTTTATTTAAAATAATAATTTCTCTTTTAGAGTAATGTATCTGAACTGTAGCTCTGCAAGCTAAAAAAATCTGTTTTGTAAAGAATTCCATTAAATACATGAATTTCCGACTGAAATTTCATTAGAGAAAAAAAAGATTCGCTATGTTCGCCATCTAGTGGTATAAATTAGCATTTATCTATGATTGCAAATGTGACACCCTTTGCGATGTATCTTTTCTTTAAAAATTAATAAAGTTAATTTCTGTGATTATATTTTTCCATTAAGTTGTATTCTAGATCTAGAGATATGTTTACATCTTGTTTTTGCCCAAAATATGTTAGAGATCATACTTAAAATGAAAGTTAATTAGTAACATTTAAAGTTGAAAATAATAATAATTCATTAATAAAATATTAAAATGGTAGCAAATTAGTAGTAAAACATACTTTAATGAAATTTAGTTATACATCAAGGAGAAATTGGCTCTCTGGATTGCATGATTCATGATTTTAACGTCTAGGAGTGACCAAATGAAGGGTGCTAGGCTGGTCTTGTAAAAATTTGTTTACAAATGTACATTCATGATAAGAACTCAGATTTGTATAGCTCTTTAAGGTTAACAAAACCATTTTCTCACAGTTTTCAGGGATGTAAAGCTGGGAGTATGCAGAGATAAATTTTATAATTTTTTTAATTATCTATATACAGTATACAAGGCATCCACCCATTGGTGACTCCTGAAAAGCAGTGATGTCCTTACTATTTTTTTCAGTAGTATGGGAATCTGTTTTGTTCCTAATAGCTAAGCAGAAACTGATGGGGGCACATAGCTCTTAACCCAAATGAAGTAGTCTGAATTTCGGAATCTAAGGAACAATTTTTGGGGAAAAATTATGAAAATCTTTTGTTGATCACATTGCAGTTGTTTCCCCAATATATTCTACCAGCATTAAACCCATGCTTGTAACAAAGAGAGTTAAGCAAAACCCACCAACACAATGACTATGCAAAGAATGATAATTTGGAGCCCCAAATAAATATTCACTTTTAAACCTTTGGTATCCTTTAAGATTTTAGCCATTTACTCCAGAACAGTTAATTTTCATACCTTATGTAACAATAATGGTTAACTATAATGACAATAAGTACTTGTTTTTTTTCTTCACAACTAGGATTTCAAGTATTGTTAAATAAAATGTTTATACAATATATTGTTTTCTTACTTGGGTATTTTGTATAATCTCAGAACTAGAATGAACCTTAGAGATCATCACATTCCATTCTCCTCATTTTTCAGCTAAGAACTGAGGCTCAGAGTGTATAAGTGACTTTCCCAAGACCATACATGTAGTAAAATGGGAAAGGCAGGATTTGAACTAAGGCTCTTTAATTCCAAGCCCAATGTTATTTTTCTGCTACACTTGTTTCTCTATGTAACTGATTCTCTCAATGTTGAATAGGCCCATAAAAAGATCTAAAATAGAGACATCTGCATATTATTTTGTTCATTCATTTAGTTAATGAACACTAATCAATCTTGATGTGTACAACATTTTGTTAAACATTTGGAAAGCTAGAAATATGAGTAAGTTCCCACTCTTAAGGGTGGGAGACATGTTGATCTAGATCCCTTCTAATACTAAAAATAGCTTGCATCATAATAGAGTTCTGTTGCAGTCTACATTTTGAAAATTGAATAGAGTTCATCTTTAAAATGACTTTAACTATTTCTCTTTAAAACTCTAATTCTTCTATACTCAGGACCTCCTGTACCAGTCAGCCATCCCATTGCAGGCTATGCAGGCCCTGGTCCTGTAAGTTTGCCAGGCCTGAATCAGCCTGGTGGCTTTCCCATGTATCAGAGTGCTGGCCAGCCAATTGTGTATCAGCCTGGCATCAATGTGAACCCAAATCCACCTCCCCAGATACCATGGATGCCAGGACCACCTCCGCTCCCAAACTGCCCACCTGGTCTGGAATACCTGTCTCAGGTAGTGAATCTGCTCAATCCTTAGTTCAGTCACTCTAAGGTGTATTAAGTATGCATACACTAGATAAATATATACCTTGGTTTTCCGTGTTATGGAGACATTTTGTGGGAAGCAATGAGAGGACTTGGTGAAATTAATTATAGGAGATAAGGAACAAGGGAGAGTTAAGATCAGCTCTCTGACTTTTTGCTTGCTATCCCTCATATCTAGAATGCTCTTACTTCTCATTTCTTTCAAGATTCAACTCAAACCTGACCTACACTAGAAAGGTATTCCTGGTCTCCCCTCTTCTGTCTTCCCCCATGATTTCCCTTCTAGACTTACATTGTGTATACTCTGTGTTTTCCAGTTGTCTACCTTGTTGGCATGTGAGCTACTACTTGAAAACAGACTCCATGCTTTTGGCTTACTTTTTCTCCCTCAGGCCTAGCACAGCACCTGAGCCATAGTAGGCCCTAAATAAATTCATAACTGATGGGTCCAAGGTTTCTAGATTGGAAGGCTAGGAAAGAAAGTCAGTTCCAAGGGAGAAGACTAAGTGGATAGAGTGTTATATTTGGAGTCAGGAAGACCTGAGTTCAAATTCTGATTCAGATGCTTAACTTGCTAAGCCTGAGCATGTCATTTTTAATTATCTTAATTTCAGTTCCCTCATCAGTAGAATAAGGATGATAATAACTCCTTTCTTAAGGGGTTGTTATGAGGATCAAAAGAAATAACACATATAAAATGCTATACAAACTGAAAAGGACATAAATGTGAGCTATTCTTATTGTTGTTGTTGGAGACGTGTTGACTCTGAAGTGACCAAAGAATAACCAAGTAGAAGTGTTAGTACAGACAGACAGACATATTTGCCTAGAATGTGAATCAAAGTGAAGAATGGAGATTGGGTAGAGAACTTTGGCACAGGTGAAGCCAAGAGACTGAGACACTAGAGACAGAGAAGCAGACACATGAGAGTTGGGACTGTGGGGACATGCACATTGCAGAGCAGGAGGAAAAGGAGCCAGCCATGACAGGTGCTTTTACATTTGTCACCTGCACTTGGCAATGTTAACTCATTCAACATATACCTGTTGTCAGCTATGGACCGGATTCCATGCTGTAGGTTCTCTAGGTGATGGTTAGATAGAAAGACAGACAGATGTACAGATAGATTAGATAGATAGAGAGAGAGAGAGAGAGAGAGAGAGATAGAAAAAGTTATAGATAGATCGTAGATATGGATATAGAAAGATAGAAATAGAGATAGATAGACTGACAGACAGACAGACAGATAGATTAGATAGATAGATAGATAGATAGATAGATAGATCTAGATTTGTAGAAATGAATATAGATCTCTCCATTTATAAATTGTTCCCTGCCCTCAGAGATATTTTAATGTTCACTTTGAAGGGAGAATGGGTGAGCTTGAATATTTACATATGCTGAGGGACTATGATAGGACTAATACTGGACTAAAATTGTGAAATAGGAAAAAAAAATATCATCGGGTTCCTCCATTCTATTTCTTTTTTCTTTTCTTTTCTTCTTTATCTTTCTCCCTTTAGATATTTTTATCCAACTCTCTTTTTCCCTTCTATCTTTGCCTATCAAAACCTTGCCATTAGGAAGGATAATCTCCAGATATTAGGAGGCTGGGAAATTTTCTTGGGATGTGCCAAATTAGGGAGAGTAGACTCTATTGCCCCTGAATATTATTTTTTTTATGAATAGGTTACACAAATACAAGGGATGGTAGAATTCCTTTGAGTCTAGGCTTATATTCCTGGATATTCATTATTTACTGTAGCGATCTCTATCTTCATATCCCCTTTCCTCTGAGTGAAGGGTTGTCCTTGACTAATTGGAAAATATACATTTATCTTTTAGTTTGAATTTCATTTTTAATCGTGTTTTATTTCTCTTTAATAACACTTTGTTTTATCCCAACAGCTGGACAAAATACTGGTTCATCAGCAGATTGAAGTTCTGGAATGTAAGTGTATGTTATCAATCAATAAGTAACCAAAAGGGAGGAGAACAAACATTTATATAGGACCTACTGTATGTGAGATACTGTATTACATGCTTTACAAATATTGAGCACTTATTAAGTGCATACTCTACACCGGGTATCATTGTAAATTCTGGGGGAGCAAAGAAAGGGAAAAACAGTTCTTATCCTCAAGGGGAATGCATTCTAATGGGAGAGACAATGTGTTAATAACTATTGAGACACACAGGGTGTACAGAATAGATGGAAAGTAAATTCAGAGGGGAAGGCTCTAACAAGGAGAAGGACTTGCAAGGATCTCCTGAAAGGGAGAACTTGAAAAGAGTCTGGAAGGAAGTGAGGCAAGCTAAGATGCAGAGGTGAGAGAGAGAAGTACAATTTTAGAATGGAGCATAGCCAGACATGGAGACTGCTACATGGTGTAGTGGATAGAGCTCTGGGCCTGGAATCAGGAGAAACAGAGTTCAAATCCAGTTGCTCCAGCTGTATGATCTGGGGTAAGTCACTTAACCTCTGTTCACCTCAGTTTCTTCAACTGTAAAATGGGCATAATAATAGCATCTACTTCTCAGGGGTGTTGTGAGGACCAAATGAGATTTTTGTAAAGCACTTAGTGCAATGCCTGGTACATAGTAAACACTATGTAAATCTTAGCTATTCCTACTCTTATTATCATGGAGATAGGATATAGAGTGTCATGTTCAAGGATCTGAATATAGGCATTGTTGTTCATCCCTTGTCCTTGAAGAGTACCAATGATATCATGAGGGTGACGTCTTGACTTGTATATGAATTAGCCTTAAGTCTGATAGAGCTGCACAATGTCATCAGCTTCCCTCTCTCCCCTAGAGTCACTGACATCCAAAAAAGCTGCAACAATTTATTTTTTTGTCCTATGTAGTGTTCATTTATGATTTCTTGAAATATAGCTCTGAAAAAAAAAACAAGTTTTTTAAAAAGCCCATTGTGTTTCAAATGAAGGTACTTGTTAGGGCATTGTAGCGGAATCACAGAATTCCTAGAAGAGAGAAAATTATGTAAAAACTGGAAAAGAAGGAAAGGGTCAGGTTATAAAAAGCATTAAATGGTAAACCAAGGATTTTCAATTTGATCATATTTATAATAGGGAGTTTCTGTAGGTTATTGAGTAGGGTGGGTAACAGTCAGATCTACACTTTAGAAAAATTAACTTTGGAAGAAAAAATTTAAAAAATCATGTTGGCAGGTAGAGGATAGATTGGAATGGAAAGAGACTTGAGGCAGGGAGAAGAGCCTGAAGGGTATGGCAATGGAAGTGATGAAGGCTGGAAGTAGGATTGAGGCTCTGGTGGTGGAGAGTAGGAGACATATGCAAGAGATGTTGGGTCAGGTAGAAATAATGGGACTCAGTAAGAGATGATGTATGTGGTGTGAATGTGAATAAGGAGCCAAGGATGACAGTGACATTGTGAAATATGGTACTTTAGCCGGCAAGGATGGCAGGAATAGGTGGAGGGGCTTTTGTTTGTTTTCTTTTGTTTTTGTTTCTTTGTTTGTTGTTGTTTAGGTGCAGGAGATATGGGTGCTTTTATAGGCAGCAGGAAAAGGTTGGTAGATGATGAGATCATGTAGAAGGCTTACCTTGGCAAAGAGAAGGGCTACCACTTCACCCAAGATGAGAGTGAAGGACAAGACAGTGGCAGAAGATGTTTAAGTGATATAAGATGATTAAGAGGAGAGAAAAGGGAACTCTTGGCAAATGATCTCAATTTCTGTCTAACAGCTAGCATTTGATTATATTTTGGTCCAGATCCTACATCGTACTGATATTTGTCAATGTCTTAGGGAAAGAAGGATTGTCATCTACAATGCTGTGCCTCTTAGAAAAAGAGGAAATGTTTTTTTTAAATTATCATTAAATAGCCATTCATGAAACATAGAACTATAGCTTCAAGGGATGGATGAAATGAACCAGTTATTTCTTGAATTTTTATACCCATAGCTTCCTGTGATTTCATGGACTCAGATGTCATATAATTTAAACCCCTTACCTTAAACTTGAGAAAACCAAGGCCCGAGGAGATAAAGATATTTGTTCTAGATCACACAGCTAATTAACAGAAACAGGAGCTAGAACAATAACTCTCCTATTTTCAGACCAGAGATCTTTGTATGATAGAAACAGATTTAGGGTTAGAAACAGAATAGGAAAAAATAATCTCGAATTGTTCCCAATCGAAGTTTTCCTTTCTTAGTAATTGATCTTTCTAATCATTCCTTTGATTCCCAAATGAGAACATTTTCCTGTCAATAATCAGTCTTCTCTCAGTAGCTATCATGATTACTGGAAAATGGAGCATGGCCTAGTAACATCCTTTCTAAAATTGACTCAGAACTATTTGTTTTTTCCTCAATTATAATCCCTTCCTCACCTATACATTTAAAAATATCAATAATGAAGGATATGGATGTGCAATATAGTATAATTCTACCTGTTAAACAAAACTTGAGACCATTTGCACAGAGTTCCCCTTCCTTAATCCCTCTCCCCAATATTCATCTCGCATCATTTAGGTATCTTCCAGCACTATCTCTTCCCTTCTTCTGATATTGAATGAAGATGTGTCCCTTCTTTTTGCCAAGTACAAATCCTCTAAATGCAACCTGAGGATTTCTCAAAAAAGAGTGTTTTTAAATGTCAACTATATGGAAGAAATATGATCTTACATGGCTGTCAAGCTTTTTAAGTGAGAGTCCCCATGGTATAATAGATAGAGAACTGACCCTAGGATCATTTTAAGACCTGGGTTCATGCCCTGTCTCTCCAATATACTGACCTGTGACCCTGGGCAGATCATTTCATCTCTCACTGCCCTAGGGAAACTCTTGAAAACTATAAATTACAGATGAGTTATTCATCTATGATTTCTCATCCCCATTGGTTGAAACTGTCTCCACTCCAATTAAATCACTAGTCTATTGGGCCCAACCAATAAATTTCTTAGAATGATGTATTTTTCAAAATAATTCAGCTCTATGGTAATATATTAAAATTAACAAGCTAGTAATAGAATTGTCTAAAATATTATATACATTTCAAATGTGATAATGAAAATTAGTTTTAAACATATATCAAAGAAACACGTTTTCAAAATTTTTTTTCCCTGGAATTGTGATTTTTGTTTCTTTTTTTTTGTTTGTTTGTTTGGTTTTTTTTTGGTATAGGAGGTCTCCAAAGAAGCTTCTCTCATAATGGAGATTGAGACCTTCTATAATTTATAGTCATAGAGGGTTGCTTGAGACTGAGAGCTGAAATGATTTGCCCAGGGCCACACAGCCAGTTTGTGTCAGAGAGACCTTGAATCCAGTTGGCCTGACTCTAAGGCAGATCTCTATTGACTCTGCTTCTATTTAGTTATGCTAAAGCTAATTGCTTGTAATGAAATAGTTTCTTCTTGTTTTATTTTCCAGTGATGACACGATTTGAGAGTAACAACAGATATGAAGTGAAAAACAGCATGGGACAGATGGTATACATGGTACTTGAGGATACGGATGACATTACCAGAAATGCTTATCATTCTTTACGTCCTTTTGTCCTTCGGGTCATTGACTGCATGGGTCGAGAAATCATGAGAATGCAGAGACCCTTTCGGTGTAACTGCTGCTGCTTTTGTTGCTCTTGTGCCATGCAAGAGGTTAGTGGCTCAAGTTATATTTTTTCATGTTTGATGGTATGGTTTTGAGAAACGAAATTCTCTCATCCTTTCTGAAAATCAGAGAGAAATTCTTCCTGTAGGTTTATGTTCTCTGATCATCAGTAAGAAAGTTGAATGCTCACTCTAAGAGTGAGCTACATATGGTCAATGACCTTAATAGGAAGGGCATTTCTTTCCTCTCTGAGTGGTGCTATTTGGGAATCAAGATGAGGGCAGCCTAAAAGATTCAGTCTCTGGTATAAGAGAGAAGGAAGTATGCTAGGCAAAATGTTGTCTCACTACCAGTGTTTTGGTTCATGGCCACCTCCCTCCAGTTTTTCTTTTTTGTTTGTTTGTTTTTGTTTTTAGAAGTCATTGCTAAGTGTGATGGTGCACACCTCTAATACCAGTTACTGGTAAGAGTGAGGCTAAGGGATCTCTTGTGCTCAGGAGTTTTGATCTTTTTGTGGACTATAGGTGGGTGTCTTGCCCTAAATTCAGCATCAATAGGGTGAGCTCCCAGGAGGAGGTCAAAGGAAGGGTAAACCAACCTACTCTGGAGATGGGACAGGCAAAAGTTTCTGTGCTAATCAGTAGTAGGATCAGGCTCATGAGTGGTTGTTGTACTTCTAGCCTTGGTGAGAAAGACCTAGTCTTTAAAATACAAAATAAAAACACCAAAAAAAAAAAAATTCCTAGGGACAAAAAGAAGATAGTTTCAGTCTTAAGGGACTGTTGTTCCACTGCAGGATGCAGTGTAAACATAATTATTTGTTTGTTTTCCAGAGAACTCCCATTGTTATTGCCTTAATGGCTTTTCATGATAAGAGAGGGATCCATAGCATATGTGACAATGCTTCCCAGAGAGTTATGATCACTATTATTAACTTGTGCCTAGGGAATCCAGGAATATAGCAACAATGTCTCTCCCATGACAGGAATAGCCAGCTATTACATTACTTGGATCCAAGCCGACAAGTCACCAGAACAAAAACAGAGTGTGATCTACTGTAAGTTATGTAACTAGTACAGACAGACCCAGAAAATCATCTTCCTTTAATGAGTAAATAGAATTTGTTGGTCTTTCTTTAATGTTATAAATCAGTAACTCCACAAAGGAATTGGATTCAAACTCTTCCCTTTGTAACATACCGATGTGGTAACCTTGGACAAGTCATTTTAACCTCCGTATGTCTCAGTTTTCTCAACTATAAAAAAAACAAAAAAGAAACTAGATGAGGCCATGAGCTCCTTTCTGGCTCTGTAACTATGACCCTTTGACCCATTGTAGAGATTCTATAGATTTATCTCAATATTAATGAAATACTTCTCTTCTGAGGTTCTATAACCACAGTTTTTTGGGGTTGAATAAACTTTGTGGGGGTGGAAGTTAGCAGAATCCCTAGTCTATTTTTTATCTTTAAATCTAAAGATTGACAAGTGCTATAGGAGACTGCTAAGTAAGTAGATTGTCAAAACCAAATGTTGACCAGAACAACTTCATAGGACGTCATTTAGTACCATAAAGGCTTGATGATTTATGCACAATCAATGTCACCTGACCAAAGAACTGTTTGCAATTAAATAAAACTTGGCATATCCTGAATCACATTTGAGGTCCTGTCATGATTTATATGAACATATCATGTGATACTCGTTTTCTACACTTTATGTCTGCTCATGAGACACTACTGCTATGAGCTTGGTTTTCCTCTTAGGAAAAAAAAAAAGCTCTGCTTATATAAAACAACTGAAAAAGATTATAGAAGTTCTGCATAGGAGCTATAATTAGGGCGAGGTGATCAGGGCTTTGTCCTATGCCACTGATTACACTTAAACTCCAGTAACACAGAAACAACTTGACAAAGAGTACCTAGTTAGAAAGAATAACTAAAATAGAAAGCTATAATAAGGAAGGCTTCTTTTTTTTGTCCCTCTCTACCCCCCCCCTTTTTTTTTTTTGACAACTCAGGGTGAGCTTTGGGCTTTATTTGGTTTGTCCTGAAAGTAGAATGTAGTGTTTTCTCCAGAAACAAAAATTCCTTGAGTAAGAAATTGTAAACTTTGGGGGTTGTTTTGTTTGTTTGTTTTTGTTGTTCTTGTTTTTGCATTGGGAATGTCCACTGTTTATCCCAAAAGTACATGGCACAGATTTCTGAATTGAAAGAGGTTAGTAGAGAATTTTTTAGAATCCTCAGAAAATGATACCTAATAAGACCAAATTGTCCTATAAAACATGAGATCCTTGGAATATCCCTTTATAATCTTCTGTGGCTGTATTAACCTGAGCCCATACAATTCAGGAATGCTTTTATATTTCAGTTATTTTTCTGCAACTTCACTCTATCCATCCTTTTTGTTTGTAGCTTGAGGTTCAGTCTCCTCCTGGTACGCCTCTTGGTTATATTATGCAAAAATGGGGCTGCTGCAAGACACAATTCAGAGTTGAAAATGAAAAGAAAGAACATGTGCTGAACATAGATGGCCCGTGTGTAACTAACTGTGGTTCAGATACTGTTTTTCAGGTAAGATAGAGATATAGGCAAGAATGTAAGCTCTTGGAATGAATGGATGGTTGAATAAATAAGTGAAAAAGCATTTATTAAGCACTTACTATATACCAAGCAGTGTGGTTGACAAACTGTGTACAAATATAAGCCATCAAAAGAGTACCTGTGTTCAAAGAGGGGAACTAAACTTGAAAAATTGTCATGGGATTAGGGAATGAATGTGGTGGAATGGTAGAAATAACCTGGAAGTGGTATGGCTGGTTGGTTCCAGAAAGATATGGCAAAAACTCACCCATCAGGGGCCAGGGTCCCAGGACTGGAGTTTTATGTTCTGGAAGAAGGAGAAGGAGGGCCACAGGACAGAAGTATGATTTAGTAAAGGCCAAGGTGAGCCATGGAGGCCTCACTCCAGGCAAGACAACTTAAAGTTCTCCTATTAGAACCCAGGGTCCAGGGGAGCAGAGTACAAGGTCTGGTGGGAGGGTAAAAGACCAGAATACAGGAAACATGGTAAACCAGGAAGGGGAAGGTAGGGGCTGTTTCACATTTTTCTTTGTAGTTCCAGCTTCTAGCGCAGTTCCTCAAAGTTGAGAAGTGTTTAATAAATGTTTGTTAAATGGAATATTGCAAGTATCTATCTCTTATTGGGCTGTAAATCTCTGAATGAATTGCTTGAAAACTTTTGCGAAATAAAGAAAATTTGTTTGTTGTTCATTTTCAGTCACATGTGACTTCATGATGCCATTTGGGGTTTTCTTGGCAAAGATACGGAGTGGTTTGCCATTTCCTTTCTGAGCAGTGTTATTTTACAGATGTGGAACCTGAGGTGAATGGGGTTAAGTGACTTGTCCAGAGTCACACAGCTAATAAGTAGCTGAGGCCATATTTGAACTCATGTCTTCCTGTCTCTAGGACTAGGACTCTATCCTCTGTACCGACTAGTTTCCCAGATAAAGGGAATGAAATTCATTAAAATGGCAACATGAAAACCTGTGAGCATTACTTAACTGTTTAGTAGGTTGTTAGTGCAGCCACAGGGAAAAACAATCCTGGGTCAATTGAAAAAAAAATAAAACTTTAGGGACAGGGAGAGTGTGGTACGTTATTAGATTTCTATCCCAGATAAGCTTACTCTTTTTACATGACCTCAATAAACACCTTGAGAATGAAAATTCTGATGTAAGCTTATGTATGTATATCTAATTGACTGGCTTTTATTCCAAAGACTTCTAGAGTGAAAAAGCTGAGGCAGAAAACCTAAATATCCTTTTTTTTTTTTTTTAAATAAGCCAGAGCCCACATTTCAAGGTTCTCCAGACTGCTACTCAGTTATAGGAAGAAGGATTCCTTTCCAACTTTCACTCTTATTAGTAACCCTGGGTAACAATTTATCCTTTTTTCCATCTTTTTCTTCATTAGTTCCAGAAGTCTAACAAAACAAATTCCTGGAAATTTATTTCTAGATAAAATTTTTAAAAAAATTCCCTTGCCATTTAAATTCTGCTCCTGTTGTTCTGTAGAGATTGCTCTCTGAGAGATCACCAATGGGTCACTTCTCCAAAAGTGATAATGACTTTAAGGTTTTCACCTTACTCAATCTCTCTGAAACATCGGATATAGTGCACCCACCTCCATTTTTTTGAGAGTCTCACTGTTTACAATCTATGATACTTCACCCACTTGGTTCTCTTCCACTTCTTGCTTGTCTCTCCTTTAATGGCCTTTTTCTCCTCCAAACTCCTAACAATGGCTATATTTGTTCCCTCTTGTCTTTTGTCTGCCTCAGAGAATTTCTGTCTACATGGTGTCAACTCTCATCTCTTTGCAAATGTCCATTAGAAAATGCTTTCAGTCTTCGACCTGTGTTCTGATCCAAATGCTCATAGAACTTCTGCACTGCACCATCTCCTCAAACTCAACATGTCCCAAAATAGGTTTCACCACTTTCCCGACACATTGTGTGCCCTTAGTTTTTGCCTCTCACTCTCTGGTATTGACACTATCATTAGCCTTAAATCCCACACTATTCACCTGTTGCCATTGATTCCCCCCTCTCTTATGTCCAATTCATTATCATACTTTGCTAATTCTTCCTTTGAAACAACCTTAGGATTAGTCCATGTCTTTTCCTTTCTCCCTGCTACTTCTATAACTAATGTCCTGATCACTTCACTCCTAGGCTCTTATTGCAGCCACCAAAATTCCCCTCTACACAGTCCTACATACTCACACTAGACTAATTGACTGATTTTAAGGGAGTAAGTACATTTATGTCTTTTGAGAATATTCATAATAATAACTCACCTTTGCATAGCACCTCCAAAGGAATAGCATTCTTAGTTAGATGACAACCTCACTAATGTGTTTACCTGCAGTAAGTTTTGATATATTATAGGTTATATGTGCCTGGTAAAGTAGACATGCAGGTTATGTGATCTGGTTTTATATAAACTAGCCTTCTCACAAAGTGAATAAAGAACTTAAATATATTCCTGCAACGAAATCATAGAATGAAGATAGTACTAATAATAGGCACAACTGAAAAAGAAAACCAGGGCAGAACTGATGCTTTTTGTTTTTCTAATGCCAGTTCTGTGTTAGTCATGTGGTGGTGAAAATGATGGCCGTCTATCTAATGAGATGTGAAAGAAATGGGCCAAAAAGGTTAAGATTATCAGGTGGATTAATTGAAACAATTTACATCTACTATTTGTTGAAAAACTAAAAACTCAGCACCTTCTAATTACTTTGCAAGAGAAACTTGAACTTATTAACATTAGGGAAGATGGAAATTTGTTAGCCAAATTTATAAAAAATGTAACTTGTGGATGGTACTAAAATTTGCTATCATGATTTATTAAGTGCACCCCATGATGTAGTTTTGCTTTTGGTTGAGAGTATCTTTATGACCAGAAGAGAAGGCTAACTTTCAAAGAGAAAGAAGATGTGGACACCTAATTGCCAATATTTACTGGATTATAGAGAAAGCAAGGGAGTTCCAGGAAAAAGAAAAGGAAAAAAAACCCTACTGCTTCATTGACTACACTAAAGTCTCTGTGTGGATCACAACAAAACGCGGCAAGTTCTCAAAGAAATTTGAATACCAAATAATCTTCCTTGTCTACTGAGCAACCTGTATGTGAATCAAAAAGCAACAGTTAGAATCAAACATAGAACAAATAATTGGTTTAAGATTGGGGGAAAACAAAGTATGACAAGGCTATATATTGTTACCTTATTTAGTTAACATATAAAGAGTAGATCATTTGGAATGGCAGGTTGGATAAATCAAAAGAAGGAATTAAGGTTGCCAGGAGAAATATCAGCAACTTCAGATATGCAGATAAACCCATTCTGATGGCAGAAAGTATAAAAGAATTAAGAATCCTCTTGAGAGTGAAAGATGAGAATGTGAAAACTAGCTTGAAGCTTAACATAAAAAACTGAGATCTAGGCAACTGGTCCCATCACTTCCTGACAAATAGAGGGAGAAGAAATGGAAGCAGCATCAGATTTTATATTCTTGGACTGAAAGGTCACTGTAGACAGTGATTGCCATCATGAATTTAAAAGATGCTTGCTCCTTGGAAGAAAAGCTAAGGCAAATCTGGACAATATACTGAAAAGCAGAGACATCAGTTGCTGATGAAAGTCCATATAATCAAAGCTATGGTTTTTTTTTTTTCCTAGTAGCAATGTATGTCTGTTAAATTTGGACAATGAGGAAAGCTGAGCATAGGATCAATGCCTTTGAATTGTGGTGCTGGAGAAGACTTTTGAGCAACCTTTGGTCAACAAAGAGACCAGTAAATAAATTAATTCGGACTATTCATTTGAATGTCAAATACTGAAACTGATCCTTAAATACTTTGGCCATATAAAAAGTAGACAGGACTCTTTGGAAAAAAAAAAAAAACAACACGATGATGAGAAAGATTGAAAGCAAAAAGGAAAAGCATGTGGAAGAGAATGACATGGTTAGATGGAAGCAACAAACATGAACTTGGGCAGATTTTGGAAAATAGTAGAGGAGAGAAGGGCCTGACATGCTATGGTTGAGGAGATCATGAAGAATCAGATATGAGTGAATGACTGAACAACAGAAATCTTTGTGATATATCTGTCATCCATAACTGTCATTAAAAAACAAACATTGAAGCCAATTGATCTTAGAACTAGATGTAGAAATTGCTGTATCACAAAGTGTTTAATCAAGATATTAAAAAAAATAATGAAGGGGGCACCTAGGTGACATTGTGCATTGAGCACTGACCCTGCAGTCAGGAGGACCTGAGTTCAAATCCAGTCTCAGACACTTGGCGCTTACTAGCTGGCGATCTTGCTAAGTTGATTAACTCCAATTGCTTCACTAACAATATTAATAATAATAATAACAATAATAATGAAGCATGATCAATTGTATTACTTTTAATAAAATATAATTATTTAATAATAAGTAATGTTTTAGCTGGAGCAAAATAGTTCTATATATTTTAAAAATAAAATATTCATTTTAAAATGTCACTTTTATCTTATTCTTTTTACTTATATTTTGCATATGTTTTATAATGGATATATAATCAATATGATTAAAAAAATAACAAAAGTAATAATAATAATAATATAACATTTATATATGTCAGGAAATTTACAATTATAACCTCATTTGGTCCTCACAACAACCCTGGGAAATAGGGGCTATTATTATCCCCATTTTACAGATGAAGAGACTAAGGCAAACGCAGATTAAGTGACTTTTCCAGGGTCACACAACAAGTTTCTTAGGTCAGATTTGAAATTGCGTCTTCATGACTCCAGGCTCAGTATTCTATTCATTGTGCTGCCAAGCTGTGTAAATAAATGAATGGATAGTTGGATAGATATAGAGATAGATGCATAAATGATAGATAAATAAATGAAATTTAAAAATACACAAACATTATTTTCTTAAAGGGATATGAAAACAAAAGTTTGGAGACCACTGCTATATCAGGGATTCTTAACCTGGAGCTCACTGGGTAGATTTTAGGGTCTTGTGAACTTGGATGGAGAAAATACATTTTTATTTAATGTAATTGGCTTCACATGTAATCCTCTGTATTTTATTGTATGCATTTAAAAATGATTTTGAAAAGAGGTCCACAGGCTTCCCAGACTACCAAAGTTATTCAAGATGAAAAAAAAACAAACCATAAATTACTTTTGCTCGAGAGTCAAAATAGTGACTTTACTAAAAAAAAAAAAATCCTATTCTGTGTTTTGTTCCTTCTAGATTTTATAGGATGACTAATTTTATCATTTTAGATAAACTAATCTACTCTGGTATTAATAGCTGGTAAAGCCATGTGTGACAAATTATGTGACTTTTGTTGTTATTTGAGTCATAAAGTGCCCTGTCTTTGAAATCTCATTAGTCAAAAGGAGTAAATTTCCATTAGTAAGAATTTTAGATAAATTGACAAGTCAATGGGAAAGGATGAACTTTTCGAAGGAACCCCTACAATCAACCACTATAGGAAGTGCCTCTTCTACTTCTTTCTCTGAGTGAACTCATTGGATTTCTGCCTATTCTAGCATTAAAAAAAAACCTTTAAGGAGATCATTAAAGTCACATTTCTCTCTTTCCAGATTACGTCAGTGAATGGAACAAATATCGGAAGTATTTGTAGACAATGGCCTGGCTTTCTAAGAGGAGCAATTGCAGATACAGACAACTTTGAGATCACTTTTCCGTTAGACCTCAACATAACAATGAAAGCTATGGTTTTTGCAGCTACCTTCCTCATTGTAAGTCTTTCCTTTTTATAAAATAATTTTTTTGAAATTCTAAACTTACACACCAGAAAATGAGTATTTCCATATGTAAAGGAGAGCACAAGAAGACGACTATGTATGGAACCATCAATCTCCTTTTTCATACTGCTTGCTTTAGAATAAACATGCATACATATATGTGTGTGTGTGTACACATATATATATATGTGTGTGTGTGTGTGTACATATATATATATGTGTGTGTGTACACACATATATATATATATATATATATAATTTGTCATTTCACATATTGCTTTCAAGACTTTACTGCTTGTTTGCATTTCCTTCTGAACTCTCTTCTGTGCATTAAAAAAAGATACTTCAATATTTTTCATTTTAGGGATTGTTATTGCTAAACATTACCTCTCTGCTCCTAACCCCATCCCGCCCCCAATTAAATAATAAAGAGAAGATGGGGGAAAGCTTTGACATAGTGAAGACAAGGGAATGTACAGATCTACAGAGTGCTCATGTCCAAGATAATATGTCTCTTTCTGTACCTTGAGTCTACCATCTCTCTGTGAGGAGATGGATAACACGCTTCATTGTCATAGGTTCTCTATAGATACATTGGTTACCACATTGATGAGATTTCTTAAGTCTTCCACATCTCTTTCTCTTTCCTAGATATATTTCAGGTTTTGTTCACACCATTTTGTATCACTTCATATAACCTAGGATGCTCTGCCTTAAATACAATATTCAATTATATTCTTAGAATTTATTAAGTCATTTCTCAATGGATATGTCTCGCCCCCACACTGTCCTCTTCACACACATACACCTTGGATTTTAGATTAGCTTTAAAAATACAAATCCCTCCTTTTAATTTCTCCTTCAGGGTCAGGAGGTTTTTTTTTTTTTTCTGGCTGCTATTTCCTCTTAGCATATCATCCATCTTACTACTTTATGTCATTGCCGCCCCCACCCCCGACCCTCCGCCACACATACACCCAACTTCTTGCCCTGTTGACATTGTGGTATTTCTGTACCAAATTGTTTGCTTGTGTGGATTCAGTTCTCCTTTGTACTTTGCAGATAAGTGTTGAATTCCATCTGATGTTCAGGCTTTCTACTCTTTTCTCTGTTTGTATCCATTTCTTATCAAGTACCCCTTCCTTTCTATACATGTATATTTCTTTTATCCTCTCCCCTAAAATCCCCACAATAGTGGGGAAAAAAAACAACACCAAAAACCTACTTCAGAGTTCTCTGTTTTTCTTCTTTAATGCTCTCAATAATCTGCGAATATATTACGACTTTAAAGGGACACTTGTTTCTTCTCTCCCTATTAGAATGTTAGCCTTATGTCATCATAGAACCCTGGTCAGTTGCTCAAATAAAATTACCATTCTAGGTTTCTCAGGACTCTCATGTTAGTATTTCAGAATTCCTATTCAGCAACAGTTTTTTCATCATTGTTTTCAAGTCCTCTACTACACTGAAGATTCAGTAGTTTCCCTGTAAGATTAGATTTAGCTTTATGAGGTTAAGTCACACTTGATTGTAAGCCTATCTCTTTTGTCTTTTGGAATATTGTATTTCAAGGTCTCCTGTTCTTGTGTGATCTTGACTCTTTCACTGATGCTTGAACTGTTTCTTTCTTGATGCTCGAAATATTTTTTTTTCTTTGATGTGAAAACTTGGGGTTTTGACCATGACATTCGTGGAAGTTTTCCCTTTTCTGTTTGATCTTGTTGCTCTAGTCTAGGAAGTGAATGCCGGACTCATTCTGTCTTCATTGGGCTCTCTTATTCTACTTTATTTGGGAAGCTTTCATTTGTAATTTCTTTTTTTTTCTTTTTCTTTTTTTTCAATGACATGTAAAAATAATTTTTAACATTCATTCAAAAACTTTTTGAGTTCCAAATCCCTGCATCCTCTTTGCCTTCCATGAGAAGGTAAACAATTCAATATAGAATATAGATGGTCAGCAGTGTAAAACATATTTCTGTATTAGTCATGTTGTGAAAGAAACAGACATAACAAGAAAAAAATAAATAAATACATCTATACACACACACACACACACACACACACACACACACACACACACACACACACACACATATATATGCTTTGATCTTCATTTGGACTCAATTCTTTCTCTGGAGGTGGGTAATATTTTTCATTATAAGCCCTTCACAATTATCTTGGATCATTTTATTGCTAAGAATACTTAATTCACAGTTGATTATCATATAATACTAGTTATTGTGTTCAATGTTCTTCTGGTTCACCTCACTTTACTTAGCATGAGTTCATATATGTCTTTCCAGATTTTTTCTGAATTGCTCCTGCTCATTTCTTATAACACAATAGTATTATATCACATTCATTGTACCACAGTTTGTTCAGTCAATCTCTAATTGATGGGCATTCCTTCAATTGTCAATTCTTGGCCACCACAAAAAGATCTGATACACATATTTTTGTACATATAGGACTTTTTCCTTTAAAAAAAAACCTGTTTGGGATACAAACTTAGTAGTTGTATTGCTGGGTCATTTATAATTTCTTAACATATGGTGTCTAGGATTTTTTTAATTGAGTCTAATGAGTCTTAAATTTTCTTTCCTTGCCCTCTTTTCTGATTTAGATTTTTAAAATATCAAATGGTTTAAATTTTCTTCTATATTTTATTTTTAAATTTTATTTTACTATTTCTTACACATTCATAAAGTCATTGATTTCTCTTTGATTTATTCTAATTTTCAGGGTGTCTGTTACATGGGTAAGATACCACTTTATCTTTTAATTTATTCTTCTCCTTCCATTTCATTCAAGAGTTCTATTTAATTCTCCATCCCTTACTTTATTTTTTCTAGCTATTGTTGTAGTCATTGTAGAAAATATGTTTTTTTCCCCTTTGAGTCACTGATCAAAATTATTAACTGAGTTCTACTCTACTTTTGGGAACTTTTAGAGCTACAGTAATTGTTTATATATTATTGTTTTCTTTGATTTCTTCCTATGTCCAGCTTTAGTTCCTGAACTGAGGCTTTCTGTCAATGTTTTGATGTACTTTTGGAGTTGGGTGGCCAGCCTTGCTTGATTTTTCTCTTCCTGGCTAGACCTGTCTATCTTCCCTGACTCTTTCTGAAGGCACAGCCCCCAGATCTTCGAGGATCAGAGCACTGGTTTTTCATGGTTCTCTCAGTCATCTCAGGACAGTTTTAGGGACCTTAGAGTCCCTGTGGGCCAGGTCTCAGAGCTGCCATATAGCTCTCCTTACTTCCCTTACCTGAGGCTTTCAAGAGGTCTCTGTCCTGGACTTTCTGATCACTTTGGGACTTTTGGAGATCCTTGCAGGTGACATATCTCTGACCTTCCATACCAGGGACTGTTTTTCTTATTTGTTTCTTTGTTTTAAACTGTATTGGCACTGGCTTTCCTTGTAACACCCTTCCTTTTCTTCCTGTGGCCTTCTGCCTATTTGTGCAGTCCTAGGTAGAAGTCTTGTATATCCTTATTCCTTCCTTGATCATTATTTGGCCTGGTAAAAATTTCACGATTTGCTTTAATGGGCAAGTGGAAGCTGGGTTGTATGCATCCTCTCTAGGAAGCCATCTTAACTGGAAGTCTCCCACATATGAACACTGTCCTGACTATTGAGATTATAACATGAATTAGGTTCTTCTGAGCCAAAGTCTTAGAAATGACAATGATTGTTTAATTAAATTAGGTTTTTGTGAACATTTGCATATAGGAATTCCAGCATCTTTACCCTTTAATATGGGAAATTTAATATTTGTAGTCTTCACATTGGAGTTGTTTAATTGATGCTGCACTTATGCAGCTCTTTCATATAACTTTAATTACACTTATTCTTAGGTGATCATCACATTATAGAGAGAACAGAACATTTGGAGTCAGCGGGTTGAGTTTGAATCCTAGCTTTTCCACTTATTACATATGTAAACCAGACTGGTCACGCAGTCTCTCTAGGTTTTGGTTTCCTTGTCTGTAAATTCACAGATTTGGATAAGTTGACATGTAAGATGTCATCCATCTCTTAACTTATGATTCTATGAATCTACAAATAAAAAATCGAGAAGAGATTAACCAACACATGGTAGGCCACAACTAGAGTTCTATTGCTTTCTTTTCTATAATTATTATGTAAATTATTTGAAATATCCTTAAGGAATAAAAAAGGACAGGAAAAATGGTGTGTTTATTTGAGACAAACAAGAATACAAACTGTGCTTTTCTGTTCATGGAAAGAGTCCTGGATTTGGAGTTGGTGGACCAGTGCTTATATCCTGCCTCTTCCAGTTGCTTTCTGTGTAAACTTGGGAAAGCCAGTGGATATCTCTGAGGCTCAGTTTCCTTGTGTATAAAATGAGGCACATAAATTAGATGGCCTCTAAATGTCTGTCTAGCTCTAACTTTGTGGCTGTAATCTTGCATAGTCTTATAAAAATAATGAGAAAAAAAATTAGTTGATAACTCTCACCACCTAATATCACAGATGCCTTAAAATTTCTCCAAAAGAAAATGTTGTCTTGAAAATATTATTAGTACAGTTAATGAAAATTAGTAGGGCTAATTGCCAGTGATTTTCTGTTGACACATATATGTATTTTTTTAAATTCTAGGATTTCATGTTTTTTGAAAGCTCTCCAAGAGATGAGACCCGCCACAGACGGAACTAGTAAGAGTAAGAAAATGTCAGAGTTGGAAGGAGGCCTAGTGGTCATCTGGTGAAATCCATCAGGAGCAGAATCATCAGATAGACCATTCCCTGGAAATGGCTATCTAGTTTCAATGTGAAGACATTCAGGGACGAGAGACTTGGTGCTTTCAAGAACAGACCATTCCATTTTGGAATATCTCTCATTGTTAAAGTTTTTTTTCCCACTTATATGGGACCGATTATTGATTAGATTCTCTGTATTTTTCACTCAATACTCCTGCTATTGCTCTCTAGCAGAAGGGAAATCTAGTTTAATCTTTCTTCCAAATGACCTGAAGAAATACCTGAAATTCTTCAAATATGCTTAGAAAGCTATCACATCAATCTCCCCTCCATGGAACCCCCCCAAAAGGGTCTTGTATAGTTTTGCTTCTGTTTCTGTTTAGCCCTATTATAATATCTTTGTCATTGTCCTGTACAAATCCATTTTGGGGAGCACTCTTCTGTCATCTTGCTAACCCATTAGATGAGGCAATTAAAAGTTGACCAAATAGAGCATAAGAAATTCAAACTTGAACGATTGCTAGTGTAAGACAACGATTGGACAGGATCTCTCAATACCTTTACTGAAATAGTGTGTGTGTGTTTGAGTGTGTGTGTGTGCATGTCTGCATATGTGCATGTGTGCAGGGAGGGGAGTGAGGAAGAGGGAGAGAGAGAAAGACAGAGAGAGAAAGAGAGAGAGAGACAGAGAGACAGAGAGAGAGAGAGAGAGAGAGGCCATATCATTTCACTTTTCTGGGCCTTGGGTTTTTCTCTGTTAAATTAATCCACAGGCATTAAGTACCTACTCTGTGATAGGGGATGGGGATCCAAAAATGAAAAGCAACAGACTCCCCTCAGGGCACTTTTTTGCTATTAAAGGACATACTGTGTACATGTGTGTACATATGTATATTTATATGTATATATACACATATGTACTCATATATACATACCAAATCACATAAATGCAAATGAAATGAAGGGCTCTGATGAAGTGATTCTCTAAGATCTTCCAACTTGATCATTATATAATCCTGATTGTCCCTGATCCAAGACAAAACAAACAAGCTAATTTGTTCCCCTTCTACCAGGAAACCCTGTCAATCGATGGCTATTTTGGTGAGTGCAAATTCTATCTTATGTTACAGATTAAAATGTATCATTGTATATAACCCTTCACAGAAATGCAACATACACATACATATATTTTAACATTGTTATTCAGTTATTATACTATATGAGTCTATATCTAGATTAGAGGCTAGACAGCATAGCAGAAAGAGTGTTCAATTAGAAATTAGGAATCCTTTTTGTGATAGTGATTAGTTTTGTAATTTTGGCCAAATCATTTCTCCTTTAGGGTCCTCAGTTGTCCCTTCTGTACAATGAGAGGGTTAAACTAAATGTTTGCTAAAGCCCCTTCCAGCTCTATTTAAAAAAAATATGTCATCTAAGAAAACAAAACAAAACAAAACCAACAGTAGCTAAAACTCATCAAAAAATACACTTGTTTTACATGGAACTTATCTTTAGCAATAGTGAGAAATAGTGGAAAGAACAGTGTCTTTGTCACTGAATGACCTGGAGTAAAATCCTAGATCTGTTGCTTACCATTTATTTTATCTTGGGAAAATTGCTTTACTTCTATGGGACTCAGTTTGCTCATTTGAAAAATGAGAGCATTGAACTAGATGACCTCTAAGGTATTTTCTAGATCTAAACCATAGGATCACGTAGAATCAACAGCTTATAGCTTATACAGCTTATAGGTATTGATTCTTATAGCTGATGCATATCAATTGTATCGTCATCCGTATCAACCAATAAAATCCACACCGAACAGAGGTGGGGCATTTTCCCTGAATTCATTTAGTCTACATTGTAATCTGAGTGGAGATAAAGGCTATGCATACCTTTAACACTGTTATAATTTAGAATATGATAATATAATCCGACATCTAGAGTGGGAAGAGACCTGGAAGGTAACCTCTGTTTTTGCAGGTAAGGAAACTGAATCCCCGAGATATTGAGACCTACTCGAATGTCAGATAGGTATCAAATGACAGAGCTCAAATTTGAACCCAGAGCCTATAATGCCAAGTTCATTGCACTACAATATAACCCTTCTTTAAAAAAAAAAAAGCATATACTTTAAAAAAAATTTCTGTTTGCTGCAGAATAACAGATTAGTTTTATAGTAATGTTTTAGTTTATTTCTTTTAAATGCTTTTCATTGATAAATTTTATTTTTATACACCACATTCATGTCCAAGTATGTTCTTCCCCTTCCCCTACCCAGTGAGCCATCCTGTGAACCCTCAATTGATCCGAAATCGCTGTCCAGTCAAACTAAGCAATGCATCAACCATACCTAATATTATACGTAAACAATATATTTCTTTTTACATATATTTCTTTTAGCATGTGTTTCTTTTAACAAAACAGTGAATTGTAATGTGTGTTTAACCCTATATTACTAAACTTTGAGAAATGTATATGGTATTATTTTTAATAAAGATATATTAAATGGAAAGGTAATTTTAATAATATAAACAAAACTTCAGATTTTATTGCTGAATAGCCTTACCAGAGGCTAGTGTCTTATATTCTACATACCCTTTGACCTTTTTCACAGAAGGTGTGAGCTTTATAATCTGTTTACAATATTATTATTATGACCTGTCCTTTGACTTAACCATTGCTTCAAAGTACTTTCATGTGTATGGTACCAGTTTATACTGATCATGTATACATCTTTCATTGTGTGCTAGAAATATAGAATTGCTCATTTGGAGTTATTCTCTTCAGAGTGCTTTTGAGATTCTTTCTCCATCTGGCAAAGGCGACTTTTGAAGGCATTCTTCTCCTCATTGGCTTTTTGGGCCTCTTTTGTCATTTGAGTTAATCTATTTTTTAGGGTGTTGATTTCTTCAGTCATACTGCTGACTCTCTTTTCATGATTTTCCTGCAACATTCTTATTTCTCTTCCCAATTTTTCTTCCACTTCC
>CM053591.1:163345973-163435575 GCA_028646515.1 Pseudochirops corinnae | reverse complement strand
ACAGGCTCCACGTGACCACATTCAGCCTATTAGGGAACAGAGTATACTTTCAAATATCCAAGGGTCCTCAGAGTCACGTAGCCACTTTAGCAAAGGGCCTAGGGGCAGGGAAGATCTTCAGATTCCCATAACATAGGTGCTATCTTTTTCTTTTTTCTTTTTCTTTTTTTTGGGAGACAATCTGGGTTAAATGAATTTCCCAGAGACCCATAACTACTGAGTGTCTCAGGCTGGATTTGAATTCAGATCTCCTGACTCCAGGGCTAGTGCTCTATCCAATTTGTCTCCTATCTGACCCTAGATGCTATCGGTTAACATGAGTAAAGTTCAGCTATAGCATCTGAGGCAGGTTTCAAACTCAGGACTCTCCTGACTCTTAAATCTTACCTCCTAACAATAATGCCAGATTTTTGAGTCCAAAGTTAATCCTCTTTCCAACCTTCTATGATGCCTCCTGACTCTCTCCCCTGAGATTTCCACTTCTATCCCGACCCCTCACACACTGTCCACTCTATCTCCCCTCACCCCCAAATAAATAAAGAGGGAAGGTAAAGAACCTCCATGGTATTCTGTGGCCTAATTACTCTAGGTAATGCTGCCCTTGGTTATAAGGGCATAGAAGAATTAGGGTTCTTCTCACTGAGTGAGGGGGAACAATCTTTCCAATACATCAGCTTTGCCCATGAGTATAGACTTGGATATGTATGCCTTTTTTTGTTAAATAATTCTCTCGAATCCCTTTCTGTAGAAATACAAGTTAAACCAAAAAGCTTGCCAGAATCCCTATACACGGTATAGTGGAGAGAATTTTGGAGGCAAAGATCTTTATTCAAATACAGACTCTGCTACTTTTAGTACCTATGTGACTTTGGGTAAGTGAAGTTTTTGAACTGAATGTTGTCTAAAGTATCTTCTAAACCTGAATCCCTAAGACTGAGGACCATTGCATCAGGTGGTAGATTTCAACCCAAGTCAAAAACCAAAACCTTCCCAGCAATGAGTTGTCATAAAGTGAAAGTGGAATGAATCAATCAAACAATAGTCAGTTATTAATCAATTACCATGTTACTAGGCACTGAACAAAGGGGCTGGGAATGCTGGTCTCAGGGAGCTTATAGTCTAATGGGGAGACAGCATGTAAATGTTGGAATTATTATAGACAAGGAAGCAGTTTGCTGTAACACAGTATACTAGATTAGTGGGCTTGCACCAGGAGATCTGAATTTGGATCCTATGTCAGCAGCTTCTAGCTGTGTGGCTCTGAACAAGTCACTGGACATCTCTGTGTCACAGCAGCCTAACCGTGGAATCACTGGGGATACCAATAGCTTTAGCACCTACTTTATCACTGAAATTCCTCACAATTCCCCATTCTCATTATCATATACACTTGCTACTGAGAACTATTAATAAGCAATAGTTTCAAACCTATAAGACAAGGTCTCCTACCATAAATAAACCAACAGAACTCTAAATATTAAAGTTGCCACTAAACAAGGAATTGAAAATGGAATTTAGAATTTCTTTCAAGAACTGAATATTTTAGTAACAAGGAAAGATTTCTTGTCAGTGAGAGTTGTTAGTTAATGGAATAGACCACTCAGGGAGCCAATGACTCAGTCCTAGTCAATGGTGTTGGAATATCTTGAACTGAACCGACTCTGCCAGGAAAGAAGGCAAACATGACTTGAAAAGATCATGGAACCCAGAGGTGACTTCCTTTATGGATAGGTATAGTAGTGAGACTTGGAGACACAGCTATCTGAAAAAGCAGCTTATGGAAAGCTTACCTTGCTCAGCAGCTTCTAATACGTCACCCTTGTAGATTTTGTTTTGCCATTCAGTTGTGGTCAACTCTTTGTTACCCCATGGACTATACAATATCAGTACTGAGCATGGGGCTTTCTTGGCAAAGATACTGGAGTTGGTTTGATGTTTTTTTTTTTTCCTCTAGTGGATTAAGGTAAACTGAGGTTAAATGACTTGCTAGTAAGAGTACGAGGTCAAATTTGAACTCAGGTCTTCTTGGCTCCAGGCCCAGTGCTCTTTCCACTGAACAACCTAGCTGCTTTTAGATTTTAAGGGCAAGAATAGGAAATGCAACCCTCTGAGATGGAAGCTAACAAGATATGATAATACTTGCAAGTAACAAGATCAAATGTGAAGCTTAAGTTTTTCGTGGTGTCGAGGAAAGCTGATAAAAATTTGTCAGAGGCTAACACACACCGTCTAGGGGAAAAAAAAGTATTATTGTCATCAGAAAAGGGAAATGTAGATGGGAACAGAAGTAGTTTCTCAGCCTCGACTGGATAAAAGTAGAGGACCACAGGGCCTCATAAGTCCCTTTGCACAAATTCCATATTCACCAATCTCCTTAACATTCCTGGCTTCCTCTGTCTTCCAGGTATTTTTTTTATGCAGTAAGGTCTGGTCTGATGGATAGCTGACATGATTCCAATATTCTTGTCACTATGAGGGCATAGACACATAGATAGATAGATAGATAGATAGATAGATAGATAGATAGATAGACAGATAGACAGACATAGATGTGTGTGTGTGTGTGTGTGTGTGTGTGTGTGTATATATATATATGTAAAATTCATTGTAAATTAATAAACTGGCATTTGAATTTGCTTTCCAGGGGCTGAGCACGCCTAGGTAACTTGATAAATTTGCTTTTTTTATGAACTTTCCACGCTGAGGATCATACTCTGGATCTTAGATGAACTCATAAAGATAGTAAACACTGCAAGTTAATTCTCCTTATTGCTGGCTCCTTCTTATTCTTTCCCTATCTCTTTCTTTCTCACTTTCTCTCCAACTAGCACCTCATCTTATCTGCAACACTCTCCATAACTTCAGCACTGCCATCATTTGACCTTGTAACCCGATATAAAGGTGAGTAGCTCAGTTACTTGCAAATCTGGACTTCAATAATCAATGTAATAGATTGTGATTTTCTCATTTTCTCAAGCTATTTATATTGAATATCCAAAATGACAATTCAAGAATTGGTTTTCTGTTACTAACATATATTAACTCTGACCCTTGGCAAGTAACTTAATTTCTCATTGCTCTAGGCAACTTTCTAATACTGTAAGTTGCAAGAATATATGCCAATCTGCAGTGGTAACTGGGTTTTCCTCATCTAGGCCTTCCTATACCAATGAAATCACAGATCCAGTTCATATTCTTAAAAACACTAGAGAGATGGTCGCATCATACACTGGCAGTATTGTTAGCTGAGTACGTCATGTTTTCTAATTTGCAGAAAAAGGCTTCCTCACAATATTGATATCCCCACTATTTTGGATTGAAGATTTTTGTTACTAGGAGTTATTTGACTCCCAATTGAATTTAAAAGTTATTTTCAAAGTTCTCTTAATGAGAAAATTTGGAAAGATTTTCACAGCTTGTTGACAGTAAATGAGATATAGGATTGGTAAGCTTTCGTGGGGATGTGAGGTCTTCAGAGTAGAGTGAAATCTCAGTCCAAAGCAAACCCTGGGCGCTTGAAGATGAGGGAAGAAGGGGACAAGAAAGGTTTAGAAGCTATGTTCCAAAGACAAACTGTACACATAAATTTCTCCAGGAATGTCCTAACCAGAAAGAAAACAAGATTAAGGACCAAAGGACCACAGGAACACATGATAAAATCTGAATGAGGATTTCATCTTCAACCAGGTGAGCGAGAAGGGAAAGGAAGACACCATATTGGTTAGCACAGTTCCAGATGTAGGGGGGGAAATGATGAAGTTTTCCTGTAGATTAAAAAAAAAAAACTCAAGGAAATGGATGGAGATGGTTTTGTGACACTTTATATAAAAGAACAACCCTTGGGCATTGTGCCAATTCAATTCAACAAGCACTTATTGAGGACATCCCATGCACTGTGCTAAGCACTGGGAATGAAGAGACAAAATAATGAAATAGACTCTATCCTCCCAGAGCTTATACAACTTCTTGGGGTTGGGAGGACTTAATTACTAAGTCAGTATGATTGTACTTAGGGAGCGCAAATAACTAAGGGGATCCAGAGAAAGAGGTAGCACTGAGCCTTGAAGGAAAAGAAAGATTCCAGGAGGAGAGAGCGCATTCCAGGGAAGCAGGGCATTCTGAGCAAAGAAGGCACCAAAGCAGGAGATGGAATTCTAACTTCAGGGAACAGAAAATAGGCCCATCCAATTGGAACTGAGAGTATATATAATATGAAATAAGCCTAGAAAAGGTAGGCTAGAGCCAGACAAAGGATTTCAATGCCAAGTTGGGGAGTATGTTAGCAACTATCACAGCTACACTGACCCAGGAATACCCTCAAAGGATGAAAGGAAGCCCTGTTTATGATACCAGATGGACACACTGATTTATTCAGAAGAATAGAATCAAAAGCCAATCCACAAAAGTATATCTTTTTGTGGCCTCTGGCATTCTAGCTGAAAATCATGGCCATGTTAAACAGCAGTTTTCCCTTCCGTTGGCCATACTATAGCATTAAGTCATCTGAAACTAAAGTATGTCTAGTCCTAAACTCCAAGATGCTCCCAGCAAGCTACTTGGTAAAGTAACTTAAATGGAGAAAAAATATGTATGGCTTACATGTGTTCACAGAGCTGGGTAAAGCCGTTTTCAATTTCACGTCTGACTCATCACCAAGTTGGCTGCTTTATGGTGATGAATTTTTCAGGCCCAGGATGATCTCAGAGACCATCTAGCAAAATTGCAAGAGGAGATGCAGCCTACAGGAACTGGAAGAAATACCCACATGAAAAAATCAAGTGATCCTAGAAGCACTGAAGTATTTTGATTCACTATATTGTTCATAGTGTATAGTAAATACTCATTAATTCAAAATATATGCTTATAGATAGGTACTAGCCTACAGGTTAATTACCTTTGTATTTCTGTGAAGAGTGATATACCCAAAATTTTCTGGAATGAGCATAATCTCCTCAAGAAATCAAAAGAATTCAGCAGCTTCTGTTTGCATAAAAATTATTTCCGATATCAAAGGGACAGAGATGGGACAAATAGGGATTTCCCTCAGTTGGTTAATGCCAAGTCAGTGAAATTCTCCAAGGCCCTGGAATCTTCCACATCCTAAATTCTGAGCACCCAAGTGACTGGAAACAGAGGGATAACTAGTAATTTTTGACCCCACCCAGGTCAAATGGACCTAAATGTGCCCACAAGTAGACTTTTTAAGCTATGATGTTAGGTCTGTAGATGGAGACTCTGAGGCTCCACAGGGGCTTGAGTAGGGCAGGGCATGCAAGAGGAGGAAGAATGAAGTGCCAAAGTCTTTTCTTCTTATATTCCTAAAGGGCCACCAGTGCTTTCAGAACCCTCTAAATATGGTGTTCTGGTGCAAAGTTCTATTTACCCCACTCTAATTACAACTTTGTTTGGGACATGGAGTTTTACTACTCCTTCCACAAATGTGTCTGGAAAGCTAATGGGTCATAGACTGGGCACCCAAGTCCCAGATAGTAAGAGCTGCTTTTACAAAAGCAATCTGAACAAACCCATGAGGCAATGTTTTTCTCTGTTGAATTTTCCATTTCTATGAGGTAGCATTGTCCCTATGTAGGGCAACATTTTGAGCCCAGTAAAAGAAGTCATGAGGTCCTCTGGGCATAGAGGTGAGATGGATCACATAGTAACGGTATGATCTATCATAATGTAAGGTAGCATAGTATAATATAAAGAGCATGGCTCTAGAGTTATAGTATCTGAGTTTAAATCCTACATCTGATATTTACAATCATTTAACCTCAATGGGTCTCAGTTTCGTCATCTGTGAAATGAAGGAATTGGAGATAGTCTTTAAAGTCCCTTCTAGCTCTGGATCTATGATACTGTAATCTCAGTAAGAAAACCTTTGAATGATAAGCTTAACAAAGGCCAGAAGGATGAGTCAGGAAGAGGGGGAAGGGAGAACTTTCTGGAATCTGTATTGAATATAAGAGAACTTTTGGAGCAAGGTTCATCATGAATGATGGGTCCTTTCTACCTTTTTCTGGGAACATGCTAGGATGGAGGCAGAACAAAGCAGAAACAAGAAATAACAATAAAAACGAAGGTTTCCATTCATGTAGCAAAGTTTGCAAAGTGTTGTTAAAATCATGATCTCACTTGATTTTCCTAACAGCCCTGTGAGGTATGTGCTATTTCTGTCTCCATTTTACTGATGAGAAAAGCAGGAATCAGAAAGTCCAGGGTCACTCAGTTGGCAAACGTCAGAGAATCCGGGAGGTCCAGGAAGAGAGGGAAGTAGGGCTCCCAGTTAACAAGCTAAGGGAGCAGGTCCAGAGGTAGAGATCTTCAATTTCAGGCCAAGTTTGAGCACTGAGTAGACAGGCACACCTAACAGATTCCTCAGGCTTTGGCTGTCAGGGACATTTATGACTGGCCAAGCCTTTCCTGAACCTCATACATTTTTGCTCCCTCTGATCTTAGAGAGACTAATTCCCGCTGACCTGATAACGAAGCCAGCGTCTGACACAGACAAGCCTTTGAAGATTGGAAGAACAAAGTTTATGCCATGGAAACCTCAAACCTTATACTAGTCACATCTCTGATTTGTCAAAGCCTGCCTCCCTCTCCCTGGAACCACAGAAACCAATCCCTGCTGAATCTATTCCCTGAAACCAAGCTGTGGGAAATTTGGCTTCTCCCAATCTGCTTGTTTCTTCAAGGCCCCCTAGGACAGATTTCTTTCCTCTTTGAATCATTGATCTAAACTATCCATGTCCCCTGAACTGTTGAAATCAGCTTCTGCCTTTTCTAAGAAACACAATGCTACCTCTATCTCAGGCTCTCAGGGCCAGTGGAACTCTATGCTTGAGAGTCTCACTAATTGTAAAGGAATAGGAATCAAGTAGCCCTCAGTCGCTGTAAACTTCCCTTGCCAGAGCCCTAATATCCAGTTTCAGTCAGTCCCTAATCTACCCTGCCACCTTTATCTCAACTGTCAACATGGTCCCAGGTAGGGAGCCAAGCTCAACCTTTTTGCTTAGCCTGACAAAAAGGGTTGCTATCTATGACTTCCCAGAATGCAGTATTCCAGAGGTCCCTTAAAAGAATGATCTCAGGTACAGGCTGACAGTTCTCAAATAATGCTCACACGTTCACTTAACTTTTTTTTTCTGATGATGACTTGGCTAGTTCCCTAGGAGTGAAGTGCCTCTCTAACTCCAGCAATACAGTAATTTTCCATGACGCTTGAGTATAGAATTATTCACTTTTTCTGATACTCCAAGAGTGCTTTTGACTTCTTATCCAAAGTCTGAAAGGGTTGTCTCAGTTACTCTCCTTCAGCCGCTACTCAATGTAATATACATTCTTAGACGCCAGGAAAGACAGCATAATCCAGTCCAGGCAAAAGGAAGAAGAATCCCAAAGCACATCCTTCTGAAATTTAACTGGAAGGTGAGGTATGAATTCTATTTAAATAAAAGGCTGAAGACTTCCCTTTGACATAGACTAGGTAGAAGAGCACAGGATACATCCAATAGGAAGCCCCTGAAGACTTAACATTCCCACTTTACAAGTCTGGGTTGTCTGTTAAACACATTGGACTATATACCTTATCACCTATGATGGCTTTGTGACTTCTCAAAAGGATCAGAATTGACTACTGAATAGTTTATCTAAGGTCTGGAGTCTGAGCTTGCCTGAGAACATGTGACTATGTCATGGTCTAAAACGTTATAGATTTTAAAATGTAGAAAGATTCCAACACCATTATTTTGCAAATGGTGGAACCATTAATCAGAGAAATTAAATGATTTGTTCAAGGTAGTAAGAGCAGCTAGGTGGTGCAGTGAATAGAGTGTTGGGTCTGGGGTCAGGAAGACCTAAGTTCAAATTTGGACTCAGACATTTATTAGCTATATGACTCTGGGCAAGTCCCTTAACTCTGTCTCAGTTTTGGCAAATCATTCCAGTATCTTTGCCAAAGACAACCCCAAATGGGGTCACAAAGAGTCAGACACGATTGAAAATAACCCTGCAAAAACAACAAAGGTACTAAGAGGTAGAGCCAGGGTTTGATTCGAGATCTTTTAACTCCCAATGAAGAACTCTCACCTTGGAATATACTGTTTAGTCTCCAAAGATGGCAGTAATTTTTGAACTATACTAGAAATTAGAATCTCTAATAAGATTAATGGGGGGCATCAAGAGCTGGTGAAAATAAACAAATAAAAAAGCATTTATTAAGAGCTTTGGCTTTCTAAATGACAGTTTCTGGGTGCTAAGACACCCAGATGATGCTTGGTCTGAAAGACTGACTTGGATATTGTGAAGGAAAAATAACAACTCATCTCTAAATTTTGCTTTAAGTAACAAAGCACTTTTTTTTTCTCATAACAGTTCTGTGAGACTGGGAGCATGTTTTGTCTTTTTCCTCAGATCTATAACACTAATCCTCTCACTGCTTGCAACCACTGTTCTTGTACTTTGTTCCAAACTAGAGCTTTTTACCTCTAAAGTTTGCTGCAAGAAACTTCAGATTGGTCATTAGAGGCCCTACAGCCAACCCAGAAGTGCCTGGAATCTACCCTGGTAAAGTCAACCCTGACTGAGATTACTTCTAAACTAAGATAAAAAGGAACTATTCTGGACTAAGAGTGAGTACTTAATCATATGCCCAATATCAGTGTAATATCACTTCCAGAACTAGCCCCTCAATCCGACAACTTGAAATCATGTGCACAATCATAGGGAAGGATGTACATACTTCAGGTTTAAGGTACTCAAGGACTCTATATTCCTGAAACTATAGCTTATGAGCCCCCACCAGCATATTTATCTTTTAAAGGATGGTCAGAAGACAAAATTAGCTGAAAGCAAAAACATTTACTGAAATGTCATAGGAAGAATAGTAGCAACAAAACATCTCTCCTGGAGAGAATCTTTGAAAGATGGGTGCTCTTTGGGCATTCCCACTCACTGCCTGGCACTCCTGAGGCTGGGACACTGGCTGTGACACTCCATTAAGAGACACAGAGAAAGACACTGTTCATATTAATAGAATAGCAGACTCCAGTATGTGATGGTGAACTCATCAAGTAGGCATACGCAAATTTTACTACAAGAATTGGAAGCAGAGGACTTATTCCTGGCCAGAAGTGGGTGCTAAATGTGGTGGAATGATTTCTCTTTGTACTACTAAGCTCTCAGGGAAGACAAGTGTGTTTGGATGATCAGGGTGCTTCCCTTTGGGTCTTTGGGTTTACCTTTGAAAATTAGATATAGAAGATTTGGTAAGGGAAATTAAAGAGTTCAAATTCTAATAACAGTGTCTGAGACTTGCTTGAGTTATGTTCAGTTTTACACATTAACATGTCCTGTTGAAAAAAAATCATTTCCATAAAAATATGTTAGTAAGAACAAATCTTTTCTATAAATTTGGAGCACCACGTCCCACAAACACACAAAACATCAGTGGGAAGTGTAGACCTAGAGAGAATTCACAAACGGTGATTAACACATGAATTAGTATCTGAGACATAAGCAAGGAGAGGGAATCCGTGCTCCCATTGCTGCCAGGCTTCAGGGCTGCTAAGGCTGGCTCCTGTTCCCTTTAGTCTCACAGTCTCTGCCAGCCATGGCTCCATGGTGTGCCAGTGGATGCTGATGTGAAGTAGTTAGTTCAGGGCTTGGCTATAATCCCCATTGCTTCCGGCTTCAGGCTGAACACTCTCAGGGAGAATGAGAACTTCTACCTTAGAACCTGGCTCTGAGATCTGCCATTCCCTGAGCAGGCTCCCAGCTGAGGGCCCTGGGTTCTTGGCTCCTTTCACCACTTGGCTCTGAAGCTGGATTCTCGTGCACTGGATGCTGCCATGTCCCTCAGATTCAAGATGACATGGGAGATGGGAGATGGGAGTGGGAGGAGAGAGCCCCTTCTGCTATTGACGTACTACTCTCCAAGAGGCATAATCAAGTCTTTCTGAGATGGGTTCCTTCTCTATGGCTTTCTTTGTCTGAGTAAGAGTGGGACAAGACTGCTTTTTAAAGTCAATCCCACCTATATTATGGAGGAAGCTGGTGGTACAGTGGATGCACACTGGGCTTGGATTTAGAGAGACCTGAGTTCAAATCCAGCCTCAGATACTTCCTAGCAGTATGACTATCGTCAAGTCACTTAACTTCGGTCTAACTCACTTTTCTCAGTTGGAAAACAGGGATTATAATAGCACCTCCTTTAAAGAATTGTTGTGAGGATCCAAAGTGATACTTGCACAAAGCACTAACCACAGACAGTAGGCAGTATGCAAGAACTCCTTTTCTTTCTCTAACCAGGACTATAGCTCCCATGCAGCCAGTTCCCTTCGTCCAATGGTTATAGCCTTCCATATAATCATCCTGTTTGTATTGTTATCACTTTATTTAGATAACTCCTTTATATCTTGTCATAGAAAACTTAGTAAAAATTCTAAACATCTCCCTTATTTCTCCTCTACATTAGAACGTTGGCCTCCAGTCGAACCATAAGAGTTACAGAAAGATTATTCCTGGTTGTAGCCTGTATCATAATGGATTTGCCCAGAGTCATTCTGGCATTCTATACAAGAAGTGAAACTTGAATTCAGGTCTTCCTGACTTCAGGGATGACTCTCTAGACACTCTTAATACTTTCTGTGCCTTCTAATTGCTGTTTCAGGTGTCAAGCACTGCTGCTTCTTCTGTTTCATGTTTTACCACATGATAATAGATGACCTCTGAATTTTCTTCCAGGTCTAGATCTCTGATCCCATAACTATTTATAAATGTTATAGACAAGACATGCCACTCTTCTGTCTCTTGGGATTTGCAAGTATCATGAGCTTATTATTTGTTTAGAGCACCATAAGATTTTATACCTAAATTCCTTCTTATGCCATTAATTAGCCCCCTAAATTGCCACTTGATGGAAGTCTATCAGCTACCATCTTAATTAATTAAACTCTTTGCGGGAGGACAAAATATAATTGCTACATTAAAATAGTTATTTACAATACTCAAAAACCTTCAATGGCTCCCCATTGCCTATTGGATGAAGTATAAGCTCCTTATCCTTACTTCCAAGGCCATCTATAGTCTGGCTCCAACCTCTTTCTGGTCTTGTCCCACACCGGTATCATTATTGTGCTTGATGTTCAAAACAAAGTGAACTATTATCCAATCCTTTTTTTTTAAATCACTCTACCCTCTCCCATCTGTATTTTTTATAGAATTTCTACACGTAATTTATCTCTGTCCCTCCACTCCTATAATTGCCTATTGATACCTTTCCCGCTCAGCTTCCATGGATTCAAGTATCTTCTCTATTTCTGTAATACTCAGATTTATTTTCTTCCAACCCTAACATCTTACCTGACCTCCATTCTTACATCTCCAACACTGTCTATTAGACATCTTGAACCGAATATCTCTTGGATGTCTTAAACACAACATATCCAAAACTGGATTCATCTTTTTTTTTCTCCCCAATTGGATTTTCTCTTCCTAATTTTCCTGTTACTGTGGAGTACACCACCATCCTCCCATTCACTGGGTCCCCACCTTAGGTGTCACCCTTGACTCTTTAATCTCACTCATACCCCATATCCATTTTCAGTTGCTATTTCCACTTTCTCAACTTCTTTTATGCCCTTTCATTCCTCTGGCACTCTCACCATCCTGGTGCAGACTTCATCTCATGCCAGGACTATTTCAGGTTGGTCTCCCTATCTCAACTCTCTCCCCATTCCAGTCCATCCTCCACTTAGCTATTAAATTCTCAGCATTTCCTCCTCTCTCTTCATTCAACAAACTCCAGGATCAAATATCAGATCCTCTGTTTGGCATTTAGAGCTCTCTACAACCTGATCCCTTCCTTCTTTTCTAGTCTTCTTATACCTTAAACTCTATGTATTTGTTCTCTTGGATCAAGTTACACTGGCCTCTTGGCTATTTCTATCACAAGACACTGCATTTCCCAACTCCAAGCATTTTCATTAACTGTTTCCCATGAGTCAAACTCTCTTCCTTCTCATTTCCTTTCCTAGTCTCCCTTGTTGCCTTCAAGTCCCAACTAAAGTGCTACCTTCTAAAGGATGTCTTTCTATATCCCCTTAAAGTCAATGCATTCCTTCTGCTGATTATCTTCAATTTATTTCAACTATGTGGCTATGATTTGTATACCTCGAAGTCATCCTGTATATATTTTGTTTGTACTACCTACTCCATGAAGCCTTTTCTTATTAGTCTAGTTAAAAAAGAATGTCTTCTTCCAGATTCTCCTAATACTTTTTTTTTTCTAAACCTTTAATTAGAGTTTTAGATGTTCTATATGCCTCACTCTTATTTTTATGTATTTTCTGTCTTACTCCTCAGACTGAAAAATTCTTTTTTGGACAGCATCTGTACTATTTTATGTATGTATCTCCTGTGCCAAAGCCAGTGTCTTCCCTGGAGTAAATAGACAGTGCTTCCTCAGTTCTACCTCTCAGAATTTTTATCTTGTATCTATATTTAGCTTGAATGACACATCCTTTGTAAACCCATCCCTGGTGTACTCAGTTATTAATTCTCTTTCTTTTCTCAGTTACCTCTTACTTTTAAAAATCTGGGTTCATATATTCTCCTTTCACCTAAGAAAGATGTAAGGCCCTTGTGGTCAGAAAATGTTTGGTTCTTGTCTTTGTATCCCAATACCCAATGCGATGCTGAGGTTCATAATAAGTTATTGATAAGTGTTTCTCACATTAATATTTATTGTGTTGAATACAGATACACACACCTCTCTCTCTCTCTCACTCTCTCTTTCTCTTTTCTTCCCTCTCTCTCCCTCTCTGTGTTAGAGTCCTTATAAGAGAAATGAAGTTTTAAACTCAGACGATGGGGCTCTTATAAACCCTTAAAGGTAAGGAACTATTAATATAATCATGAAAGGGAAATTTTAATTAAACAAATGCCATATTTTAAATCTCTCTCATGTCATCATATCTCAACCCTCCTCCCATCCATCTAAGAAAACTATGTATTAATTATTTCAATACTTCAAGAATCTATAATTTTGGCAGTCTGGGTGGTTTCTTCAGGAAAACAAATAACAACCCCACTATAATTTAGTAGATGGTAATTTAAGAGTTTCTGAAGTTGAAAAATTCAGCATTCTATAGCCACCCCAGAGGTGAGTGTCTCTGAATTTAGGTAGGTTGATCCTTACACCACAGAAAATCTCTCACCAAGACCATCATTTTATGGGTCCTTACAATTTGTCTAGACCTATCCGAAATTTGATTCTACTGACACATATTTGAGGACCTACAAATACCTGTAACATTTTGAAAATACCATAATAAGGTTTTGGAGTAGGACTATAGTAGAGGAAGTTAGGTCCTGAACTTTCAAAATCAACCTATTCACTATTTGACATTGTAGATGAATTAGACTGGAACCTTGCTAAGAAATGAAATATGATAGGAGATTCAGTTATCCTGTACCCCACCGTGAGGTTTAGCCATTGAGCTGAGCAGATAATAAGCCTGTCATCTTCTGCCTCGTTCAGATCACAGCCAAAATATTGTGTTCATTTGTGAGTGCTACATTTTAGACTTTGATATGGGGATAATCCAGAGAGCATCCTTGGACCAAGAGATGGGAAAGACTTCAAGTTCATAATCAATAATGCTCAGTTAAAGGGCTGTAAAGATGTTGAGTATAGAGAAAATGAGACTTGGTGAGAGATATGAAAACTGTCTTCAAGTAGTTGGAAGGCTGGCACTTGGAAGAGGGATTTATAAAAGAAAAAAAAAATCCCTTCAAAAGAGAAACACATCTAGCTCCTAGAACTTAAGGGTGAGTTAGTTAGTTTACCAGGTTCCTTCCTAATAGAGGCAATAAAGGCAACTGAAAAGCAGACCCATTTTAGCCTTGTTCCTATTTTTTTACCAAAGGTTTCATTCTGTGAAAAAGGGATATTCCATGGGTTGGTGGTACATTTGGAAATGTGTGTGGTAGTGGGTGATAGGCAAGAGAGGCAGGGTAGAACCCTCACAACTATCCCCTTAAAGAAGTAAACTCTCATCATGAGGGGAAGGGAGGGACTGAAGTATGTAGCTATCTTCTTTCCCATTCAATATGCTTCAGAATCCAGAAGTTAATTATCTTCTAAATGTGTTGCAGTCCAAGGGACGGAGCACAGTTAGGGGGGAAAATGGGTAGCAATTTAAAAAAGAGGCAAATTTAATTTTGTCATAAAGAACAATTTATTAATAACTAGAACTGATAAAAAGTGAATTGATTTACTCCAAAAGATAGTGGGTTCTCCCTTATTTGGAGGTTTCCAAGAAGAGGCTGCATGACATCTGTGACTGATGGATACTAGAGTGCGGGTGTGGATTGGGTTGGAAGGCCTCAGAGGTCCTTTTCACAATGAAGTTATGAGAAATGCTAAGTCATATTATAAGAAATTAGTCTCACAATGAACCTTAGGGTTGTTTTATGTAATTTCATTGTATAACAACTAAAGGCCTCAATTTATGCATCTTAAACATTGAAAGGGATGAATGAACAGTGTCCAAGTTTTGAGTCAGATCCACAAGTTATCTTCTGATGAATTCATAGATAATTCATGTAGTTTGTTGACAGATACAACAAGCACACACTGCTTCTAAACACTTAACCACAATTCTCTTTATTCCTCTAGTGAAAGTTGTATAAAGATGAATGCTGAGTTTTTCTAATGTCTTCCTCAAACACTTCTTTCTATTTCCATGATATTCTACCCGTCTACTCCTATCTTTTGACTTTACTTATCTCATGAAAACCATTAAGTTATTGCACTGTGAGCAAGCTACATTGACCTCTCAGAGGGACATATACCAGCACAGTAGAAGGCCTCTTCTCCACACATCATAATTCCACCAATAGTTTCACGCCTATTTATGCCAAGAAACATTTTACAAGGGGGCACTAATCCAGACCATTGCCCTCAGAAATGTTTTCAGACATCATAGAGGATTTGATCTTTAATAATAAGCATTTCAGATTAAAATATGGACTTGAGAAGCTACTTAAGAAAGAATAGCAAAGTCATATAGCCTACTCACTGTAGCAAACCTGATGAGATGTCTTAAATCTTTCTACATACCTGCTAACTAATTAATGAATCTTAAAAGGCGTAACTGACAATTCTGAACTGTAAAAATTTAAAAAGACAATTACTTGTTAAGAACTATATAAATGTGTACAACTATTTTGCATCTCATTTGTAGAATACTTGTTTCTAAGAAATTCTCTGAAGAATCAATCTATATCAACTCCTTTTTGTCTATTGAAGCTCATTATAAAAATCAAAGCTACATTCCTCCAGACAGTATGGTCACCAAGATTTAATGAAAACCAAACTTTGAAATCCGGAGTGTTTTTAATGCTGATTTTCTGATAAAGTAATAATATTCAATTTAAGAAGATTGAAGCTAGAAAGCTTTAAAAATACTATTTGTCACAATTTGAGAGTATAAAAGAAAACAACAGTTTAACTTAACAGACTAAATTGGGCTAAAAAAGTTCTTAGCTTCTTCCAGGCCCTGCTCCAGTGATACTGTTGTGTGGTAAAACATAATTCTTTATTGAGTTTTTTGGCTTCTCTTTCCCAGTTCTTCCTGCAAGGTGCTGTTTTATTGTTTGTTTGGGGTTTTATTAAATATATGGATAGAACTGAACTAAAAAATAGAAGATATTGGAGAAAAAGCAGAGATAATAAAAAACAAAGTAGCATGATACATAAAGAAGAAAGCAAAATCACCATGAGACAAAGGTAAAGGGACTTCCTATACAATGAGCTATATATGTGCAGCTCATTATACCGGGAGGCTGATTTAGCATCTCTTGGGATCTCCAATCATGCCCCCAGTTATTTACTTCTAGGCTCCTTGTATTTAAGATATAATCATTTATCTCCGTCAACAAGTCATGCTCCCCATTTCCTCTGAACCTCCTTCAGTGAAGCTAGAATGAAATACTTTATATCATAGCAACATAAAGGACAATTACGTAGGACAGTCAGTAAGGGAAATAACACAGGAAAAAAGTAAAATAGGGAGTACTTCAACAGCCATCTCCCCAAATTATCACTTCTTGAGATTCTAGGACCTGAAGGCCTCAAGTCCACTTATCCTTCTTTCTTGTGATGTTTTTAATGGTGTATTATAGGCTATAAAATACTGAAGTGGTATAACAGAATTACCAATTGAATACTTACTAAAGTCCCAAGGCCTAGAGAAAGGTGCTAGGTCTTGTCCCACAAACACTGCAGTCTCAATGCCTTCTATCGCCATTTCTACCAGAAGCACTGGATTCAGCAGAAGTTAGTCATGTCCCACCTCCTGTTCTCCCTGGCACTTTCCTCTCTTTCATTAGCTTTCTCCAGAGGGTTCCTTGCCAGTGTTTTGAAACTTCCTCCTTGCAATCACACATTACCCAATGGCTGGTGAGATTTTCATGTTGCGAAATCTACCATAAGCTTTCAGGGAACGTAGTTAAGTGATATAGTGGGTAAAATGGGAGAGGCCTTGAATCAGGAAAACTCATCTAATTGAGTTCAAATCTGATCTCAGAAACTTATGAACTATGTGATCCTGGGCAAGTCACTTAACCCTGCTTGCTTTGGTTCCTCATCTGTTAAACGAATTGGAGAAAGAAGTGGCAAACCATTCCATTATCTGTGCCAAAATGCCAAATGGGGTCATGAAAAGTTGGACACAACTGAAAAATGACTGAACAGTGTCCCAAAAGGACATGATTCCGTTATACTGGCCATTTGGAACTTGTTAGAAAACAGGACTAGGAAGCAAATGTTTCCATTCACAGATAAGTATGGGTAGATTAAGAACTACTTAACTTCGACATGGTATTGTCAACAATGCTAACCTGTTGTTTTTTTAATGAGGTTTTTTTTTTTTTTTAATTAATGAGACCATTTTAAGAATGTGTTTTGAAGAAATGTTTTTCTGGGGAAGGGGGTTGGGCAAAAAAAAAAGAGAGAGACACTCAAGCTTTATAAATATTTTAGAAAGGGTCAAAAACTGAAATCCATCAATTTTTGGACAGCCAAAAATTTCACCCAGTTCCTAAGCCGTAGTCTTGTTAATGGAAACATTTGCCTAAAAAACAATTTACCATTCTAATTGTATTAAAACAAGCACTCGATTAAAACCAGCATTTCTACTTAGGAGATGTTTGCCTGGGAATAAACTGTTTGTCATTGAAGCAAATGAAAACTCAGTTACTAAAATAAACACATTGGTGATAATGGGGACTTACAAACCCCTATTTCAATTATTGGTAGCCCATATACACACATTTCTGTATGTGGGAGAAATAAGGTTGTGTTAAATGTGCAAATAAAATTTTCACTTTATTATTATTAATCCCAATTGGGTACTAGCTGGACAAATAGGAGAAGTCTCCTATTACTTCTCCAGTTCACTCACCACCCAGGTCTAGAGAGACTAGCAGGAGGTGATGCTATGATCAGGCCTTTCCCCCTAAATCTTTCCATAAGTATCCCTTTCTCCTTTTCCCTTGTTGACTATATGGTGGCATATCCACGCCTACCTTCATGAGAGGGAATCATAGGTCCTTATTCCCCTCTGAGCCTCAGATCATCTCTCTACTCAACATCTCAGTGGTGGTAGTTGCTACTGAAATGTGACCACATGTTCTGAGTGGAGAGTCAGCAACTAGAATCTTAATGGTAACATGGAAGACCATTGAGACTTACCATCTTCATGTAGATGGTAAACTCTTATATGAGTTAATCAGTCAATAAGTATTTATTAGGTAGGCATTTCCTATGTGCCAGGCACTATTGAAAAGCTTTGGAGATGCTAAGAAAGGGAAGAAAAATTTCTACTTTCTAGGAGATCACAGTCTAATAAGATAATCAAATGTATTGTGTACGCACATATGTGTCTGTGAGCATATATGTGTGTGTGTGTGTGTGTGAGAGAGAGAGAGAGAAAGAGATAGAAAGAGAGAGAGAGAGAGAAAGAAAGGGAGAGAAAAGGAGGAAGAGAGAGGAGAGAGAGAGACAGAGAAGGAGAAGATGGAGGGTCATCTCAGAAGGGAAGGAGGCACTAATAGGTGTCATGACTAGGAAAAGATTCATATAGAAAGTTGGAACTGAGCTGAATTTTGACAGAAACCAGGGAAAGTAGGAGGCAAAAGTAAGCAAGTAAGGAACAGCCAGTTCAAAGGCTGAAAAAGAAAAGATAGAATGTCATGTCACAGTCCTGAATTAAAATGTGAGCTTCTGGAGAGAAGGAACTATTTTTACATTTCTAATGGCATCCCCAGGAATGAGAACAGATATTGGCATTTAGAAAGTGCTTAATAAATCTTTTTTTTATTCATTCATTCACTTATTGAAAGAAATAAAATTATAGTGATATATTTCTAGAACAATTTCTCCCAAGAAAATCAATAATTTTTTTCTAATGTACTGTGGCTTCATAGTGTGCAAACTCAAGCATTATCTGAAGCTCTTATTGCCTCTTCTCCTTTACCCTGGTATAAAAGATTTAATCTAGAATTAATGATGCTTACCTATATGATGTAGAAAAGGTCTTCATGGTCCCTGCTGATGAGGACTTTTCCCTGGTATAGAAGACATTTCATTAACAGTTCCTTGCCTTGTTCAACACTAATTCAATACTGATGATTGATTGATTTCTAGTCAGCTCATACATTGGACTATCTACTTAGACGTGGCCCCTTTTTGTTGTTGTTGAGTTGTTTCAGTTTTGTCTGACACTTCATGATCCCATTTGGGGTTTTCTTGGCAGAGATCTTGGAGTGGTTTGCCATTTCCTTCTCCACCTCATTTGACAGATGAGGAAACTGAGGCAAACAGGATTAAATGACTCGCCTAGGGTCTGAGGCCAGATTTGAACTCATAAAGAAGAATGTTCTGCGCTCCAGGTCTGGCACTCTGTACACCATAGTGCCACCTAGCTGTCACTGTCTGGTCTTAAGAACTAGGAATGACAACGAACTGTATACATTCCATTTCTTAACAATTTTGAGATTATTTTTCTTTTGATGATACTCTGATATTTCAGTGAATTTGTGATTGTATTGGTTTGGATAACCCTTTAATATTAAAGATCATGACCCCTCTTTGCATGTTCATCCTGTGTAGCTCTGGTCCATATATATACCCCAACAAATCTTCTACTGAACACTTACGCTAAGGGCTTACCTTGTATCCTCTTCACCTTAAATGGATATTAATGCAGCACAAAGATATCCAATGATAATTCTTCCTTTTTATTATATATCTATTTGATTCTAAGATATATCTATGTATCTATGTATCTATCTTAGAACAAGATACATATATCTCTTTATCTGGGTGGGGAAGAGTACCTGGTGTGAGGGATTCTTGTTCCATGGAGTCATGAAGTTGAAACCAAAAAGAGCTGCAGATGAAAAGTGGAGTGTATGTGTGTGTATGTGTGTATATATATGTACACACACACACATACCATACAGTTATTTGATGATTTTCTTTAGTATAAAAAAAGTAATATGATTTTCTTCATTATTTAGTAGAATATCTTCTACATAGCAGATGCTGAGTAAATGTAAATGAATGACTCAGTGCTGGATTATAGTAAATCAGAATTTCGATTCTATGGATGATTGATTTTTCAACTGTTTTGCTATAAGAGAGTTTTCTAATTTTAATTCAATCAAGACAATCAGGTTATTGAGTAACTAAGTGAATATTCTTATGTGCTAAAAGTTCATGTTCAAGAACATCTAAAGGCTTGGTTCTTATGAAGTCATCTTTTAAGTTAACAACAACAAAACTGGATCTTTCAATGATTACTCGATTACAACAAATTCACACCAGGATCTTCTGTTGTTCAACACTGTAAATTTTTGACACCCCTTCCCCCAATGCCATTTTTACTTTTAGTTCAAACTGGAGTTAATTATCTGTAAAAGATGAATTGAGGTTGTACATTAAAAATTAGGAAATAAAGTCGAAGTTAGTATGCTAGCTAGAAAACATGGAAGTAGCAATTAAGATAGATTTCCTGATTGAAGTTGAAACATAAAATTAAAAGGGCATTAACTAAAATAACCGTCTTCTCTCTGTGTCTTCCAGAGCATAGTTATCATAATGTCAGTGTGCTCTTTCACAAAATGAGATGTCTGGCAGCTGACTGAGCAAATGTCTCAGCTGGAATAATAAGAAAAGACTCCAGAGCCCATAGTGAGAAACTGTATTGTGCTCATCTTGCTCATCCTTGAAAAGTATTTGTGAAATATTTCCGCATGTATTATTTTGCTCAGTAGTATATGGAAACAGTTACATTGAGAAAGACCCTATTTGCTAGAAAATTAAAAACTAAAGCCATACTGATGTGAACTGACAGAAAGTTTTAACTAGTGATTTTTGGTGCCTGGGGCAAGCAGCATTAAACTAACTTTTAAACTAACCAAGGGAGGGTGGGGGAAAACTATATATACATAGACACATACATATTACATAATACATATATGTGTATATATATAATACATACATATGTATATTCCATACAAGAGGGGAAAAATTGGGCAGACATAAGCTTGGGAGAAGCTTTCAGAGGGGGCACTATTCTGAGGTGGGGGATAGAGACCAGTGATGTACACCATGGGAAGAAAGTTTGCCAACTGATAGATTCCTAGTTTAATGATTCCTAGTTTTATACTGCAGAAGTGAAAATGCTGTCAAAATAGCAATATTTAAAATTGTACAATCTATAAAATTTTGTCCCTTCTAAATTTCAGTACACTGGAAAAAAGCTCCAATTCAAACCCAGTTCTGGCTCTAGACCCACACATTTAAAAGAGAAAAATAAAAAAATACTTGAATATACATGTAAAGCCTGTATGGTATACCCAATATAAGTGTATTATAGTAGTGGTCACAGTGGTAAATGAAGAAATGGGAAGAGAACCCAGGAGTGTAGGCTCCAGAGATTCATGATTATACTATGTAGGGCACATCATACTTATTACATCAGTTTCAATGAAGTGTTTCTGTTAAAGCCATGTGTAATAACATAGATAAATTACTGGATGTGGAGTCATGATGACCTTGGTTAAAATTCCATCTCAGATTATTTTTGTGACAATGGCCAAGTCATTTAACCTCAACCTCATCTGTACAGATGTGTTCACATCTGGAAAATGTGGGGGGTTAAACTAGACGAACTTTAAAAGTCTGTTCTAGCTCTACATTTATAATCTGGGGTTGGGTGGGGACAAAATTCATCATCATTATTCTCTCATTAGAGTACCAATGCATGCCGGTAAAAATATGTAATATTATGGAATTTTGGTTAAGCATTTGGGAAAGAATGAATGGAAAAGGCCACAAATGCATGCTGCTGAATCTACAGAATGAGTCATTCCCTAGACAACATAGTTATTTCACTTTGACATGTCATAGACCAAGTATAAGAAAAAGAGTTTCATTTGTTTTGACCTATGGGTCTGTCTGAATTCTGGAAACATTTTCTGTCATTCTGGTGATGTCTAGCTTCAAAGGGTAATGTCTAGTAGTAATAGAGAATTATGATCTGACATTAATGAGAGGGATGGCCTGGTCAAATACAACTAGGTCCTAATAGTATGTATAATAAATCCCCTAAAGTGGGATTTAGAATTCACCTTGTTCAAAGTTATAATTATGTAAAACAAGGTCATTGATTCTAGCTCAATAGAAATATTTAATGACAATTCAAATAATGCCATTGCCTTAGAGATTCACTATTTGCACTAATCGGGACCTAGCTGTACCCTTTCTGAATTTTAGATGATATGCATTTAAGACAGAAAATTTTGAAGAGAAAGCTATCTGCATATTGAACTTAGGGTCAGATGACCTGCATTACCAAATCCTAGGTCTGCTAATGAGTACTTTTGTAATTCTCAGAAAAGGATTGGATTTTTCTCTGACTCAGTTTGCTCCTCTGAAAAAAAGAGGACCTCCTGGGTCCTATTTAAACCCAGTGTCTAACTAGGTATTGCTTGGCTGAGGCCACAGGGGCTGGTGACTATCCTTGACCTTTCCTTGCACTTTAGTCAGTGTTTTGATGTGGTGAGGTCAGACCTCTCAAAAAGGGAAGTAAGTTCCCAGTTCTCACAGTCACTAGTTCTTAACTACAGTCCTTCCCTTCATTCCAGGGACAATTATCCTTTTCCCTCTTGTTTCAGATTTCCCCAAAATGTGGAGAAGAGGGAGTCAAAGAAGTGCCCAATGCATTCTCTGAATCAGGTATGGGATGGGTCACATGATAAATTGAATCATTAACTAAATGACTTAAACAGGACTCAGAAAGTCAACTGGTAGCCTGGTTACACTCTACTGGGTATGAGGGATGGCTGACTATAAATTTCATCAGACACAATACAGTTTGGTAATGCTTCTAATCCATCATTTCATGTTTCTTATCTACTGAGTATGGTCCAGTCAAGGACCAAACATGAGCAGAACCTGCCTCCATGTCAAAGCTCATTCTTCATGTAGAGCTTATATTAGATTGCGCACTGTCTCGGGGTGGGGGGAAGGGAGCGAGGGGGAGAAAATTTGGAACTCAAACTTTCATGGAAGTGAATGTTGAAAACTAAAAATCAATCAATATTTTTATTTTATTTTTTAACATTTATTTTATTTTATTTTATTTTTTAATTGATTTGTTTATTCACTTTTAGTTTATAAGATTCAGTTCCAGAATCCCTTGAGTTTCAAATTTTCTCCCCTCCCTCCCCCCCCCTCCACCATGGCAGCATGCAATCAAGTGTAGGATCTGCAAGTACTTTCACATTGGACATTAGTCTGGTTGTATAGAAGGGTTATAACCGATGGAGTGAACAGTGGGAAAAAAAGAAACAAATCCAAACCTGGAAAAGAATGATAGCATGCAGATTGCTTCAGTCTCCATTTAAACTCTAGTCTTTCTGGATCTTTCTCTGAATGCAGGTATCTCCTTCCATCCTGAGACTTGTAGAGTTGTCTTATAACTGTGCGTTGCTGAGAAGAGTCCAGTTTATCAAGGTTGGTTGTCACATATCCGATGTGTCTGTGATTGTATACAAATTTTTCCTGGTTCTGCTCTTCTCACTTAGCATCGGTTTGTATAAGCCTCTCCAGGTGAATATGAAGAGCGTCTCCTCCCCATTTCTTATAGCACAATAGTATTCCATTACATTCATATACCACAGCTTGTTTAGCCATTCCCCAACTGATGGGCATCCCTTAATTTCCAGTGTTTTGCCACCACAAAGAGAGCTGCAATAAGGAAAAGCTTATTCTTTTTTTTGATGCCAACCTGCTGCTATTGCAATCACAACTGACCAATCTACTTGACAATGAACTTGCTGCCTCAATAAGCTTTCAGGTCCTCAATACTTTCTGAAACTTACAAGATCTCCTGGTCTTGTCCATCTTGAGGTTGCTGCCAAATCACATGGTTCAGTAAGAAAACAGTAGGAGAAAAGAAGTAACTCCATACCAGGCATAGGGTTGCCTGGGTAGAGAATGTACTCAGGACACTGTATGACTGCATGGGGTTAGATAGAGGCTAAGGCTTTTGCCATTCTCTCCACCCTACCTCCCCCATAAGTCTGAGAACAGTCTACTCAATATGATCCAGAAAAGAAAAGCAGCCATCTGATTTTTGGCTCAGCAACCCATGGGGGACTCAAACCAGTGTTGAGTCATACTTAGCTGGAAGCAAGCACTCTCAAGTTTCCCTGTGGTCACCAAAAATGGGGATTGAGTATGCTTCCAAAAGGGGGGGGGGGTAAAGGCACCCGATTCAGTTTGAGCTCCGTTAAGTTTCATTTAATCCCTGGAATCTTTTATTTTCTCTACGTGTATCTTATAGTACACAATACCACTCCTATCCCTTAACCATGCCCACATTGCTTGTAAAAATTGTAATGGGAATACCAAAATGAGAAATTATGTGACCACTGGATAATCTACCTTTAAATTTACCTTAACAAATTAAGGATTTTCTGGCCATTCTTTGGCTATGATTAGGGAAATCAGAAGAAATACTATTCTTAAGAGATAGCCCCTATCACCTGAGAAAATAAGATCTTTTTCTTAAAGATTATAAAATCTTTTTTTGTTTTTGTTAAATAATTAACTTTGTTTAAACATCCTTGCTTTTTATAAAAACTGTTTGTACTTTAAAAAAGACAGTTTGCTCAATAATCAACCTAGCTTTAACTGGATGGAGTTAATTGAAATCAGCTGGGCCAGTGGCTTCATCCATACACACATCTCCTATAAAAATGGCAGCTCAGAGGCTACATGTTTAATCTCCCCCTAGAAGCAGAGAGAAGACTCATCCAGAGATCTCTAAATAGATCTGATTAAGAATGAAGAACCATGGAATTTTTTGTTTAATTGTTTATGTCAAGAACAGAATGTCAGGAAGGGCTGAAAATAGGGGTATACTGGCAGATGTTTAACACTTTGTTTAGAGGATACATTTTTTAAAGTTTAATTTGCATTATTAACATCCTCTCTATCACTTTACCAAGTCTCTAGTCTATCAACAAAACAATAAGTCAATCACTGATTCGGTGTATTTGCTGATTTCAGAGGTATGAATAGTCACACCAAAATTTTCCAATCCACTAATTGTTCTAGCTGACTTCCACGCACCCTTAACTGAAGAAGGATCTCAGAGGTCATCTAACTGAATCCTCATGTGCAAAGACAGTGTAATTAGTGTTGTTTTATGAGTTTATGTATAGATGGGAAGTTCAGATGGGATACGCATGAGGGAAAAAAACCACCTGCGCTATTAGGCATTGTATGGTGAATGTTATGAAAGGTGTCTCAATAATGCTTATCTTTGCATAATTACAGTTGTATCTCATCTACCTACTGTAGCTAATAGATAGACCTACAATGCTTATGTCACAGGGTTATTGTGAGGATCAGATGAAATCAGGCATTTAAAGAAAGTTGTCAACTGCATAGATATTAGTAATTATCATTAATATAGCAGTTATCAATCCCAGTGCTATGTATATAATAAAAGAAATAAACTCTAGTGACTCCCTATTAACTTCAGGATCAACTATAAAATCCTATTTAGCTTTTAAAGGCCTTTATGACCGGATCTTTTCCTACCTTTCCAGGTCTTCTTACTCCTTTCTCCCCTCCAATTATCCTTCAATCCTGTGGCCTGGGCCTCCTTAATCTTCTTCAAACAAGACATGTTATTGCCTAATTCCAGGATTCTTTACTGCCTGTCCTCCATGATTGACATTTTCTCCCTCCTCATCTCTGTCTCCTGGCTTCCTTCAGATCTTAGTTAGTCTCACTTTCTGCAAGTTGCGTATCCCCAGTCCTCCTTAATATTAACGCCTTTTTCCCCCTGAGACTATCCCCATTTTATCCTGGATATGTCTTGTTGTACATACTTATATATACATGCACACACATTCTACATACATACTTCTAATTAGTGCATAGAATGCCATCTCTCCCATCATATTTTGAGCTTCTTGAGAGAGGGAGTTTGGGTTTTGTTGTTGATGTTTTTGGCTTTCTTTATATTTCTAGGGCTTAGCATACTGCTTGCAAAGAGTGCTTAATAAATGCACATTGATTTGATCTCAATGTATATACATTTAACTTAATGGAACCTTTATCCCTTTCATTTCTCAGGGTCTCCCCTAGTGTTTCCCTACTGCTGTTAATGGTATGACCAATCTCCTAATCACCTACAACCCATACCTCCAAGTCATCTATGACATTTCTCTTACCCATTCACCATCCATCTCTCATTCAGCTTGATTCCCCTTTCCAAATGTATTTTCCATCTGTCTCTTCTGCAAATACCCTAATCAGGCCCTATTACCTCATGTCTGAACTATTGCACTAACCTCAATCCAGCCTACACACCACTGAGAGATAAATCTTCCTGAAGAACTCTTTTGATCATGTCACTTCCTTGCTCAAAATTTTTTAATGGTTCCACATTGCCTACAGGATGAAATCCAAACTCTTCAACCTCAAGCTTCTACACAGGCTGGCCCAAACTTTTCTTTCCAGCTTTATCTACTCAAAATCTTACATGAAAAATCTACTCTGTTGCTCAATATCCCTTAAAATACACCTTGAATTTTTCTAACTCTATAACTCCCATTCTCCCAGGCTTTCATGGTCTCCCTTTTCCTCTATCATAATCAGATTTTACTTCAAGGCCCAGATAGAATCAAATCTCTTCTGTGAAAAGTTGTTTAAATGTTTCATTCAAAAGTATCCATCCTCTTCTGAAATACTGGAGAAAGAGGAAGATATGGAGTTGGAAAAGCATTCTAGAGCATGAACTAGAAGGCCTGAGTTCCATCTCTGATTCCTCCTTTTATTGGAGATGTGACCCTGGGCAAGTTAGCTCATCTGTAAAGTGAGGAAAATAATTAAGTCCTGTCTGCCTCACATGGCTGTGAAGATGAAAAGCTATACTGTGTTATACAAGTATAAAGCATTATGTATTTATTCATCAAACATTTGTTAAAGGTCTACTATGGGAGACAGAGGGTGTGACATTGTCAAATTTGTGCCTTAGGAAGATCAACATAATAGCTGAGTGGAAAGCAGGGAGACCGAGCAGCAGGTTACTGCAATAGTTCAAGTCTGATGAGGGTGATAAGGGCCTGAACTCAGAATGGAAGGAGTGTGAGAGGAGAGAAGGGGACATATGCAAAAAATGTCATGAGGACAGAATATACAATAGGCAGTTAAAGGTAGAGGGCTCTCCAAGGGAAGATTTTCCTTTTAAATGGAGGTTGAATGAAGCCTTTTTGAGAAAGCTGACTAGCTCTTTAGAAAACTCTAAAGAATAAGATGATTAGAACATTCCTGACATTGTGGTTGTTAACACAGCAATGAATAGAAAAGAAAAAACAAAAACAAAACAGTGATAATTTGGAATTCTCCAAAGGATTGGGATTTTTAAAACAACAGAACAGGCAGCTGTGAATGTTATACGGCGGGATATACGTGGCACTGGGTCAAGGCTGACCAGAATACTTGGGACCAGAAATCTACCTCCCAGGAAAGGTCATGGGAGCATAGGATTTAGATAGAGCTTATAAGGTTTGCCTCATGGATCCCTTTGGTAATCAGATGAAGCTTATGGGATTCCTTCTCAGAATGATGTATTTAAATGCATAAAATAAAATGCATAGGATCACAAGGGAAACCAAGTAAAATACATTATGAAAATGTTTATAAATTTAAAATAACCCTCAAAAAATATTACAAATGTCTTTACATGTAACTGGGGGGAAACAAATTATTATTTAAAAGATGAAAAAAAAAAACTTTTCATGGACCCCAATTAAATATACCTGGTTTGGAGCTTGGTAAGAGATGGTCTGGTCTGGATCTATATGGATCTATCACCTCACTTTTTAGATGAGCCCCAGAGACTTGAAGTGTCTTGCACCAAATCAAACTTACCATAAATAGTAGAGTCAGTATTAGATTAAAATCCCACATCCTCAGATTCCAAACCCAGAGCTGTTTGCATGTTACACCAACCCACTTAGCAGATTCTACAGGTCTAAGCAGAGGAAGGCAAATGATGACAGTTTGCATTTATAAAGCTTTTTTTAGAAGGCAGTCTTCACAACTATCCTGTGAAAAAGGTATTGAAAAAAATACCCATTTTTCAAATGAGGTAATGATTTGGGTATAGCCAAACTGAAAATGAAATAAATGGAGGACTAGAACCCAAAGCCAGGTGTTGTGACTTGAAGTCCAGGGAGGTCACTAAGACAAGATGAAACAAGGAAATGGGTCCAGAACTTAAGGGGCATGAAAAGTCAGCAAGACCCAAACTTCTGAGCAGGGTGAAGTAACTCTGCTGACTGCCTAGCTGAGACATCCTTTCTTCAGCTTTTCCATCTCCAGACTAAAGGACCATAATTTATTTATTTTTTCTTCATAGCTGTATGTGTGTGTGTGTGTGTGTGTGTGTGTGTATGTGTGCGGGTGTGTGTGTTCATTCCATAGACCCCAAGTTTCTTTTTCTTTTATATTTCTCTGAATCTTCTTTGGATTTTTCCTTATCCCTTTTATGATACCAAACAGAGGCATCAACAGTTCATGATCCTATCAATAAAGGGATATTTTCTTATGTGCTGTTTTCCTCTCCCTTGTCAGTTTCTTAGTTATTAATCATTTCAATTTAATACCTTTATTTTAGACTCTGTTGATTTTTTTTTTACTAAGATATGAAAATAACTAGATTGTCTTTTTCTGAGCACTATATGTGTTTTCAACTAATTTCATGGTCGTATATATAACTTGCTCTTCTCTTGGAAAACTTCCATGTTTTACCCTTACAGATCATTCCATTGGCATGTGTCCATGCTTATAAAATGTACCTTGGACTAGAAGAGAAAGTAGGCTAGAATAAGCTAAATGACGGGCAGTTCCAACTTTATTTAAACACGGAATATAACAAGAGGCACCACAGAAAGGAAGGACGGCTCCAGGTGCTTTTTTTTTTCCCTTTTGGAGAAATTTTCCATAAAGAACTGAAAAAATTTAAGAGATTCCACAGTGTTCCAAGTCTTCTGAATTTGTAAGTTTCCTTACTGAGGGTAGAAAGTGGGGAAAAAGAAATGTTCATGAGACAATAAAACTTTCATTTTATACGGATTTAAATACAAGTCAAATATTTTCTTTTATAGGGTGAGGAAACTTTGCCGCCTGGATTAATGAGAACAGTTTTTTTTTTTTGTTTTTTTTTTTCTCAAAGCATGGGAACTATCTGGGTCCCAATTCAGTCAAGGTTGGTAGGGTTGGGGACAGGAACGGAAACTTGTTGGACAATGAGCAAAAAAGGCCTGAATTAGGAATTGAGAGACTCTGAGTTCAAATGCTGACTTTGCCTTGGGCAGGTTACTTCACCTCCATGGGTTTGTTTCTTCATTTTTAAATGGAGGGAGTTGAGTTATTAAAAAAAAAAAAAAACCCTTTCAGATCCTCTGAATTCTGATTCACAAAGGGCCTGCTGAAGTCAAGAAAACTGAAAGTTCCCATCTGACCCACTCACACTGAGACAGAGAGAAGCCAGTCCCTACTAGTGCTCCTTCTTCCCCCTCTCCCCGCTTTATTCACTCTCCCCAGGCATTCAGAATCGCTTCCCTGACTCCAGGCAGATCTGCGTGCTGTGCTACACGTAGCTGCCGCCAGCTCTTTAAATAATGTCCGCAGTGAGCAAATACAACCCAGACACAGGGAATGGAAAGTGAATGGGAGGGAGACAGACAGATGCCCCACACCCACCCACCTACCGACCGCCCAGGCGCGCACCCGGAGAAACTTACACAGACACTTCAGTGTCAGTCCCGGGGCCAATAGCCGGGAGGGAGGAGGTGGAACCGGACGGGGAGGGGGAGGGGAAGGGAGGGGATGGACAGCCCGGGCTCTGACCCCTCCCACCCCCGCCTGGGAAAGTTATAAATTACCCTCCCACAGTGAACCGGGAGGTTGGAAGTTAGCCTTTGCCTGTTGCACCCAGCTACGCTGGGGGAGATATTTCTACCTTTTACGGGCAGGGCTGAGTCATCGGTCTCTACCTACCCGCCCCGTTCCCATATTCTTCACTAACCCATTGCCCCTCTGGGTTCCTGAACCGAGGGGTGGGCAACGCTTGCAACCCGCCTCTCGCACCCCACCCAGAGGCTGAACAGCTGGACTCCAGCAGCTGTCAGACGGGCCGGCGCGCGGACTTGGGGGTGGGGTGGGGTGGAGTGGGGGGATCTTGTCTCGCGAGAAGTACAGCAGAATAGGGGAGTAGGGGGGCGTAGGAGAGCTCCCGGGCTGCTCCGGCTGCTCCTCGCACACCCGAGCTGGACCTCTCTTTCCGGAGGGGCGAAGATGGCGAGAGACAAGCTCAAGCCCCCCATCCTCCTCTTGGCCCTCTCCTTACACCTCGTGAAGCCTTGCGCCACAGCGGAAGACCAGAAGCCGCGTATCATCCCCACAGGTGAGTGCTCCGCACCTTCCCAGGGAGGGGGACATCAGGCACACGCCTCTCCGACCTCCCCAGACTCAGGGGTCTTCCTGACTACTGCTGCAGGTCTGTTTAGAAGGGACCACTCTTCTGGAGGTGGGTGGGATGGGTTTCACCACCCAGGTGATGTCTGCAGTTTTGGAAATCTGACCGACTCCAGATCTTGCAGCAGTAAGTGAAATAACCCAAGTGATGCCTAGCTTTGCCTGGAGGGTTCCATCTGAAGCAGAGCTGGAGACTTTCATTCAGTCTTCTGTCCCCAGGACGCACATGACTCTCTGGTCACTTTCTCCTCTGGCTCCTCTTTCTGCTTTTTTTTTTTTTGTCCAGGGGTAACGTGCTGCAAAACCCCCTTTCTCCCCTTACTGTACGAGCCTCGCCTTGCCCAGAGGACTTAAAACTTGCAGATCAATGGGCTGATTGATGGTGACACATTCCTCCCCGAGCCCCATTCCTCCCCGAGCCCCAGGAAGCAGCCTGTAACACTTACCTCTTGCCAAGAACAACCCTCACCACAGGGCTTGTTTTCTGTTAGGCGGCCTCGCTTCCCACCTCCTAGCCGCCGCGGTTAAGCTCCTGGGGGATCCGGCTGGCTGGAGTGGAGCCTCTCTACCCCTCCTTCCTCCCCCTGACCTTTATTTTATTTCCTTCTTCAAGGCTTGCATTGTAGCTTGCTTTCTTTCTCTCCCCCTTTATCCTCCTCCTCCTCCCTCTCTCTCCCTCTCTCCCTCTCTCCTTTTTCCCCCTTTACCCTTCTCTTTTTCCCTCTAATTTTCTCCCTTTCCCTCCTCGGCCCCCCTACTACTGTCCTTGTTCACAGGAGCTGGATTACAAGCGAAGAGTCCAGTCCAGTGCATGTAAAACAAAACTTTTTGTATTCATCTAGTTTAAAGGGAAGCGCCCAACACATGTTTGTCAAAACACATCCCTGTGCCATTTGTTGGCGATGAGACGTCGGCGAAGTTCCCTGCCTTTTCCGCAGCTCTTTCGAACTCCAACTTTCAACTCTGATCCATTTCTGAAATTAGAGCTCATTTTAAAATACTTCTCAGCTGTACTGATTTTTTTTTTTTTTAATCTGGTAATACTTTCTGACCCACTCTTTTATGGAAGGTAATAAGGGCTCCTGTCTGCTGAAGCAGTCTTTAAACATGGGGAAGGAAATTGCAATTTCAGGGTTGGCTTTAGTGGGTAGTAGGTAGTCTGGGCTAATACATGTTGCAGTCACTTTTTGGTCGTTTGCAAAAGATCCTGAAGACATGAATGAACTAAACTGTTCATTCTTCTACATTCCTGACCCACAGTGCCAGCTTTGTTTGCCCTGAGGGACTCTAGGTTTCCCCTGAGAGCTCCTTGGGTTAAAATACCCCTTCCTCACACCTCCCCCCCCCCCCCCCTTTTGGCGATTGTCTGTGGCAGTTTCTAGCTCGGTTTCAGAATCTCTGATGTCTCCCATAAATCTAAATCGAATTTCCATGTGAAAATATATCAGTGTTAAACTTAAAAAGATTTACAGGTAAATACCTTCAGAATTTCAGATGCAGAATTTTAAATAAACTAGTTTGAAGAGGAATAAACCACTTTACAGAATCTCAAATTTATAACACATTCAAATTCTACTCAATACAACCAATTGGGTATTGTGTGTGTATTATCACCTTTTAAATTCTCTTTACCTGTATATACAGACATGTACATGTATATGTAAATATTTGTAAATAAAGTTAGGTTGAATGTTAACTTTCCAGATATAATGTTCTATGGTTCTATTATACACACACAATGCACATATCTATCTATATATTATATACATGCATATAGACATATATAGAAAGTTTCATATATACACATACCTATGTGTCTATATCTGTGTGTATATATACACATAAACATACATGTGTGTATGTATGTAGATATATACATATATGTACATATATATCTTTTCTCTAATGTTATCCTCTTCTCTCCTCCCCTCTCCCCTTCTATATAATAATTATAACTTACATTTGTGAAGAGCTTTCTATATACTAGGCGCTATGCTAAATCACAACTATTATCTCATTTGGTCCTCACAATAACCCTGGGAGGTAGGTGCCGTTATTCCCCTCCCCTCCCCCCCCACCCCATTTTACAGATGAGGAAACTGAGGCAAAGAGGAGTTAAGTGACTTTCTCAAGCACAGGAGGTCAGGTTTGAACTCAGTTCTTACCAATTCCAGGTGTGAGGTCAGCTCATGTGACTTGATGAATTCCACAGATTCATCCAGATTTTTTAATTTAGGTGTGATAGGTAATTAAATTGCATTGTGTTAGACTATCCAGAGCAAAGGAATTTCAGAGATGAGGGCTTTCCAAAGATGATGAATATATTTAGAACATGTTAAAAGCCTCACAATTGGCAACAATTTATTGAGAAAATTAAATTATGGTTTAGCGTCCAGGAAAAAAAAATGATCATTTCTATAAAGTAGTTTGTAAAAGTAGCCAGTGATAAGAAAAATAGATATTTTATCCATATATGTGTGTATGTGTGTGTGTGTGTGTGTACAGAGAGAGAATTATATTAATAGTTTGACAAACTAATGGAATATAACAAAAATGCACACTAATATAACCTGTAAAAGGTCCATTGTATTCCATTTCCTCCCAGGGCATAATTTTCATAGGTAGTATTTATAAATTCAGTATTTAGCATTATTAGATGCAAGCTAAGTAGTTATATAGATTTATAAACTGTGCCTCTTTTCCTATTCTCTCAAAATGGGATTAACCATGGGTCTTAATATGGATCAGGACCCAAATGGGTGTAATCTTGTCTTTTTCCTTTTTTGACCCCTCAAGCCACTTTCTACCATACTTTAGGCATCACTTATCTGTAAAATAAAGGAGTTGGCTTAGGTGTTCACTTCCAAATATAATGTTCTACATTTCTATATTATCATGAGAAAGATAAAAATAATTTTAAAAGTATACCTTATCCACTGTACCCCCTGTTCTTTTACATGAATTCCATTGTAGAGTCCTCTAACTACTGATTTCAGTGCTGAGTTGCTGACTGATAGAATAGATTTATATTGTACTTAATGAAAGTTTTGTCATTTAATGAAAGATTTACTATTTTTCCTATTGTTTCTAATTCTTTGGTATATTCTCTATTAGAATGAAAAATAGTCTAAACAGGCTAACAGGTTAAATCATCCTGGATTAGAAGTCATTTAAGACTTTGGTTCCAGTCCTATGCCAGACTATTACTAGTTGTGGGACCCAGGGAAAAACATTAATTTTTTCTCAGCCTCAGCTTACTCACCTGTAAAATGTCATTGATAACAACTGTATCACTTTATAGGGTTGTCTTCAAAGAGCAAATGGAAAAATGTATGTAAGGTGCTTTACAAACTTTAACCTACTATGTAAATGTTTGTTATTATGAATTTTATTAATTACCAATGATCATATTTTTCCAGAATTTTTTTATAAGCATGATATAAAAAAAAAAAAAGAATGAGTGTCTGGCACCATTTTATAAAGTGTTTTTCCAGACAGAGTCTTCCAAGCTGACTTTCAGTGGGTCAGGTTCCACTTTCATGGAATTGCTCCCTCCAGACTTTTCTGGAAGAGAGTAGTAGGGGACACACTTATTTCATTCAGACAATGCATTTGAAACGTATCTGTCTCCTATGTCCTGGGTCGCCATGCATGGCTCAGACATCTTCACTGTGTCTCATAAAATCTGGGTAGATGTTTAGAATGATTAAAACAGAAATAGAAAAGAGTTTCAGACATTTCTTTGAAACCAAGTTCATCTGTAAGCTTTGAAATATGATGTAGTATGCTTTAGAACCACAGAACCATACATGTTCATAGTTGGAAGAAATCTTAGAGATCATTGAATCTAACCCCTTTGAGAGGGAAGAAAGGGAAGGCTTGCCCATACCTACTAATGAAAATTGGCTATTCACATTTGAGGGATACAAGGAAAATGTGAGGGCATCTGGGGCCAAGTTTATGTTTCAGTTCAACCACTGTTTGGGTTGATGGCACGCAACCAAGAAGAGGCACTTGGAGTCCTAACTTGCCGGCCCAGGCTTTGTCCACGTCACCATGTTTTACCCTTACACTTTTCTCCCTATGCAGGGTAATACAACATGCCAATGTGCTCTGTCACCCTAAATAAGAAAGATGACTACTCTGGGCTCTGGATATCTAAATTGTTTTGTTGGGGATATGAGAGTGAAAAACATTGAGGACAAATCAAAGACCAAATAGAGTCAAGTTAAGCTTAGGAAAAAAATATCAAAGAGAAGGAAAAGAAATCTACTGGGAGGACAACTCTATTATAGAGAAACTTCACTTGAACTATTATTCTTTAACTTTCTGTTGGTTTTTTTCCCCAGAAAAAGTTGAGTAGCACTGATTGAGACGGTAGCATTCTGGCTCTGGGCAATTAGAAGGCCTGTTTCTCATTTTGGGTTTTTCCAGTGCTTCTGATGACTTTCTGTATTCAAACATAGTGTCTCTGTTTCATCTTCTGAAAGGGAGATTTGACTCAAATTTGCTGTTTACTCAGGTTTCTCTACTTTTCTTCTCATGATTAAAAGGTTGTAAATCACCTTGATCTCTGTGTAAAAGGAGCCTCAAAGTGTTTATGTCTAACGAAAATTGGGTTAATAAGGGCCAGTGTTCTTCAGTTTAGGAAAGAGCAATTAGCACATTTTTTTTTTTTCCAGTTAGGGTCTTTATCATCAACCTCATAATTAGGATGAATTGAGGTCTTTTGAGTCTTTACTAGTCAGAGGTACCTTTTAGTACAAATGTTTCTGAATTTCACATGTATTTAAATCTCTTATTCTTGAATTCATTGCAGGGAAATCGATTCAGTCAGCATGATCTAGGTTAATGAGAACAGTGATCAAAGCACAGGGTCTTGCTTAAGCTAAGTTACCCATCCTTATCCAGAAAACTGCAGACAGGGCCTGGCTTAATGAGCATGTTAATTGTTTTTTCATTTTATCCAATATTAGTCCTTGCTCTGTCCTTCTTTATGATATCCGTCATCACTGTCCTTTGTGTTTGATAACAATACTGTTGTTGTATCTACATTGTGTGGCAGAAGGAAGGTTATTGAATTAATGCTGTTTGTAATTCAAATGATTCATTTGTAGTTGTATATGTTTCTCTTATGTAGTTTTAATGAATTAAATATTTTCTTGCCCCTTTTAGACGCTAAAAGTATTTTAACCATTTAAAACCATTTTAACTAAGCAATTTTCATTTCTAAAAGTCTTTCCTATGTGTTGTTATAGGGATTTTAGAGTAACTTTTGTTTTATATTCTTTTCATATTCATGTATTACATGTTTAAAATAATTCAGACTAAAGAATTTATAGACTTCATCTAGTGAGGTGACTTGGTACAGTAGATAAGAACTTTGAACTTGGATTTAGGAAAACTTGGATTGAATTCCATCTCTGTTGCTTATTATATTTAACTATGAGCAAATCATCGAGCCATAATGATTCTTCACATCCTTACCGTAAATTGGCTCTGATAGTTGTAGAATCTAAGTCACCACAACTGTAAAGCTTCAATGAGATCAGATATGTAAAGTACATTTCATAGGTTAGAGCTTTATACAATATTGGCAATTATTACTACAATAACAAGGATTTTTTCACTTAGTGAAAATCTAGCAGGTTACTCTAATAGTTCTGGACAAGGAATAGTTGATGGTTTTTCTTCTTATTTATGATTAAAATACAAGCTAAGGACAATCTAGCCCTTTTCCTGAATTAGTTTTTTAACTTATATATGTATACATATAAACATACACACATATATATACACACATCATGCATATATACAAATGCATATATGTAGATGTGTGTTTGGGTTTTTTTTTTTTAACAAAGAAGAGTAAAAAAAAAAAAAACAGTTCTTGGGAGAATAATGTATTCCTCTGGGGGAAAAAATTGCTAACAATTTTAGACTGCTATACCATAGTTTCAATTTTAAGGAGTACTTTGTCCATGGATCATTTGTTCAAGAAGAAGAAATCTGAAGATATAAGCTCAGAAGTGCTTTCTAAGGATAGGTGCGGAAGATATGGAAGAAGGGTTGATTCTTAGTATATTTTTACAAGTTGCAAAGCAAAGCACAAATTTCAGTTTTCTTCTTTCTTCTTTGGGTCTTATTATACTTCAAAAGAGGTTAAATGATTCTTAAGTTGTTTCAGACCAATATGATTCATCATCATTGATACATTGATTAAGCAACTTACTATGTGTTAGATACTCAGAATACAGAGAAGCATCACAAGCAATCTGTCCCTCACTCTTTAGAGGAGAGCGATTCTTAACCTGGAGTCATAAACTTGCTTAAAAAAAAATCTTGATGCCTATTTTAGTAAATTGGTTTCCTTTGTAATCTGATATATTTTGTTTTATACATTTAAAAACATTATTCCGAGAAGGGGCTCAGAGGCATCACCAGACTGCCCGAAGGGGCCATGGGATAAAAATGGTTGAGAACTCCTAGTCTAGAGGTTTACAGTTGGGATCTTTCCCAGGGGTAAAGACATTTTGTTTTGATTTTAGTAGAAAATAATGTATTTCGTTAATATTCCCCCCTGCTAGACTGTGAGTTCCGTGAAGACAGGGACTACATTTTGACCATTCTTGTATTTTTACACTGGAATCAAAACAGGATAATACAAAGGCAGAATGATACAGTGGAACAATGATGGTATCAGGGCTTGTAACCTAATCTGTATGACTATGAAAAGATCACTCTTTATTTGCCAGGGTGCCACCATCTCCACGAGTTAGGAGAGTTATGTTTTTGTATTTTTCTTAAAAGGCAATAAAACTGCCCCTCCCTGGGAGCCTGTGGTTACACTGATGTCGGTTCCTGCTCATCCAATGGCATTAAATGGGCCACCCATCTGGAGGTGAGGCCCTGCCTCACTGACCAGATGAGTTTCTGTGTGGAGATTGAAAGGAGGAAGGTGGACAGTATCTACTCAAACTATGTGCTTGGCTAATCTTGCTAAATATCCATCTGTATTATGGCTAAATAAACCTCCTTTTGTTAACTATCCAAGGACCTACCAGTGCCTCATTTCCTAATCAACCTCAACTAATAGGGTACCAGTCAAGCTTGCACTTAACAGTGATCTTGGGCAAATCACCTCATTGCTCTCTGCCTTGGTTTCCTTCTCTGTAAAAATAAATAAGGGGTTTAAGTTCCATAGCTCCCTCTCTCCTTCTATGTTCAGTTTCCATTCAAGCCTAAATTCAATGACTTATGATCTCAGGTGAGAGCCATTTAGGAAGTGGTTGATGATTGAATGACTATTATTGGAAAATGATTTAATTTGCAAAGTCTTTGATGAAGTCAGCAAGCATTTATTAAATGTTTACTATGTGTTAGTCTTTATACTGTGTGTGCATATGCCCACAGAAAAGAAAGACAAGCCCTGCTCTCAAGGAGCTTATATTCTAATGAAGGAAACCACACTCAAAAGGGAGCTGTAGAGGAGTGGGGCAGAGTGTCAGAGACTAGCAGAGGAAGGAAGGCCTAGGCCCTTCCTCAAAATGAAAATTTTGGGAGAAGTTCTTGAGTAGGAGAAGGGGAATGGAGAATGGAAGGATGTTCAGGGTGAGAAGGCTAGAGTGCTGTAGGGGTTGAGGGAATTTCTGGGAGATCAAGGCAACTGAGGTACAGTACAAAATCTGGAGAGTCAGAAGAAATGGATGGATGCATGCGCATGCACACGCACACACACACACGCGCACACACACACACACACACACACACACACACACCCTAATTGAGGTACTGTCAGAACTATGAAGATTTGGCTTTATCACCTCTGAACACATACTGGTTGTAAATCACATCAACTCTTAGTGCTCAAGAATTTTGGGTATTCCCTATAACTTCATAAAAGTTGCAGAAAATGAGCTGATATGGGCAGTAGAAGGCATTGACCAAAAAAAACAAACAACACAACACCACAAAAGCCAATTACTTTATTTAGTATATTTGGAAAAGGCAGTGTTGGGATTATTATAGGATTATCTGTTAGTGATTGTGATATGTAATATATTGTTAAATTTTGGAGATAGATTAGGGGTCCATTATAATTCAACATTATGTACTACCTCAGAACTGAATTCCTTTGCCTGGTTATTTTCTAATTAAGTAATAATTCTAATCATTAGCTATATAGATAGTCTGAATATTTTATCAAAAAAAAGTTTCTCTTGATAATTATTGTACTATGTTAAAAAGTAATGACCCTATTTGAGCATAAGCCTTTGTTGCTAATGCTTATTTTGTTTCCAAATAGGTTAGGTTATTGTATGCATAAATTATCTAAAATGAAATTAAAAAAACAGCTTTTAAAATTCACTTTGTAAAATCTAACAGAAAGCAAGTTAGCCCCATGAGGGAGCATAGACTAAGAAGGAAGTTGGAATGATACTCTCTTCTTTGACAGCTTCTTGCTTCTGAGAGTTCTATCTCCCCTCCTCACCCCCAGGCCTAGTATTTGTTCTGCTGATTCTTTGTAGGTAACTGACTTTGACTGATGGTGCCAGAGTCATACCTGCTATAGAAGGTGGAAGGTCTTTGTGCTGTAGATTGCCAAACACTAATGAAGCAGCATCAAGATTTTGCAGGGGGCAACTTATGTTATCCAGATAGAAACAGTTCTCCATGCAGAATTATAAAATTTACATGAGGTGGTTTGAGGGAAGGAGGAAGAAGGCTTATTTTAAAATGCATTTACTGTAATTAATTTTTAAGAGGGTAGATGCATGGAAAAGATACACATATACACACCCATATATGATATGCATAAGAAAATATTTGTTCATTTATATAAGATAAATTCTGGTGCTGATATCTGATGCTTAGTTTATTAAATATAAAATTATGGGTTGTTAGTTCTCCTTAAGGAATGTTAGAAAATGAAATTGTGACTTGTAATTAAAGACTTTTGGGTTCTAATCCTAGTTCTGACAAGTTACTCTGGGCAACTCATTTAAACTCGTAGCCTTTGTTCTTTTATCTGTGAAAGAGAGATGGTTCTCTGTAATTTTTATTTGTTTACAACATGGACAAATTGACATGATATATGCTTGTTCATTAAATAACCTGTTAGCGTGGGCACAGCAGACCAGACCAGTTGGGGAGTCTTCTAAAAGTATGCTGTTACTATCAGAATTTACCCAATCACAGGAATGTGGCGGCAGACACAGTCAGACCTCAAAAACAAGCACAGAATATGTTATCACTTGGATTGGCAGATTGAAAATTATGATATGATTGCTCTTTGCCTTGTGGTCATACTCACAGCATGTGTCAGGGAAGAATATGAAACCAGATTTTCCTGTTTCCATGATTGCAAGTCAAGTCATCTGTATTCTTTTCTTTCCCTATTTGATGTACTATATTTAATCTTAAAATTGACTTATGTCTTTTATCTTCATTCATTTTAAATTCTCCAAATATGAGAAGGATCTTTCTCATTCCACAAATAAAGTAGAAGTGATTGTATATGATTCTTTCTTCTCTCCCCAACTTTATCTTCTCATAAGGCCTTGCAATTCCTAATATTATGGTGCCATGAATACAGTTGCTTTTCCAATAAAGATTAATTGAACTTCTATATGTAATTAACTAATAGTGTTGCTTTCACTAGTCTGTTCACTAGTAGTTGGGTGGGTGTGAGATTTTCAATTTGCTATTAAAGAGTTGATTGACATGAAAAAAAGTGAGTGTTTTTTAAAAAAAAGAAAGCCTTCCAACACCATTCTAGAGTGGGTATCATTATTTTCTTCTATCTGATTAAATGAAAACTTTAGATGCATTCAGTCTATCTTTAATTAAATAAAAGTTCCAGACCCATGAGCATGTTTGAAGAACAATTTGGAGGATGTTTTAAATGAAAAGTGAGAGACCCTTATGAAAAGCAGTGGAGTTTGTGGGGGAGGGAAGGAGAAAAGTTTGGGGAAGAGGTTAGAATGTTTTCATGCAGTCTTGGAAGAAAATTACTAGCTGTGCTTATGTATCAAGCCAAGGAAAGCTGAACTACAATCATCCAACCCACAGCTCTCCCACCAATGAGGTCAGATGGGATTCTTTGGAAATCTGGCCATCTTTAGGTATCACACAGAGTAAATTGTCTGGGTGGGACTGACATGGCTTCTATAGTTGGATATTGCCAGATTTATTGTTATGGGCAATTTGTCATGAGTCAATATAAAGACTTATTACATTCCTGGTGCTGTGCTAAGCACTAGGGATACCAAAGTAAAAGACAGCCCTTGCCTTCAAGGTGCTTACAATCTAATGAATGAGACAGTGTGCATACTGTGTGACACAGTGAATGGAGTGCTGGGCCTGAAGTCAGAAAGACCTGAATTCTGTTTGATTTTAACCTCTGTTTGCCTCAGTTTCCACATCTGAAAAATGGGGATTTTAATAGCACCTACCTCCCTGGGTTGTTGTAAGAAAGAAACATGTGCCCAGCACTCAGTAGGCATTGTATAAATGTTAGCTATTATTATGCAAACAACTATGTAAAAACAAGCTATATGCAGGATAAATTGGAGATGATCGGTCTGGGGAAGGCGCTCGCAGTAAGGGGGTAGCATGACTGATAAACACCTTGGCAGGCCGTATAATAATGACGATAATTATACCTATACTAGTGAGCATTTTTCGTGGTGTTTTAATGTTTGCAAAATGCTTTACACATGTTAATTAACTCATTTGATCCTCACTACAGCCATGTGAGATAAGTGGTATAATTAGATAAGGAGTCTGAGAGACTGAGAGTTACTCAGAATCACACAGCAAGAAGTGCGTGAGTCAGGATTTGAACTCATGTCTGACTCCAGGCCCTGCTTTCTATCCACCGCATCTCCTTGCTGCCATCCCTTGTGAATACTGACAGTGATGATAGAAGTTGGTTGTTTTTGTCATACTCTGTTAACTGGCTGTAGAAAAGGCACAACTATTACGATGGGAGACAGTGAAAAGGGGATGGAGGAGAGAACCATCTGTCAGGATTTCGTATTAAATCTGAGCAGATGACTTCATTGTCTTGGGAGCTGGGTGCCTGCGTTAGCTTAACTTTGCCTAGGATTAAATGCATAGATCCTTTGTGGATGGGGCTCCTCCACCATGCACAGATGATACTGACAGTGGCCTTTTATCTCAGTATAACAGAGGATACAGACTGGAGAGGTTCACCATCTTATAGGACCGAAGGTGTCGTCTGCTTAGCCAAGAATCAAGAACATCTTTGGTCTTGTCTTTTTTTTTTTTTTTCTTACTAAAGAGACAGTTTTCTTTAAATACCAACAGTCCTATCCTATGTTTATACACAAATTGCCTTGTAGTTCGACAGAAGTCTTTTGAACTGGCATTATGGTATTAAATGAAGCACAGTATGGATATCTTTAACATCATTAGTATCCCCAGTGCTTGGGCTATAGTGGGTGTTTAGCAAATATTTACTGATAGCTGGATGAATGGACTACACCCTGTGGTAGAGGAGCCTTCACTCAAGGCCTCCTCTGAAACCTAATCAGGATGAAGCTGACCCTGAGTTCTTCAGGCTTAGGCCAGGAGAGCGCAAGGTCAGGCTTGGCCTGACAAACTGGAAGGTTTCATCTGTTAACCTTCTAGTTCGCCTCTAAGAAAGAGAGGTGTTGCATTCCCTAATGGAGGAAGAGACAGCATGTTTATGGCTAATCAGAGAACCTTTAATTCTGTGTTCTCTCATCTCCATACATTTGCAGATGCTGTTCTACATGTCTAGTATGGACTTCCTCCTTTATCTTCACCTACTGAAATCCTTCTCTTCTTTGGAAGACCCTCTTACCTAACTCTCCTTTGTGACACCTGCCTGATTTATACCACTCCCAAGATAGAAGTGAGATCTCTTTTCTTGGATCTCTATTCAACATCTCCTATGTAAATTTCATATTTTAATTTATATTCTAGTTATTTGGATTTCTCCCCCCTCCCAATCCCCTCTCATCCCTCTTTCCCCAATTCCTCTTTCTGCTGCTTCCTCCAAGATCATATGGTAAATTCCTTGAGAGTAGGTGATGTATTATTCCATTTGCATAATCATATTCTAACTCAGTACCTTGAACAGATTAGGCACTAAATGTATTTATTGAATTTAGTTACCCATACTTTTTGTTTAATTGAAATATTTTTCTATCACCTTTTGTTTCCTCCAGTTGTACACCGCCTTCTACTCTTACTCCTTCATGCCTCATTGAATATCTCTTCCTTTGATCTCTTCCAGTTGGTATCCTTTGGACTGCATAGTTAAGTACTGGATTATTTAACTCAATTACTCAAAAAAGTTATTAATATATTCCATGTGCAGGAATATCCTTCTGCTTCAATATCAGGCTAAAAACAAAGAGAAATAGCTCAGTAGGATGCTTGCCAATTAATTTCCTGATGGTATGCTATTGTGGACACTATGCTAGATCGTGGGATGGAAAAATTCAGAAATATTCTCTGTTCTTGAGGAGCTTACGATAAGGTTCTGACATCACTGAAAAGAATCCTTAAAACAAAGCAAAAAAAAAAATCGGAGGGCATAAATTTAAGCAAGAAAACCCTTAAATCTTGAGTAATACAGGTAATTTAATAGAGAATTGATTTATTTATGATTTTTACTGGGGTTCAGTGAAGTGAGCCTCGTAATTTAAGGCTGGAGTTACTCTGCCATTTTTCTCTAAATACAAAATTTGTGTATTTTCTTAATTTCCTCAGAACTCAATGCTTACATAAGAAAAGCAGCTGAATCCTCAACCATTTCTTATTTGATGGGCTAAAATCACCCTTGAGAGATGAAGTAATTCAAATTTTTCTAGGCTTTCTGGTATTTATGGAGGTCAGAGATAGTTAAAAGTGTCCAACTCAGACATGGGATAGATTGGTTGCCCAAGCTTTCTGCAAAGCCCTAACTGTGATTTAGTGGGTGAGAAGTACAAGTCACTGGGCTTTCTTGTTAGTTAACATGAGTGGTATTTAAAAGAAGTTAAGACTATTGTGTCACTTCATATAATTTCTCTCTATATATTTAATGTGTTTATTGAAGCCAGAATTCCTATGGTAGCTTGAGTCTGGAGTCATTTCTTACTGTGGAAATTTACGAGTCATTTCATCCTGTTTGCCTCAGTTGCCTCATCTGTAAAATGAGCCAGAGAAGGAAATGGTGAACTTCTCCAGGATTTTGCCAAGAAAATCCAAAAAAGGGAAAAGTAGGACATGACTGAAATGACTCATCAAGAAAGTCTTACTCCATGATATGACTGGGAGCATTCCGATCTTTTTGTTGTTGGGTATTTTGCTACTAATCACTAGCTTATTATGCTACTATTAAATTTAGAGATAAGGAGTGGGCCTGTAATACCATTTTTATATATGAAACTACTGGATGAAGAGGTTCATTTTGTCAGCGAAGACAGTCATGTTTATGACTTGACAGTTTTTGAGCGTAGCTTAGGGCAGAGGTGTCAAACTCCCATGGTAGTGATTACACCATGATTGATTACACCATGATTATCTTAGAAGGAAAGGGGAAGAGAAATATGATCTGGGGAGAGAGAGAAAGGGAAAGGAAGTTGAAGGGAAAATTTTTAAATCTGCAAAGCTCCTGAGTGAAGCTCCAACTATATTAAAATGTAATTGGGAAATGTTTAACAAAATAAGTAAAAATACAATACGACCTAGTTAACATTAATTTGTGGTTTTCTAAGTCAGCAGCCTGCAGAAATTGACACCTTTGACCTGGGATGCTGTGAACTTAAGTGACATGGGTCCTTGTGCAGAAAACAGTACCTTGTATTATTGACTTCGATAACAATTTTACAAAAGATTAATAAATTCTGTTAAAATAAAAGATAAAGAGTATATTATTGAGCTATAATTCAGTGAATAAATTTTTGAGAAGACCTGCGATTTTGGCCCTTGTATTTTGTTTTCTAATAAAACAGTGATAGAAAATGGTTAGTGAAAACATGTATTAGGTTTTGTAAACATCATATATTTTTAAGTTGCTTTCTGACACATGCTAGAAGGACCACGGTCAAGTTGAAAGCTTCTAGCAAGTAGACATAGTGTTTCTATTGTCATTGCTAAGCAGTAGGCATGTGCCATAGATGCCAGATTTGAGAGAGTCAAATTTATATTGAGAGTGAAGATTTAAGAACAAGGCTGGTATTCACAACCTGACAGGATAATCCAACTTAGCCCAGAAACCTGCAGATAGACACTTGAAAAAAGGGAAAAAAAAGTTGTAAATGTTCTTAGGCCCCATGTATTTCTGTAATGTAAACACTTAATAAGTACCTAGTATAATTATAATTGTATGATTTTCTGCACCTGGTTGAGAAGAATTCTGTGCTTGGTGATTTAAGTGCTAATGTAGAATCAGAATTTGAACACAGGTGTTCCAGCTTCCAAGCCCAGCACTCAAGCCTCGATGTCACTCTGCCTCTAGTAAAGGAGATAACATAGACATACTCGTACTTATAATGCAAAATACTCTTATATGAATTCCATAAAAGGTACACATTGTCATGAGATTTTAGAGAAGCAATCAATGTTGGCTAGAGAGAAAGCTGGAAATTAAGCTGGAATTCATTAACCCTAATAGACCAGAGAATTCATTAAGTTCTGTGGAAATCAAACTCAACCATTCCAACTCCAGATGAACAGTACTATCTTAAATCTTTCACCATTGGCTCCCTAAGGATTTGGACTCTGCAAGGCTTTTGGGACAACTGGGCAAAGACAATACAGACCCAGCTTTACAATCAGTTGATCCTTATTTCTTGCAACAATTTTTTCCCAAATCAGCTGCTGACTCTTCTTCCAGATTAGGAGTGACCTAATTGGCAAGAACACACTGACACCAGTATAGATTTACATTACTGAAAATAAGCCAGAGGAATGAGAATTTTATGTTATGAACATTTGGTTTAAATAGATTTTGTTTAGAGGCACTCCCAATCCCTTCTCCCCCTTTCTGTAAAACAGGGATAGAGTCCTGAGTAAGTAGTTTTGCTGACTCGGGGAGAAATAAACAGTGTTTTCATGACCTCAAACTACTCAATGGGATTAGAAGCCCAGACACATTTTGTGGAGTCTGGCAGAGACTGGGGGTCTACACATGGAAAAACTCAGTTATTTAATGGATGGGCACTTAGATCAGAGTAAATCTGGATCTTGGAGATTAGTTCCCAGGGAAAGAAACTACTTAGAAAAGATAGCATCTTTAAATTTTTGAATCTTTACAACTCTTGCTGGGGCTGTCCTTTCATAAAGAAATGTCTATGGGTAAGTGCTTTAATGGTATGGTCATGCAACTTTCCTTTACTATCTTCTTTCTTTAGGTTAAACATTTATTGCTCGTTGTCATTCTCTGATTTTGGTTTTAGAGGTGATATCTTCAAATTCTTAAGATTATGGTTTTAGAAGTAGCAGGGACCTTCGAGGTCATCTAGTCTAGAAGTTATCAACCTGGGGTCCTTTATCTTGTTTTAGATATATTTTGATGACTACTTTAAATTTAAGTTATTATTTTTAAATCAAGCAAAAATATGCCTCCTCTCCCTTCCGCCCTTGCTTCCCAGTTGAAACAAAGAAAAATAAAACCCCTGTTCTTGTGATGCTTTTCACTTCATTCTGTATCAGTTCATGTAAAACTTCCCAGGTTTCTCTAAAACTCTCCTCATCATCATTTCTTATAGAGTAATAGTATTCTATCACATTTATATACCATAAGTTGTTTAGCCATTTCCCAATTGATTGGTATCTCATTAGGTTTTCATTCCTTACTACATCAAGGAGAGCTGTAAATATTTTTGTATGTTCATAGAGAGAATTTGTTTTTTTTTAGGACCAATCCCTCCCTTAATTTCCCTCTAATTTCTTTTTTTTTTTCCTTCTTGAACCCTTTCCTTCCTATTGCCTTGTTGAGTGGTGTATTTATCTACCAAACTCTGTGTGTGTGTGTGTGTGTGTGTGTGTGTGTGTGTGTATTCCTTTCTTTAACCAATTTAAAGGAAAGGGCTGTTCAAGTTTCAGCTGTCCTCTCCTCCCTTTGTTTACACTTTTGCTTGTTCAACCCTGATTGTATATGATAATTTCCCTTCAACTTCCTTTCCCTTTCTCTCTCTCCCCAGATCATATTTCTCTTCCCCTTTCCTTCTAAGATAATCATGGTATAATCACTCACAGATCATTTATCCAATTAGACTTCTTCTCTGACTCCTGGTAATGATAGAGTTTAGAGGGGATATGTATCATCTTACCATATTTGAATTAATGAGTTTATTCTTATTTAGTCTTCTCACTGTTAGTTCATATACATCTTTTTAAAAGAAAATTCTCTTAACTCCTATATTTATACTTGCAAGTTTCCATACAGCTCTGGACTTTTCATCTAGAATGCTTGGAAGTTCCCAATTTCATTAAATGTTGAGTTCCCCGGCCAACGATTATTCTTTGTATGCCTGGGTAAATTATTTTTAGCTATAATCCTATTTCCTTTAGCTCCTGGAATATTGTACTTCAAACTCTCCTTTCCTTTATGGTGATAGCTGCTAAATCATATGTAATCCTGACTAGCTCCTAGTTACTTGAATTATTTCTTTATGAATTGTTTCAGTGTTTTCTTCTTCAATTTGCAAACTCTGGATTTTGGCTGGGATATTTCTGAGAGTTTTCATTTTGGTGTATCTTTTAGGAAGTTATTATTGAATTTGTTTTCTTTCCATTTTGCCCTTTTGTTCTGAGAGATCTGAACATTTCTTTTTAAGACTCTTGAAATATGTCTAGGTTCTTTTTTGTTTTCCTTTGTCATGGTTTTCATGGAATCTGAGTCTTAATTTTTTTTCCCCTTAATTTGTTTTCAATTCAGTTGTTTTTGCTGAGATACCTTACATTTAATTTTAATTTTTTTTAATTTTTGATTTTGTTTTAATATTTCTTGTCTCATGGAATCATCATCTGTTCTAATTTTCAGAGGGTTTGTTGCTTGGGCAAGGTTTTATGTCTCTTGTGCCAATATTTTAATTTTTGTTCCATTTATTTCCTAAGTATAGCTGACTGGCGTCTCAAGGTTACATATCTAGCCACCTCACTAGTTCGGGAAGAAATAGCTGAGAACTAGAAAGTAAGTTAAGAAACAGAAGCCTTTATGCTCCCAATTTGGATATAACAAAATTAAAGGAAAAGCTTATCAGGCACTCATCTCATCTACCCCCTTTTAACCCTTGTTAGTTAATGACAGAGCTGCTATTTGACACCCATTCTGGCATCTTACATGACATCTCCAAGCTCCAGTGTGAATCTGGTATTAAGTGCTCCCTTCGTCAAGGTCAGGGTCACACTCCTTCCATAGTGTTCACAAGACATGTCTGTCTGCCTCTCTATGCCAGGCTGGGCTGGAAATAGTGCCCCTTTTCAAATTATTCTTGGATATCTCCATTAGAAATTTGGGTGGTGCATTTTCTAAATCTGTTTTCAGGAGTTAGGGAGGGAGGAGGAGTTATTGCACTTCTTGCTACTTGCCATCTTGGCTCCAAGACTTATATTCCAGTATAATTTGTTTTCTTTGCTTTATGTATTTAAAATATCTATACATATTCTAGGCTTCACTATATTGCTAAAGGGATCTGTGATACAACAAAAGATTACAAATTCCTTATTTAGTCTTCTCACCCCTCATTTTATGAATGAGGAGACAGATTCATGGAAACTAAGTGACTTGGTCAAGGTTCACCCTGGTGGTAAAATGAAAAAAGTGGGATTTGAGCTCTTATATTCTTAAGGCCAAATTTATTGCACTTTCCACTGTCCAATGCTGTATCTCATAAAATCTAATCTGTTGCCTCATTGTGGTATGGATGTGACCCAGAGTTCTTGAAAGGCAACCTCCAACAACGTCTGCCATGATGGAAGGCTTTGAAAAGGGTCCCAATGTCAGACATATCTATTGTCTAAGTACCAAACTTGCCCAGATACTTTAGGCTTATAGCCAGATTGGTTGTAGAGTTGATTAGTTTTTGGGCCACAACAATTTCCAAGTGCTCATAATGAGTTCTAAAAGGGCTTTGATCCCTTTTATTCAAGGGAGTATCACCACAAATGAAATTGTAGGTCCTTGAAGTATTTTGACATTAGCCCATTCATATATTTAGCTATCATTCATTCATCATAAAATTAGGTAAAAATGATCTTGTAAACTCTTATGTATACTATAATTCTACACATATTTGGTTACCTCTGGTTTGCAAAGTTGACACCATAAGAAAGGGCTCCCTTGGCACACCTAGAGAAGGCTAGGGGTTATAGATTCTATGACCCATCACAGACCACATTTTAGTTATAATGTGTATGGGAGTGGGATGGTAGTATATGACCACACATTATTAAGACGCTGGTGACCTTAAACTTTAGAACCAAAAGGCACCCTTAGGCCAGCTAGTCTAACCCCCTCATTTTATGAAGGAAGAAGCTGAGGTTGAGAGCATTTACATGACTTCCACAAGGTTATATAGTTATAACACATGTATAGATAGATACTCATATATAGCTCTTAGAAGCAAACCAAGTCATCAAGAATTTATTAAATGTGTTAAGCACTGGGGATACAAAGAAAGGCAAATCATCTTTTCCCTCCAGGAGCTTAGATTCACTGTCTCCAAAGCTTTATAATAAGAAAGTTTTCTAGGACACGCAGAAGTTAAATAATTTGAACACAGTCACATGACCAATAGCGTTAGAGGTCTTGGATTCCGACTCTGAGGCCTGTTGTCCACTCCATCACACCAACTTATGTTAGCAGTTAGCATTGCACTTTAAGTTAGCTTTAAGATTGGCAAAGTGCCTTGTACAAGCTAACTCATTTGATCTCAACAATCTTATGAATTAGGTGCTATTATTATTTCCATTTTACAGATAGGAAAGGTGAGAAACTGCTTAACCAACTTGTCTAGGAGTCACCCAAAGAGGAAGTGTCCCAGCCAGGATTCAAAATCGGGTCCTACTGACCCCAAGTCTTCACTGTTTGGCCCCTATATTGTGTTGTCTTTCCTTGTCTGTTTTTTTCCCATCCTCTGGGAAAATATTCTTGATTTCTTTACTTCTTATATCATAACCAGCCTCTCCCATGTGTCACCTCTCCATTTCATAAGGTTCCCCATGATGACTTGGTCTGTAAAATTTACGCTTCTATCTCAGCACTCACCTTATTATAATCTCAGGTATTTTATGAAGACTCATTACAAACTTTTAAAGCAATAATGATGATGAAGAAGAAAAAAGCCATTTTAAAGGTTTGCAGAAAAAATTGGAAATTGAGGGGATTCCCATCAGTTGAGAAATGTAGTGTATGAATGTAATGTAATCCTATTGTGTAGCACCTCTTAAACTGTGGCTTGGACTCTATATGGCGTTGTAAAAGTTTGGCAACAGTAAAAAGTTTTTGAATGCACAACAGCCAAAAAGTAGTCAAAAATCAAACATATAATGAATCCAAGGTATTTCTCATTTTTCATTGTGCAATTTCACTATAGCCTTGGTTCTGAACACAAAGCATGCCCTCAGGCCCCACAATGCCAATGGCCAATGGCCAGTGAATGTTGTCAAAACTCAAAAAGGGATGGGGGATAGAAAAAATTTAAGAAGCCCTGCTATAAGAAATGATGAGCACACAGATTTCAGAAAAACCTGTAAAGACTTACATGAACTGATGCACAGTAAAGTAAGCAAAACCAGGAGAACATTGTACAACATTGTGCAAAGATTAGCTGTGATAGACTTAGTTCTTCTTAGCAATACATTGATTTTAGACAATTTCAAGAGATTCATGATGGAAAATGATAACCACATCCAGAGAAAGACCTATGGAGTCTTAATGCAGATTGAAGTGTGCAGTTTTCTCTCTCTCTTTTTTTGTTTGTTTTGTTTTTTCTCTTGGTTTTTCTCTTTTGTTCTGATTCTTCTTTCACAATGTGAATAATGCGGAAATATGATTAATATGATTGTATATGTATAACCTATATCAGATTGCTTGACATCTTGGGAGAGTGAAGGGAAGGGAGAGGGGAAAAAAATGAAACTCAAAATCTTGTAAAAGTGAATGTTGAAAACTATACTAACATGTCATTGAAAAAGTAAAATATTATTAAGTGGGAAAAAATTAAAAAATAAAGGTTTGCAGAGCATTTTCTATACATTATCTCCTAAGAGCCCTATGAAATCACTATTACAGATATGAGTATTTCCATTTTACTAATAGGGAAACAGACTTAGAGAGAATAAGCTACTTAACATAATCATCACCTAGTAAATATCAGAGGCAAGATTTGAACCCAGGATTCTCTTGACTCTAAGTCCACACTTTTAATACAATGATACACTGCCTTCTTGGTAAGAGTAGGTGAGGAATATGTTTTCTTTTAATAATGAATGAAAAAGATCAGAGAACTGAGAAGTGTAGATCAAAACACTGAGAACCTTAGAAGCCTGCTAAAATGATAAAGTAAAAGACCCCTTACAGTTTGAAAACCATTGCACAAATTAAAGCTATACCTCCTGTCTGCACTTTAAGAATTTTTATTCTGAATAAATAATAAATAATAATTTATTCATCTATTTATTTAATTATTTTAATTATTCTGAATACATAATAAAAATAGAATAATATTTTCCAGATTAATTATGATTTTAATGTTGTTTGGAAAAATATGCCCTTTTTCCCATTCCAATAATCAGACCAATATCTTAAGGAAACCTTTAGAATAGCTTTTTAGAATAATGATTGTACCAAACAAGTTTTTCTTTCAAACTATTTTAATTAATTACAGGTTTAGTTATACAATGAGGCTTTAGTTTATTTTTACAGTATAGGTTTTTATATACTACAGCTGCTTGCCAGTTCAAGATTTCATTACTTTTTAAATCAACCATATGTTTCTCTTTCTTCATTTGGTTTGGAATATGCTGGAGAATAGCCTACATTTTCCAGGATATAATCCAGAGAAAAAGGTCATCTGTTCTATAAATTACATGGAGTTAACCCAAAGATGCATGCATTTTTGTATCATAGAGAAAATACCATAGTGAGTAACTACTATAAAGGACTGTTTCTATAACAGACCAATTAAACTGGAGTGGACTGCCTGAACACATCTTGTATGTTTTTACTTCCAGACTGCCCCACACCTAATAGATCCTCAGTACAGTTTACTTGCATCTCAAGGTTACATATCTAGTCTCAACCAGTTTAGACAGGACTGAGAACTAGAAAGTTAAAAAACAGAAGCTTTTGGGCTTCCCAGTTTGGATATCAAGGAATGTAAAGGAGAGCTTATCCAGCTCTCCTCTCATTTATCCCCTATTAACCCTTGGATTTGGACACTATTTTAGCCCATTTGTTTATTTGTTTTCAGTGGGTTTAAAAGCAATAAATTAGAAGATAAGATGAAGCAGGTACATTGACATATTTAGTAAAAACTTTCAGTTGACAATGTGGGAAGATACTGAAAACTATTTAAATTAGAATAAGAAGATTAAAAAGAGCTGGTTTGTATCATTTTGTAGCAGCGGTCCTCAACCTGGACTGCGACCCCTTTGGGCGTGGAACAACCCTTTCACAGAGGTCTCAGGGGTCGCCTAAGACCATCGGAAAACACATATTTCCGATGGTCTTAGGACCTGAGACATGGCTCCTCTATCCACCTCCAGACAAGTCCACCCACATGCAGATATGCCCACATACGAGTATTAAAGGGTCACGGCTTTAGGAAGGTTGAGAACCACTGGAAAGGGATCAATACATCCCAGCAGCCATTACTTCTCTAGCCCTCTGCAGAAGCATGTAAAACTATGGGTAAAGAATTTTGAATTTGGAATCAGACATCCTGAATGTGAATTCTCTCCATCTGCCTTCACTTTTGCAGGCCATTGTTTTCTCACCTGTAGAAAGAAGGGTTTGAGTAAGACCAGAGGTACCAAACACTTGGTAAGCATTGTGGTTGCAATACTCCAGAGTTCTGCCCAATCAGATTAAAATGTGATTAGGAAATACAGTAGACAAGTTAATAGATGGTGTTCTAAATCAATATGCAATTTGCCATAATCCTTATGTACATGAGGAAGGAAAGGAAGGAAAAGAATCAAAGATAATATCAAGCATTTATTCAAGGTGACATCTTTATCTACAGATGTTATCACTTTACCTTCTTTCTTTCCATGTTGAAATGGCTTTTCTGCTACATTGATGACGCAATTGATGTCTTTGAAACACTGAGCTAATCGCTAACAGAGATGCAATCAATAGACATAATATAGTCTCTGACCTCATCGATCAAAAAGCATTTGTTAAGCTCTTATTGTATGCCACTTAGAGGGGCAGGGAGGTGATTCATTGACTAGAGTCCTAAGCTGGACCTGGAGGCAGGAAGATCTGAGTTCAAATATGGCCTCAGACACTTACTAGCTGTGTGACCCTGGGCAAGTCACAAGTCCTATTTACCTCAGTTCCTCATCTGTAAAATGAGGAATCACTAAAGAAGGAAATGGCAAACCACAAAGTCCATGAGGTCACATAGATTCAGACACAACTGAAAGACCGAATCCTAGCTAATGATGGTAGGTAGTGGAAAAACAAAAGCAGAGCCAAAATCACTCCTTTCCTCAAAGTGTTTATTGACTATGTGGAGAAATAGTACATACCCATTCAAGCAAACACAAAGCCTATCAAAGGTAAATTCAAAGTAAGTTGGGGGGGGTGACTTTAATAACTGGAAGAGTCAAGAAATGTCTCTGTTAGAGGCAACCCTTGAGCTGAGCTTTGAAGGGAGCTAAGGATTTAATCTAAGAACAGGGGCAGTGAGGAGGAATACATGATAGGCATGGAAGTACCCTGTGTAAAAGCCCAGAGATTGGAGGTGGGCTATTGTGTGTAATGGACCACAGAGTATATGAGGGGGGAAAGGTATACTGGAGTCAAGTTACAGTTGGCTTTAAATGCCAAACAGAGGCATTCATATTTAACCCACAGAGGGGATTTATCCAGCTGAAGTGGGTAGTTAGGAATTTTTTTTTGAGGGGGGAAGGTGAGGCAATTGGGGTCAAGTGACTTGCCCAAGGTCACACAGCTCGTATGCGAAATGTCTGAGGCTGAATTTGAACTCAGGTCCTCCTGACTCCAGGGCTGGTGCTCTTTTCACTGTGCCACCCAGCTGTCTCAAGTAATCAGCAATCTTATATACTGAAGAAAGGTATGAGGACTAGAGAAGACTCCATGAAGTTGGGCAATTAAAATATGTTGGGAACTTTGCACAGAGCCCTTTCAGTTGAAAGTTTGAGGTGTGAAGCAAGAATGCAGGGAAGTGAGAAGGGAGTGAGAAGAGAAGTCTAGAGGCAAGACACAAAGTGTTGACAGGTTTTTGTTTGTTTAATTTTTTAGCTATTTGGCTGGGAAATGGAGGAGGGAAAGAAAAGATTAAATGAAAGGCTTGTTTGTTGTCCTTTTATTATTATTATTATTATTATTATTATTATTATTATTATTATTATTATTATTATTATTTTGCTTGTGTGTTTAAGGGCAGAGAAAACCTAGGCTTGACTCTTGGGTGTTGTAGCCTAGGAGTAGAATAAGATTCTTAACTGAGATAGCAGTATTGTACAATATCACGTCATCAGTGCACTAGAATAGTGAGCAGTTTTTCCTCCCCTTCTTTTCTATTAATGCTTTCTCTGAAATAAGGATGGTGTAAGTGGTAAAGTTCTAGACTGAGATTTGGAATAAATGGGAAGTCTTATACTGTACTTCATAAGAAAAAACAAATTGATGGGGAGGAGCAGGGGGAACACCTAAACACAAAATGATGGAATTATGGCTCAGAAGTTCGTCTGGGAATAAAAAAATCTCAGGGTTTCAGTGGACTTCTGGTTCAAAATAAGTCAACAATGTGAATGGTCAATAAAGCAGGTGCAAATTTTGTCTGAATGTCTTTCAGGACTGAGAAGAGAATCCCATTCCTTTTTGCCCTGCCAGATCATTCTATTCAGTTGTTGTTACCACTTTTTAGGGAAGATATAAAAATAATGGAGAAGTTTATCTTTAGAAGATAATGATGGTAGGAGTGATGTGACATGTACTTTCAAGTGTTAGATATTCTGTTATGTGGAAGATGGATTAGGTTTGTTTTTCTTGGTTCCAGAAGGTTGGAAGTTGGAGTAAAGGATAGAAGTTTAAATGAGGGAACATAAGTAAGGTAACAACACACTCCCATCCTACTACCAACCAAAAACTAACAGTAACACCCTTTCTGATAATTAAAGCTATTAAAAAATCAAATGAGTCCCTTAGGTAGTGGAGGGTGAATACTCTTAAAGGATGTCTTCAGATAAAAACTGGATGTCTGCTTGTCATGTATATTATGGAGAATGGTCTCAGGAAGGTAAAAGTTGGACAAAGATTCCTTATAATTCGGAGATTCTGTGTTTTACATTCCTTTCTCAGCTTTGATATTTAATGAATGATTGGCCTTGGTCAAGTCCCTTCAACTCTTTGTGACTCAGTTTCCTCATTTGTAAAATGAGAGGGTTGGACTAGATAACCTCTAAGAATCTTTCCAAGTCTAAACTGTATCAACATCACACTTTCTTTGATTTCTTAAAGAGGATTTCCTTTGGAGTTACACAGGGTAAGTGTGTAGTATGGTGTATAGTGGTGATTATCAACTTGAAAAATAAAGTAGGGAAACTTTAGGATATTGAGAAGACCAGGCTGAAGGGAAGTAGAGGAACATAGTCCCTCTAACAGTCCGTAGTCTGGTAGAAGTCAGTAAAATAGGAGACTGAGAAAGCCAAACTGAAGATGCTGTGGAGGACTGTGGTCCAGATGATAATCAGAAGGCTAGAAGTCAGTCAAGTCAAGGTAAATAAAATCAAGCATGGTGAGCCAAGGCAAGACTTGGCCATCATGATGTCTGAGCATTCAGCCAATGGTGATCTGGGGAAACAGGCATACTTAGATTCCAATAACCTAGGAAAAATCTTGGGACAACTTGACTTAAGTGCCAGGTCACCTCTTTTTGACCTGTTGGGGACTATATAAATGCTCTACTCCTTTGGGGATCTTGAAGCACCCATTCTTTGCCATGTCCAGGATCTGATGCCAAGCTACCTGTTGTAAAACAATCTCATGCAGACATTTATCTTCACATTTCAGGTTCCTTTGCAGAAGCCCTTTTCTTTAAATGAGAGTATTGGAAATAATATCATCTGAGTTTTCAAATCACAAATGCCTTTTGGGTGCGGAGAATAAGCAATATTGTTTGTGCCTACTTGGATTAGAGCCATGGAACTGTAGTCACTGGGTCAGAGTAATCTCAGCACACTCTCAATTACATCTTGAATACAGATTTCTGGCACACAGTATATGTTCCCTTTCACAGCATCTGGACAGCAGCTGAATTACTATGGCCCACTCAGAGAACTGTTGATTATCACTATTTCCTTTTTCTCTCTGAAAGTTTCTGTCCCTGATCACTTGGAATCCATCAAGTTAAATTCCTCTTCCTATAACAGAGGAAGGTCTTCCCTTTGTTATCAAAATGGAATGCTTGGTCATAGAGCCTTATGAGAATAGGGTTGAATGGACCTTACAGGTCATGTAACCTCCCATCCAGTACAGAAACAAGCTTTATATGATTCCCGATCACTTTTCATCTAGCTTGTACTTTACCGATTCTACCATCTCACAAAACCAACCATTACATTTTTTCTTGGAAAGGCTTTGCTCTTCTAATAATGAAAAGTTCAAATTCTTCCTTTTATAAGGTCTATCCATTAGTCCTAGCTGCACCTTAGAGACTGTTAGTAAGTCAATTAACCTTTGCAGAGCCTATTTCCTTGTCTGCAAAAAGGGAATACAAGTAGTATCTACTTTATGGGGGTATTATGAGAATCCAATACAATAATATGTGCTAGGCATTTTGTAAACCTTAAAGTGCCCCATAAATACCAGCTATTATTCTGGGTATTGTTGTTCTGGGTATTGTTGAAAGAATTCACTTAACACAAATTCAATTTTTTATCTTCAAATATGAAGCCTGTGTATCGTGCCTCACTTCTTCCTATCTTGTCCTGCCTAAACAGTTATTTTCAATGACAGTTTATCGAATGATGGAATTTCCTTACCAATCTAGTCATTCTCCTTTGGATAGATTCATTCTGGAATTGTAACATCCATAAATTAATACAGTATTATATATGTGGTCTGATCGTTTTGGAGTAAGTAGTACTTTCATGTCCCTTATTCTGGACACAAATGAATTATATCTCTTGGACCCTGGCACCCTTGAATGATGCTGAACTTAAATTCATCTTAAATCCATTGATTTTTTTTCATATAACCTATTGTTGTCTTGTCGTCCTTATGCTGTTCACATACTGTTGACTTTTTGACACTGTTTAAAAACTACATTTATTGCCACTAAAGTTCATCTTGTTAGCTCTTGTCCTTTTTATTTTTGGAGAGAGGATTCGAACATTGAGCTCAGACCATGGACTATCAGCCAATGTTCTTTCCCTTTTTATCTACCGAGTGGTAGTATCTTTCTGAAGGTTGCCCATTAGGCAACACTCATCACACTCTTGCCTTGTTTCTTCCTTCCAGGAACCTGCTGCTCATAACTTTTCATGGCTTTGTTTGGTCTAGAATTCAAGGATTTCAGGCTTCCATGCTAACATGGGTGAAAGTTTTCTGAAAACGTAAGAAGAGACTGGGGGCATTTTTGTGTTTTGAATCCTTAATGTAGATTCTCTTTCTCTCTTTCTTTTCAGTGAACTTTCCCCTGAATCTTTTGCTACCTCCCTCTCATCTCTTAGCTAGCCTCTATCCTTGTCTGAGTTTCAGTCGAGATTGCTTTTGAGTAATTCATGTCTTGAATTTCCCTCAGTCATTTCAGAACATAAAATTTATTCTTTTGCCACCCAGATTATATGGCACTAGTTCATTTGCTTCAGTGTTTGACTGACCCATTAATTAGGAAAGCAGCAAGACGAATGAACAAATATTTAAAAGGTCTGAGTTTTAATCTTGCTTCTGTTATCCTCTCCCTGGCCCTCAGATTTCTTCTCTTTAAAATGTGGGGATTGAAATAGATGATCTCTAAGGTTACCAATAGCTTTAAAATTCAATTTATTTTTCTAAATCTTGACTGGGGAGCTTCCAGTGAAGAAACTCCTTTTGCCAGAACAGACTGGAGTTGTAAACATACCAGTGAAATCACAGGTCTGCTCCTCCAGCTCCCATGCTCTTTCCCCCCAAAAAAGAAAAAAAAATCAATCTGTCAGAGGATGTGTATATCTGGCTTTCGCATAGCACCACATACTTTTTCTTTTAAGTCTGTCATATGAGCTCCTCAATTTATCGGTTTTTCTCTTTTACTACATTTGTCAGTGTGTTCCCACAGCTTCTCTTTTTGTAGAATCCCAAGTGAACCAGCTGCCTGGTCCTAGCCACAAACCTTCTCAGAATTGGAAGGGATAGCAAGTCCATACCCTCTAATATATTCTTGAAAAAAGCACACTTTCTATGACATACCTAGTGGTTTTCCATGTTTTGCTTGAAGCCCTGGTGTGTGTGTGTGTGTGTGTGTGTGTGTGTGTGTGTGTGTGTGTGTGTGTGTGTGTACACACACATTATGTGAGGAGAACCTTTCTTATTTCACTCACATTATTCCAAATTATAAAAACCCAGATTCATTTTTTTTAAGGACTGCTGTCTATTTCAGTGTGGCAGAACAAAGGGCAGCTATATTAGCTGGCATACTTAAATGAGTGGTTCTAATTGTTAGTAAGTTTTATTCCTTTCCCTCATACCTCTCTTCTTTCCTTGCTTGTTTCATTCATGGAGGGAGGTACATTCTTTAACGATGCAAATTTAGACCTTTTCTGCACTTATACCCTTAGATTGTTGCCTGGGACTCTTATAGATAAAAAGTGCCTTGCCAAGGGTCACAGAAAAAAAGTGGCAAAGAGAGGATTTGAACCTAGGTATTCTTGACTTGGAGGCTGTGATTCCACAGTGGGTTCTTATTGAAATTGATTAGTTGATTGTCACAATCCTTTACCAAACCATCTAAGACCAAGCTGCTTCATAGGAGACATAGAATCATAGTCATTCTAGACTTAGAGTCCATTGAGGTTTCTGGACTTGTTCTCCCATTGCCTTTAATAGGAAATTAATAGAATATGTTGTTATTGTTTAAGGTTTTCTTGGCAAAGATACTGGAGTGGTTTGCCATTTCCTTCTCTAGCTCATTTTTCAGATGGGAAACTGAGGCAAACAGGAGTAAGTGATTTGCCCAGGGACACATAGCTACTAAGTATCTGAGGCCAGATTTGAACTCAAGAAAATAAGTCTTCCTGATTTCCAACTCCATGCTCTGTCTACAGTATCAGAAATACAGGAAACATTTATGAAGCACAAAGGGGTAGAGACTCTTGGATTTTCTACCTGGAAATGACTGCTTCTTCTCAGCAACTTAGAGGCTGAGGGAGTTGCTTAGAAAATTGGTGAGGCTCAGGGTCTTGTCCCACATTAAGTAAGTCAGAGGTGAGTCAGGAGCCCAAGTGGTCCTGACCCCTGCACCAGCTCTCTACTTCATCATGCTGCATTCTCACCTTTTTTATACAAAACCTAAATTTACCTCTCTCTACTTCCCCTGCTTGTCCCTACTTGAATAAATGAATGAATGAACAGCATTTATTAAGAGATTATTATAGTTGAATGAATGTGCAATGCATATAGACATCTTATATTCTAAATGGGAAGACATAAGAGAGAGTGGGAGTAAAAGGAGGCAGTTGATTCCTGGGCAGTCATAAAGCTAATGAGTAGGATACCAGGATGGTCCATTGATGAGATCCTTGCTGATCACCCAGAAAGATATTCAGAGTAGGAGAAGGGCTGGAGAGTCATCAGCCAGGTGGTAAATGTAGGGTATACGGCTTAGCTCCTCTCAGGCAGAGTTTTTGATAGCCTTTTACTGTGCTCTGAGGCTAAGCCAAAAAAAATCTAAACCTTCTTCCCCACGAGAGCCCTTCAAGTGCTTGGTAACAATTCTGTCACCCTGCCCTGACACATTTCTTTGTTCTTTATAGCTGACTCAAGATGTATGGGAAGTGGGGCACTCCATTAAAAGGAGCAGACAGAGAATGTTAACTTCAGGCCTCACCTGCTTCATTAAACTAGAAACTCCTTGATGGCAGAAGCCATGTTTTATTTCACCATCTTTCAGTGCAGTGTTCTGTACATTCTGTGTGCTCCATATATGTTTGCTTAATTTGTAGTGTGGTAATATTCTGTGGATCTCCTGTTAAAGAACAAGTCTAGAAACCCTAATGGTTTAGAATGGCTGTGCTCCTGTTCCCTGTGAAGCAGCTTTGCTGTAGATGGCTTGGTGATGGGTTGGACCAATCAATAATCAAACATTTATTAAGCACTTACTTTACATCAGGCACTATGCTAAGCACCACGAATACAAAACAAAAACAACAACAACAAAAAAGTCCCTACCCTCAAGGAACTTAAAATCTAATGAGAGAGAGAACATGCAAGCAAATATATACAAAGCAAACTATATGTAGGAAAAAATAGGACTTAATAGAGGGAAAGCACTAGAATTAAGAATCTGAATTGAGAAGGGTTGGAAAAGACTTCCTGCAAAAGATAGGATTTTAGTTGGGACTTAAAGGAAGCTTCGGAAGTCAGTAGGTGGACTTGAGGAGGGAGGACCGCTAGGAAAAAAAGTGCCTGGAGCCATGAGATGGATTGTCTTGTTCATAGGAACAGGCAGGAGGCCAGAATGACTGAATTGAAGAATATAGGTTGGGGAGGAAGGTGTAGGAACATGGGAAAGGTAGGAGAGCACCAGGTTATGAAGGGCTTTGAATTCCAACCAGAGCATTTTGTCTTTTATCTAATAAGGAGTCACTGTAATCTATTTAGTGATTCAGCAATGGACATCCTTGTGCTAAAGAGTCTAAGTTTGGTAGTCTGAACTGGCTTCCCTGCTCTGGGAATGGGAGTGTCTGGACAACTGTCCTAGCAGAAATTCAGTGTGCAGAAAAAGGGAGATGATAATCCTCCTTTACCCATTCCTGTTAAGACAACATTTCAGCACTATGTGCATTCCTAGAAGCAATATTAAAGACTTGGGCTATGTATGGGGCTGGGGGGAAGAGTAGGGACACTTTCACATGAAGAACAGCTGAATCATTTAGGGATATTTACCCTAAAGATGAAACAATTTAATAGAGACATAATAGTCTTCAAATATATGCTGAATTATAATTTGGAAGACAGAGCAGACTTGTTGAACCAGTCTTCTTAGTCATGCAGATTTCTTATTTCACTTGCATTACTCCAAATTGTAAAAACCCAGATGAATCTTTTTTTTTTTAATTTTTATATTTTTCGATTGCAATTCATTTTAGTGCAGCAGAACTAAGGTAAGCTCCATTAGCAGGCAAATACTTAAAGGAGGAGTGAGTGATTCATTAAAATTCTTAATGGATTTCAAATAGGTCATTCTGATACTACTTTAACTTTCAAAGAGATAAAAGGACTGGAAAAAAAAAACCTCATTTCTTGGTTATGATTTGATTTTGACAGCAAAACTAGACTACTGGATCCTGCATGCATACCAGCAGTTGTTTTGCTTTTGAAAACCTTGAATTTTATTAGATTTTTAATGCTACCAAAAGGCGGCAACTAGGTGGTGGCATGGATATGGAGCCAGGAAAGAGCTGAGTTCAAATGTGAGCCCAGATACTTACTAGCTGTATGATCCTAGGCAAATGACTTAAACCTGCTTTTCTCAGTTTTCTCATCTATAAAATGAGCTGGAGAAGGAAATGGCAACTTACTCCAGCCAGCATCTTTGCCAAGAAAAGGGTTAAGTGACTTGCCACAAATATCTGAAGGGAGGAGAACATTCCTGTCATCGCACGGAGCTAAGTTTTTACATTATTTGTTTCCTTTCTATATGACTCATTTTGGAAGATTAGAATAAGATTGTACATTGTATGAAATTATAGCTCCTGGAAATGATTTGTGTTTTCTTCACCTAATCGGAGTGAGGTAGGGATTATCTAAGGATGGGGTCAGAGACTTGTTAGTTGACTCTTGCGTTGGGGGACAAAAGGTTATGAACTAGATTTCCTAGTAAGTTAAATATTACATGTCAACCAGGGCTTTTCCTTGAGATAATATGCAACATTGGGAGGTTCATTTCGTGTTATGATAATGAAGCTGAATAGCTTTATAAATGAAAGCAGATGGCATTGTATAGTGTAATAATAGCCTTCATAAAAATGCTTGTTTTTTTTCCTAAGAATCATGTCTGTTGGTTTACAAAAAAAGAGCAAGACCCCTAATTGCAGTAGAATTCTAGACACTCTGTCAGAGTAACATTTTTTTTTCCTCTGCTTCCTGAGTCATTCGATTGGGTAACATTGTCTAGCCAACATTGCTGTCTCTCTTAGTTATGATGAAATTTTTAATGTCAACCTTGTACTGCAAATGGTAGGTGTAAAAATGTGTCTACTCAATGTCTGTGGTTATAGCTAATTCCCAAGATGTAGGAAATTTTCAATAAGAGATTCATCTAAGTCTAAAATATAATCTACATTCATAGGGTAGAAATTTTCAGTGCCAGACTTTCCAATCAAAACCATATGCTACTTTTACTAGAGAAAATACAATTTTATTCATCCTGAAATTTATATTTAATTTATAAAGAAAAATCAATTATTAATCATTCAATTCAGCAGAGTTCTGTATTGCATTATTTTAGAGTAGTGTTCACATGAAAATATTACTCTACAGTATTTCCTCTAAGCTTGACCATGACTATATGAAGAAAACAGAAATTTTCTTCTGAGTTCTTTTTTTAAAAATGTGTAGTTATCTGAAATGATTCAGTAGAAAAATACTGATTTACACTGAAACTTTGAATAAAATAACATAGTAATTATATTTCAGAGGGAAACAGTTTTTGTCATATTCCATTATATTATTTGAATGTCTGAGTCACTTTTATTTTCTTATGCTTTCAGCATATATGAAAGACCAAATAGAAAAATCTGTTTTAAAGTGGATACAGTGTTGTTGTTAAAATGTGTATGTACATAAGGAAAGACAAGTGTACCTTAGTGGATAGACTCTTGGACCTGGAACCAAGAAGATAAGGTTCAGCTCCTTCCTGTCACACTTACCATAGGTGTCTACATTGGGGAATTCACTGTGTGTCTCAGACAACTCCCTAGCACTAACCCTTCAAATCATTCATTGATAGGCACTTTGGATATACCTTGATGAAGAGATAAAGATGGTTTTTATAGGAGAGTTCCCCACACTGACAAAATCACATATCTTTTTTATGTTAGGGCATATGTCTTTGTGTGTGTGTGTGTGTATGTATGTATGTATGTATGTATGTATTTATGTATGGAATAATTAGGAATTCTTGAAACTGGGGCAAATTCAGATAAGGGAGAGTGGAGGTAGTATCAGTGGGTTGTTTTCCTAGGGCTAGCGGGCCAAAGGACATGGTTTAGTTATAATTCTGTATGTGTATGTATGGATACATGTGGTTTGGGTCATTAAATGGATCTGTGATTTTAGGTACCAATCTAGATCTTAACCTACTAATGACTTAATACATAACTCCTAGGATATTAGTAACCTGGAGTTTTTGAAAGATGACTTGAAGTCTTAACAAGCCTTAGTCTTTCCATATAAATTACACACATGCATACATACATACATGCATGTATGCATGCATACACATATACATTTGTGGAACATATGGATGTGGACATCTATATATGGATCAGTCCTCAATTCCTTTGAGCCCAAGCTGATATGGGCATTCTTATCCTTACTTCCATTCACTTATTTCTCTTTCTTTCTTTCTTTCTTTCTTTCTTTCTTTCTTTCTTTCTGCTTTTTTGTAAGGCAATTGGGGTTAAGTGAGTTGCCTGAGGTCACACGGCTAGTAAGTGTTAAGTGTCTGAGGCTGGATTTGAACTCAGGGCCAGTGCTCTATTCACTGCACCATCTAGCCGCCCCCCACAAACTATTTCTTAAGTGCCTACTATATGCATGGCACTTTGCTAAGAACAATCCATTTCCTTAAGACTCTTACATTGTAGAAGATATAACTTGTAGCTGAGTGAGTAAATACAATGTAATTTGAGGGTGAGAGCATGTTGGAGAGGTGTCATGAAAGGGCTCTTTTAATAGATATAAAGGGGTCTTGGAGAGAAGCTTAGGATTCTAAGAGAATGAGTTAAGAGAAAGGATAGTTAGGCATCAGAGAGAACCAACCAAAAGCATGGAAGCAAGAGACATTACTAACTTCAAAGAACAGTAAGTATAGAAGGTTAACTTGAAGGAGGATTTGAAAGAATGGAAGGATGTCAGTAGGAAGAGCTGACAGGTAATGGTGGAAGGGGCTTTCTTTATGGAATATGACAGTGTTCAGAAAGACACAGAGGTAAGAGTAGGGGACAACACAAAATTGAGAAACAAAGATTATTATGTGACAGTTACATAATAGGGATATAGTTAATTTATAGTATACCAATTACTTAAATATTTTCAGAGCATGTCTGTGTTAGCAGAGGGGATTTGCATTGAGTACACACTGGACTCCAAGACTTACTTGTTGATATACATTGTATGTCTCAGGCATAAGCAGGAAGCATCTGATGGCTTAGCTGCTGTCCAGTGTTGATGACAGGTTTACTTCTTAGAGTGTCCTGTGTGTGGACTGCACTAAAACTCAGAACTTTTCACTTGAAACTCACACGTCATGAATTTTCCCCTTAATCTTATCTTCTTCTATTAAAATTGAAGCATGTATTTTGCCAAAGTAGTAAAATTAAGTTAAACTGTTGTTTACAATTAGAATTTTGTTCACAGTACATTTTCCAGTTTAACACTAACCTTTGCCGTAGTCCAGTTCATAACTCACGGCACTTTGATGACTCTGTTGTGATCTGTAGTCATTTGTAATAAACAGTGAAATAAATGCATTTAGTTTAGCGGCTCAGTACCCCTTCTAATGATGTTTTCTTCTATATTTACAGATAAATTATTAGTCATAACTGTAGCAACCAAAGAAACCGATGGATATCATCGATTTATGCAAGCAGCCAAGTACTTCAATTATACTGTGAAGGTAATGTATTGCCTTTAAATTTATGGGGAACGTTGGAAAACAATGCCTCTAAGATAAAAAAAAAAACAACAAACTGGGAACCAAAGAAAACCATCAGACATTGGTTGTTATTGGTTAATGTATTATCTTTAAAATAATTTCAAGGTACTTAGTAGAGAGTTTTATGCACAGTAACAGCTTAATAATGACTCACTGATTGTAATATTTTGGTTTAGTATTAGAAATTCGGGCTTTGCCATTTGGAGTTTTTATTTGAAATCATTTCTCATACCTGTAGTGATTTCCAGTTTTCCTTTGTTCAAGAGTGCCTTTCCTGGATGTTGCTGCCCTCAGTTTGAATTTCTTTGATGTCGCCCTGCCCCGGTGTTTAGCACCTCCCCTCTCTGTTGCTTTCTTTTGTAATAGTGGCTTCCCCCATTGGATTGTAAGTTCCTTGAGGGCTGGGACGGTCTTTTTTTTGTTTTTGTGTCCCTGGCACTTAATATAGTGTCAGGCACATTTTTGTTAAGTAATTTTGATCATGTTCCACTCTCCATGACTCTATTTGAGGTTTTCTTGGCAAAAATACTAGAGTGGTTTCTCATTTCCTTCTCCAGCTCATTTTACAGATGAGGAAACTGAGGCAAATAGGATTAAGTGACTTGCCCAGGGTTACATGGCTAGTAAGTATCTGAGACCAGATTTGTACTCAAGTTTCTCCTAGTACCAGGGTGAGGACTCTATGTACTCTGCCACCTAGCTGAGATGTATATTGATTATTGACTATAGTTTAGAATTAAGAACATAATTATGCCTTTTATATTATTGTATTTTTAATGTCTTATCTTAATTTTGTTGCAAATGGGCTTTAAAAAGCCACTTGTGGGGAGTCATGTATTCGGATGTATTTATAGGCATAAGACACATGTGCATATGTGCATATGCATGCATGTACATGCACATATGTATTCACACATACACACTCATGTGCGAACATGTGTGTGCACGTATGAATATGTGCATGCCTAAATGCACACACATGTGCGCAATGCACGTAATATATACCTATGCACATGTGTGCACGTGTGTGTGTGTGTGTGTGTGTGTGTGTGTGTGTGTGTGTGTGTGTGATTGATAGGAACGAAACCTGCAATTTTACTGATGTAGGTAACTCCTAGGTTAGGGAAACTCCACAAGTACAGATCATCACTTTTTCTGTAGTTTAGAGTCTTAAAGATACATGAAGCTGGTGATTTTGCCCAGCCCTCCCTCACTTAAATCCAATTCGCTTGCATATCACAGCATCACCTCCCTGATTCATGGTTCTCTTTGAGAATGAAGGACAAATAACAACAAAGGCAAGACTTGAACCTGGGTCTTACTGCCTTTGAAGCAAGCTTTCTGTGCTACATTACCTATCTACATGTCTGTGTTTATATTTATTGGGCAGCTAGGTGGTACTGTGGATAGAGTGCTGGGCCTGGAGTCAGGAAGACCTGAGTTCAAATCCAGTCTCTGATACTTACTAGCAGTGTGACCCTGGGCAAGTAACTTAACCCTCTTTGCCTCAGTTTCTTCATCTGTAAAATGACCTGGAAAAAGAAATGGTGAATCTCCCTAGTATCTTGGTCAAGAAACTCCTAAGTGGGGTTCTGGAGAATTGGACAAAACTGAAATGACTGAACAAAATATTTATATACATACACAGAATATAATGTTATATACTTCCCCCTTATAAACTGATTTGTTCTCTCTAGACTAAAGCAAGCATTTGTAAAAGTTTAGGGCCCCAACTTCATAGAAGAGGATATCGCCTTTACATTTTCTGTCCCAAATGTCCTCAGTTCCCTGAAGATAATGATTTAGACTAGTGGTTCTCAACCTGTGGATCGTGACCCCTTTGGGAGTCAAACGGCCCTTTCACAGGGGTCCCAGGGGTCGCCTAAGACCATTGGAAAACACATACTTTGTGTTTTCCTCTATCCGTCTCAAGGTGGGTCTGCCCAAATGTAGACATGCCCACATACAAGTATTAAAGGGTTGTGGTGTTAGGAAGGTTGAGAACAACTGATTTAGACTTTCAGGATCCCCTTCATTCCCATAGCTGTGGTTTCTCCTTCTTAGCTGGTTCATTTTAACTGTACAAACTTTCTAGCTCAAAAATGTCCTTCAACACACCCACCTACTCTTGCACTCTGTATACTTTTTCTTTCTTTTTTAAAAACAATTTTTCTGCTTTGTGTGTTTCCCAGTTCTGAGTAAGGTTGGATCCTCATTTACCCTTGCATTAAATAGTATTTTAGCTGTCCTGTGAGCTAAGTAGGCACACATTTATAGGCTAGCCTCCTAACCATTTTATAGCTGGTTCTTTGGGGAGATGCTTTCTGGATTCCAAATAATCAAATACAACTAGTTGAATAATTGATGCCAGTGATATGAACTGGGGAAAGTATGGTATAATAAAAAGAACATTATCCTAAGATTCAGAAAACTGAGATTCAAATTCTACTTAGTCCATTAACTTAGAAGCAGAGATTAGAGATTCAAGGTACCTTTAGAGGTCTTCTAAGTCTGTGCCTTTATTTTTCTTGCTGTACAGTTGTATATAACCCATTTGGCCTTTTCTTGGCAAAGATATTGGAGTTTTATAGATGAGGAGCCTGAGACAAGCAGAGTTAAGTGATTTTCCCAGGGTAACTCAGCTGTCTGAACCTAGATTTGAACTTAGGTCTTCCTGACTCTGGGCCTGGTGCTCTATCTGCTGTACCACCAGAAGCCCGGAAAAGTCGAGGGACTTGCTCCAGTTCCTTTGGTGTGTAAATGACTGATCTGGCAATCGAACTCTGTTCCTCTGACTCCAAATGTGGGCCTTTTCCCACTGTATTATGCTGTTTCCCAGAATCATAGGGAGTCACTGGGTAGGGGGAGTAGGTAAGTACAAAGGAATGCCAAAGACAGCAGATTTGGGGCCCTAAGAACTCACCCGACTCGGCAGTGGTGCTTATATTCAGCCTGGGCTATAAATTGAGGGTTTATTCAGCAGCATATCCTGTAGACATTATTGAAGCCAGTGTAAAGACAAGGAACCCTGTAGCTTACCTGCTAGTTAGAGGGTGGCCAGACGCCACTGAAGATAGAGTCTTGTCCTGTGAGGGCCTTTGTTCCTGTTATTTCTCTTGTCGTGCAGCATTTTGTTTATTTTCCCACATCTAGTCACCAATCTGCTCACCAACTATTTATTAATCGTCCATTGTATAAAATATGGTGCTTGGGAAGATAAGCAAACAAATTACAGGTTTGCTGCCCCCAATTCCATTTAAAAAATATATTAGCCAGTTTAGGTTGAATTTGGGGACTTTTTTCCCCTTGTAGATCAGACTATTTAGGGGCTTATATCTTCCCTTTGTGGCAGCAGTACTTTCCCTTCTAGAGCAGAAACCTGGTCAGTTAATGAAGCTGGAGACAAACAGAGCCAGCAGGAAATGTTGATTCCTCCTGGCCAAGCAAGTTCCCTGAGACAACAAAATTTCACTAAGCTTTTGAAGGTTAGAGAAGACTGGTTAAGATTTATAAGGAGGGAAGAGTGAAATTTTGTTTGATAGCTTCAATTATAACCTGAATGATCCATTTTAGGTCATCAGGAAAATAGCTTAAGGCCTAAAAGTGACTTTGCTTTTATCCAGATTCTGTATCTAATTGAAGAAAGCACGGTCAAATTCTTTTTAACATTTTATTTTTTACACTTAATTTATACCAATGTCTATCTATGGTAGAAAATAACCTTTATTTCTTTTCACTTTTGAAAGTTCTATTTTTTCCTCAAATGTTTTTGGGAACAGTCTTTAAAAATTAAATGTTATAGTTTAAAATTAATGTTGAACATCGATATAGTCAACTAAATTTGACTTGGTAAATATCATTGAAATAGCCAAAAGATCCTAACAATTTTTTTAGTCATTTCTTCTGAATTCTTAGCAAGATTATTCATTTTTTCCATTCATCCTTATTTACTTTTCTTCTTAGACTGTCGTAGTGTATCTGCTTCAGGATTTCGGTTCTGTTTCCCCCACCCCATTTAAAAATCATGAATGCATTCCCAGACATCTCTGTATCCCTCATTTTATCTTCATTATTCTTTTTCCTAATTATTACATACTTAATTACATTATAGTATTTCACTAATGTACTCATATTTAATAGAAATGTCTTTTTGTGACAAGACTTCAAAGACTGATGTCAAGGTATAGGCAGTTCTTTGTTTCTTTTTAGTAGAATGATTGATTACGTATATTTTTTGTTTTTGGTTTTAGTTCATCAGTAGCGTTGATTTTGTTTACAGGTCCTTGGTAAAGGAGAAGAGTGGAGAGGTGGGGATAAGACAAACAGCATTGGTGGAGGCCAGAAAGTAAGATTACTGAAGGAAGCCATGGGAAGTTATGCTGATCAAGAAGATTTGATTGTGTTCTTCACCGAATGGTAGGAACGTCTCTGTTATTTTCACCCTTCCTACTTTGTAACGTACTCATAAGATATGAGCGTGTGGCAAGATGTTGATAGTTTACATTCTCATAGGATTTGTCTTGAGTTGTTATATTAGCGATTTAAAATGAAACATTTACTCGGTATAAAAACTGTGGCCTGTCACGGAGATAAAGTGTGACAAGAGCCTCCCTATGGGACATTATATGAATTGATGACACGTCAAATGTCTTTTCTCATTTTGCTTCAGAGATGTAGCCAAGATTTCTGGAGGCTTCTCTACTATTATTGATTATATGTGCTATTAGTTTTAAGTGATAATCTATACCATTCACAATTGGAAAGAAACCGATCTTATTAAAAGAAAATTGAAAATATAAGCTGGAGCACAGGGAAGCATATCTATGTACATACAGAAGGAGCAAAATGGTCCTCTGAAGCTACCATCACCTAGTCTCACTCTATTGACCCTCTCTTATCTTTCCTATGGTCTGTAAGACAAACATGCTGTTATGCACTAAGTAATAGCACCTTCTGGGGGCCAGTACAAGAAACCATTCCCTACCCCTTTTTTCTTAGGATTCTGCAAACCTGCTTTTCCTCTATCATTACTCAGGGCTCATATAATTCTGTCCCAGGCAGCCTGACTGACATTCATTATATATACATGTGAGTATGTATGAGAAGAGAACTAAAGAGTATACATGAATATATATGTATATATATATATAATATATATATTTATGTATATATGTATATAGAGAGTATTAAAGAGGGCATATGTATTTATCTGTATATTTATGTATTTATCTGTATATATTCATACTTGAGAACATATTCATATCTGCATATTTACAAATAATCACATATGAGTGGTTATGCATATACACTCAACCTTTGACTTCAGAAACAGCATCCTTTCCCCTTGCTTCTTCCACTTATGAACCCCTAACCCCAGCTGCTTTGCACAGTAACAATGCTTAGAATATGATTAGAGAAAAGGAATTCCTTACATTTTGAAGTGAAATTGCATATAATAAAGAACTGGTGTCATCAATCTTTAAGGACACTAAAAGTCACTAGAAGTCTCTTTCAGAACTTTCACATGTTTATATTTCCTTTGCTATCTTGAATTGAGTAAATCCATTTTTTTCTAATTTTTAATAGAAATTTGATAGATGTTGATTTGATAGAATAGATATTCCTCATTTAATTGATTTTTGAAACATTGAGTCATTAGTATTTCAAACACTGTCTTATTTTATGCGTACTTTTCATTGTTACTATATGGTATTTCAACAGGACTGTGACTGAGCCTGGGAAACACTTATTTATAACATTCTTTGTTAGGAGAGATTCTCTCTGGACTTCAGATAACCAATTCACAAAGGAAGCTGTGTGGCCCAGCTTTTATGTGATGGAGGCTTTGTGCCTTTTATATGTAGAAGATTTCCGAATGTATTTATATGTAGATACACACTGAGAAGTAGCAAGGTCTTTAGAGTAGATGATGGGCTGACCTTGGAGACAGAATGAGCAGAGTTCAGGTCCAACCCCTGATATATATTTTCTATGTGGCCTTGAGCATATGGTTTAGCTACTTATTGCTGTAGACAGCCCTCTTAAGGCAGTAAGTTGACATATAAGTTACTGATCTGAATTGTTGGAGGGAGTTTCCATATTAGAAATATTGAAATCAGAGATTTAGTACTGTATATTGACTCAGCCTCCAGTTCTCCGTGATCCAGCTAGAATGGCCTTCTCTGTATTCCCCACCCTTGACGCTCCATTGCCTGTCTTTGAGACTTTTCATTAGCTGTCTGCTATGCGTGGAATGTCCTCCGTCCTCATCTGTGCCTTGTACGCTACTTCTCTTCTTTCAAACTGCAGTTTAAGCACTTTCTTTTGCAGGGAGCCTTTCTTGATTCTTCCCCGACAACTGGCATTCTTCTTCCCAAATTGTCTCATGTTTATTCTCTTTGTATGTGTGTGTGTGTATGTGTGTATGTTTATGCATATGTGTGTGTGTTTGTGTATATGCAACTTGATCGTGTAGTGGAAAAAAACCACTGGATTTGGAGTCAGAAAGACCTAAGTTCAAATCTCCCTTAGTCACTTACTAGTTCTATGATCTTGGACGAGTCTCTTAAACTCTCTTCAACCTCAGTTTCCTCATGTGTAAAATCCTCGCAGGATTATTGTAAAGATCAAATGAGATAACATGTACAACACTTTGAAGACCTTAAAAACAATATATAAATGCTACTTGTGATTAGAGTGCGTGTGTGTGTGTGCGCACGTGTGCCCCCCCTCCCCCCCCCCACAACTGCCTGTTAAATCACAAATTCCCAATCAGGATATGAATGGTTTCATTATTTGTATTTCTCTGCTTAGCACCTAGGACAGCACTTGGCACATAGTAGGTACACACCAGTCTTTGTGACTGGTTAATGGATTGGTTGCTCCAGATCCCTCAAAATGCATAACATCCATCTGCTGTTGTAGACAGCTTAGTTGTAAAACAAATTTTTTTTAGCAAAGAAAAAAGAGAGGGCCATTGGTTTTTACCATAGCATGTAAGTTTGGAGACAACTAGTTTTGGGTTTTAAGAGTGTCCTCAAACTTTGTCAAACATATCTTACCAAATCACCATAGAAATGCCAGAGATTTTTGTTTTCTCTTGCAACCACTCCTTTGTATTAGATGAGAACATAAATTAAATAATATTATCAAGACTGAAGTGAAATAGTCATTTACATGAGTGATTTAAGTGAATTTCTCCATTTCTCTGGTGGGAATGTTTCAGTTCAATCCTGGGGCCAGAAACCGTGGATATTAGAAGGTTCTGGACTATATTTATATACATACTTCAGTATGTCCAAAGTTCTATGATTTCCCCAGGGTCTAGATCTGTGCAGCAACATGAAAACTCTAAGTTTGGTGAATTTAGGTTTGGATTTTAATTTGACCTCAGACTTGGTCAAATCTTTTGTTCTTTTCTAGGTTGCATATGTATTGCAACTAAGCAAGGAAGAACAGCATGTGTGATATGCATTTGCTCTTGGTCTGGCTCTGATTTTATCCATCTAGCGAACATCTGATGTCACAACGTCCTCCCCCACTTCAAAGCAGCTATAACTTAGAGGTTTGCATTGCTACTTATGGTATTGGGAGGTTATGTGATTGGCCCAGACTCATCCAGATAGAAGAATAGTTAGCATATTTTCTGACTTAGAAGAATTCTGAAATCACATGATATAGCTATCACCAGAGAGCTCAAAGTATGAAAGATCTTCTCAAGAAATATGTGTGGGTGACTATACATGGATAATTGGTAGAGAAGGTACAGATTCAGTGGGACACAGAATCAAGGTATGAGAGACTTTCACATTACAAACTATTCCATGGAATTGTGATGCAGCAGCTCTCCTTACTTATAATCTGGTGTGATTCAATTTGAAGAATGTATGTAAGATTCTACCCGTATTGGCTCAGCATTCCTTCAGAGCCTGATGTGTACATATGGTAGGAAGTTTTTCAAAATGATGATATAAATTATATCTTTTATTCATCCTGTTAGTAAAACTACTATTTCACAATGCCCACATAAACTCGATGTATTAAGGGGATTTTTCTGAGGAGTGTATATTCTATAGTTAGATACAAAAATGTAGGAATTTTCCCATACCAAAGATATCTAGCAATTAAAAATAGTGTTATTACATTATTATTTCTATTACAGTGTATGTTTTCTTATGTACATTTATTTTTGAGCTTTACAAAGAAACTCTTTCCAAAAAATTAGAAACATAAAATATATATTAGGATTTAAATTTAACCAGAATATAGGCAGTCAATTTAAATAGAGTCTTGAAAAATAATACCTTTTGTTCAAATACTGATGGGTTCCATTTAAAGAAGCTAAGATAACTAATTGAAATTTAAATAATAGAAAAAGCTGGAAGTGATTTACAAAAAAATATTATATTTACAAAACCATCTCTGACAGATTCCTTTATATAGTAACTATTGCTACCTATAATTTTTCCTTTCTTTGTATACCCAGTGCTTAGCGCACGCGCGCGCGTGCGTGTGTGTGTGTGTGTGTGTGTGTGTGTGTGTGTGTGTTATATAAATTATACACAGACATGAATGGACAACCAGGAATAGTCACAAGATCTCTGGATGAGGAAACACGAGATCTGGGTTCAAGGTCTAACTTTGCTGCTAATTAATTAGCTGTGCAAACTTGGAGAAGTTGCTTTTCTTCTCTGGGCCTCAGATTCTTTATCCATAAAATAAACATTTAGACTACACAGATCTCTAAGGACGCTTCCAGCTCTTAAGAATCTGTGAATCTGTGTAAGTATTTGTGCCAGATCATTAACTATGCAACAGTGATGCCTGGGGCAAAGAAATTTTAAACTGAAAATTAGAAACTATTGTGAATTGAAAAACTATAAGAAACATAGATAAAATACATCTAAAATTCAATCAGAACATGTGGGTTAGCCTTAAATTCATCTCTTAAAGAAGACGTTAAAGAAAGGAGTATCTGTATTTTTGGTTGTGTGGACCTGGCAATGTATCAACTTAGCTAAATTTGAAGGGATTCACCATCAGAAGGCTGACCACCAGGTGATAGAATTTTTGGTCATGCCAATTCATGATGACTGAATTTTCTTTCATGTTGGTAGTGAAAATATATACTGTGATTAAATCATAGAACTTTGGATATATTGCATTAGTTGTGTGAAAATAGTCAAGAATCTTCTAAATAAGCAATCTTTATGGGTTCCCAGGATTAGTCTGAAACATTTCTGGCTGAGCAATGGAGGGAGAGAGAATCTTTATAACTCAAACAAATTCCTGTAGTAGTTCAGTTTTGGCCACATTTTGCTTAATTTATGAGATCATATAATACAAAGCAGTGGTTGTGAGAGGGGAAAAAAAAACCACTGATATTTCTATGACTACTTGGTAGGTGTCGGATACTATTAAGATGGTTTTAATTTTATTTTTCCTTGGAAGTTGTAAAAATGACTTTTAAAGGTAGGAAAGTGTTAAAAGTTTCCAAAGCTACATCCTTGAGTATAAGAAGGGTTTCTTGCTTTGGGAGGTGCCATGATGGCATTGTTTCTGGCTTCTCAGCTATGTCAACCAATATTTATTTCTCTCTGGGCATCCCTTAAACAGCTGTTTAGCTAAAATTGTTAGATTAATGAATCACATTTTTAATGTATAAGTTCTGTAAATTCTAAAAACCTAAAGATTTTAAAAAATGTTATTAGTCTCTCTTGAAGACAAATAGACTAACCTTGAGAGTTTAGGGAATTCAACACAATCATTTAGCCTTTCTTTTAAGTAAATATGCTCTTTAATGTTTCTAGATGTCTAGTAATGAAAATTTATAGTATATGGGTTTTATGTATCTCTGCTATAGTCATGATAAGCAGTGCTATTTATCTGAAGGAGTGTACAGGTAAGAGCCGATGTGGCATGGTGAATAGAGAGTTGACCTTGGAGTCAGGGAGACTTAGGTTCAAATCTAGTCTCTGATTTTTACTGGCTGTGTGATACTAGGCCAGTCACTTTAATTTCAAAGTACTCTATACAACTTAAGACAAAGAGGTTTAGGCCATGGAGAGAGTGTTGAACCAGGAGATTTAGGAGCCAAATTCAAATCCCAGCTCAGCTTTGTGACTTTGAGTAGATCACTAAGCCTTCTGGGTCTTGACTTACTTTGCAGAAGAGGGGGTTGAACCAGATGACCACCGAGGCCTCTTCCACTTCTGGAACTGTGATCCTGTTAAGATATTAAGACCATGATTTGCAGAAAAACTACTGATTGGCATCAGTAGAGGTAGAGTTCTCACTGGGAATTTCTTGAGCTTACTGATGAAATCATAGAATTTTTTAAAAAAAGAACAACAAAAACAATTTTAAAAAGACCAACCATACATACAGGTAAAACAAACTCCACATTTGCTCCCTTTGCTGACCTTTCACCTATAAAACTAGATTTTTTTTTTCTAGTATTATTCACATTGTCACTGAAGCATCTGTCTTTTTAGAGGTTAAATGAGAGATAGAACAAAAGAATTCTGAAAGCAATAATTTTCTGTCGAAATGTCTATAATTTTAACTAAGGAAAGTAGACTTTTCTTACTGACAAAGACAGCAGATTAAAGCATGCGTGCACAAAGAACCTAGTCATTAGTTATGGGCAACATTTCATTATATTAGTGTGATGACAAGACAAAACACATTCCAGTCCCTGATACCTGCTATTATTTCGGGAGTAAAGACTGTTCTATTTAAATTATGGCTAATGATTGATTGTATTTTTGGCACATTGTTCTACTATGCACTTTATCTTGTGAGGTATAAAAAATATGAAATGTTTGAGAATGAACAAAATACTGATAAATAGTTCTAGTGTGATGATCTTCTGCCCTGTACTTCATGCACTCTGTGCATACACAAAATGAATGCAGTGTAGTGCAGTCTTGTATATGTGTGAATTGATTGTAACTCCTTGCATTAGATGATCTCTAAGGTTTTTTTCCAACTCTAAAAATTTATGGTAAATTTCCTTTAGAAGAAGGGCAGGACAAAGTTATTGATCATTTGCTAGAAATTGGGGCAAAGAATGGAGATAGACTATCCACCTCACTGCACTTACCACGATATCATGCTATTTCTGGTTCCCATCATATCTTGCTTGGACTATTGCAATAGCCTCCTGATTGGACTCCCTGCCTTAAGTCTGTTGCTTCACCAATCAATAATCCACATAGCTACCAAAGGGTTATCATGAGTCTGAATCTAGCTGTTCACTAGTGAGAATGAAGGACAAACGATAATCAAAATTCTGTGAGTAGTGATAGCTGCAACTGACCAACTCCAGGGGGATAACACAAATCCTTCCTTCCTTCTTTCTTTCCTTCTCCCTCCCTCCCTTCTTTCCCTCTGTCCATATACGGTATTATACCCTTACCTGTGGGTGCTATGCCCAAAGGAATATAAACTTTTTTTTTTTAACGGAACAAGTCCTTTTATTTTATTTTATTTTTGCTTTTTGGAGGGGGCAATTGGGGTTAAGTGACTTGCCCAAGGTCACATGGCTAGTTTTTTGTGTTAAGTGTCTGAAGCTGGATTTGAACTCAAATCCTTCTGACTCCAGGGCTGGCGCTCTATTCACTGTACCACCTAGCTGCCCCAGAATATAAACTTTGATTGCTGAAGCCTAGCAAGGTATCTTGGGGCTTATGGGCTTAATTTCTTTTTTAAGGACCATGCCTTAAACCCACATCACTCTTGCTCTCATTGGTTGGCCAACCAAACCTCACCCTCCCCGCCCATCCTTACTTGGCCGTTATTTGGGCTCTGATGGTTCTAAGTGAGTCCAAATTGTAATTGTTTCTGTTTTGGCCAGAAACCCTCAGTGTTCCCCTCCAATATTGATTTTTTTTTTTTTTTGGCTAGATAAAAAAGGCCGTTTTTTACCTTGTTTCTTACCTATCACTTGCTTCAATCAAACTGAGACCTGGGAAAGCATAAAAAGGCCAAGGTCTACCCCCTGCTTCCAGGGTCATCTCCAGTCATCTTGATCTATATCTCGCCATTGGGTCAAGATGGCTGTGAAGGAGAGAATGAGGCTGGTGACTTTGCATAGCCCTACCTCACTTAAAACCAGCTGACTTACAAGTCATGACATCACCTTCCTCATGTCATGGTCCTCTTCCAGAATGAAGGACAAAAAGCAGCAGACTACTTAAATCCCTCAACTAAGATGTACCCAACCATTAATTGGCAATATTATTAACACTTTTTAATCTAGTCTTGAAACCTTCCTATAACAACAGTTTCTTGTCCACTTCTAATACTGTATCACAGAACCAATAAGTAAGTGTTGGCCAAAGTTTGCCTCATAAGGTATAAGACATGATCCTTACCCTCAAAGAACTAACTTAAAATCTCATTGGAGAGACCAGAGATATACAGAAAACTATAAATAATTGAAGATAACATAAGTGCCAAGTAAATTGGGAATTCAGTTAAGTGCTTTAGATGATCAAAAAGATCATGGATTTGTAGAGTTGGAATAGAATGGAGACTGTCTAATTTATCCAGTCACAATTAACTCACATATAGAAGATTGCACTATGCTGTATTCATTTTGTATACACACATACACACACACACACATACATACATACACCACATTTGCCAAGAACACATGGTGCAAGCCCAGTTAAAAGTTATTACAGTTTCAAAATTCAAATGTAAGATTACTAACCATTTCCTGATTATTCCTAACTATTGCTCATATATATATATTTTTTATTTTGCAAGATAAAGCAGATAATCAAATCTGTTTAGCTCATAGCCCCTACCCATGATGGACATGAAGGTGAATATTGAGGATACAGCAAGTAAGACCTTTTTTGACTCAGTGTGATGACCTGTGTTTGCATCAGGGGAGGTCACCTAAAATCAACCAGATCAGATCAGTGATGGTTTGGGTTATAAAGATAATTCTTCCTTCTTCTTCTACTTCCATCCCTGACCCACCCCCATCCCTTACCAGCATGCAATTGTTTGGGAGAAAACTAGTCACCCAAGTCAGGCAAGGGGTGAAAAACAGACTTGAACCCAAGAAATTCAGTATAACATATGCTTTTAAAAATGACCATATTATATATTTTCAGTTTCTTAGAAAATCATTTAATCTACTCTCACTGATTTTACTCAGCTCCATTTTTATTAAAGTTTTAAAACTTTTTCTTCATTCATTGGATATTTATTATCATTCTCCGAAGCTTCTTTCTTCTCTTCAGTTCTCTGTTCCTGGATATCACCAATATTCTCCCATTCTTACCACAGGCATGTTTGTCTTCTCTCTGACCCATTCATCTAATTAGAAAGCAGTTCATTGATTCTATGTCAGAAGTTTCTTTCCTCTGTTCTCTTTTACAGAACCTTTTACCTGCACTATTGTAGTAACAATGACAGGTCTTCAGCTCTCCAATCCATCCTACACACAGCTGTCTTATTAATCTTTCTAATATATGATTGATCTGATCGCATTATTCCACTCTTTACAAAAGTCCATTGGCTGCCTCTGTGATTGAATTAGGTGCAAATTCCTTGTTCTTTTAAGGATTCTCTGCAATTTTTTTCAAGCTGCCTTCACCATCCCCCCAGACATTTTTCGTTCTTTATACCATCCCCATGCTGTCCTTTTGCTCACTATTCCCATGCTTGGAATGTCCTACCCACAAACTCCTCCAGACTAACATCTGCTAACATTCTATCTATGCGTCAAGGCCCAGTCCAGTATGATAGATTATTCAGCATCACGTTTTACTAGTGAAAAAATAGGACGTGACAATGACCAGTGAAAGGAAATTGTACAGAGATACTTTCCAGCTTGGTAGAAACTAAAAGCTTCCTAAAATCCAAAGCAGTTTAAAAGTGAAAGGTGTTCTAATTAACAGGCACTTGTTCGGTACAGGGGATGATTGGCCTTGAATACCACACAATTTACCAAATAATGGAATATAATTAAAGTTTCTGAGTATGGGAAATGACACAATCAGAGTTCTTTGTACTTGAGGAAGATTACTAGGGTGGCCATATGTGAGATTAGAGTCAACAAGCATTTATTAAACCCCTACAATGGTATAGACTAGAACTAGGAAGGATTTTAGAGTCTGGGTTCAGATATCTCATTTTGTATATGACAGATTTGCGTGATGACAAGACTTAGGAATGAGATGAATTAAGTGATTTTTAAAAAATATGTATTTTTGGCCTGAATATGTTGCCCACTTTATATGCCAGCTCTAGAAACCATTTTTATAAGTAATTAAAAGGAAAGATTCAATAGCTTTTCTGCTACCTTGAATGTCTCTAGTATGGTAGATAGAAGGTAGTAGTTGGAGTCAGGACAATCTCAGTTCAGAGCCTGCCTCTGGTACTTCTAAAGGCTGTGAGTATAGACAAAACAGCCTCTTTGGGCCTCAGTTTCCTTGTCTGTAAAATGGGGGATAATAATGCAGCTAAGTGATGCAGTGGTTAGAGTGCTAGGCCTAAAATAAAGAAGCACTGATTTCAAAATCAGGTCTCAGACATTTACTAGCTGTGTGACCCTGGGCAAGTCACTTAACCACTATCTACTACATTTCTGTTAACTGGAAAATAGGGACCATCACAGTCGCCACCTCCTGGGGTTGTTATAAGGATCAAATGACTTAATACAGTATTTTAAAAATGCTTGGCATAGCACCTGACACATAGTAGGAGCTTACTAAATGCTTTTTTTCCTCTTCTGTTTTCCCCTCCTCCATGCCTACCTCATAGGGTTGATGTCAAGCTCAAAGGTGATGATATGAGTCACGTACTTGGCAAAACTGAAAACATTATGCCAGTGTCAGCTATTCTTTGGATCCTCAATTTTATTAGATATTAATGCTTTAAATTTTAACTAATAATTGACCTTATCCTGAAAGTGTTGGATTGAAGGAAGAGGGAGAAATTGAGTCTGGTATGTTTTTACCTCGACTAGCCCAGTGATATTTTGGCTTTAGTTTAGTTATGGGGACTGAGTAGCTTTATTAGAGATGAAACTGTGTGTGCCTGCTGGAGGCCTCAACTTTGCCACATAACTTGGCAAGCTGATGTTTCCACAGTGTATAGCAACACAAGGTTCAAGGAAGTGGAATTTCCCTCCCGCTCCTAATTGAAGCAGACCTGATTCTTTTGGGAATGAAGTTTGTGCATTTTTAATTGTTGAATTTGGCTATTTGTAACTATGAGTAGCCAACATTGCTTTAAGAAGAAAAACAGACCTTTGGTTCTTTGTCAAAGTTTAACATCATTAAAAGGATTTTAGGTATTTCTCCTGAGATGAATTACTGAACAGGTGATTCTTCTGAGGTCAATTGGCACAGATGTCACCTGTATACCTTATAAGGTTTTAAAAATAAGGGGATGCTAAAAATTCTTCTAAATTCATAGGATTTTAAAAGCTTTAATATTTTAGTTTTCAAGAAAGCAAGGTAATGCTTAGAATTTATATCCTAAGTAACATTTTAATGTGACTTGCCAATTTTCTGCTAATGTTTACTCCCAAATTTTTAACCAAATTTCTAACTAATCTAACTAGTACCTCACATCTGCACCAGCATAGACTAGACAAAAATGGTATTGTGTGACATTTTAAGTTCAGATTTGGAGGCAAAATTTGTGTATGTGAAGCATTTTCCATTTGAATTAGAAAACCAAAGAAATACAAATGAAATTTTGCTGCTACTTAAACATCTTTTGTGCTCCAGCTACTTTAGACTTTAATGCTTGAGATTAAGAAGCATTTGCTTTAGAAATCTGGTGCTTTGCTTATAAATTATTTCTGCCTCAGTGGTTATTGATTATTATTCTTGTTCCTCCTCTCTCTCCTTTTGCACATCTATTCCAGCTTAGTGCCATGCTCTCCAGTGTTGCCAGAAATGTGGAATTTTCAACTATAATATTCCCATTTTTGTAAGTAATTTGTATTGAGAAAAAGGTGGTAGTTGGAAGAGATGGAGAAATCTTAGAATGCACAAGCGTTAAGCAGGATCGCCAAGTATGCCTTTATTTATTGAAAGAGAACAACTAGAATTAGAATAGAGAAATAGGATAGATTTGTAAAGCCATTGCTAGGCCATTCTTACACAATTTTCTATTGGATTCAAGTTTCTGCATGTTTCACCTCTAAGCCGACAGTATAAACAATGCATCATAGGATCATAGGATCATAGATTTAAATCTCGAAGGGGCTTTGAGGAACTTGGTCATTTTTATAGTTCTCTCAGGGAGCTGGAGGAACCCAGTTATTGCTAAGTGTGTACTCTTAGCAAGGAGTTTTGTTTGGGCTGAAAACCTCGAGAGTATTTCCAACACAATTTTTCAAGAATTAAGGGAAGTGACCCTTATGCCATTTTGAGGTCAGATTTGGAGGTGGGGTTGGTACACATGATGCATTTTCCATTTTAGATTAGAAAGCCAAGGAAAATAGAAATGAAATTTTGCTGTTACTTTGATAGCTTTGTGCTTTAGCTACCTTAGACTTTACTGCTTAAAATGACAAACATTGATTTTAGAAGACTTTTTACTTGGGTTTGACCTTTCTTTCTTTCTTTCTTTCTTTCTTTCTTTCTTTCTTTCTTTCTTTCTTTCTTTTGTTATAGTTAAATAGTCGGGTTATATTATCATTTTACCCTAACACTTTTGCAGGATTATATACCCTTTGATTTAAACATATGCACAGACTGATTTTTAAAGTAACAGTGGAGTGTTTCTTTATAATTTAAGTAGGGACAAATGCCAGCACTAGGGCATAGATATTATTAGATGAACCTCTTACAAATGAAATCTGTGACGAGCCACAATCCAGCAACCCTGCTTTACTGTTCCTCAAACACCCATCTTTTGTTTCAGTGCCTGTGCACTCACTGTCTCCCATTCCTCAAATTCCCTCACTCTGCACTTTCTTCTTCCTACCCTTTTTGACAGAAGTCAAAAGATTTAGATCAAATTCCACTTCTTTCTGAAGGAGTACTCCTCAGCCCTCCTCTAGCTGTCAATACCTTCACTTTGAGATTATTTTTATATTTATATTTTCTCTCCCTCTCTCTCTTCCTCTTTCCCTCTCTCCCTCTCTCTTTCTCTTTCTCTCTCTGTCTCTCTTTCTCTCTGTCTGTTTCTGTCTCTGTCTCTCCGTAATTTGTAGGGGCTTATTATTGTAATCACCTCTTGTCCTGGAGTTTGAGGGATGTTTCCTCTGGCCTCAGATCCTCCCTTGGTTTTCCCCTTTGGTCTAGAACTGAGACCAAGAACTCTGCCCTCCTGTATGTACCCATAGCCTTTGGTGTCCCCCACCCTGTGTGCTGGTTTCTTCTCACCCAGACCTCTGTCTTGGTGTCATCATTGGATCTGAGGTTCCCTCAGTCTTCCCTCTGCTCAGATGCCTGACTCCCCATACTGTCTGGGAGGTGAAAATTCCTGTGGCTGGGGCCAAGGCTACCTCCCTGCCTGGCTAACCCCAGGGCTTGCCATTTGCTGTCTCAGTGGAACTAGCTTGGAGCTGTTCATTCTTCACTGCCACCAAACCATGGTCCTGGGATTTTTTGGTCCTGGAATTTTTGTTTGGATCTTTTCTTGTTTGCCCCAGGAGGGACATACTGCTGTGTCCCAACTTTTGTTTATTTTTACCAGTCTAAATTTGCCCTGAGGCACTATTTTGTCCTGTTTGTGGGGGAAATCGAGAGAGTTTGGAATTTCCTGACCTACTCTGTCTCATCTTCCCAGGTGTTTCGTTTATATATTCATTTAAACGAGATCTGTAATTTTATTTCTGAGTGACATTTTGCATGAGAAACTTATTTTTCCAAAATAGATCTGTATTGGTCGTGTCATTTATTCTCTTAGAAAGTTGCTTGGGGTGCATTGAAAAATTAAATGACTTATGCAGGTTCACATAGTAAATACGTATAAGAGGTAGAACATGACTCTCAGTCTTCCCAGTTGTGAGTCCAGTTTTCTAACCACTATACCACTCTGCCTGTCATGTGTGTATGCATGTGTGTGTTTCTGAGAAAGAGAGAGAGAGAGACACAGAAAGAGAGAGAGAGAGAGAAAAAGGGAGAGAGAAGGAGAGAGACAGAAAAAGAGAGAGAGAAGAGAGGAGAAAGAGAGAGAGAAGAGAGGAGAAAGAGAGAGAGAGAGAGAGATTTATTGATTGAATAAAGTGAAAAAACATGGAAAAAAGAAGGGAATGAGCATTTATATAGTACCTACTGCATGCTCAGCACTGTGCTTTTTAAAGGCACTTTAAAAATATTATCTCATTTGACCTCACAAACAATCCTGTGATGTAGGTACAGTTATTATCTCCATTTACAATTGATAAAACCTAGGCATACAGAGGTTAAGTGACTTGCTCAGGACCACAGAGCTAGTAAGTGACTGAAGCCAAATATGAATTCAGCTCTTCAGAATTTCAGGTCCAGTGCTTTATCTACTGTTTCAACTTGGTTCAACAACTTAATTTCTTTGTTTTATATCTATTTCCCTATATTGTTAATTTTTAAAAATGAAATCAGAGAAAATTTCCATCTCTCTGACTGCTTTATTCTGCCTAAATCTCTCTGTGAATGTTGTTCTCTTAAATCCTCCCTAATTCTCTTCTTCTATTACCTTTATTCTGACCACATTCCTCCGTTCACAGTCTTTAGTTAACCAGATTAGGCATTTAGCCAGTTTCAAAAGGTGTATTTTTCCACACTTCAACCTCTTGTCCTTTGACTGTTCATATTCTATCAACTTTGCTACTTGCCAGATGCTGATGAGACTAGGAATATGACAAATACATGCTACCTAACCTCATTTGAGCTCTTACCTCTGCATTGTAATCCACTGATTCATCTCTGATAGAGGATCATGCTTCCCACAGCAGCTATTCCAGACTTTTTTTCCCCTGGAATATCCACATTAGTCTAAAAGGCTTTAATTGTGGCCCAGGTACTATCTTTCAGCGATCAGCCTAGCTAATTGTGATTAGATTCATTCCTTGGACACCAGGTGCTAAATTCCTATGTCCAGAGTATTTCAGGAAGAACCTTCTGCTAAGAACCATGAGGGTTTGTCACCTGCATTGTGGGAGGAAGAAGTACATACACTGATAGGATCATGGACCTTTGAAGTAATCCTTGATTTAAGGTAGGAAAGGATACAAAGACTGTTTAACAGAATCCACAGAATTTGTGTCATACAAAATTGGTTCTGTGTGCTTTGGGCTATATTGTCCTTTATACAGGGTGTCCCAAAAGGCGCTATTAAAGTTTAAAGCTGCCCTTGGACCATCCTATAGAATATCAAGCTTCCAAAAGGTGATCCTCAATCAGTTCCTAAAGCTAAGATAGGGTGGGGGTCATTAACCTTCTTTATCCAAATTTTTTCTTAGCTATGACGTCATCTTTGCTGGAGGCCCTGAAGAGCTATTGAAGAAGTTCCAAAAGCTCAACCACAAAGTGGTATTTTCAGCAGATGGAATATTATGGCCAGATAAAAAGCTGGCAGACAAGTATCCCATTGTCCACATTGGAAAACGCTTCTTAAACTCAGGAGGTAGGTGGCAGTAATTCTATTTCAGTCTTATAGAGTCATGGAATATAACAAATTCAGGTGTAGTAGACATGTAACTTGATTTTGTATATGAGAACAAGGGCAATATGAGAAACTAGGTTGAAATAATTTTTTTCTATTAGAAGAAAAAAGACAATTTGAAGCACCGTTGGTAAGAGAGAGGACACCGACTTTGAGCCTGGAGATCTGTGTTTGAACCTTGGTTCTGGCAATGGTTGTTGTTATGTTCGTCCTTGGTTCTCAAAGACCCTGTCTTCAGGGAGAAGATGACATGACTTGCAGTTGACTTTCATTTGAGCCAGGAAGGGCTATGCAAGGTCTCCAGCCTCACTTTCTCCTCCAGATTCATCTGGGTCCAGTGACCAGATATTCATCAAATGACTAGAGATGGTCCAGATGCTGTGGGAGACCCCTGGTCATTTTAGGCTAAGATCTTTCCAGTTTCTCACTTTGAGTGAGATAATGCTCATTCAGTGAATAGGTCTCTTTAAGAAGAAAGTCGGGGGAGGACCCCTTTAATTAAAAAAAAAATTAAACTGAGAGGGGAAGACCCCCAGGGTTGATGGTCAAAAGAGAAACAGTTACTATTAATGGGATTCTGGGCAAGTCACTTGATCTTGGTTGCTTAGTTCTCTTACGTAAAAGGTACCCATTTGAGTGGATAATCTCAAAGGTCCCTAACGATTAAACAGACTTCTTTTGAGTGACTAAATTATGTAATTACTGTTTTGCAATTCTAGACCTAATTATGATTTATTTCCTAAAAGGTTAGTTTTAGTAAGGAAGTTTTATCTTTTGTCCTAAGATTTTAGGATTTCCTTATTGCTTCCATTCCTCCCTCCCTTCCTCCATTTTTTCTTCCCTTTTGTCCCTTTCTTCCTTCTTTTCTATTTTATAAAACCTTTGCCTTTGGAAATTAATCAAGATTTTTCTAATTTTTTTCCTTATTTCTTTTAATTTCTCCTCTTTGATTTTCACTTTTCCTTCACTACTAGACATTTTTATTTTCATGTTGTTGCTACCCTGTGGCTTGACATGACTTTAAATTCCTGATAGTCATTTTAGGAGGAAGTTTTAGTCATGGCTGGGAAGCTGGTTTACATGTGAGAAACAGGGTAAAGGTGAACTAGTCCCTTTGGGATGGATATGTTTTAAATTTTGCATAAGAGAATATGTTCCAATTATATAATTTCAGGATATTTGATAGCAATGAGGGAATGTTTTACATATGAATTGAAGAATATGGTAACAGTAGATAATCTTTTACATAGATGGATTTCATGGTGACATATCTGTGCCTTTAATGATACTTTGCTTGGGATATAGGATATGGATGATTGGTTGGCAGGAATTGTAGGGAGTTCTCCCTTTTTTGTAGAAATGGGCACAAATGTTCCAAATAATTGTCAAATGGACAGTCTCAAGAGCTGAGTGGGTTTCACCCACCTTGGAAGTCTTCATACAGAGGCAGGATGTCTGCACTTTGGGTATGTGGTAGTATGGATTTAAAAAAAAAAATTATTGGGCCAGATGGCTACGAGATCTCTTTTACCTCTCAAATTGTCACTCATAATGACTAACTGCAGGTCAGTGGAAAAGGAATACATTTTTGAAAATAGCTAAATAAGGGGGAAAAAAAGGTTATCAGGGAAAGGATGCAGGAGACATTTTCTGAAGGCATCAGCTTGGTAATATACTCTATGGCCAAAAAGCCAAAGGAATGTTGGCCTCACCCATAAATACTGGAAACAATTTGGAAAAAGACTTTCTGTCCTGTTATTTCAATGACTGGTCAGAGGAACAGAAAGTAGTTGTTGTTCCATGACCTATGTCAAGTTTATAAGATCATGCTTCCTGGTAAGAGACACACCTGGTTCTTCTTTTTCCCCTCAAAGGATGGGAAAGTATCCTGGAATTCTTACCTCTGCTTTCTTACATTTGGATGGATACATCTTCCTATTGAGAAAAAAATAAGGGAAACCTCAGTATCTTACTTCATAGAAACAAACCTAGTCTCCATTTGAAATTGTTTGGGGCTTTGTTCCATAGGCTCAGAAGAGGATTTGAACCAAGGGGGAGAGATGATTGTAGCATTGGTTTCTTTTATAAACAAATGTTACTGGTCGGTTCTGTGCTTTTGCCATTAAGGACAAGGAGAGCAGGCCAACTTCAGACTTCCTTCATGGGTCTGGATGCAGTAAATAGAGCCAAAGCAGGAGTTTACAGCCACAGGAACAGTGAGATCAAGTAGAGGAAAAAAAAAAGCACCAATGTCTTAGACATAAACCTCCAGCAGGATGTTCAAAGCCAGTCACTGATCCAACATTCTTTTTACTGATTGTGAACATCTTTGGCATCAATCTGCTAGTGTTTCTTCCTTTTAGAAACATTGAATCCTTTATAGAAAGGGAAATAAGGAGAGATGTTTTAATTAAATAAAAACTTTTTAGGGGAAAAAAAGCAAGTTTAATTCGTCTTAGTCATGTTCTATCAAATTTCAGTCACCTGTAATAATTTTAGGAATATGCTTGTCCAATAGCATGATATATTGGAAAGATACTGACTCTTGAATCAGAGGATTTGAATTTAAATTCTGTCCCTAATAACTAGCTGTTTGACCTGCACAAATCACTTAATCTCACTTTTCTGTTCTGCAAAATGATATGTGTGTGGTAGGGGTGGGGGTGTAATAGGGGGCCTCTGAGGTCACTTCCAGGCCAAATCTATGACTCTATGACAGGTAAAGAGAGAGCATAATAGAGAGATGACTTTATACTCAGAATCACATAGGTTCAGGTCTTGACCATGACTCATGATCACACTGGCAGTACGATTCTGGAAAAGTCTCTTAACCTCTCAGGATCCCATGTAACTAACTGTCTAGGATTGTTTAAATGGCAGAGACAGTTTCCTTTGAAGCAGTTCCCTAAACAAATAAAGATTCAGAATTGAACATTCCCTTTCCTCTCTCTTCTCCCCACCAAAAAAAAGAGAGAAAGAGAGAGAGAGAGAGGAAAAAGGCAAAAGGTAAAATTTTCCTCCCAGTAACTGATGTACAAAAGAAGAGAAATGATTTAAAACAGATTTTTAGGTTTATCTTTCTTTCCTGGTGCTATGGATCATTATTGTCATGAGTCTTAATACTGTATTTTGGAGTCATTTGGTTTGCTGTATGTAACAGAAAGGGCTGACTTAGTCTAGCACCCTGTTCAGGTTTGATGTTGGCATTGGTAAATCCTTTAACAGTTCGCTAAAGGGAGGTTTAGTTAGCTATAGAACAGAAACATAGAAAAAGATATTCAATAAGGATGTTTCAGGACACAGTTTGGAAAGCTGGACTACCCTTACCTCCCTTTGAAAGTGAGACTAATTAGCAGGGCAGTGACTCATGGAGTTTGGGACGTTGGCCAAGTTTGAAATGCTCTGATTCTAAGTAATTGGGTCTTTTTATGCTCTTAGGTGACCAGGGAGTTCCATCAAAATAACCAGAGACAGCTAGGGAGACCCAGTCAATCAAATATCAGGGACAATTTTGTGACCTTTTAGGGAAAAACCTATTGTAGGAAAAGAATGAACCCTGGTAGATGGTTGTCCTATCTTACTACTGAATTATTTTATTTAACAATTATGATGTTCAAAGTACTTTTCATTCTAATGGGGAAATGGTGTCCAGGATAGTGTCTTCGTTTGAAAAGTCACAGGGATGGATACTGGATCCATAGCAGATGAGACTGACACACCATTTCTTGGAGCAGTGGCAGCATTGATTTCATTATATTTTCATATTTGAAAGTGCATATTCGAGGGGAGAGTGGACAGTGAGAAGCTGGGTGGAGTATGAGATGAAAGCATGTCTGGGGCTTGCTAGATATAATAGTGCCCTTAGGAGGCATCGGCCAGACAGGATAATATGGGCCCCAGGGCAGGCGTTTCAGAAGGAAAAGCTTAGACTTGGTCTGTGATCTTCTTCTCTGTCCCATTGCAGGATTTGTTGGATACGCACCCTATATAAATCGCATCGTTCAGCAATGGAACCTTCAAGATAATGATGACGACCAACTCTTTTACACTAAAATTTATATTGACCCACTGAAAAGGGTGAGTAATGACCTATGCTTTACTGTCAGTTACAAATACTGGAGTTTTCTTCCTTCCCCCTGCCACATCCCCACCCCCATCCCCCAGCATAAGTAGTTGGGAAGGTATAACCCTTCTTATTTTAATAGTCTGGAAGTCTATAGATACCATGGTGACTAAGCTTCTTCAGGAAATAATTCAAAGGAATTCTGTTACTGAAAATGTATTTAATAAGAAATGAGTCATTGATTAGTGAGAAGGCAAATGATTTATAAGCAATGGACCTGTTTTCATGAAAGGCAACACGATCTAGTGGAAAGAAGTCCACGTCCCAGACCTTCCATTTACTAGCTATGTGATCTTGTTGATATTATTCAATACATTTGAATGGCCTATAACCCCAAAGTTGGCACTGATGTCAGAGGGATGTCAAGTTTAGTCCACATTCAAGGAGAAATTCTCTTTGCAACATCTTCCACAAATGGTTCTCCATTGTGTCACCTTTAAAGGCAGCCAAATGGTGCTCTTCCACTTCTGGACAGTTCTTAGTTGTTAGGATAGTTTTTCCTCATACAAAGCCAAAATTTGTGTCCCTGTAAATTCCACTCAAAGCTCCTAGTTCTACTCTCTTGTCCAAGTCAAACAAATCTAATTGTTCTTTCACATGATAGTCCTGAACTTAGTTCAAGATTGTCATCATGTCCCTAGAAGACTTCTAGGCTCATGTTATTAAAAGCCTTCATTTCCTTTAGCTTGTACACCAGTTTCCAGTTCCCACACTATGCTCAACATACTTTTCTAGATATGACTTACTTTGTCAATGCCTTTCTGAAGTCATGGTACTCAGAAGTGAATACTATGTTTGATCAAACTAGGGCAGACTCCAGGGGGACAAGAAAGATCGCATTTTAGATACTGTTCCTTGATTACTGTAACACATCGTATTTTGTTTGTTTACTTGTTTGTTTTTTTGACAATTTGAACATTCAGCCCACTAAAACCCCAATAGCTGTTTCACATGTACTGGTAACTAGTTTTCTGTCTCCCGTCTTATATTTGTGCAGTTGATTTAAGGGTTTTCTCGCCTCTTTTTTACCTCCAATTCCCCACCTCTAACTGGACTCTTCTCAGCAATGCACAGTTATAAGACAACTCTACAAGTCTCAGGATGGAAGGAGATGTCTACATTCAGAGAAAGATCTAGAAAGAACAGAGTTTAAATGGAGACTGAAGCAATCTACATGCTATCGTTCTTTTTCATGTTTGGTTCTCTTTCTTTTTTCCCCATTGTTCACTCCATTGGTTACAACCCTCCTATACAACCAGACTAATGTCCAATGTGAAAGTATTTGCAGATCCTGTACTTGATTGCACGCTGCCATGGGGGAGGGGGAAGAAGAGGGAGGGGAGAAAATTTGAATCTCAAGGGATTGTGGAACCAAATCTTGTAAACTAA
>CM053591.1:163329642-163345473 GCA_028646515.1 Pseudochirops corinnae | reverse complement strand
AAGTCAGGGAAGCTAGGAGGTGGAGATGAGATTGGAAAGCATTCCAGGCATGGGAGACAACCCCTGAAAATGCCCAGAATATGGAGTTGGAGTGTCATGTTTGAGTAACAGCAAAGAGACCAATATGGCTAGATCAGAGGATGTATGTGTGGGGAAGGGATAGAATCTATGAAGATTGGAAGAGAGGAGGGCAGGTTGTGAAGGGCTTTGAATGCTAAACAAAAGATTTTATATTTGATCCTGGAGGTGATAGGGAGCTATTGGAGTTTATTGAGTAAGGGGGTGACATTGACAGATGTGCACATTTGAAATATACCTTTGATACTTGAGTGGAGGAGAATTGGAATGGGGAGAGACTTGTGCCAGGGAGACCAACTAGTGGGTAATTGCAATTTCAAAAGGGGGATGGGGTACTAATAATTAGGAGATCAGAAAAGACTTTGTATAAGAGTTGACCCCTGAATTGTTCGTTGAAGGATTAGAGGATTCTAAGACATAGAGGTGAAAAAGGGCATGCATATTAGATGTAGGGGGTAACCTGTGCAGAGTTAGAATGCCTGGAAATAATAGTGTATATGTTGACTTGAGGTATATTGAATGAACTGTATCAATAGATTCAGAATATTAAAAGATCCATGAATTCATTGAAGCAAGTTTCTTAAGTTAATATTAGAACAAAGCTGAGAATTAGCAGGTGGTTTTCAAGTCTTAATGCAGTTTTCCAAAGTGTCTGCTCTATTTGGAGGTGACCAGGTTGTGGCTGATACCTGGGTGGCATCTGTCTCTTACAGGTTGTCTTAACCTCATGCCCATGGATGCTATTAACAACTGTCAAAAATACTATTGATTGCTAGATTAAAAGAAAAGAATAAAAGGAAGAAAAAGGTTTTTATGGTGTCGCTGTCAAACCACAGGGATGCAGAAATTGAATCAAAATTTAGGTGCCAAGGAAAAATTGAGTCCAGCTCTGTTTTCCATTGCAGTGATCTTGGGCCTACTCATATGTTCTGTGTAGTGCCACTGTATTTTTCCTAGATTCTGGAAACTGTTAATTTCTCGTGCATGCCAAGAAATGCCAATGCACGCTTATAATCAGAAATCAGAACTCATTTGTTTGTTTCTAAAATTGAGCTTCTCTCTACTCCATCAACTCCTTTACCCTTCCTGTTAATCTCTACTCCTTCCCTGAAGTTGTGGTTCTGATCATCTCTTTTTTTCCTACCTTCAAGTCGGGCAAGAGTGATTGTGTCTCCTTGAAATGGAGTGAGTAGCCCATTTGCTTCATAGATTTCAGCCTTAGTGAATGAAATGCAAAGGAAGGAAGGTAAGATTGACAGTTTACTTTTGGAGTTTAAATAGGCAGGGAAGGAAGTTTTATAATGTTCAAGTCTGTTGACTGAAACAAGGTGTACCCTAGACAAAAATTTAGGCTAAGTGTTGATATTTCCCTTCTTTGTGTTTGTCCCCTGAATCCTTTATTCCTCCTTTGGGAGTCTTCCTATGAGAGACATTGTTATCATGATGGAAAACCAACCTTAGAACCAGGAAGACCTACATTACCTCCTACACATACTTCCTGTGTGATACTGGGTCATAACCTCTCACTGTTCTAGGTGACTCTTTAACACTATGAGTTGCAGAGAAGTTGTATAGGTAAGGGCATTTCTACATTTAGGACTTTCATTTATCAGTGGAATCCCATGTCCAGTTTATTCTTACTTCAAGTTCCTGTACCCTGATAGAATCTCCTAGTGATGCCATATTTTAGGAATGATCTGTACTCCCATACTCTTTCCCAAGTCATCTTTTTTTTTTTTTTACCTCCCCTTAGCGTTTTCCCAACCTCCCACCTCAATCACAATCATTTAGAAACTTACCTAAGTTAAAATGACTTTAAAGACTATTTATAATGCTTGAAGTAGCCCAGGATTTTGATGTGTCATCTGGGTCACTCACATCTAACCTAAGTCTTTCATACCCACATTGTCATGGAGACCCCATTACAATTCCTAGAGAGTCCATCTTGAACCTTACTTGAGATAATTATAACAATAACTCACATTTCTAGACTACTGGCAAGTTTGCAAAATACTTTTCAGTCACACCAACATTTAAAGATTGTTTAAGAGTTATTCTCTCAGTATTACAGATGAAGATACTGAGACCCACAAAGTCTAATTAACTTTTCCATGCATGGATAGATCCAGGGTTTTAACTCATGTCTCTTGACTCCCAGTCCTTTGCTCTTTCCATTGTGGAGAGGCAATCAAGAAAGGGGAACGCTTAAGATTTTTAGCAGGTGTTAGGAACTTCTACATTCTCTACAAAATATTTGCATTTAAGTCTGGTAGTGTTTCTGGGAACTTGGGCCAATATTAATATTAATTTAGCACTTTTTTCAAACTATGACTCATTTTGTTATCTATTTTAAAAATGTAAAACTTTTATTATTTTTTATATCACATTCCTTTCTGAATTTCCCCTCTCTACCCAGAGAGTCATTCCTTGTTATACAGACTTAAAAAAAAAAAATTGGGAACAAAGCAGTTCCGCAAAAGTGAATTTTGACCATTGACCATATCAGTTATGTGGGATAGTTCTCCATCTCTGCAATTGAAGAAGGGAGGTACATTTTCTCATGTCATCTCTTGGGTTATCTATTAATTTTGACTACTATTTATTTTGAGGTTTAATGACAGAATTCCTAGAAGGACATTCCATGCCCCTTTATTACAGGTTAATGAGGGGGAAAGCAAACTGTTTTGTGTTTGGATGAAGACTCCATTTTAACTGAACAAGAGAATATTTATTTTGGTTTGAAAGTGAACACAAATTGTTTTCTTCCTCCATGGTGAACTGGAGTGACCCAGAATTCTAAGAGGCTTTCCCATTGGACCCCAGACTATGGCAGATCTTCTCTAAGCTAGAAGGACTTTCAGGACAGCTTAAGTTCAGAAAGATTCATCACCAGAAATTTGACTAAGAGAGAATTTTTTTTTTCAGTTGCAGCAATCTATGAATTTATGTAAATAGATGACCTAGATATGGAGGGGTTGTAACCCCTAATGTGAAGGCACAACCTTATAAATGAAATCATGGATTCATGGGTGTAAAGCCAATCATGAGCAGCTCTCCTGAGGACTGCTGTTGTAAATAACTTTAATGGTCTAATCACATACTATAATGAATTCTCTATTCAGGAATAATCTAGATATTGTTCAATAAAGCAAAGCATAACATTCACAACAACATAACATAACAATGTATTACTAAGGTGGCCACATAGTCTTAAACAAAACATATCATTCAGTATATCCTACAGTAATCTTTAAAGGGTAACAAAAAATACAAATACCATCCACCCCTAGGTCACAGCAAGCTATCAACTTCTCAGTCAATACAGAGTATCTAAGTAAAGTCCTCTTTCATCTTGACTAGAGGCTGTCTTCCAATCATCCTTAAGTGGTAGCAGAAAGTATGAACACCATCCACCCCTAGGTCACAGTAAGTTACAAATCTCTTTTATCTTGACTTGAAGGTGGCTTCCAAACTCCACGGCTCCTTCTCCAGTGATCACTCCCATCTCTTTCCTGGATTCAAACATAGGCAGCTCTCCTATCCTATGCCATGTCTCAGCTCACAGGGACTGCTCCACTCCAAGCTCTTTGAAGTTTCTGTTTCTAGGAAAACAAAGCTTAACAGGGCTACAACAATATTGGCACACATTATCAACACTATCATCTCAATTCACTTTCTGTCTGAGAAATCAACACAGACCAGACAGGGTTTCTGTCTGAAAAATCAACACAGAATAACAGACAGGGCTTCTGTCTGAGAAATCAACACAGACCACTAGATAGGATTTCTGTCTGAGAGAGAAACAGAGATCAACAGACAGAGTGACATCACAAATATTCTTTCTCTCAGTTTTACCGGTTCCCAGCTCTGCTAGTGCTCCTTCCTGTTTCACCCTTTTTGCAACCTCCTCCCACATTGGGCTCCCCTGTGATTACATTCAGCCTATTAAGTGTCAAGGAAGATCTTAAAATTCCCTTAGGCCTATTAAGGTAAGGGTAGATCTTTGAACTCCCTTAGGCCTATCAAAGGCAATATAATGTATTCTGTTTCCAATCAAAGACTCTTGATACAATCAAAGATGCTTGATTAGCTAAAACTCAGTCCATAAAAACAGCAAAAAATCCTACTTTGCTTGTCATTACATTGGGCTAGAAGTAAATGACCAGTAAAGATAAGCTATTTTTTGTTTATGATAACTTGATGAAATAAGACTGTCATTAAGAGCAGGATTAAGTTCTTATGTAGTTTTAAAAAAGCCTAGTCCTGAATTAAAATAAAACATTTGTCTCTATCAGTGGGATGATTTATTAGTAATTTGAATGCCCTAGATTTTACTATTCCTTTTCTTCTAACAAGGTTAGAGTGTACATACCTTAGTAGCATCTTTTTGAGAAATTTATGGACAGTTATTCTCATCAGACTTAAACAAAAATTGAGCCACAGGAAGGAATCTAATGGCTCAAATAACATGCAAAAGAAGTATTTTATTTAATAAAAATAACTTATACTTAAATTTAGTTAACATTTTAACTAAAATATTTTATTGACTTCTTTCACATTGTGTTCATTCTCCTACCCAGTGGATTATCTCTTTTAATAATGAATAAAAATGAAAAAAAAAAAAAGGGTAGATAATTCAGTAAAACAAACCAACACCTCAACCAAGACACTCTTTAGCATTCTATACTGGTAGTCTTCCACCTAGAGAAAGAGACATTTTCAGAAGACATTTCTTTCTAAAATTAATTTGACTTGCAGTAAAATGGAGGTGCACTTTAATTTCATGCATATGTCATAAAATAATGCAAAATATTCAGGTCATGGTGACCTTGGAAATTTGAATATGGCTTCCATACTTTTTATGCAAGGGAGTTAAGTGAATGGAATAGAGTGGACCAAGTGTGATTGTCACTGAAAGTGACATCCCATTTGAAAAGTTCTTTGGGATTTTGAAAGATAGATGAAAACATCATTGCTGAGTAGAATGGGATTGCCCAGACCCACTGTTTAAGTGCATAATCAGTTTTTAGTCATTTCAATAGCTGCCAGAATAAGTGTCTGAAACTTTTTATGGAGAAAACAGATGTTGTAGCAGGAGAAAAAAAATCCTGCTGTTTGAATGACATCGAAGATCCAGGAAAGGGAGTGTTCCAGGCTGTAGATTATTATTATAGTTTTTTCTAAATAACATTTGATGATCGAATTAATGTGGAAAGCAAATTATTGTGAGATGAAGTCTTAATTAAAAAAATAAATAAATAAAGTGAGTGCCTTTGACCCCAATAGTTTCTTAAAAGGATAATCAAATCATCACAGGAATTCTGATGATCTTAATTATTTAATATTTAAATTAAGGACAGACCTATGATGAATTTAGAGTGAAATAATTATCTCAAAGTTTACATTCAGAAGTTTGAGAGAAGTTTTTTTTATTGGTGAGATTTAGTTGTTTTTATTTTTTAATTTCATTTACTTATCAATGTTATTTGCCAAAAAAATGGTTAATGAAGGATGATATTTCAGTTTTCCAGAAGCCAAGTTTCAATCATCCCTAAATGGAATTTACCAAAAGAACTCATAAACCATGATTTAAAAAAATCTGCTTTTCTTTACAGGATAAAACTTTCCTGAGCTGTGGAAAATATGTTATTTAATGAAAGGGTGGTGGGTGTAGGTATACTTTGACATTTGGCAGTGAAAATTATATCGTTTTTTGTTGTCGTGGTTCACTTAAAGGACATCAGAGTGGTTCTGTATATGGAAAATTGTTTTTTGAAAGCTTGACATTTCACTAATGAATGTCATGACTACTTATTTCTTATCTGTCAGAAGAGCCTAATCCTTGAATTCCCCTTGTCCTTGCAGAAATGAGGAATGCATTATTCATCACTATCATACTTCTTTCCAAAGAATAATCTCCAGTTATATAGTTGGATGTTCATATGTGTGAATATGCCTATATATGGATATACAGCTATAAAGAATGTGTTTCGTGTGCATACATATGTGTATCCATACATGTGTAATGATTGACATTTATAGAGTGGTTTAAAGTTTATAAAGTACTCTGTTTACATTATTTCCCTGGAGATTGACTTCATATTGACTTCAGAGATAGGTTTTACATTTATTATTATTCCCATTTTACAACCAAAGAAACTTAAGGCAAAGACTCCATGAGCCATTCCACCTCAGGACAATTCTAATTCCTGGATAGTTGTTCTTTTGATTTTCCTTACTTCAAGCCTCAGTGGTCTAAACAGACCTAGATTCTTTAGTGACTCCTGATGTGGAAACAACTCAAGGCTCTTTATCATCCTGGTGGCCTTTTCCTGGATACTTCCATGCTTATCAACGCTCCCCCTTCTTTTAAGCCAAGGGACCCAGAATTGAACACATTCCTGCCAGTGAAGTCTGACAACGGCAGAGTACTGGATGGAGCACAGACTAAACATATCCATATTCCTGGAATCGATACTCTTCCTAATGTGGCCTAAGAATGTATTTGCCTTTTCTGGCTGACATATCACGCTGCTGACTCATTGAACTTGCAACCCACTAAAATCTTCAAATGCTTTTTAGAACAACTGCTGTTTCTCCATGTGATTCTTCGGAAGTTGATTTTTTTTTCCTTGCACCAAAGTACAAGACTTCACATTTTTCCTCATTGATTTTTTTCTTCTTAGATTTCAGCCTAGTTCCCTAGCCTATCAAGATCCTTTCACATCTAGATTCTGACACTACATGTGCAAAGTAATTTAGTCCCTCTGGGCCTCAATTTTGTTATCTGTAAAATGGGAGACTGGTGTTGGACTAGCTGACCTCAAATTTTTTTTTCCAGTTTTAAATCTCTGACCCTATGATAAAATAGGCTGTGAGAGGCAGTGTCATATGATGGGAGAAGTTACGGTTTTAAAATCAGAGGGTCTAAGTTTAAATCTCCGCACTCCCACTTCAATCATGAAACATTTAGGACATGCTGGTTGTGTGCCAGTTACCATGGTAGGGAGGCAGAGACAAAAATTTGAAACAGTACCCAACCATAACGGCTTGTATTCTCTACTTGCTATCTGAGTGAACATGGGTGAGTTATTTTTCTTCTCTGACATTTTGTTTCTTCCTCTGTCAAATAAAGGGGCAGAGCTCCAAGTGTTCCTCTTCTGTCTCTAAATCCTATAATCCTAGATGGAAGAAAAGAAGTTACCAGGAGACAGGCAGAGAAAGAATCCATTTAATTTCCCCTTGGTGATGCTTAAGAAACTTAGGAGATATTTTTTTTTTGGGGGGGGAAGGAAGGTATTTTTTAGTGATCCTATAATCATCCAATATGTATTAAGCACCCACGGCAGTGGTTCTCAACCTGTGGGTTGCGACCCCTTTGGGGGTCAAACACCCCTTTTACAGGGGTTGCCTAAGACCATTGGAAAAATGTATTTCCAATGGTTTTAGGAACTGAGAAACTGCTCCTCTATCCATCTCCAGGTGGTGTAGCAGCAAGCACCCTAGTGTACCCAGGGTGGCTGCTAGCACAGGTTCTTAGATCTGCTTTTCTAAAGGAAAGCAACTCAAAATGGGTTAACAATCTTACTTTAATCAATCAAATATATATCATTTACCTAGTTCAGGGGAAAAAGTCAGCACCCTGAACTTCAGAGACTGCAAACAGAATACAAACACAAGTTACAAGCAGACAAAGAAACAGATCATCAGACGGCTTCCAACCATCTGACCATTACATCAGTTAGCTATTCAGTTACCAGAGAGGGAAGCACCAACATCTGGGTTTTTCACAGCCGGGGGGCTCAATGGCTTCCCAGAGTCTCATCTGGCCAAGTCACACAACTTTTTCCAAAGTGAGCCCCAAAGTAAAACCTCACATCAGGACGCATATATAGCCTTCTCCTGGATGGGAGATTGTCACAACCCTCTTGACCCACTGCCCAATCACAAAGCTACAAGGTGGGGGCATTCCTGAAAAACAAGCCTCCCGCCACAGGCTCCATGTGACCACATTCAGCCTATTAGGGGGCAGAGGATACTTTCAAATCAGGGAAGATTCTCAAAGCCACTTAAGCCACTTAAGCAAAGGGCCCAGGAGCAGGGAAGATCTTCAGATTCTTGTAACAGGCGGGTCTGCCCACATGCAGATACACCCACATAAGCATATTAAAGGGTCCTGTCATTAGGAAGGTTGACAACCACTGCCCTGTGGTATGCCAGGCATTATACTGAGGATGAAAAACAAAAGTGAAATGATTCCTCCTCTCTAGCAGTTTCCATTCTATATGGGGAAGCAACATGAGCACATACATTTATATACAAAATAAATACAAAGTAAATATAAAATGATATCAGGAAGGGAGTTCTAGCGATTGGGGGTATCAAGAAGGGCCTCACTTGGGTGGTGCTTGAATTGAGACCTAAGAAGAACTAGGGATTATAAGTGGCCTTTTCTAGTCCTGCAGGCTCTCTGGCTCCTCAACGACCTGGTGAAAATAGGGTGTCTTGGATAGGTGGTGCCAACTTAGCATGCACTAAAGATGGGATGAAGTAGAAAATCCCCAGTAGAATAATAACCCAGTTCCCTGTAAACGATGGAAATTCATGAAACTGGTGTCTCAGTCATACCTCTAAAAACGTTCATCTGCCTTCAAGGTTATTGCAACACACGGCTAAAGAACGTTAGTCATGCGGTATTCTTTGAGATTATATTTGTCCCTACGCCTGATAGTAAAAACAGGCTGCCCTAAGTAGTCATTTACTGGACTTTGGGGACTCATTAACTGAATCAGGAACATTGAATGTCATCTCTTTCTAACTCCTGCATTTCTCTCTTTTATGTTATTCCTACGTTCCAGTAAATTGTTTTATTGTTCTTTAAATGAAATGAACACAGTCCTATTAGTGACGGCTTTTTTTTTTTTTTTTTTGGCTCATCCACCTGCATTTATCTTTATTTTTGCTGAAGTGAAAGTTTGGAACTCTAGAGGACGTGAATAGTAGTTGACTTTTTTTTAGGAACCCTTAAAAGATATAAAACTGACTTTGAGAATAAGCGATGTTGGGTTGAGAGAAAATAGTTGCCAGAGACTTTCCATTACTAAAGGGATTTTTCCTCTTGTTTACTAGATTCAACTAAACTATTTTGGGAATTATATCCCTAATGCTTGGACGCAGGAAAATGGATGTATTCTTTGTGATTTGGATGTAATTGATCTCTCAACTTTAGAAGTAAGTATAATGATGCACGCGATGTGCGTACAAACTATGGATTATCATGGTTTACTGATACGTGTGGAGGAAAATAATCAATTGAATTATTTTTGTTCTTGTTTGATTATGTGGTTGTTTTTTCCTGTTGCTGCTGTTGTTCCTACAGACCTATGAGTTCATCATTGTCAGGAAATTCAAGTAGAGAAATTCCCTCCATCATTAATTAAGTTACAATTTTAGAGAGTTGCTTGTGGTCCTAAGGGGTTACATGATTTGCACACAGATGTAGTATGTGTCACATGTGGAGCCTGGACCCAAGTCTTCCTAAGCTTCAAGGTCGGCCCTCGATCCTCTAGGTGGGCCCTACTTCTCTGATAAGGTGGATGTCAAAACATTAAATGTAGTCTTTTTTTTGGCTTTTTGGAGAGGGGAAGGGAGGGGAACTAGAGTTAAGTGACTTGCCCAAGGTCACACAGCTAGTAAGTGTTAAAGTGTCTGAGGCTGGATTTGAACTCAGGTCCTCTTGACTCTAGGAGTGCTCTATTCACTGAGCCACCTAGCTGCCCCCAAATGTAATCTTTTAAATAGAGCTGATAGGTGAGAGACCGAGTTTCTGGGTAAATAAAAATCAGTCATATTGACTAAGTGTAAAAAGTAATAAACAAGAATTGGCTCATTGTCCCCATAGTAGCCAGAGGCTGAATCTCTTGAACCTTTGATATTGATAAAGTCTTTTAAGAAAGGGGTGAAAATATCTACTGAAGGTGAAAGTCAACTCTAATTGGGGAACAAGACAATGAATAATGTAATAGGAGGCGGGCTATATATTAAAATGAGTCTTGGGATTGGTGTCTTGGATCACCCAAATTTTGACTTAAGGGGACATCAGTTTCCATATCCCCATCTGACAAAAGGGAGAACCAGCACTACTGAGACCCGTCTGAGTGAACACAGTGAGCAAGAGCGCACCAAGTAAAATTAGAACTGCTTTAGCTGTCTGATTAGATTTTGGCCTGGCTTACTCTTTTAAGAGAGACTTCCTACACTGGTTGATTTCTGGATGAGAAAGTAGAAAAGGGGAATAACCTTAGTCCTGATTCAATAAATGGTTATTAAATATAAGAAAGAAATAAGGCATTTTCACATAGGCTTTCTAACTTGAAAGATATCAGTTTCTTGGAGGTCTAGCTGTTCCTTCCATCTGAGCTACTTTTGACGGAAATACCCAAGTTCCAACATGAATTTGGCTATTTTCTTTGAGTTAATGCTATGTTAGTTAGCTGGCAAGTTGGTCACAGTTATTAAGAAGAAAACAAAAGGCACTTCAAATGTTATTTGATGATTTTTAGCAAAATTTTCCCTGTGGACATTTAGTGACATTTATTTTTTGCAGCCAATATTTCAAGTGAATAGGTAACCTTCTAGAAAGAGTTATTGTTTATTCATAGTTTTTTCTTCAGACCTAATACTGTTGTGATCCAGAGGAGTGAAGAGCTTTCGAGCAACATTTTGCTTCAAGCAAATCTCTTTGATGACCTGCAGGAGTGTATGGTAGAAATAGTATAAAGTCATGGAAATTTACAGGAATGCAGTTTTACAAACTGCTGGCCTCATCAGTAAGAAGTTATTCAAGAGAAAAAAAAAATAACTCTAATCAAGTCAGGATTCCAAGAGTAAATAATTTATATTAGACTTACTGAAGTCTAAAGGTGGATAAAAAATAAATTGGGCACATTTAAGAGCTACTGAACAGGAACATGTTTTATTTTAAAAGAAGACATTTGGCCAGTTTCTTAAACAACAAACTGAATATTTCCTATTCAGAAAGAAGGCCAGAATATTTCTGGATAGAGATAGGATGAAGAGATGTTTTAAAATGATATTTTTTGTAGAACTTAATGTTCTACCCTTATAAAAGGGAGCTACTTCCCCCACTTGTTTCATTCTCACTCATCTGAACTGTTTTAGATAGGAATTAAAAATACTTTATCCAGATGAAAGCCCCTTGACTCTTAAAACAGCTGTAATCTCAGAGAAGTTTAAAAATAGCATCAGAAAATCAAAGTTACAAGCAATATTAAATCATGAAAATCATCATCTCAAAGTTAATATAACTGGGTCCTGGTTTGGAGTCAAGAAGACCTGAGTTCTAATGCCACTTCAGATATTTCCTAGCTGTGTAACCCAGAGCAAACCACTTAACCTCTGTCTGTCTGCCTTTCCTCATCTGTAATAGCATCCACCTCCCAGGATTATCATGAGGATAAAATGAGATAATAAGCTCTTTGCAAGTCTTTAAATGCTATATAAATACTAGGTAATTGTTATTGTGATTATTATTATACTTATTGTTATTTTTATTATTGTCATTTTCAACTAAATTTGGTATTTTAAATAACTATTTAGGGTAATCATACATGTTTAGCCTTCTAGTCTCCTTTTAAGATTATTCTTGGGAATTATTTTGCATCCATGTAATCTGTTTCAGATTTAAAGCTCTTAGGGATAAGGGTTCATCTCTCTGTCTCTTTTACTTGGCATGTATGTGTATGCATGTGTGTACACATGTGTACATATATATGCATATATGTATACACTTTCTTTTATTATGACTTAAGTATTCTTGTCACCTTTAAGTAATGTGGCCAATTTAATTACAAAGATTGCTCTGACAACCTAAATGTGTTGGGCACACACAATGAAATTAGGTACCTTATTTACTTTGAGAGGAGCTTAGTAACTTAGTAACTGCACCAATGTGCTTCTGTCAGCAGCAGGAAGCAGCATAATATTCAAAAGCCTTGATTCCAATTCCAGTGCTCCTACTTTATATCTGTGTGATCTTAGGTAAGCCACTTGTCTTCCTTAAGCTTCAGTTTCATCACCTTTAAACAAGAGGCTAAAATTAAATGGTCTCTAATTCCTTTAATTTTTAACATTGTATGATCTAAGTTTCTTCCTTCCTTCCTTCCTTCCTTCCTTCCTTCCTTCCTTCCCTCCCTTCCTTCCTTCCCTCCCTTCCTCCCTTCCCTCCCTTCCTCCCTTCTCTCCCTCCCTCTGTCCCTCCCTCCCTCCATCCCTCCCTCCCTCTCTCCCTCTCTCTTTTTCTCTCCCTTTCTTTCTTTCTTTCTTTCTTTCTTTCTTTCTTTCTTTCTGTCTGTCTGTCTTTCTTTCTTTCTTTTGCTTTTTGGAGGGTGGAAGGGCAGTTGGGGTTAAGTGACTTGCCCAAGGTCACACAGCTAGTTTTGTGTTGAGTGTCTGAGGTCAAATTTGAATTCAGGTCTTCCTGAGTCCAGGGCTAGTGCTCTATTCACTGTGCCAACAATCTGCCCCATGATCTAAGTTTCTGATGTTAAGATGAAAGTTTTTTACTTTAAAGAAGTAAGTTCTATATTGTACAAATAATATGTTTTTTCCTTCACCACCACTATATCCCCTGCTCCTTTTATTAATACAAAGGGGAAAATCAAGGATTAATGTGAACATCTAACATTAGGTTTAATTAGTTAGAATAGCTGGAAAACCACTCTGAAAAAATTCAACACTCAATTACCATATACTAATTTCCACCCTTTGCAGATCATACATAGTGAACGTGTGTGTGTGTGTGTGCGCGCGTGTGTGCGTGTATTTTTTTCCCTTGTCAATTTCCTTTCTTGTTTGCCCTAATAGGCTGCAGGCAAGCATTTACCTATCTAATCAACACTTGAATTTAGTCTAAATTGGGCCCTACTTCAATAAAGGTACATTTCACTGCCTTTTCCTAGGACTATCCAAGAGTAACAGTTGGTGTTTTCATTGAGCAGCCAACTCCTTTCCTACCTCGATTTCTAGAACTGTTGTTGACACTGGATTACCCCAAAGAAGCTCTTAAATTCTTCATTCATAACAGTGTAAGTATTTGGATGGTGAGTTCCGTTGGGGAGGGCATGGGCAGTCCTCAGAAGGATGGAAAGTCAGTAATGACTTAAACACAAGAAAAGATGCTGTAGAATCACTGAGATATTCGGGGGGGAAACGAGATTTTTCACCCTGGTAAGGCAGAGACTAAGTGATAACAAAAACAATGTAAATTTATGATGGACGTGAATAAGGTGAACTTGGCTAAATCGATAGAATCCTGGAGAATCAGAACTAAGGAAGATGCCTGAAGTTTGAAAAAAAGAATCACAGGATGCAAGGACTAGTAAACTTCTGAAACTGATTATATCCAGATTGTGGTACAGCCTGGAGCAAGATTCATTGGTTAGTGCACTTTTACAAGTAATACAGCAACTCATCAGTTTAAAAGTGTCTTGGGATATTAGGGCTAACATTCTTGTTGACATCTCTGAAGGAAAACATCCTGTGTCCAAAAAGTTCCTCAGTGCCTTTGTCAGAGACAGGATACTTGGCAGAAAGAACTGTCAGCCTGGCCTAATGTGGCATTTATTATATTGTTAAAATTTATCTTCTTTTGTCTGTGGACTTTGGATAAAAATGCAATATATGATGCCATCTCTTCAGGAATTACAAGGGAAACACACTATGATTTTTTTTTTTAAAGATCTGGAATATCCTCTTTACAAAAGATATGCTAATTCAGATCATGACTGAGTTGATTGAAAGATTTTTTTTGATACACTGTAACAAGTCCCATGTTGCAATGAAACTGGTGATAATTGGCCACTAATACAATCGATAATATATCAGATGTTGTGAATAATCCCTGTGCTTACCATCAGAATATTAGTAATAAGATGTCTGTTTTTATGGTGGATACGAATAGAAAAAAGCCAACATTATTGCCTCCAAGTATTATGAGGATAATGGCACATGTGTTATGTTTTCAGCTTTTCAGATATTTTGTAGTATGTTTCTAGAATTTGAGAATGTGTTCTAGAACACACTTTCAAGGCATTTCTTCCTTTCTTTTGATTTATTAAGCTTGACTTATCCAAACCTTTATATCTGGGAGGAGTCTCTGTGTATATAAATGGAAGTTATAAAATGGTCTCTGTTTAAAATAATGCTTAGATGCATGTCACAGAAATTTGAACAATAGTGAAGTGCGATATTTACTAAGTGAATCTTATTTTGTCATGAGAATCCTTTGCAAAGCAAGGCATGTTGCATAAGTAGCATTTCAAAGCATGTTAATCTCCCCTTACCTCTCTTCTTTGGTGTAATTTTCTCTAATTCTAAATTTTATTAATATGTTACAAGAGGTCTATCATAAAAATCGCATCAAATCTAAATCTGAATTTTATTGATATATTACAGGAGGTCTATCATGAAAAGCACATGAAGGAATTTTGGGAAAAAGCTAAAGATGTGATCAAGAATATAAAAATTGTTGGTCCAGAGGAAAATCTAAGTCAAGCAGAAGCCAGAAATATGGGGATGTATGTTTTGCAAATTTTACGGTTTATTTATACAAAAGAGTAATCCAAGAACTTAGAGAAAATAATGATCTTCTTACAGAAATAAATATTAACAGTTCTTTTCAGCCCCAAGTCTATATGCCATATGGTAATAGTTTAGAAGACTATGGATGATGCTAATTTTTATTTTTTTTTTTTTTACTAAGTTAGATTTAACCTGTTTAAACAAGCCATCTTATGTTATTTCCTTGAAGACCCTAAAAATAAATGTGCAGATTGGAACGAGCAATAGAAAGCTGATATGGCAATGGTTTAATTGCAGAGAATAGTAGGCAAAATTTGTATATTTGCTAAGAGTAAAAATAGATATAACTACAGAGACACAAACATGGAACAGTAATTCCTTCCTTATCTGGAGTTCACTTGTCCTACAACTTCAATTCTCTAGACTAAAGGCAGTGACCAATAAAAAACACATATTTTTTGAGTGGCTATAAGTGCTCATGGTATCCCAAAGTTAATACACATATAACACAAAGAGAAACTGCTTTATACCTGAAAACTTTATTATACATTCTCTGTACATATGTTGTATGCTTTCTTGCCTTGTGTTCTAGCGTTAGCAGATGAGCAACAACCTTACCACAGTGCAGAGAGGAGGACAGGAGCAGGAGGTATTACACATGCTAGAAGCAGGCTTACCTGTAGCCTCTAGAGCAGCAGTTCTCAACCTGTGGGTTGCAACCCCTTTGGGGGTCGAATGACCCTTTCACAGGGGTTGCCTAAGACCGTGGGAAAACACATATTTCCTCTCTCCGTCTCCAGGAGGGTCCGCCCACATATTAGTATTAAAGGGGCACGGCATTAGGAAGATTGAGAACCACTGCTCTAGAGGAACACCTGGGAGTCTGACAGTGAGGAAGGAGACTGAAAATCTTAATAAAGCCTGTACAAGAATGCAGAGCACTGGAGGATGGGGCCAGTGAGTCTAGTAACAAATAATCTTCTCCATTTCAATAAGGTTCTGAAAGCCTCATTTGTAAAGTACAAGAATTTATGTTCCCAGTGATGATCCTGAATTGCTGTATTCAGTATATTCTGTAAAGTTGTCTCAATTAAATTCAATTGTCTAAATTTAAAAAAAGTTTGAATATTTAAAGGAGTTAATTATGATTAC
>CM053591.1:163311117-163329142 GCA_028646515.1 Pseudochirops corinnae | reverse complement strand
ACACACACATATATATATACATACTATATACATACACACACATTTACACATATAGACATATACACACATATACATATATACATATATACATATACACACATATACATATATACATATATACACACATATATATAGAATATATACGTATATTTTATATAAATATATAAGTATATATACACATATATAAGTATATTTTATACATATATAGAATATACTCTTTGTCCAGAAATGGTTAAGTTTGCGTCTGCAGGGCTTTGGAATTGGAGTCAGGAAAGTGTGAGTTCTAATCCTGCTTTGGACACTTCCTAACAATGTGACTCGGGGCAAATCACTTAATTTCTATATGTGACCGTTTTTTCTTCTGTGAAATGGAGGTAACAATAGCACTTAACTCCCAGAGGTGTTGCGAGTTAACAAGGAAAGCAGCTTTTCATCCTCTAAGCACCGTATAAATGCTAGCTGTTAGCGAACAAGTAGAAGGACAGAGTAGACGACCTATAAAATCAGTAACAAACATTCTGCGATTTGGTGTTTCCAATTTCTGAGGGGCTATCTCAGATTAGGTTAAAATGAAAAGCGCTTTATGGAAAGCTAATTAGACTGATGGGTGTTATACTAAAGCTTTTTAAATTTAGAAATGACTAGCTGTCCTATTGCAGTTCTGACTGAGATATTTTTATTTCTTTCAGGGATCTCTGTCGTCAAAATGACCAGTGTGATTATTACTTCAGCCTTGATGCAGATGTTGTTCTGACCAATCCAAAGACTTTGAAGATATTGATAGAGCAAAACAGGTACTCAGTAAGGTTCTCCGGGAACCCTGTTTGAAAAGTCATCCTTATGTACAGTTCTCTTTAAGATTTAATCAGTGTTCAACAGATATTTATCAAATGATTGATATCTGCAAGGTACTATGCCAGGTGTTGCAGAGTTAGGTAGGCACTCTTCAAAGAGAATTTACAGTTTAATGAGGGACATGTATACAAATAATTAAGATCTAAGTATAATAAATTTTAAGAAAATGCAAACCTACTCCACTTGTGGACAGGGTTGGGATAGCATATCAGGGGAAACTTTATGAAGGAAGTGCCATTTGAATTGAAACTTCAAATAGGACAAATATTTCAACAGACAAAGTGATATAGAGTGGATTTCAATCATGGGGAGAGGTCTCTGCATTTAGGTTAAAGAGTACAAAGTGGGATCCAGGAACATGTGAGCTTGGCTAGTTGAGTCTTTAGCATTTCCAGTAAGGAATTTATTTAAATTTGGCAGGTTGAGAGCCCATGGCTACTATTTTGAGTTTACATGTCCATCTGATGCAGTCATTGGTTCAAGCCATGTTTGACCATAAAGGCAAGAAATCATTCAATCATTTATTGAATTCCTAATCTATGCCAGGTACTGTGATAAGGCCTGAGAATACAAAGAAAGTCAACTAATACAGCTTGGATTATGATGCATAATCTCAGAACCTGAAGGCAACATACCAGCCATGTTATGGAGATGTCTTGAGGAATCTGACTGTTTGTGCAGGGTATTTTATCTGCCTTTGCACAATTAATCTCAAGCAGATATTAACCAAGGTTGATGCTTACTATCGTAAGCCTTTTTGTTGTTAATACTTTACAGACATTCAGACAATTTACTTTATGGTTACCTTGGTAAATACTTGATTAATCAACTTAATGGCAAGTGTTTATTGAGCGCCTCTTATGAGAATAACAGGTTTATACATGTAAAGCGCTTTGTAAACCTTAAGATGTTAAAAACATGCTGGCTTTAAAATTATCATTATTGTTTACTTGTTTGTTTGATTAGGTACATTTATAATGATTGATTATATGTCTGTTTATCTGGGCATCTGGGTGATGTAGTAGTGGACATAGAGCTGGGCCTGGAGTCTGGAATCCTAGCTGCGTGACCCTGGCCAAGTCACTTAAGCACTCTCTGCCTCAGTTTCCTCACTTACAAAAGGGAGATGATAATAGATCACCTTTCTCCATAAAGTTGTTTGATAATATTTGTAAAACACTTAGCCTAGTGCCTGGCATATAGTAAGTCCTTAGTAAATGCTAGTTCCCTCCCTTTCTATTTTGTTCTCTATAAAAATATCTGAACATGACTATTTTTGTAAAGGGAAAACAGTCTCCTGTTTATCTTGTTGGTTGGTGAAACATTGCTAAAAATAAATTTAATAAAAGGAGCCCAATGAATCAAAGAGATCAGTTGTTGACCAGTTGCTCTTTACATTTATAGTCATGTCTTATATAAAAGTGTAGATGGCATGCTTATCAAATATGCAAGGGCCACAAAGCTGAGAAGAATAGCTAATAAAATAGGTTATCAATTCTGGATACTAAAAGATCTTTATAAGCTTGATATGCAGGTGACTGAAATAAAATGGAATTTGATAGGGATAAATGTAGTAGAGTCTTACAACAAGGTTCCAAAAAATCATCTTCACAAACAGATACAGGAAGAATGGCTAGATTACCATTCATATGAAAAAAATATCTGGGATATGTAGTGGATTGCAAGCTCCACGGGTAAGCAGTGATAGAACAGCCAGAAAAAGCTAATGGCCTGTACAGCTACATTAAGAGAAATGCAATGTTTGGATTGAGAGAAGTAGGATACCATGGTTAGCCCACCTTGGTAGTATTATATTTAATTCAGTTTTATGTAGGACATTGATAATATAAACAACATCCATAGGAGGGCAACAGAATGATGCAGTGGCTTAGGGTCATGAGGACCATTGGGGCCCTCAATGTATAGTCTGGAGGAAAGATAATTGTGTGGGACGTGATAGTTATCTTTGATTATTTGAATGCTGTCATGTGGAAGAGAAATTAAATTTGTTTTGCTTGGCCCAAGAGGGGCATTGGATGGAAGCTAGAGAGAGACAGATTTAGGTCTGATGTCAAGAGAACCCTCTTTTTCTATAATTAGAACTCTCCAGAAGGAATGTGCTGCCTCAGGAGGTAGTCATTTTCTTTTTTACAATAACTCATCAAAGGAATGATTGGATAGAGATTTTTTTTCCTGTGATTTCTTCCAAATCTGAAATTCGGTAATTGTGTGAACAAAGTTTTCAGGCAAACACATCTTCAGAAAGCAGGTTGTCACCATTAATTAATCACTCATTCAAAAAAAAAGTATTTAGTACTTACTATGTAGAAGGCATTGTGCTGAGCCCTGAAAGTGATGCAAAGAGGAGTACAGCATGGCCCCTATCCTCCACGGGTCCAGATCCTTCTCCAGATTGAAAGTTATCTAGTCATTCTTTCTGTATCTTGTATCATTCATTCAATAAAGTTAGTGCCTATTATCTAGAAGATACTGTAGTATTCACCAAAGATAGACAGACAGACAGATAGATAGATAGAGAGATAGATAGAGATATAGATAGATAGATATAGCTAGCTAGATAGATGGATGTATAATTTATTAAACACAATGTACCAGTCACTGTCTAATAAGCAGGCAAGTCAACTTTTGTCCTTAAGGAGCTAACATTCCAATGGATGAGGGGAGTGTAAGACAACAAATAAAGGGAGCTGGAAATGGGAGGGTACACTCAGTGGCATGGAGGTGGCCATTGAGTATTGTTGTGACCTTGGCCCTAGCTAGATAAGTCCCAAACTAACCTGTCAGAGCCAGGGGACACAGGGATAGAGCTAAATGATTGCAATGGGGAGGAGGAAGAGAGGGTTGTAGAGTAGCTTCAAAGATGAAGAATATTGCAAATGGGAAATATGAGGCATTTATAGCAATATGTGAAGTACAACTTGGTAATTGCCTAAGAGAGGTAAAAGCAGAATACTACTATGAGAGTTCATTGAAGGATGAAAATCACTTCTGACTAAAAAACATCAGAGGGGGCTTCGTGGAATTCATGCAGTAAATGAGGTTGGAATGAGTCTTGAAGTATGGATAGGATTTCAGTAGGAGAAAATAGTGCCTTGGTACGAGGGTAAGAATTACAGTCTAGGTAAAGGGAATGTCTGAACAAAGTCATGGTATAGGATTTGTTCAACAACAAAGAGCATGGGGTAGAGTTAGGGACTATGAGGCAAAGAAGAAAAAGTATATTGTGGAGAATATTCACTGTCAGAATAAGGAACATGGGCCCTAATATAACAGGCAGCATAGGCGCCATATATGGTGTTGGAACATGAGGTTGGCCAATATGATATTGAATATTTAGGATCTTTTTTAGATTAAAAAATGATTCTAGGTAGAGATCAGTCAGTTAGGAGACCATTGCAATAATCCTGCCCTACCCCCCAGATGAAACCAAAATAATAGGCCCAATATAATGAAATTTTAAGCTATAGTGATGTCAGCAGAGAAAAGGAGGAGCCTATGTGAAAGATGAATTGATAGGATTTGTCAGCAGCTGGTTGGAGGAAGAAAAGAGGGGTGAAAAAAAAAGAAAGAAATGCTTCAATAGATAAATGACCCCATCAATCCAGCGTTCAAATCTAATCAATACATCAGTCATGCCCAAAATTATATGCAGAGTTTGTTTCTGATTTTATTGAAAGATGGCCATTAGTAAAAGCACACTGTTCTTAATTTAGGAAACCTGAGTAAATCAATGAAATTAATAAAAAAGCTTTATTTTTACTCCCGTTTTAAAAGTTATTCTTTAATTTATTGGTGCTATTATTTTAAATTAATGTAATTATGTTTGCATATGTAGTTTTTGATCTACAAAACCCCATTATTTAATTTGTCTTTATTGTTAAATAAAATCAACTAGAATGTGAAGATTTCTCCCCTCCTGCCCAGCTTAGTTGTTCTGATGTTTATTGTCTTAACCGCTTCTTTTTGGGGAGGAAAAAACAGGTTGTCTGCCAACAGAAAAATCTTACTGAAATGCCTCCAGATATTTATTTTTACAGTTCGTGCAGTCTTTTTATTTGATGAAAAGCTGGCTTGTCTAAGAATGGGGAGGTTGGGTTCTCCTTTACAAGAATGAGTTTTGAATTACAAGGAGTTTTATTGTACTCTTCAGCTGATGACTTTTCTTTTTTTTTTTTTTACTTTGAGAATTTGTCAAAGCCTGTCCTAAGACAGGTAATGCTTTGTAAATCTGTTTGAGAGTCAGGTGTCGTTTTTGAAAGCTGTAGAAATTTTGTAATTTAGACTCAGTTCCTTAACCAAAGATTTGACTAATTTGTGGTTGTTTCCTCTCAATTCGTCTGCAGTAGCTAAAGAAATAGTGTAGGTTTCTGTCATCAGTTTTTATTTATTGCAAATTCTGCTACTTGGAAATCAAATATTTATATTACTTCCTTAACAAGGGATCCTTGTACCCCTGGCCTTAGTGATTTATATGCATAACTGAGAAACCCTAGAAATAGAACTGTTTGTCAAATGAACTTCCATAAAGGAGTATTCTCTTCTCTACTGAGGTGGAGAATATTCTGAGCTCAGGTTGGTTGGGTCCTAATTAGTTTGGGAAAAATACTAATCCCACACCCACACAATGGAGCTCTTATTCAGAAACTGGATTTTCAAGATTGGGTGATTTACCCTCTTCTATCATAAATATCTTTCTAAAACAAGTTGGGCTTTCTTCTTCTTTCCTTCAGTGGGGTTAAATGACTTGCCCAGGGTCACACAGCTAATAGGTATAAGAGACCAAATTTAAACTCGGGTCCTTTTGACTCTGAGAGGCTCTGTCCACTGCACCACCTAGCTGCCCCATTTCTCTTCCCTTATAAGGCAGATTTCTGGGCCTCCGTATGGATGGGAAGAGCTTCTTTTTCACGTACCTAATATCTGTGTGGCGATGATATAGACTTGACATTTCCTTGCCATCATTTTCACTAGAAGTGCAAAGTTAGGATGGTAGTACAAAGACACAAAACAAACCTGTGGTCACTTCTTGCCTCTTGTTGTCTGATTCACGGAAAAGGTATAAAGCTTCTCTTGCATTTAAGAGATATAGGAGATTGTATAATTTAAACTTTAGGTAGTTTAAATCGCCAAGATCTTCACATTAGTTTCTGGAATGCTAGCCCTCCTCATTTCTGCCTCTTTGTTCCTTTAGCTTCAGATCTTACCTTGTGTGGGATGCCTTTCTTATCCACATTCACCCAATTGCTAGTGCCTACCCATCTGAAATTTCCTCCCTCTATTACAAATATATCCCATCTATACCTAGTTATTTAAACATTTTCTCCTTCATCAGAATGTAAGCTCTTTGAGGATAGGGACTGCTTTAGTCTTTCTCCATATACTCAGGACTTCACATAGGACCTGGTGCATAATAAGGACTTATTATGCTTCTTTATTAAGTGACTGACATTTTGAGATCATAAAGAAATGCCACATATGTATGCACAGAGACCTGCTTCTAAGGAATTGGAATCTTGGCTCACATTAGACTCTCTGAGAGCCCACCTCATTATGGTGTGGCCAACAACCCCGACTTCTCCAAGGCTATGCCTGTGGAACACTAGTTGAGTAAAATGAACAATCGTTTATTAGGTACCTACTATGTGCCAGGTATTCTGCTAAACTTATTTATAAATGGAACAATTTTAAATATGGCCTGCTGTTGGTCTCTATACCTAATTTTAGAGATTTGACAGTTTATGAAGAAAATTCAGGAAGGCAGAGATTATTTGTAATTGTACTGGTAGAAGGAGTCATTGTCATGAAATAATTGCTCTTTTGACATGCTGAAATAAAAGCAAATGAGATAAATGTACATTAAATGAAGTATGAGATAATGGAAATAGTGCTAGATGTAGAACCAAAAATCCCGGGTTCAAATCATGCCTTTGCTATTGGCCACTACATGTGTAAACTTAAATAAGTCTCAATGTCTCTGGTCCTCAGTTTTCCCTTTTGCAAAATGAACAGGTTAAACTGGATGACCTGAAAGGTTCCTTCTATCTTTAGATCAATGATAACTGCCAAGTCCTCAAGGGATATACCTGTCCACCTTAAGAAATGCAGCCTGTTTAGAATTACATATGCACAAATATATACAGAATAGATTTTAAATATTGTAGTTTAAAAAAATTAAATGTTACATTTCCTTTTTCTCGTCTTCTCTCCAGAAAAATCATTGCCCCTCTTGTAACTCGGCATGGAAAGCTGTGGTCCAATTTCTGGGGAGCGCTAAGTCCTGATGGATATTATGCTCGATCAGAAGATTATGTGGACATTGTCCAAGGCAGCAGAGTGTAAGCTGAATCATTTAATTATTAACATTAAATAGCAAATACAAGGGGTCCATACACAAGAATTGTTACTAATTAGAAAATGGTTCAAACAGTTTTTGTATTTTATGGATAAATGGAAAACCTTTGCTGAATATGACCTTTCATCGATCTTCTTACTGTTGCTTTTCTAAATATTTGTGCCCAGAATTTTGTTGGGGAAAAAAAAATAACAATGAATAACTTATTCCCTTGAATAGACCTCATAAAACTTTGGAACTCTATTGGTTGGTGTTTGAGATAGTGCATGAAAAGTGCTAAATAATTTCAAAATGCTATAGAAATAGAATTTGCGCAGTTTTTTTTTTTTTTTCTGAGATTTAGACAAGGGATCTAAGGTTGATTAGGGTGCATGAAATAGTTTACTTAAACAGCTTAATTCCTCAAAGTTTAATAGGGATAGGTTAGCTGTGATTTCATTACTTAAAGGGAATTCCCAGGTGAGGGAACTCCCTCAGCCAATGCAGATGGATAACTTTTCTGCAGTTAGAGAATTTCCTAGAGAGCTGAGTGGTTCAAGTGACTCCCAGGGTAACATAGCCCTTTAAGTGTTGCGGGCAGGACTTGAAGGAAGGGACAGCTCTCTACCTTGCCAGGTGGCTCATTATATGTGTAATGAATACTAATGATGGTAGTCATGATGCTGCTGCTGACAACACCTCACATTTGTGTAGTGAGTGCTTTAGTATCTGAATTTCTAGGTATGAGAAATTAGATCCTTACAATGTCAATATGATTGATGATTCATTTAAACAGTGGAGAAAATTCATTTCCCATGTGTTTTTCTTCTCAGAAGCATTTATATACTAAGTTCTTTTTTCTTTTTTCTTTTCTTTTTGCTTTATAAACTTTTATTTAGTGTGAACATATTCATTTGAAGACAAGGAAATGAATGGATAAAATTGAATGAGCTACCTGAATTCTCACAGTCATCTCAGCCCTGCTTAGAGAGGAAAGCACAAAATTCCACAATTACAAAGAAATTCTTTTTTTTTCTCCTGTGCAGTAGAATTAGAGTTAAAATTATAGGATTTGAGGTTTAAAGGTGGATAGCTAGGTGTTACAATGGATAGAGTGCCTAGCCTGGAGTCAGGAAAACCCTTCTTCCTGAGTTCAAATCTGGCTTCAGACACTTACAAACAATATGACCCTGGGCAAGTCACTTGACCCTGTTTGCCTCAGTTTTATCATCTATAAAATGACGTGAAGGAGGAAATGGCACATCACTTCATTGTCTTTGCCAGGAAAATCCCACATGAGGTCACAAAGAGTTAACACAACTGAAAATGACTGAACAATAAAAGGTTTGAAGGTAGATATCATTTTGTTCACTGCCTTCTGAATGAACTGAGGAAGTACTTGTGAAACACTTAGCAAGTTAAAGGACTTATCCAAGGCCCAAGGTAATAAATGGTAATACCAGAATTCAAATCCAAGTCTTTTGACTTTGAATCCAGAGTTCTTTCTGTTGTGCCAGGTTGACTCCCTTTTTATGTTTTGCCTTCTCTTAGTGTAGAAAAGCACAATTTAGTGTTAAAGATTTATGTTGAAATAAATATTAGTGTTATTTAAAATACTTTTGAAACTGTCTCTGGAAAACCATCTGGGGCCACCAGTGTAACGTGAAGATTCCGCTTCATTATAATATTAAGTAATTTTTTGTTGACACTGGTATTGCTTTTCTAAGCTGTAGCCTGATGTGAGCAGTGGGTAGCAGCAGGGTTAGAAGTTCAAAGCTGCAGGAACCTAGAGCCGAGAATTCAAATTTGCATTTAAATTGTTTTAGGCCCTGGCTCTGTTTCATTTAGTCTTTCTTTGTTCCTTGATGCAGTGACATAAAAGGTTTTGATAAATGGCCTTGATGCAATTAATAAAAATAATATTTCATATCCAGAATCCACATTAGAGAATAGTCTTAGTGCAATAAAGATACCATGCTGTCAAGTCATCAGTTTTATTAAAATTGAATTATCACATATTCTTACAATGATTAATTTTTCTGAATCCAGATATTTTAAAAGATTTGAGGGTTTTTTTTTAATGTACAATTCCTTTACCAACCAGAAAGCCCTAATCATCCAGTCAGAATGTTTATGTCTTTCTTTTTAATACTAGTATATACCTATGAGTTTAGTTAATAGGGCTAGTATTAAATAGAACAGTATTGGGTAAGGAGGCAAGTCATTACCATATTGTTATAATTAGAAAATCCATTTTTTCACAACCAGCATTTGGACTATGAAATCTTAGAAGGGCTCTTTCTGGAGACCAGAGAATGGTCTCCTCTGGACCAGGAAAGACTTCATGGAGATACACTTAACATACCTAAAGGCTGGAGATCTGATAACTGGAGTCATTGCTATGACCCAGCATATTTATGGAAGCTTATTAGAATGTGTATGTGCTAAAAAAAATGAGGGGGACAGCAGAATATCCTAGTAATTCTCTAATCTCTAATTTATGATCTAGCTAGAGACAACTTTCATGAGTTTATACAGTTTGAAAAAAAAATCTGTTGTTGACTGTGGGGAAAGTATACTCCATCTCAAAAGAACAGAAAGCAAAGGAAAAAGTACAAAAAGCTTTCTTCAAGTTGCAAAAGGTAGAGGGTGAGGCAATACAGCCAGACGTTGGGGATTTGGAACCAGCCCCTGGTCCTTTTCTCCCCTCCCCGCTCCTGCCCCTTTTCAAAAGGCTGGAGATGGAGTGACTTTGAACATGAAGAAGTTGGGCCAAGAGTTTTGTTGATATTTTATTTTGTGATTTCTATGTATTCTAGAAGTATTACAGTAGTTAACTTCTTACTCTCTATTTTGCAAATAAAGCTGCTACTGACAGATTAAGGTCCTTGGCCCTTATCCATCAAACTGTCTTTCTCTGATATTTAACTACCTAAGAAAAAGATAAACTGAACCAGGATGCCATTCACCCAAGCCTGACTTTGGAGTTTACTCTAATTATGCATATTAACCATGCTACTGAAAAATGGCTTTGGTAGGATATACCTGGAGCTAATTATTTTTTTCCAATTCAGTTAAATTCAACAAAAAAATTAAATAACTATTATAAGGTACTATGCTAGATATTGGAGCTATTAATCTGAAAGAAAAAATGACATAGGTCTTGCCCTCAAGAGGCTTAAATCATTTGATTATTTTAAGGAGTGGAGCTTTATATACACCTATTAACACATGTATTTGTATCTTTTATATTATATACATTTTATATAGAGAGGCAGCTGGATGGCTCAATGGATAGAGTTCCAGGCCTGGAGCCAGGAAGACCTGAGTTCAAATATCGGGTCAGGTCCCTAATAGCCGTATTACCCTGGGCAAATCACTTAACCTCCGTTCGCCTCAATTTCTTCATCTGTCAAATGAAAATTGTAAGTGCACAGGAGAGGTTAGATAGAAAGGCATGAAGGACTCCAAGAAGGTGAATTCACTTCCAATGGAAGGAAGTCAGAGAAGGGCTCATGGAGAAAATAACCTCAGGAAAGTATAATTCTTCCATCATTGTTCTCCAAATCATGAGTTAAAACTTTTGGGAAACAGAGGCTTTCCTGTCCTTCTTCACTCAAGTGGTCTAAACATGGAGTGAGCTAGAAAGGAGAGCAGAAGACAATACAAATTAAATTCTCTGTCAGGACAAATGCTAAGCCTGGGGTGGGCTGAGCTTATTATATGGCATGGCTCATGCCTTCTACCCAGAAAATGCCTCACAAACTTGCCGAAAATCACTCTCTTCCATAGACTGTTTCAGTGTGCATACTTTAAGGGCTAAGCGAGGTATATTATTTATTTAAGCTGTCAGGCAGGAATTCCAAACTGGATCTCCAGGAGGCCTGCAATTGATGGTTTAAAAAAAAAAAATTTATTGTGAAGTATTTTATTGGGTCCTTTGGGTGGTATGGTGGAAGCAAGGATTGACGTTGATGTCCAAGAACTAGATTCAAAAACTCATCTCCAAAACCTAAATGAGCTAGAGAGTGAGACATAACTTCTCCATGTCTCTCAGTCTCTTTATCCACTAATTGAAGCTGGTGGCTTCTCAAGTTTCTGCTCTGAATCTAAGATTCTAATGACTTCATTTACACATGAAAGCTTTGATATTATCAATACAAATAGATGAAATACTTCCTGAAATGTTTTGCATTTGTGATCTTAAAGAATGTCTCCTGTTTACTTTCATAGAGGGGTATGGAATATCCCATACATGGCTAATGTGTACTTGATTCAAGGGCAGACTCTCCGATCTGAGATGAATGAAAGGAACTATTTTATCCGAGATAAATTAGACCCTGATATGGCCCTTTGCCGAAACGCAAGGGAAATGGTAAGGTGCCCAATGGCAGTTAGCTTTATTTTCTCTTGCTCTTGGTTTGTTGTCATCATGTTTGAATTGTATGTATGTCTTTCTACTTATGGGTACTAGACAATTTTTTTGAAATAACTTTCTAGAGAAACAGAGTGGTTTTGTCAAATTATTTTTTAAGGATTAAATTTTTCTCTTTCAATCCCAAAGAGAAAAATAATAGAAATGGGTTGGAGTAATTTATCACTAAGAGTTAATAGGCAGATAGTTCCAAATTTTCTAATTCCTTGAACTGGCTATTATATCTCTGGCCAACCTTTATAAAGGTTGTCCTTTATCCGTGGAATGTCCTCCTTCCTCATCTCTACCCCCTTAGAATCCTCAGTTTTCCTAGAGTTTCAATTCAGGTGCCACCTCCTACCACAAGCCTTGTCTGTTCCTCTGGGCTTTCTAGTTCCTTCTGCTTTCTCACATTATCCTGAATTTATTAAAGTTTGTAGAAACTGTCCCCTAGAAGAATGCTATTTCCTTGAAAGCAGAGACTGGTTTTTGTTTTTGTTTTTGTTTTTTGTATCTTTGTATCATTGGCACCTACCACAAGTGCTCTTGGATTGACTTCATGAACATCCTGTATCTGAATGGACAGCCAGTGGCTGGGGTAGCCAGTGGCCACCATAATGAATGAATGAGTCTTGCCTTGTTACATCATCATCCTCACTGACAGTGTTACAGCAATTGAAAGTTTACACAGCTCTTTAAACACATCATCTCATTTGATCCTCATAATAGCCATATAAAATAAATATTGCAGTATTATCTAGAGTAGTATTATTATCCTGATTTCAAGAGATGCAGATGGGCTCAAAAGGAATTCAAGTGATTTTCCCATGACAGTAGAAACAGTGAACTTCAGAAGTCAGTTTCAAATATAGGTTCCTCCTGATTCTGAAGCCATCTTTCTTTCCACCCAGAGGTGTCAAATTTGTCACTCATTCTATAAAACTCCCCAATTCCATTGAGCCAGATTATTTTGTAATTGGAAGATATTTAAGCAAATAAATAAGAATACAACATAGATAATGTTAATTTATCTATTTTTTAAATAATCAATCTGTGACCTGCCAGGATCCATTTCTTTTTTGAGTTTGACACCGCTGCAATTTACCGGAATGCCTAGCTGTATGAGGAATCTTTGAATCTTTTAGTGACAAGCAATACCACTGGCTGCATCCCCTAAACATTTCATTGCCTTTCTTTGGCATAATGAAGTTGTCTTTCTCAACAAATATTTGTTGAACAGTGGCCATGAGTTTGCTACTGTATTGGCCACTTACTTGGGGTAGATAAATTCCCAACAATCCTTGCTCTGACTTGGATCACTCTTGGCAAGAGGAAAAAAAAAATGTTTTGAATATCCTAGTAGCTAGCTCACAAATATCATATGAAAAATTATGTTATGTCTAATATAAAATATATTAAATTATATAGTTGAACTGACTAGAAATAGTTATGACTATATGCCCAGCAATTTTACTGTGCCAGGATGTGGGTTTCCTTATAAATTTTCAGACTATTGATATAATGGACAGTAACAATGTATTACCAAACAGGCAGGTCCCCAAATACTTGGTTGTGTTGTTTGAGTTCATATACAAGGTTTTTGCTTTTCTTTTTCTTTTTCTTTTTCTTTCTTTTCTTTTTCTTTTTTTAAACTCAGAACACATTTCCCCATAGAAACAATATTATGCATACTTTTATTGTCTAGCCCAAGTACCTGGCCTTTCTGTAGGAAGTACATTTATTTCCTTTCTGTAGGAAGATGTTTTTCCAGGCTCAAACAAATGATTAGCAGCTGGAATTTTTGGAGCATGATCCATTTATAAATTGGGGGCTAGCATAGTCATTGGCCCGGACCTGTTGTCTCTTATTTCAGTGTCATCAAATTTCATTGCAATTACCATGAAACAATATTTCTTTTCATATCACTTATATTTACTCTTATTATTTAGACTTTTTTACCCCCAAGACTCAGTCTTCTTGGCTCACCCAGCCTGGAAGTATGGGAAATATTCCTGATCTTCTCACACTCTCACCTGGGAGTTTGACCTGCTTCATTTTCGACCTGGGCCAATTCATTACTCGTCAGGGAACCTGGGGCCTCCCCTCTCTTCAGGGCTCATCATATTAATTCTGAACATAGTATGGGTACCAGATTGGTTAAATTCACTTCAGTTTAGAACTCCCAGTATGGTTACCAATTGGGTAGAGTCAATCCATCATTTAAGTATCTACTGTGTGGCAAGCACTTCATGCAGGAGGTGGCATTTGAGTTGGACAGTTTGGGAGTCATCCAGCTTTATCTTAGCATATAAAATGCTATTTTAAATGTTCAAAAAAGTTGGCTAGTACTTTTTTAAAAATTTAACCAAGGCATGTGGTGTTCTATGATGTTTGTTTTACATAAAAAATAAAATTCATTGTGATATTCATTGAATCTCCTTAGCTCTAGCAGTTGCAATCTTTGCACGACACGTGCTCATCATATTCAGCTAACCTGACTTCACAGCGCCTCACAGAATGGCCTTCTCTTTCGTCTTCCGTCTGTTTCTTAACCCGACGCCTGAAAACAAAACTACTACAGCACGAGCTTTGTTATTACATATGAAAAGAAGCGGGGGCTGGAGTTGTGTCTTTTTCCTGTTGTGAGCTTGGCTTGTTACTGCATGTTGTCCGTGTGGGACATTTCAGAATGTCAGCTTTTGATCAAAGGCTGTTATTTTCTGTTTATCTAAGAATACCTGAGAGAGAGGATGGCAGGTCAACTTACACGATGCTTCTCCTTCATTTTAGACTATGCAAAGGGAAAAAGACTCCCCTACTCCGGAAACATTCCAAATGCTCAGCCCCCCAAAGGTGTCATTTTATTTTATTATATCTTTAGTTAATGTCAGATATAGCATATTGTCTTATAGTAAATGTCTTTTATTCTATCTTCTTAGTTTGGTATATGTATATTTTTAAAATTGTGGTTTTAGACTATGTTTATTTGGGTGGGTGGGGTTCGCTTTTTGCAATGAACTGTTATGAAAGTCCAGAAAGTTGATAGAGTGTGGACCTGGCTGTCAAGGATACTGGGTTTCCATTAGTGATCATACATTGACTTGGTATTTGTGGTTTAGAAATTCAAATGACTTTGCTGTCACATTTTCCCTTTATATAAATCAAGTTAATAATGTATTTGCCAATAGCTTTTCCAGGAAATTGCTATTACAACCAACTGTTTAGAACTGGTTATGATATTGGTTCATTTGGTATATTCTGGCTTAGTTATTGAAAACTCAGTCAGACATGGTGTCCATCATTTGTTAATATGGTTTTGATGACATCAGGATTGCCTATGTGGCATAAGTCAGTAGATAGATCTGTTTTTTTATTGTTGTTGAGGATTGTAATTATCTGAAAGCCTGCTGTTTTACTGATTGAGAAATGAAGGAATAAAATGGTGAAAATATTATTTACAAAGAGTTGGGCAGAGTTGAGACTGGTTCATTGGTATGTAGTTTTCTCACTTTGGGTTACTGTTTCTTTTTGTGTGAGTTGGCCCAGTAGAAGGAAGCAACAAACATGAGCTTGGACAGATTTGGGGAGATAGTGAAAGTTAGGAGCATCTGGCATCCATGGGACCATGAAGAGTCAGACATGCCTAATCTAGCAGATGACCATATAGTCTTATTTTGTTGGCTCACCGTGATGCAGTGGTGATAGGCCATAGCACTTGTTTTGGCATGTTCTAGAAAGCTGAATAGGCTTTTTGTACAGGTCTAAAGTTGCCTGGACAGAGAATCAGTCTAGTTATGTTTAGAGAGGCTTGTTACTGGTGGATGACCATAGCATTTTGAAATTTTTTCTTGACCGTAGTAACTCATGTGATGGTTTGCTAAATCCTAGGGGAGCGGCTGTCTGCATTGGCAGAGGTTATATATATCTACACCAGTTGATCTCAGGTCATGGAAGAACTAAACAAAATTAGTGTAAGAGTTGTGTGCATGTTTAGGAGTAGTTAAAGGAAGCCCATTCAAGACAAAAGAGCAGGAAGATTGTATTGGTTTATAAGAGGAAATGTTTTGTTTTAATGCAGTTTTAGTAGTTTGGTTTCTATAATGTTTTCACACTGCACCACCTGATTATGATGGAAAGGGTTGAGAACTGAACACAGTTTAACATATTTACCATAATTATGTTATTTGAACGTTTTTTCAGCCTTGAAATTGTCTTTGAAAGTCTTGGTCTCCTCCCTCCCCCCCGTAAAGAAAATGATAACAAAAATGAAAAGAAAACAAAACAAAACAAAAAAAAAGAAATTATATATGAATCTGGAATGAGTGGTATAGAGATGTGGGAGAGATGCACTACTGAGAAACAGAAAATCATTTTTCCAAATTTCCTTAAGAGGCTGAAAAAATAGTTACTTAAAAGGAACACATTTCTCTTAGAAACACATTTGCTTTATAGTTGATATTCTGTATGGTAGCCTTCCTCTAACATGATTATCTCTATGTGTTGGTGACACAGTCAACTCTTGATTATTTGGAGTCTGATGGGCAGTTTTGTTTTCCCTGCTTGATATCATGTTTGTTATTGGACAAAAATGGAAGAGAAAACTAAATTTAAATTAATCCCTTCTGATATTTGTTTGTAACTAAAAGAATTAGGGAATTATGATGATAGATCAGAGATTTGACTAAAATGAGATTGGGGAACCATGCACGAGCTCCATGTGTTGAAACGGAATTCTAGCTATGTCCCATTAAATAGATACTCAAGAGTTGATTATGGACTATTCTCTGCTTCATTTGAGGGGATGCCTCTTTCCTTGAACTAGTGGTAGTGGTATCCTGCTTTCTCACGATCTCTGATTTCATAGGTGTCTAACACCAAAGTGTAGTGTGATAAATTGTTGTTATTGTAATGCTTTTTCTTTTTTCACAGAAATTGTTGTGTTTGAGAGAGGAAACAAAAGATACAGGCACTGCATTTGCCTTGATTTCCTAATAAGTAACTTTTTAAAGCAATAGAGACTAAACCTGTGATTTCATTGGGAGAGGGAACTTCTCCTATCAATGCATATCAACGCCTGTTTTGCAATTTATCATCTTAGATGGTTATCTGGTGCTCTGAGAGCTTATGTGACTTGCACAAAACCAGGATGTATCAGATCTTGAATCCAGGTCTCCCCAGTTTCAAAGCCAGTTCTCAACCTGCTTTATCATGCTCCCACTGTTCATAAAAGCAAGGATCTACTTTCTGAGTCTGATTTTAGAAGTCAGTGAGAAAGGAGTAAAAACATTCCATTCTAGCTCTATTTTTTTTTTAAAGTTGCATGTGAATGATGCCAGCCGTTTGTATCTGTGTGTTTAATTAAAAAGAAAACCAGCAAAATAATAGACATCATTTTGTTTATTTTAAATCCTGTGTGCATTTGACCAAAAATGAAGATGCATGCTCGTGTGTGAAATATAAAAAAGCGAAGGTTCTTATTTAAAATGTTTTTCTTCCTAGCTTTAGTTAATTATTTTCTGTTTTCATCTAAAATTGCTAATACTGTTCTCTTTGCTACATAGGGTGTGTTCATGTACATTTCTAACAGACATGAGTTTGGGAGGCTATTATCCACTGCTAATTACAATATTTCCCATTATAATAATGACCTGTGGCAGATTTTTGAAAATCCTGTGGTATGTATCTGAATCAACAGTGACTTGATTTTACCTGTAATGTTGAATGGGTATAATACACATGGATAATTGATGAACGATAGGTGCAAGATGAGGTAAATGTTCCTTTTCATGTACATATTGTCCAGGTCATGATCCAGACTAGATATTTAATGCCAATCACACTTAGCCCAGATCTGACCCTGCGTTCTCTACTGCATGTGAAAATTAACCATTCCTTCAGGCTGGATGGTTTCCACCAATCTGGAAGACATCAATATTTTGTTCTCTAAAAAGCAGCCTCCCATTTTTCATCTCCAGCACTCAGAGGAAGCTTGTTTGAGCAAGCACAACATGACAGATTGTACTTTGATGCACATGAGTAGAATTCCAGACGCTGGTTTGGAAAACACATACTTAATCTTGCTCTTCTAAAACATATGTCATAGTGCTTACGAAGTTGCATGAAAAGTCTCCAAGAAACATTTCATGGATAGAGAGCTGTCTCATTCAGAATATGATGAAAGTCTGGGTTTAGAAAGGATAATACTACTTGAAATCATTTTTTCCTCTTTGACAAAGTTTCTTTCTTTTTTCTCTCTCTTCCTCCTTTCCTTTCTTCCTTCCTTCCTTCTTTCCTTCCTTCCTTTCTTCCTTCCTTCCTTCTTTCTTTCCTTCCTTCTTTCCTTCTTTCTTTCCTTCCTTCCTTCTTTCCTTCCTTCCTTCCTTCCTTCCTTCTTTCTTTCCTTC
>CM053591.1:163288932-163310617 GCA_028646515.1 Pseudochirops corinnae | reverse complement strand
TTCCTTCCTTCCTTCCTTCCTTCCTTCCTTCCTTCCTTGCCTGTTGGGTCAAAACCTTCCACTGTTTTAATGGCTGCATAATAAGTTTTTCATTAGGCAAGCTGGCACACTTCTACAAGGGAAAGAATTGACTTAGAGCATCCATGAACAATTAGCCTTTATAACTTGTATGTCCTTACAATCATCTTAGCTCAATTTCAGTCTGTCTGTTGAAGACTGCCCTTTATTTTCAGTTTTTATAGGAGCAGTCGGCATCAAGGGAATATACTCATATATTCTGTTGAATAGAGCAGGGATCTCCTTTGAAGTCTTGGGACATTCAAATACTTTTTGTTCACTTTTGTTGTCTATCTCTCATCTGAAGGAGAGCAGGACTGAAAGAGGGCTTTCCCTAGGGGGAATAAAATTACCCATTTTACTTTAGTTTTAAATACTTTGTTATTTTGGAAAGCTGAATTAGCAGGACCCTTGGGGAATTTTTTTATAGTACCCTAAAGTATAACAGGGACTGTAAAATTTCAGATTAGCTTCCAAATCTCTAGAGGAGATATATAGTACGAGCCACAGGAACTAGACAGGAACTATTCTTTTCCTCCTCCCTGCTTCAGAGGCTGTATTTGTCTGTGGTAAGGTTATCCTGGTTGAAATGGCTCCAAGTGAAATAATTAATGGTTGAGTTTCCCAGAATTATGAGATTAAAAACAATTAAAGACAAAGTCTAAAATAGTTCCTCATACCTTACAGCTAGAATTAATGCATCAATATAAAATCTTGTTGAAAGTCCAACAATCTGTGTGAGATGAATCACATGCCTATTATATTAGGATTCATTCTTCATAGGGGAAAACGTTTTAAATGTTATAATTTTTACTGCCCATGACCATCAAATAAGAGTATAAAGTTTTTGTCCCTGTGTATAAATAAAGTCTTCACTACCTGTCCATTGTATCCACTTGGGGAAAATAAGGTAAAGGACTAAGTCAGATGTCTTAATTAAAGATGGAGGAGGGAAAGGGAGGTGAATAAGCATTTATTAAATGCCTACTATGTGCCAGGCACTTTACAGACCTTCTTTAATTTGATATTCACAACAATCTGATGAAGTAGATGTTATTATGGTTTCCATTTTACAGTTAAGGTAACTGATGGAGAAATATTAGATGACTTTGCCAGGGTCACATGTTGTCTGAGGCTGGATTTGAACTCAGGTCTTCCTGATTCCAGGCCAAACTCTTTAGCCACTGTGCCACCTCAGAGTTATCTCTAAGTGGAAGACTCCCAAATGCTTGGGCCTCCAGTATCTGTATATTTCAAATGAAATTGTTTGAGTTTGTTTTCGTTTTGGTTATTTGGATATGTTCTCACCAATTCGTTTGGCATTTGTATGCAATGACACCTAATTCTCATGTAGCCACATTTTATTTCTGTATACATCTCAAAATATGATTAAATAGAGCAAAGAGTCACAAGAAAAGAGATATATTGAATTCTGCTGCTTTGATCCCCATTTAATGACTGTTATTTTTATATTTTCAAATGATCCAGTGTGTAGATTAAAAGGGGCTTTTCCCTCATAATAAAATGTTTGAGATGGAGGCATGTAGCTCTTATGACTAAATATAAAACAGACATGAATTAGGATACACAATTTTTAGCTTTAAATCCCTAAGCTATAATTATGTGTATCAACATATGGAAATATTTGTTGTACAGACTTAATAGTTATATTTATTTTCTGTATTTCCATATGTATGTAATAATCTGAGATAGCTTTTATAGAGCACTTTTAAAGCTTTGCCAGACTTTTCACAAATACTTGATTTGATCCTCACAGCATCTCTGGGAAGAGGAATTATTATTATTATTCTTCCCATTTATACATAAGGTAACTTAGGCCCAGAGGTTAAATTACATGCTCAGTGTCATATAACTAGTATGTGTCTCTGGCTAGATTTGAACTCAGATTCTCCTGATTCTAGACCCAGTGCTGTTCTTGTTGCCTCCCCAGACAGAAGATGTTAGAGACTATTTCATTTTTTTGTCTTTGTATGACAATGTCTGGCACAAATGATCAGGAACCCTATGAAAGACTGCTAATAATAAGAAAATGCAAATCAGAATTAGCAAATCAGGTTTCACCTCAGACCCTGCCAAGTGGTAATGATGACAAGAGATGGAAAATGCTTAAAAAGTGGTTCTTGATTAAATGAATGATTCACTGGTGGGAACTAGCTAGTAATTATGTTTGTGGTAAACAAATCTGAGAAAAAAGAAGTGATTAGATATGACAATAGAAATGTAAACAATTAAGAATTAGGTAAGTGATCACCTGTGGTGTGGCTTTTGGTCCAATATGTTCATTTAGCCTTAGGCATCAAATATATACACCTACACAGACAAGCACCCCTTCTCCTTACCGCCCACCCCCCATCTTCCTATATATTGATCAGCATTTGTTTGTAGGCTATTATTATATAGATATCACCGTCAGAAATATTCATCCTTGGAAGATTCCATGAATATGAAGCTCTAGGAAACGTCCTTCAACATTGAGCATCTTATAGAATGAGGCAACCAGCATTCAAGTCAAAATATTGAATGTGCCCCATTGTGGCCATAAATTTAGATCATATTCATGACAAGTAGTCTCTGTATAAATAACATAAGCGTTCTGCAAAATGCTTGAGCTTTATATCTGACTGGTGATATGCCTATCTAAAATATGCCTGATTTAATCTGCTTGATTGGTTCCTTGCAGGACTGGAAAGAAAAATATATAAACCCGAACTATTCCAAGATCTTCACAGAAAATTTAGTGGAGCAGGTTTGTGGTGGTGAACAAAATATAGGGGCTTTGCTATTTTTTCGGGAGGGGTATTAATGCTATATTTCCTTGAATGGTGGTGGTAGGATGGGGAGATTGCTTATGGAAATGGAGTATATTCTTTCGTTAAAATCTACTGGTAATAGTCAATTAGGAATGTGAGTTAAGAATGACTAGCTTATAACAAAGAGCGATGGAATAGTTTTTTTGAAAAAATGAGGAATTTTGATTTCTATATAGATTTTTTAAAAAAGAACATGCAACTGGAAACAATTTAAGAACATCTTATCATGACAATGCAAAATGCTTTGCCAGCTTTAAAGTGATATAGAGATATCAGCTTTTGTTATATCATATGTCATTTTAATAGTCTTCTAACTTAAAAAAAAAATCTATCTTCAACCACTTTGTTTAAAGGTACATCTTAGGAGTAATAAACGTGGTGGAGCTTGCTTCTGGGACCCCAATATGGCCTTTCTTTAATATATCTCAGAGTGGTTCTGATTGCTTAAAGACAAGGAAAGAGAGGCCCTTAACTGTTTTATTTCTCACCTTGGCCCAACTGAGTTGGAGCAGCTCTATACAAGCAGTTTTGTCAAATTGTATTATGACAAGACCTTGTATGGATTCCTCTTCATGTGATAATTTTTTTTAAACCCCTCCCTTTGCCCTGTTTTTAAAAAACCTCTCACAGCTATCAGCCCACTTCTTCTTTTTTTTAAAAATTATTTCCCTTTTTTCTATATGTGTGAGCCATTATATATTTTCTTTAGGAGAGAATTGTCTGTCTTCACTAGTCCCCTCCACATTTATGCACTCATTCATGGGTCTGTCCTCTTGATTAACACTTGACTTTGACACAAGAACAGATGTCCATCACAAGCTGAGTGCTTCATGCCCTTTCCCAGTGAGCAAAAGTATTATGTTGACACCACTCGTTGGCTCCCTTTATGAGTGCCACTGATGTAACACAAGTATCCAAAAATTTGTTTAAAGACATTGTTTCAAGCCCTTTTAGAGTAGAGCCATTATCTCTCCAGCATACCAAGTTATTTAAAACAAAACAAAACAAAACTTTCTACTGTTAAACATTATATGTTTTACTCATCTTTAACACTATGAGCAATTTTGGAAAAAAAAATTTTAAACTGTTTTATATGATAGTAGTGGCTAGTGCTTATATATTCTCTCATTCTTTCTACTTTTGAATTTTCAATTAATAATTAAAAACCCACTAAACACAATACATTTCGACTAATATTGATGATTTTCTTTCCTTTTATAGCCTTGCCCAGATGTCTTTTGGTTCCCCATATTTTCTGAAAAAGCCTGTGATGAATTGGTTGAAGAAATGGAACACTATGGACAGTGGTCTGGGGGAAAGCACCATGTATGTTGCAACATTTAATATAAAATACTGTATCTGATATGTATGAATACTGGGACTGATTATTACAAATAGTTGAAGATGAGAAAGCCAGATCTGAGTTTCTATTTGTATAAGACCAGATCAAATATATTAAATATTTTCAGTTATTTCATAGCATGACTAGAAAAGTACTTCACTGAAAATCAGCCAGGAGATGGTAGGTTTACTCTGTCACTAACTAGCTGTGTGATCTTTTCATATATATATATATATATATATATATATATATATATATATATGTATCATATGTATTCATATATATATGAAAAGATCACATAGCTAATTAGTGACATTAAATATATGTATGTATGTATATATGTATGTATATGAATACATATACATATGTCTTTATAATGATGGAAGGGGATGACACATGTAAAGAGTCTTACAAACTTTAGAGTACATTATAAGTAAGAGCCATCATAATTAGTTCTTTGGCTTCCAGTTTCTTCACCATCACTAAAACTCAAAGAAGTAGAATCCATCAGTTCAGGGTTTCTTTTCCTTTCTGCAGTGCCCACTTTCTAAAAGAACTCAATGGATGGCTTGTTGGTCTTGGAGTCAGGATGTTGGCATCAGCCATTCTTTGAGCTGGAAAATAAAGAGATCTGATACACTCCAAATCTGGATTTGAACCTAGATACTTGACAAGAAACATAGCCTTCTTGCCACTACATCACTTTTTGAGGCTGAAAGAAATTAATGAGGGAGATTGTAGGGAAGCTTTCCTAAGACAGAGAATTCAAAATACTGATCCTTTTTTTTTTTTCTATAAATAAGAAAGGTAAGCTATTTAGAATGTTACTATGCAGTAACAAACTAGCAAAACCATCTAAGAAAAAATGTTCTTTATCACTTTTTAGTGATCCCTTCATGTAGATTTTCAGAAGAAATTGCAGATCATTCTGTGTCATTATGGCTAGATCGTTAGGGTAGCTATGGAAATCCAGTTGTTAGGGAAGCTATTTTGAGGTTGTAATTCTAGGGCAGATGGCAGGTCATTACTGAGCAGCTGGTTCCTTTACTGCTTGTTATGATCTTGCTGTTGGAAAACTTACAAGAAAATTTAAATGCATGTGGTACATAGGTCAGACTTGATGTTGATGGTGATGATGTCGTTATTAGGATAGCCGTATATCTGGTGGTTATGAAAATGTCCCAACTGATGATATCCACATGAAGCAAGTTGGATTAGAAAAGGAATGGCTTCATTTTATCAGAGAATTTATTGCACCGGTGACTCTGAAAGTCTTTGCTGGCTACTATACAAAGGTATTTACGTCTCTTTTCTTCCCACCCCACCTCTACTCCCATCCCTAAATTTTCAATAGAGGATGTGAGTAGTAACACAGATGTTGAAAAAGATTCTTCTGACTTCTTCTGTTGTCTCAGGGATTTGCATTGCTGAATTTTGTCGTCAAATATTCTCCGGACCGACAGCGTTCCCTCAGACCCCATCATGACTCATCTACTTTCACAATCAATATTGCTCTCAACAATGTGGGAGAAGACTTTCAGGTAATTTAGAAACTTTGTTATTTCATTTTGGAAACAAAAAAATGCCCGTCCTTCCCCAAAGCCTTTCCCTTAATTTTCCAAAATAAGTTTTCGTAGTCAATGTGGTTGAAATTATAGCACTGCTTATTATAGTAAAAAGAATTCGCTGAAATAGCTCTCTGTTCTTTTCATTATAGGGAGGTGGATGCAAATTTCTAAGGTACAACTGCTCTATTGAGTCACCTAGAAAAGGCTGGAGCTTCATGCATCCTGGAAGACTTACTCATTTGCATGAAGGACTTCCAGTTTTAAATGGGACAAGATATATTGCAGTGTCATTTATTGATCCTTAAATTATTTTCCTCACGTCAAACCAACTTACCTTTGATTTTTGGACGGCCATTCTACAAAAAAAGAAAGAAAGAAAGAAAAAAGGAAAAAAAAAAGAAAAAAGAAAAGAGAAAAAGAAAGAAAAACGTTTCTTTTCAAGTTATCAGTGAGAAGAAAAGAGAATTATTTAAATAATTTCTACAAAGCAGCTTCACTTGGGACAAAAAGTTTGAAAGAAAAAGCTTTTCTTTTAAATATTCCATACTTACATATAAATGTCTGCTCTGAGCCTTGAGGAAAAAAAGGAAAAAAAAAGTTCCTATGCTGCTCTCAGAGAGGATGAAAGAATTAACTTTGAATTGGTTGGTTTAGTTACTAAATAATTTAGACACCAAGGTACAAGTGAAGTTTGTGTTTGCAATGTTTGTTTTCTAATTTAGGAAAGCAGTCCCAGAAGAATTGTGTTTACTGCTGTATGGCAGAAGCAATCTAAGTGCATATGATAGACAAGCAACATTTAAAGCCCAACGGGTTTGGGATCCCATTGTGGTGCTGATTCCTGGCACATCTCTCTTTCACGTATGCGTTAAAATTCAGAAGCCATCTTCTTTCTGATGGAGCTCTTAAAAGAAGCTTGCTGTTTAAATGGCCTGAAGAAGAGAACTGCAAAGCGCGCCTGTTACCTCAAGTATATATTATTGAGCGTGTGTCATCATGGAAGTGAACTGAGTTTCTTATGATCACCAAGTGCCCTTCAGTCCAAATGTTATTTTGGAAAAGCCAGAAAATAGTAAATAAATAAAAAGTAGAAAAGTTACATCCAGACTATAGGTAAATTTTATAAATAGCATTTCTTGTTTCAAGTACTTGAATTTTATATCAGGAAAATGAAGTTGTTGAGCCTACCAACTTTCCCTTTATCTGTATCTTTTTTTGTCTTTCTGCCCCTCCCCTATTTTGTTTCTTTGTTTTATTTTTTATTTTTTCCCTCTATTCTTCATTCTTCTATTCTCCCTTTTCTCCTTTCTCCTTAACAATGCTTTTTTGGGGTGGGAGAATGTGGTGGGTTCTTCAAAATAAGTGTGTTGTCTTAATTTTTCCACCTAGTTTAATGAATGAGGTTTAAGAATTCTTACTGTAGCTACTGTTTGTAATTTAAAAGTTAAACTTGAAAAACAAGCAAACAAACAGAAAAAGAACTCTTAAGTCATGGTGCCAAAGACCATTACTCTAACACCATGTGTTAGAAACTTGTGACAAATAAAAAGACAAGAAAGACAAAAATGTGGGTGCTTTTTAAAAAATAGATATTATTAAAGGTTTGCCCTTCTGAGTTTCTCTGTATGTTTCATACACATCCACACACAGTAGTCAAAGAAAAGAATGAAAGAAGACACAATATCTACTCTTTGCTATTTACACATAGTGCCACAGAAAGGTAAGTATACTGCCTTTTCATGATTTTTAAATTTTACATATAGCATATTTAGCACTATTAAAGCATAAGCTAATATTTTCATCAGAAGAAAAGAATATGTTCACAACATTTTGTAGCAGCAAGCACCCTAGCACACCCAGGATGGCTGCTAGCCTAGGTTCTTTGATCTGCTTTTCTAAAGGAAAGCAACTCAAGATAGGTTAACAATTTTACTTTAATCAAACATACGTCATTTACCTGGTTCAGGGGGAAAAGTCAGCACCCTTAACTTCAGAGAATACAAACCGAAGTTACAAGCAGACAAAAATACAGACAGAGAAACAGACCAACCTACAGGGCTTCTAGATGTCTGACTATTACATCCATACCTAGTTAGTCACCAGAGAGAGAAGCACCAACATCTGGGTTTTTAAAGCCGGGGGCTCAACCACTGCCAGAGTCTCACCTGGCCAAGTCACACAACACTTCCCAAAGTAAGCTCCAAAGCAAAAACTCACATCAGGGTATATATAGCCTTCTCCAGCATCAGAGAATGTCACAGCCCACGTGACCCACTCTCCAATCACAAAGTAACAAGGTGTGGGTGTTCCTGAAAAACTAACCTCCCGTCACAGGCTCTATGTGACCACATTCAGCCTATTAGGGGGCAGAGTATAATTTCAAATTAGGGAAGGTCCTCAAATTTATTTAAGCCTGTCAAGGGACAGGGAAGATATTCAAATTCCCATTCCCATTACAAATTTATAGATAGTTAAATTTGTTTTGGACCTTAGAGGTCACCTAGTCTAATACTGCCCATTTTATAGATGACAAAATTGAAGGCCAGATAGGAATTGGTAACTTGCCCAGCCATTTTTGTAAGAGGTAAATAGGAAAAATAAAACTTGATTTCCCAAGTCTAACTCACAATTTAGCACTATCCATTTTATGCTAGTGCACATAGCCAAGCCACATCTCTGTCATAGAGCAACTAGACTGAGGAAACCTCTCTAGTGATGCTTTATGAAGTATGATGTCATGGGGTGATTTAGAAGTAGCCATTCTTAACATGGGTGTCTTGACTGCCATTTTCATATTCACTCTAAATGACTTTATCGTGAAATACTAAAATTTGTAGTTCTTGACATTAGTGAACTCATAGTGTTTCACCCAAAGAATAGACAAAATTGTACATTGTAAACTGAGTAGTAAGAATTTCTTCTTCCCATCCCTGCTGGCTGCCACATGCCCATATACATTTTTCATCGCTGAACATTCTAGCTGGCCACGATATCAATGATACTTTACCAGTAGGTGAAATGGACACTTTGGAGCAGATATGTAGCAAATTTAAATTATCAATAAATCCACAAACATTTATTAAGCATTAGCTATGCATTGTACTATAGTCCTCTGCCTTCAAGGAGCCTACAAAAGTCTTGCTTGGGCACACGTGTTCTTACTCTCCGTACCATTCTATGGAAACCTACCTCAAAAATGGATGTAAAAATGCCTAATTAACTGTAAAGACTGTTACCATTAGTCCTGGCTTTCTGCCAACCTTATATAGAAGTCCATTTTTGTTTCTGTTAATCTGTGAAACTTGTCTTTGTGTGAAATTTCTGAAGTCTGTTGAAAGTTTTTTGAGGATCTTGTGTGAGGAGCTTGGTTCAATCAGGGGTTCTCCAAGTTGTAGAAAAGTATAACCTCAAAGACATTCTCAACACACTTAAGACTGGCCAGCTAATGGCTCCTTTTGAAAAGATGTTGGCCAGGTTGGAAAGTTAAAGAAGTCTTTCCGACTCTATGAAAGCAGCCTTTGTTAACCAACTTTGTGTGTGTGTGTGTGTGTGTGTGTGTGTGTGTGTGTGTGTGTGTGTGTGTGTGTGTGCGTCCTCACTCTGGTCCATCAAGGTAACATGGTACAGATGTCTGCTTCGAAACAAATTGCTATTTTTTAAAGGAAATAATCATTGAAAGGGAGGAAGAAGAAAATTTTTTTAAATATTTGGAACAGATGAATATGGACTAAAATTGAAGAAAAACTATAGTCACAGAAAACCCTTATTAAGAGAACGCAGCATAATTTAGTTTCAAAATGACAAGATCCATCTCACCTAAGTTTGTATAATAGAAATAGAGTTAAAAAGAGATCTTAGAGACCACCTATTTCAATCCTTCAATTTTAAAGCTGATCATATGGAGACAGAGAGGTTGACTTGCTCAAGGTCACATAACTCATATCAGTAGCATATTAAGTAGCAAAGTTAGAAATTATTCTGAAGCAGCATCACATATTAGTATATACTTGGATGTCTATCAATATCACTATATACTACTAGACTTGGAGTTAAGGAAACTGGGTTTAAATCCTGTCTCAAATATTGGTTTTGTAACACTGGGCAAGTCACCTAACCTCTCTAGACCTCAGTTTCCCCATATGTAAAATGAGAGGGGATGTTAGATTAGATACCTCTTAGGATCATTCTAGTTCTAAATCTATGATTCGAATTCAATCTACTATCCAAAGTTGTCTCCTTTGAATTCTTTTAGTACCTTACTTATTTAGAAATGTTCCTTGGTATACTTGTGTAGATTTAAAAAAAAATTAAGAATTTGATTTGTGAATTATACATGTATGATGTCAAATATGATTTATCTAAACAAATTAGTAGTAAAATTTTTGCAGAATATTTTTGTTGTTGTTTTACTTTGCCTAGTCAAAGTTTTTTGGTGTGTGTGTGTGTGTGTGTGTGTGTGTGTGTGTGTGTGTGTTTTAAGAGATTATCACTTTGATACTAATCTGCTTTGACTCAAAAACATGAACTCCATGTTTATATTTTCAATTTGCATAGTAAATCAGTGGGAAAGAACTAATGGATTCTTAAAATCCAAATTCATAAATATTTTACTTTTGAAGAATAAATTTTCCAAATGGAACATAAGAATAAATGCTGTAACTCCCAAGTATTATTTTTAAGTTAAAAAAAGACTAAATAGCAGAATTCTAAATAATGAAGAAAAAAGTTGTAGGTTACAAAGATCCCCATACGATCCCAAAATATTCAATGATGCCTATTTTAACTACTTTTTAGACACTAACAGTCATTTATAGAAACTTGAGATGGTGATATTTTGGAAACTCAGGAATTTAAGATGATGATATAGTTGGAAGCTTACTAAAGAAGTCATATTACAGGTACACTACAATGCTCTGTGATATTCTGGGAATTTTTTTTTTTACAAGTGAGTCTCTTAGGAGACTCTAAATTAGATAAACACAGAGTCATTGCAAACTTAGGTGGCTCTGAATTAAAAACTAGATAGGTTGAGAGAAATAATATTATCCATATATGTAGTGCTTTAATGCTTATAAAGTGCTTTCTCTTTGCAAACATGAAAAAAATAGAACATAGTGATCACATAAGTTTGATTTTAGATAAATTGTTTTTGTTTCCTATGGCACTGACTTACACATTTTTTTTGGTGTGTTTCTTTAAATTGTGCCAACATTTTCAACCCCTGTGACCCTTCTTGCGGTCAGTTGGCAGGCATATCTGAATTTTAAGCAATCAACAGTTCTTTTGAACTTTGAGAAAAAAATACTTTGAATTTTCTTGAAGGTGTATTGCATATGTAGACATGGAAGAGAAAACTTTTACCTTTAGATCTTTTTTGCAATAAAATAATTAATAGTTTAACAATCTATTATCCTTTTAATTTTGATTTTGAATAGATAGAAACAGTTGAAAATGTATTGTCAATAGAATAGCATGTCGAGAACTGATTACTATGTGCCTGTGTTAAGCTCTGGAGAAGCAAAGGCAGATCCATAGATCTGTCCCCAAGGAGCTTGCATTCCAAAGAAATGGTCAACATGCAGATAAGTACCTGCATACAAATTAAATGGGAGAGAATCTCAGAGGGGAAGATACTTGGTTGGTGTGCCTGAAGGATTCTGGTAAAGGCTTCTGGCAGATTTTGGGATTTGAGTTGAGTCTTGAAGAAAGACAGGAAGTGAAGGGGAGGAGGGAAGATATCCCAGTCATAGGAAATGGCCAGGGAAAATCCATAGAGTGGGATATTCTCTGTGAATGTTAGTGATTAATTTTCTTTTTACTCTCTTTTGATAGCCTGTGATTGGCTGTTTTGAGTACAATTATTTCATTGTGCTGATAAGATAACTGGACACAGAACAGGCTCCATTATAGTTACTACAGTGATTAATTTGTCTAAAAAGATTCTAGAGGTTTCAGAGCCAGGGAAGCACCTTAGAGATTTTACTTATGAGGAAACTGATTCCCAAACAGGTGAAGTAACCTTGGTTTGCCCAAGCTCACACCAGTTATAAATAGCAGAGCTAGAATTCAAAACCAAGTCCTTTGGCTCAATTGTCCAATATTCTTTTCACTAACTATAGTGATTCTCAAATCGTGTGGTCTCAGGATCTCTTTACCCTCTTAAAAATCATTATCCTTTCTGCCACAAAGAGATTTTGTTTCATGGGTTATCTCTATCAATATTTAATATCTCTATCGATATAACAATTAAAATTGATACATTTTTAAAATGTGTTATTTCTCTAAAAATGACAAATCCAAGAAGGTGGAGTAGTTAGACTATTTCAAACTCTCAAGATTTCCCCCACACCAAAGAGTTAAAGTAGCACCTTAAGGTGAACAAAACATGGGTGGAGATAACTAAGAACTGGGACACAACCCAGGTCTTCTGGGACAATTTGAGAACATTGGAACAAAAATCCTAGGATGCAGTTTGGTCCCATGAAGAGCAAACACCTCCAGGCGAGGTTCTTCCATTTTACAGTAAGCCGAAAGCCCTGGGCTTAATTGGTTTGAGAGGCTGCCTTGGTCCCAGCCACCTGAACTTTGAGTCTCCCTGGACAGTGAGGGGAGTTGAGCATTTGAGTCAGGGGAAGATCGAGGGAACCTCTGCTGACCAGGAAGGCCAGACCTAGCTGTGCTCCCCAGAGTGGAGGGAGCAAGAAGGGACTAGCACATGTCCGGTGAGTACAGAAGCAGGAGGGCAGACAACCCCTGGCTGTGGGCACTTATAGGAGGTTGGAGCTTGGCCTTTGGTTTGAGGCTGGAGGGAGAAGATCTGGGGCAAGAGGCACCATTTCATGCCCCAAGACTAGAGGTGATTACAAAAAATAAGTTATTACCGCCAAAAATGCACAGGCAAAGGAGAAAGAATCCAACCATAGGAAGTTAGTATGGGAATAGAGACAACTGGGGTTCATCTTCAGAGAGGGGCAGCTAGGTGGTACAGTGAATAGAGAACCAGCTCTGGAGACAGGAGGACTTGAGTTCAAATCTCTTCTCAGAAACTGGACAGTTACAAGCTGTGTGACCTTGGGCAAGTCACTTGTATTTTCCCCTCCAAAAAAAAAAAAAGACAAATCCATTATGTACTAATATGAATAACATTTTGTGAAAAGTAACTTTTCTTAAACAAATCAGTGAGAAGAGTGGCTTTACTTTACATATTTTTTTCAAGTTTCTTTAATGCCTGTCTTAATAAAGACAATTGGATTCTTATATCTGCTTCTGCATTCAGTTTGTTGCAATATATTGATTTGATTGAAATATATGAAAATAATCCAGCCTCACATAGATATAAAACTGGAAAAAGGAGAGGTGTTTAAATAGGCAAAAAATGTCTTAGTATTATTAGAAAAACAATTTTGACTTCAGGTGCCCTCTGAAAGAATCTAGGGACCACAATGCTCTGTGTACCACACTTTGGGAACTGCACTCTGCACTATAATACTGGAGAGATAATAAAAGTATTCCTGATGTGAAAAAAGTTTTTTTTAAAAGGAAACTGCCCACTCCACCAGTGGAGGGGGTGGTTGGGGTGCTATGTATAGTAGCTTGTTACTGTTCAATCATATCTGACTCTTTGTGACCCGATTTGGATTTTTTTTGGCAAAGATAATGAAGTTATTTCCATTGCCTTCTCCAGCTCATTTTACAGATGAGAAAACTAAGGCAAACAAGGTTAAAGTGACTTAGCCAGGGTCACACAACTAAGTGTCTGATACCAGATTTGCACTTAGGAAGAGGAGAATACCTGACTCCAAGCCATGCATTCTGTCACTAACTTCCACATATAGTGTCTTGGAGCTTGGTAAATAATTCACATCTTTTAATTTGGAGAATTCTAGAAAGAATGTGACTTTAAGGGGATTTAGAAATGATCAAAGTCGATCTACGGTGGGGAAAAGAATCCCCTCTCCCCCCACCCCAGCCCCATCAGACCAGAGGTCATCCAACCAGAGATCATCCAACCTTTGTTCTAAAGAAGACCTCAAGGGAGGGAGAATCTGCTGTTTCTGGGGGCAGAATGTTCTTCTTTGAGATAGCTCTAATTATATGTTACATCTAAATTTGTCATTGTGATTCCAATCATATCTCTTAGTTCTATTCCCTGTGACCAAACTGAGCAAGTCCAATCGTTCTCCCATGAGACAACCTTTCAAATACATGATGACTGCTGTTATCAGCCCAACGGCTAGTCTTTTCTGGGCTAATTAAAATGGCATGATCTCCAAGCCTTTTACCATCTCCTGGCTATTCTCCAGTCTATCAAAAGGTTTCCTAATATGCTGAACCAAGCACTATATGTGTTAACTTATTTTGGCTGCCAAAATCAAACTGTTCGCATTCTTTCAGTTTGCCGATCTCTGTCACACCAAGCATCCCATCCACCCTCTTCATTGATGTTCTGTCTTTGATCATTCTCTTTTTCTTTAATATGTGGCTACTGTCCCCTCCTCAGTTTTTGTTGCTCATAGCTTTTCTGTCTCTCCTCAGATCTTTCTGAGTTTTAGACTTCTTGTACATTTGTGTTAATCCTTCATATTGGCAAAAAAAAATCACCAATTTAATTTAATGAGAGAGGAAAAGAGATCTCAGTCATGGATTCTAATGAATCAGAATGTGTGGGGAAAATGCTGTGGAAGTATGTGTATTGTGGTCACCATAACAAGACTGATTCTGTCAGATTTACTGCAGGTAGTGACTGAAAACATAGCAATAACAATGAATTGATGGTTTATAAAGCATTTTTTCCACAACAGCATTGTGAATTAGGGCAGTAGAGAAGTTAAGAGGCTTGGCCAAGGTCACATGGCTAAGAAATGTCTGAACTAGGATTTAAACAGCTCTCCCGATTTCATGTGCAGTGTTTTCTCTTCATGGTACAGAGACTCAGATCCAGATTTGATTCCTGGCTCTGACACTTGTTAGTGATTATGGACAAAGTTTGTTTTATCTCTCTGGGCCTCAGTTTCCCAATTGATGAAAAAAAATGATGATGATAGGATTGTCTAACTCATGAGGTTGTTGTCAAGAAAGTGGTTTTTAAAACTTATAGTGCTATTGAAACATGAGTCATGCATGGGCTATCTACTCCCTTGGTGCAATGTTTGTTCTGCAACTGGCTTCCCATCACTAACAGTAATGGCCCATCATTAATGTGCATTTGCATTGGCTAACCCCTTTGCCTGGAATGTGCTTCCTCACTTCTGTTTCCTGTAATCTCTGGCTTCCTTCAAGATTCGTCTCCAATACTGCCATCTGTAGGAGGCCTTTCAATTCTAGTGACTAGTGTCTACTCTAAAATCACCTCCTATATATCTTGTACATATCTTGCAGATAACTTTATTCTATGTTCATGCTATCTCTCTACCTAGAATGTAAGCTCCTTGAGGGCAAGAACTCTTTCTTTTTTATACTCAGTATTTAGTGCAATGCTTGGCATCCACAGATTGTTGCTTGATGAACTGATTAAAACAATCAAGAGACATTTATTTAACATTTTAAGGTTTTCAAAACATTTTACCTGCATTATCTCATTTGAGGTTCAAAACCACAAGGTCGAGTCAGGTCTCCAGATGTCATTATTCCCATTTATTCTTATAAATTAGACTTGTGATCTCACTGGAGTAGAGCGCTCCCTCTGCCAATGTAGCTTGTCATCTGTCTTGTAACTTGTCATCTTAAGAAAGTTGCCTAGGCCACAGAATGTTTAAGTGAATTGCCCATGGTCACAGAGCCAGTATGTGCTGAAAGCAGGGCTTCTATCCAGCTTTTGACACTGAAGTTACTTCTTTAGCATGTGACATTGTTTATTAACCTTGTTTGACAGGTAAAGGAACTGAATCTCAAAGAGTTTATATGCCTGCCCATCATTACCATCAGGACCTAAATTCAAGTCTTCCTAAGAAGACAAACTCATCTTAAGAGAAACCAACGGCCTCCTAAGAGGAAGCTCTGTGGCATGTGGTCTGCAGTCAGGAGGCCCTCAGTTCAAATCTAGCCTCAGATACTTAGTGATTGTTAGATAATTATCATGAAATGTGACAATGATCTCTTCTTACCTCAGTTTCTTGAGCTATAAAAGGGACCTCATAGGGTTGTTGTAAGCATCACAAGACTTCTTTGTAAACCTTGATTGTCTCTGTTGTTCAGTCATATCCAACTCTTTGTGACCCTATTTGGGGTCTTTGTGGTAGAGATAACTGGAGTGGATCTCCATTTCCTTCTCCAGCTCATTTTACAGATGAGGAAACTGAGGCAAACAGGGTAAAGTGACTTGGCCAGGGTCACACAGCTGGTAAGTGTCTGAGTCTGGATTTAAGCTCAAGAAGAGCAGTCCAGCACTATATAAATTTGACTGTTATTATTACTGACTACAAGTACTCTACTACTCTGTGGTATACCTTGAGCCCGGGTCAAAAGGATATGGGAGTAAGCATGTGAGTGCTGGTATAAAGGCAAGGGGAATGTCCCACCCATGTTCATTCCCATTAGGATAGGTGCTTGAGTACTGATTATGAGTTCAAGTTGGTTTTTTTGGTTATTTTCAAAGAAAATCTTTCCTCAGGGGAAAAAAAAGAAAGGTCTCAGTGAAAGAGTAACAAATCAATACTATTGGCATAATTAGTGAAGGGGGTAGGGGAAACTAGAAAAAGTCAATTGTTTATCTACAGATTATGAGGATACAACCTGAAAAAGGGAGGCCCCGAAATAGATGGCATGCCTCTCTGGTACCAGCAGGGAGACCAGCAATGCTGCACCAAGGGCTAACACTGAGAGTTAGCAGAATTAGAAACAGTTTGCCTTGTGGCCCAAGCTTGGTTATTTAATCTTCCCATCCCTGACATTGCTTGGCCTTAAATAAAACTTTATTTATGTTTATTCCTTATAATAGTATTTCCAATACCTCTCTCCCCCCCCATTTGCTTCAAGCAGTTATCATACATCAGGTCGGAAAGGAAATATTAGAGAACAGGACATTTGAAAACACCACATTGGTTGTCTTGGGGTTGTATTTTTTTCACTGAAAGTCTTGTTGCCATGACTACGGTGTGCAAACACCCTGGGTGTGGCTCCCTCACTGATATTTGAGCAAGCAGGGAACCAGATACTGACCTCCCTTGTCTACTGTCATAGAAACCCTAGCTGGAGCATCTGACTTAGAGTTTGTAATTATGGATGGCCCCAAGTGTATGCGGAAGGTGCCTTATTATGGACAGATCAAGAAGAAAAGGATTCATTTGGAATTGGCATGAATGAACTTCATACTGAAATACAGATCGGTTACGAAAACAGTTCTTTATTATGAAATTTTTTTTCCCATATACACTAGAACAAAAATAGCAAAATATGCCTTCTTCTTGTATGGTGTATGTAACGATACTGGGATTTGAAGATCTTCCATGCCCCTTGAGCTTGCTGACATAGCAGGAAAGGGTGGAGCAACAGAACTCCGGAACCAAGCTAGTCTCCATGTGGTGCTGACTGGAAGTAGGGGCAGAGGCAGCACTGGCCAGAATCTCTGCTAAGGACTCCTGCTGAGGACTGCCTGGGACCAGAACTGCGGGGGGCGGAGCTGCTGGGAGTGAGCTGCCTGGACGCTGAGCAGTTGCGTGCATGAGGGAGAGGAGGATCTTTGCCTGAGGTAGTCTGTGCTGTTCTGAAGGCTTGAGAATGTGGGTGTTTACTACTTTAACCACATGTGCCAACTTTATAACTACTGTGCTGGCTTTCACTTTCTGGTTTTGGGACTCAGTTTTCTGGTATTTAAATGAATGCTCTAGCTATATTTCTTATGTAGAGAGCCTGTTACATTTTGTGATTAATAACCATATCAGCATATTTATAGTTACTGTAGGCATTGTGAATACTGCATTGCTGATACAGTGTAATACATTGGCTTCAGAACTCCACCATCTGTAGGCCATTATGCCAATCCTCATTGACAAGAGGTTGAAATAATTTTATTTTTGATCATATTTGATTTTAGATTATGCATGCTATCTGGAGGGAAAATGAATTTATATGTATCCTTGTTTAGAGATTATGAATCCATAAAATGGCCTTAAATGGAATGAGGCAGTTTACATCTCCATCCGAGTGGAATGATGTCCACTGTTTGGAGGTTTGACTGTAATGGAGTGAAAATACACCTGCAGCCTTTGAACTGATTCAAATCCCAGCATTTTCACATTTCAGGGTTGCTTATAGTTGTTGTTGTTTTAAACATATCTTTATCTTAAGATTGGTATGTCAGAACTGGAAGGGACCTTAATATTCACTTAATTCAATTCATTTTACAGCTTGAGAAATGGGGGGAATTCTAAAGAGGTTAAATGACTTTTCCAAAGTTATTCAATAGTTCTATCTTCTCTGTTTTGAAAAACTATGCGAATACTTTCTTTTTCAAAATACCAATTTTTCATATAAAATATAAAATAAATTTTATTGATTTTCTTTTTTTTATATAACCTGCATTTCCTGACTTATTCTTCCACACTTTCCTTCCCAAAGAACTTCCCTTCCCAAAGAACTTCCCTTTATAGTAAATAAAAAGGAGGATAAGAAGTTCAGCTAAATTAACCCACATATTGAAAATGTCTGTCTTTCTGGATGCTGTCAGAAATCAGCTGAACAGATGTTTCAGGGAATTAATTTTTTTCTAATGTTTTTTTTTTTCCTGAGCTCTCTACTCCTAGTTCTAACCTCTGCAAAGAAGTAAGAAAGGTATATTCTCATAGTTCTTCTTTGGAGCCAATCTTGGTCTAACTTTTCAGCATTTAGTTTTGATGTTCCTATACTGAGAGTTGAAGTCATTTGTCTAAGGCTATAGATCCAGTACACAGTCAGAATTTGAACCTTAAAATTTCTAACTCCAGGTTGCTCCTCTGTCCACTATACCATGAAGCTTATTGTTCTTTGGTAATCACTAAAATGCATTGAATGAATGAAACATTCTCTTTCCATTAAAGATGGGTTAATGTTTTCTGGCTATAAGCCTAAATAAAATTCGTGATCATAATATTTTATATGGTAGATTTGAAGGGTTATAATTTATCCTGCAAATGTGCTACCTTCTGAGAATGGATATTACTCATCTACTTAGATCACTGGTTGTTTGAGCCACATCATTTCATGTCTATATGTTGAACTTGGGGGCAAGCATCAATTTTTGTTTACGCCACAAATCTAACATTATGACAGTTCTACCTCATCCTATGCTTCTGAATGAAAAAAAAAATCTAAATGAAGGACTTGACTCTACATCGGAATTTCATTTCTATTTGATGACAACTTTCTTAGCAATATCTTCATTATTAACGTTAAAGAAGAAATAAAAAGGGAGATACATGTTTGAAAAGGTTCTTGCCACTCTCATGAAGGATGTCTCAGAATAAGACCTTTGTCTGTATTATGAGACATCCCAGATGATGCTCTTTTGTGGCCAATATTGGGTTGATTGTGCAGGATGGTAGCAGGGTTCCTAAAAGACATCCATTATAATTTTTTTTTAATTTAACTTTACTAAACTATTCATATAGAAAAAACCAAATGGATGAGACATGCTTAATCTTTATATATGCAATTAGATGGCCAATTTATTGAGGTAGTAATCAGCAAATACATGTAGAAAGGCACTGAAAATAGACACTGAGATAGACACAATTTATTAGGAAGAAGAGAGAAGGTTGCATTTGGGACATTTTACAATACCTGATCCCAACTTACTCCCTAGAGAAAATACAGATACACACACACACACACACACACACACACACACACTTTTCATGACAAATGTTCTCTTGGTGATGCCACACAGTTGTGGATCTAAGAGCACCATAATCTCCAAATAATCATAAGTTTTGTTTACCCAAAAGTTAAGGAGAGAAGCATGAATGTAAGTAGATTGCCACATATTATCAAAAACTACTACCCTACAAATAGATGCTTAATGATACACACACATATACACATACACACATATGCAATGCATGAATACATGTATATGTGTATGTACATGTGTATGTATACATATGTGTATACACTCACATAATGATATAAATTTATAATATAATAAATAAAAATTTCAAATTGATTCTATAATAACTATATAATATGATAATTATAGTGACATTGGGAAATTTATACACATATATGTATATCCATATGTAAATATATATGTACATAATATATATATACATATCTATATATCTATATCTCTCTGTATCTATATCTATCTATCTATCTATACACACACAGAGAGAGATAAGAAAAGAAGGGCCAATCTAGGGTGAAATCTGGACATCTTAAGTGGTATACCAACACTCCAGGATTTTGCATAGGTCCTCTATGGAGAGTTTGTGAGAGAGCTTGGACAGAAATCTACCAGAATGAGAAGGTATTGCATGCATTGTAATCTGCTTCAAGGAAAGAACGTTCACTTGTTTAATACCAACAATCATGATAATACCAATAGTCATGTATGTACCTCTTTTGGTTTGCCCAATATTGTATATCGTATCTCATTTGATCCTCACGACAGCTGTGACACAGGTGCTGTTACTGCCCCCATTTTGTTGATGAGGAAACTGAGGTTGTGATTGATCAAGTGGGTTGCCCAGCCTCACACAGCTAAAAAGTGTCTGAGATCTTGCTGACTCCAAGTCTAGCCCTCTTTTCCACTGTGTCTTCTAGCTGCCTAATTATAGTTGCCTCAGTAGATCAAAGACCCCTAAAAGTATCAATGAAAGCAGTCCTCGAAATTTCAAATTGGCTTTGGGGAGTCTTGTCTGCCACATTGTTATAATATGTATAGTTCCCATAGTCCAGCTTTCTAAAGAAATATTTTTAAACTTTAGAAGTTTGAGAAATGATAAAAGTAAATGAATTTTAATGTTTATGTTACAGAACCATTTCTGGTCAATTTGAATCAATTTGTATGTAAGACAAAGAAAGTATCCTATGAACTAAAGTAGATAATTAATAACAAAATTTGTAACAGAGCTCAAGAAAGGAATTTTTAAAAGTGTCTTCCGCATTGGAATTGTAGATGTAACCTCTCCAAATAAATGTCAGTTCTTTGCTGGTACACTTGGTTTTAAGTTAAAAAAAAAATCTATCAATATTTAGCTTTACGTTTTAAACTACTTCACACACACATGTTGGAGGTAAAAAGCTCTGGAGAGACCGTTTATAAGCAAGCTGTTTTCAGGATGGAATATCTGAAATGAATCACTGGTGTGTTATACTAGAAAAGCCAACTATTAAGCTTTGCTGCTGTATCGTGTCATAAGCAAAGTTATTATTTCATTAAGCTACTTATGACATGTTCCTTATTGCAGAGTTGCCATTGGAATCTCCATGGTGACCTCTTTAGCACAGTGTTTTGCACTTAGTATGGGATTTAGTCATTTTTCGCTGAGCATTCCTGCAACTTAACTGTTGGTACTCCAAATGTGAGATCTTGGTCATACTGCAATAGGAAATGAATCAAATCAATTGGAACTATCTGGGTAGTTGTAAACAACTCATCTTAATTAACTCTTATTGCTTACTAGCCAGTAATCACATGATTAGGGGCAAAAATAAAATATTTGAGAATTATTCTGATGCCCATTTCACTGCAAAATTTTTATCCCCTCCCAGGTTGAAAAATGGCCACCAGACTTCCTCCTGATCTTTGTTTTTTCCCTCTGCTCATTGTTAAGAGTATAGGGTTCATTTTAATTTTTAACCTTGAACTCTAGCTCCTATATAACTAAAACAATTCTAGAAAACTATTATCCCCCCTCTCTCTCTTTCTCTCTCTCTCTCTTCTCCCCCCCATTTTCTCTCTCTCTTCTTCC
>CM053591.1:163263700-163288432 GCA_028646515.1 Pseudochirops corinnae | reverse complement strand
CCCCCCCCCCCCCTTCCACCTGACAAAGAGGTTAGACAGCTTTTGGTGGTTTCTATGACAGCTACTTAGGACACTGAAAAGTTAAAGTTAATCTTTAGAGACACTTTTGACCTGTTTCAATCATTTAGTCCAGGGGATTTTCGTACTAAATTTAACTCATTTTGCAGATGAGCTGTGTTGAACTTGGTGAACTCTAATGGCTCTTCCAGATGTCAGTCTATGATCTTATTATCCTATAGGATTCAATGAGCTATTGCTATGTATGCAACTGCTAAAGACCTACAAAGACTTACAATGATTATTTGTGCCCTAATGCACTGAGAAACACAATTTTCCTTTCATTTCCAGGAAACTTCTCCATTGTCAATTAAGACACCAGCGGGTCTCTTTGGACAGCTCCTACTTCTCACCCAAAGCGTTTTGATTGTGATGAACAAATCAGCAGAGCCCAGTACCAATCTTTCCTTTTATGAAATGCCCATGCCTTAGGCATAACTACTTGGGTCCCTCCTCTCCCTTTTCAGAATTTTCTAGGTTTCTAGTTCCAAACCACTTCTGTATTCTGACCACAATGTGCTTTTGTTACAATACTTTTAATCAGCTACTGCATTTTCATCATTTGATCTTCTGATGTAGAAAACTATTTAATTGTTTAAGCCACTTCTTATTAACTCCAAATTTCTTTTGCTGTCTTAAAGTCTTTTAATTTCAATCTAAATCTTCTGCATTGATGAACCCCTACTCTTTTTGGAAAATCTTTATAGACTCTCCTTATAAGGGTAATTACTTCCTTTTTATTCCTACCATTTTCCCATGTCCTCTTTCCCTCTCTAACTCTTTTCTTTTTCCCCCTTGCTCATTTTCTACATATTTCAACTTTCATGTTATAAAAATTAATGATTATGCAACATTCTCTTGTAAACACTTTATTTTTTCTTAGACTTTTCACATTCTCATTTGAACTTTACACAGGTAGAAGTTGAGGTTTCAGTCTTTTTAGGTAGGTCAAATGAGAATAATTTCCTCATTTTTGCAAAGGAAACTAACTCTTTAAAATAAAGTTATAGAATCTTATAACAGGAAGGAGACTTAGAAGTCACCTATAGCTTAACTAGTCAATAATTTCTTCTTCCCCTTTTGTAGATAGGGAATATGAGGGACAAAGATTAAATGCCTTGCTCCAAATGCCACAACTGACTAGAGGCAAAATTGGTATCGAAACTCAGGTTTCCTATTTCCCATCCCTTTATTATTTTTATGATACTATGCTTCCTTACAATAGAGTAATTTACATCCCACATCACAAACTATCCATTGGGCATATCTTAATGTTACACAACCATAATATAATAGAAGAGCTGAGATTAGTGTTCAGACCTTTAGACTGGTCTACAATCATTTCTCTTCATGCTGTCTAGGAGCTTATAGAACTGGTCACCTTCCTTTGGAATTAAAGTTGAATGATAGAGCCATATAAGTATTCTTTGATGCTGGTCATTGAATTCAATGATTAGTCATGAATTATTTTGTTAAGAAGTTTCTAATACCATATTTAGAACAAAGTGATAATTTTCTTTGATGCACAGAATAACAATATTACTTCTAGCATTTATATAGCACTGCTATGTTTATGAAATGCTTTGCATGTTATCTCATTTGATATTCAAATATCCTGTGAAATAACTACCATTATTTTCACCTTTTTACAAATGAGGAAACAGAGTGTAAAAATGACTAAGTGATTGCCCAGCGTCATATAATTAGTAAGTGGCTAAGGCAGGATTTGAATTTAGCTTTTCCCGACTCACTCAGGTACTCTATCCACTATGCCACCTAGCTTTCTAAGAAGTCTAATGAATACTTAATGACTTAAAAAAATTTTTTTTTGGTTCAAATTGAGTTCAACATGGGGTTTCCTATAATAATTGCTTTTAGGTGTCCTAGATTTATTCAGCTCTCCTTCATATATGTTGACATCACTGATACTGTGTTTCTAATTTAATTGAACAGATTAATTTATAACTGCTCTGCTACGCTATTTGAAGAATTCTGAAACTGGTCAGTGTTTTATGGGGAAATATAATGTTCTCTCTGGATATGAAATTATATAAGAGCTGTGAAAGTACTTTGAAAATTATAAAGTGCTATTTAAATTAAAATTATTAAATTATTGCTGTTCTTATTGTTCCCCTACTCCTCTTGTTCTTCCTCCTCTTCCTTTTTTTCTCCCCCTCCTTTTCTTCCTTTTGTGTAATAGACTTATGGGATACACTTAGACTTTTGGAATAAACTTAGATTTCAATGAAATTATTCAGTTTATATTAACCAATCTATGCTTACCAATTTCAGGTGTTTGATATGGTTTGAAGGTAATATAGCCATTTGAAAGTCTCTATATTCAGTTTTAACCTTGCTCCTAAAATCAAAACCCATATCACTAGCTATATGCGGGATTTTTCTACATGCATGGTACACTAAAGCAGCTGAGAAAGGTAATGTAATCTCAGGCTGCAATAAAATCAATCACATTTATGAAACACCCATAATGTGTTGAGCACTGTGCTCACACTTTGCATCCAAAAACAAAGATCAACATAATCCCTGAGAGGTATGGTACATGGAACTAGGGGAATAATAGTTTTCTGAGTTTTCTGTACATTGCCCTAGGAAGACCCCATATATGGTATCGTGTTCAGTTTCAAATTCTACATTTTAGAGAGAACTGGAAGGATCAATGTGAGCATGACATATGAAGGACAAGTTGAAGGAACCAGTGATGTTTCTCCTTGAGCAAACTTAAAGGTGTTATCATAGCCATCTTCAAGTCTTTGAAGGGCTGCCATGTGAAAGAGGGATTCCATTCATTCTGCTCGGTGCCAGAAAGAAGATCTAGGAACAGTGGTAGAAGTTGCACAGACAAAATTAAGTTTGCAATATGGAAAAAAACCCAACTTTCTAAAAATTAGAGACATCAAAAAGTAAAACGCAGTTTCTTTGAGAGGCAGTAGACTTCCTCTCACTGGAGACCTTTGAGCAAAGCCTGGTTGGACATTTCTTGGGTTGGATTATATGTTCTTTAAAATCCCTTCCAATTCTCTGATTCAGTGGCTTTCTATGTCCTGTTGGCCACTCCAACTCAACTTATCCAAAATCCAGTATTTTTCTTCCTATGCCTATCCTTCAAACTTTCTTGTTTCTATTGCAGATGCCCTCATTCTTCCATTGACCCAGATTCAAGACCTAGGGATACTAATTGACTCTTTACTCTCATGCATCCCTCATATCTGAAGATTTACCAAGAGGTGTTAACTTACCTCCCAAACTCTTGCACCCATCCCTCTGACTCATGCACACAACCATGACCCTGCTCCAGGCCCTTTCAAGAAGAGTTATTAGTTTAGTTTCTGAATAGGATCCCATTGCCTTCAATCTCTCAACTTTCCAGTTCATTCTCCGCAAAACTGCCAAAATAATCTTTTGGAAATTTTGTCCCTGGAATAGAATAGGAACTCTTTAGCCTGAAATATATGGCCCTTGACAAACCTTGACAAACAAAAATCTCTTTCCAGGATTACTTCAAATTACTCCCCTTCATGCACTCTCTGTTCCAGTTGAATTGCCCTATTCATTCCTCAAATTCAACATTCCATTTCCTGCCTCTGTGTATTTGCATTAACTGTGTCCCATGCCTGGAATACAATCCTTCTTTGTATCTTTTCTCAAATCCTTATCTTTTTTCAAGGTTTAATCTAGGTTCCCTTTCTACATGAAAACTTTTCAGACACCATCCCACCTCCCAGTTGTTATTTCTGTCTTCCTTCTCAAAATTACTACATTATTACATACATCTCTTTGCATTGTCCCCTCTGTTAAGTATGAAATCTGGGACTATTCATTATTTCTGGAGTTCTATTATCAAGAAAAATACTTTGCATATAGTTTAATGACTGTTTGTTCAATATTACACAGAAACATACCCTTGCCTTCCCTCTTTACATATTCTAGTTTCCAGCCAAACTATTCTACTGCTTTTCTCCCTGCACCTCTTGTCTGGCACATTCTCCCTCTTTGCCTCTGCTATTGGAAGCTTTTTAAGCCTTGCTCAACTGCTGCCTCTTCCAAAGGCCTCCTAACTCTCCAATTATTAGTGCCCCAAGGGGTGGTTGGGTCCACCATTTCTACTGCTCCTAGGGACTAGTTTTCCCAACGTCACCATGATCTAATCTCAGAGTTTACTGCCCAAATGTAGTGAGTTAAGTTCAAGAAGAAACAGGAGTCTTTCTTAGGTCTACAAATTGATTTTCTCTGGTGCTAACCCTTTAAGCTGAATGAAGAACAGGCCTGTAGTTTGCAAGTTCTTTTGAGGGAATGCTTCCCAAAGGTATCTTTAACATACAATAACAGTATTGTAAGATCTGCCAGAGCTTAGATAATAAAACACGCTGAATTTTGTTTTCCTTTGTAATTACCAGTGCAACAATGACATCTATATACAAACTTACAAGTGGTTTTCTGATTCTGGAAGGGTGGACTATTTTTATACACATAGGGTTTATTTTCTAGGCCTAGAGTGAAATGCTGTGGAATATGAGCCTTGAGGTTTAGCTAATTTATCTTACTCCTCACTTGAAATTGAGTATATTGCTATGGTAAGACTATTCATCAGTCCTCAGAAGATTTGGATTCAAACTTATGCTTTACTATTAAATATCTGGGTGATCTAAGTCCCTTGTCCTGGCTCTCCATTTTGGTATCTGTAAAATGGGTGTGATGGATTTTGTGATGTTTAATGTCCTTTTTAGCTCTATACCCATGATCCTAGGAATTGTAGGGCTATTATTTTAGCTATCTTACAGATAAGCATTTCTGTTTTCTTTTTTTTTTTTTAGAGGGGGGAAGGTAAGGCAATTGGGCTTAAATGACTTACCTAAGGTCACACAGCTAGTAAGTGTTAAGTGTCTGAGGCCAGCTATGAACTCAGGTCCTCCTGACTCCAGGGCTGGTGCTCTACTCACCGCACCATCTAGTTGCCCCAGAATTTCTGTTTTCTAGAAAGAAAAGATGATAGAAACTTTAAAAAGAAATCCACACTTTTATTTATCCTTTTCTTTGCAGTTATCAATAAAAAAGTTTGTTTTATAAAAAATCAGTTTGCATGCTAGAGAAGCAAGTGTAAGAATTAGGATTTTCTCCCCTAGCTTTGATGATAAATTATGATACTGTTTTAGGCAGTTTGCTGGCACAGTACACGAAGGGAAAGGCTTGGAGACAGAAAGACCTGAGATCAAATCTTGTCTCAGACACTTATTTGGATTGTGCCTCTGGGCGATTCATTTATCTTCCCTCAATCTAAGGTTTTCAGTCTATAAAATTATAGCATCTACTTCTCCTGGTTCTTATGAAGATCAAATGAGATAACATGTAAAGGAATTTGTAAACCTTATTAGAGTGACTGGCATATGGTAGGTGCTTAATAAATGTTTATAGATTGATTGAAAAACCCTTATAGCACCATACATGTTTTTTTTTTAAATAAGAAATCTGAAGGAAACTAATTTTCTTAAAGTAATACATAAAGAAAGAACCCTATGGATAGCAAAATTGAAATCTGTATTCAGTATGCTGTAATTCTAGAATCTATTAGATATTTCCATATAATTAAATTATCCTTGAGAAATCTAAGTGCATCTCTCTTCTTAACTTGCTGCAGTCTGACTTCTGACCTCACCATTCAACAGAAACTAATCTCTCTAAAGTTATGGTGATCTCTTATTTGCCAAATATAATGACCCTTTCTCAAGGCTCATCTTTCTTGACTTCTCTTTGGACTATTGATCACTCTCTTCTCTTTGATACTCTCTCTAGATTTTTGTGACAGTGTTAATTCCTGTTCATTTCCTTTGCTGAATCTTTATCCAGACCCTTCCCACTGAGCATGGGTATCCACTAAGGCTCTCTCTCCTTGACCTTTTCTTTTCCTTCTATACTATTTCATTTGATGATCTCATCATCTCACGTGGGTTCAATGGCCACCTCTATGAACATGGTTCTCAGATCTATTATTCAGTCCTAACCTCTTTCCTGTTCTCCAGTTCCCCATCCTCAGTTGTCCATAAAGCTGAATGGCCAATAGACTTCTTAAACTCAACATGTCTAAAAATGAACTCATTATCTTTTCCTAATAATCCTCACATTTTCTTAACTTCCCTATTGCTGTTGAGATCCCAGAAAATACAAACAGAAATTATGATCAGACAAAAATACAGATAGAGAAAACAACACAATTCAATAGACCAACAGACAGGGCTTCTAGCTGTCTGACCATTACACACATACAGTGTTAGTTACCAGAGAGAGAAACACCAACATTTGGAGTTTCAAAGCCAGGGGGATCAATGGCTGCTCAGAGTCTCATCTGGCCAAATCACACAACTCTTCCCATAAGTTAGTCTTCCAAAGCAAAACCTCATGTCAGAGTATATATAGAGAGCCTTCTCCAGGGACAGAAGACATCATAAGCTTTGTGACTCACTGCCTGATTACAAAGTAACAAAGTGTGGACCCTCCTGAAAAACAAGCCTCCCCTAAGCAAGCTTCTCTTGTTGGGGTGCAAGTGAGGTCCATTAAGGGGCAGGGGAAGATCTTCAAATTCCCTTACCATTACATATCCTCAACTATTCATTCTCTCTCACCCCTCATATCCAACTAGCTATCAAATTTTATCACATATCTACCTTCATAACATCTCATATATGTGCCCCTTTCTCTCTCACGTACCAGCACCACCATCATACAAGCCTTTATCATCTTATGTCTGAATTATTGCAATAGATTACTGATTGTTCTCCCTTCCTCATGTCTCTTACCATGCCGGTCCACACTTCACTTGGCAAAACTGCAAATCTGACCACGGCAATGAATTCCACCGGCTCCTTATTACCTTGAGGGCCAAATATAGACTCTTCCATCATTTAAATCACTTTATAACATGACTAGCTCTTATCTTTCCAGTTTTCTTATACCTTGCTTCCTACCACATATTCTTTGAATCATTGACTCTGGCCTCCTTACTCTTCCTTGCCTAAGTTACTCTATCTCCTCTCTATACTCACTGACTGTCCTCCATGCTTGGAAAATGCTCCCTGCTTATCACCATCACTTAGCTTCCTACAAATGCCAGGTAAAATCCCACCTTATTTGAGAAGCTTTTCACCATTTCCCTCGAGGACTAGTGGGTTTTTTTCCTATTTATTGTGTATATGGTTTGCTTTTTACATAATTGCTTTCATAGCACCTCTTGTATTATAATGTGAGCTCCTTGAGGGCTGGAACTAATCCCTCCCCCCCCATACGGCTCTTAGTCCAGTGCCTGACACATAAAAGTTACTTAATAAATGCTTGTTGACTTGAATTGATTTCAGCTTTGTAATTTTAATGAGCAAGATCGACCCAGATGAAGAAATGCACCTTTCTCCTCTTGTTGGACAGGTGTGGAATATTGTATATACTGTAAGACAGCCAGTGATGGTTCATATGTTCATTTGTTTTGCTTAAGTATGGTTACAGTTATTTTTTATTATTTTGTTACAAGGGAAGGTTCCATATCTAGGGTGGAGAGATCAGAAGTGGGTATATGTATAAACGATTGTGATATAAAAAACAAAAAGCTACGTTTTTCTGAAAGTTGTGCTTTGAAATCAAGCTACAAGGCAAGTTTTTTTTTTTCCTTTTTCATCTGTTCAATTTTTGTGAGGGCAAAGGAGCCATTTATTAGAGAAGCCAAATCTAACATGGGTACTGTAATTCTAGCTTGCATGCAATGATAATAGGTCTTCTAAATGTCAGTTAATGGTACCACAGTTTGAGTAACACTCAGAGATAGCTGGGCAGCTGAAGTGCTTCAGATTGATATTTACTGGAGATGTCTGTGGTCTCTGAAAGTCCTTATTCTGCACTAAAGATTTTTTTTTTTTAAACGAGTCTGGGAACACTCTGGTTTATTAACTTCCAGGTAATAGACATGAGTGGTAATGTGTTTGGTCTGAAAGCACTTTAAATCTGTTGGAAAAAAAGTTAAGTTTTCTATTTAAAAATGTTCAAAATGTAATCCACTCTGGTAAAAGGTATAGAATTTCTCAGAAATCAATTTTTTTTAAGAGAAGCAGTAGAAGTTAGGGTTTCTTAAAGTCTTTACTAATGAAAGTGGTTGGAAAAGTTTTTTCTTTTTAAAATTTTACTTTTAGTTTAAGAAAGAACTATCTGGGGAACCTCTAACATTACATTCTCCCAGAATGTTAGACCTGGAAAGGAAGAGGGAAGTGATTGAATTTAATCTATTTGTTTTTTAGTTGAGGAGAATGAGATCTAGAAAGGTCAGATATTTTGCCCTAAGCTCACACAGTCAAATTCTGGCTAATCATTGCCAGAATCAAAACTCAAATCGCTCGATTCTCTGCCCAAATATGAAAACATGATCCTGGAAGAATGTCATTTAAATGACAGGACTGACTTGAGGCTAACTGGTCTTCATAACATTGAAAAAAAAAAGATCCTAATACTAATCAAGAATTGTATGAATTGTCAATGGTGCAGAAAATTGGAACATAGATATTTTTTGTGTTAAATAAATATGATATAACTTGAAACATTAATCATCTGTGATTTCTTCAATGCAACAACAATTCAGATTCCAATTAATCTATACCTTATGCTAAGTCTTAAAAAGTTATCTGTGGTTCAGAAAAGTTAAATGACTGGCCTAGGGGCAGCTAGGTGGTGCACTGGGTTTAGACTCAGGAAGACTCATTTTCATGAGTTTAAATTTGGCTTCAGACTTTTACTAGCTGTGTGACCCTGGACAAGTCACTTAACCCCCTTTGCCTCAGTTCCTCTTTGGTAAAATGAGCCAGAGAAGGAAATGACAAGCCGCTCCAATATCTTTGCCATGAATATCCCAAATCGGGTGATGAAGAGTTAGACACATAATTATCAGGGCATGGTTGCAAAGCTATATAAGATGCTGGATTTTAAACAGGTCTTCCTGCCTCCAAGTCCATCAATCCATCCATTGTAGCTGATGCTTCCCTCTGCACTGCTGACTTGAAAATAAAGGGAGAATCAATTTGAGAATGAGAGTTGAAATCCATTCACTTAGAACAATGTTGAATGGGGCAGCCAGGTGGTGCAGTGAATAGAGTACCAGTCTGGAGTGAGGAGGACCTGAGTTTAGATTTGGCCTCATACACTTAACATGAAAAAAAACTAGCCATATGGCCTCGGGCAAGTCACTTAACGCCAATTGCCCTACTTTCCTCCCCTCAAAAAAAAAAAAAAAAAGAACAATGTTGCATGAATGCTCTTATTTCCCAGAAATTATAGTAAATTATGAGATTTTCATCAACCAGTACTAATGAAGATCTTAAAAATCAATGACAAGTCCAAGTATTTGAGGGTAGGGGAAGGTCTAAGAGGTCTTACTTACTCTCCTATCTTCAGAGAGTGGGACAGGACTCAGTGGGTCCAGATTTAAGTTCCTTACTCAATATAGAATTAATCATTCAACAAACATTTATTAAGTACTTAATATATACACTGTGCCAACTGCTGGAGATAAAAAGACAAATAAAACAGTGTCCCCTCTTAACAAATGTACAGTTTAATGGAGGAAGACATTATATGAAAGATATATTTTTAAAAAGTCAGATGATCACTAATTGGCAGAGAAGACATGAATTGCAGGAAGGAATAGGAAAGCTATGGTACCAGAGTGTAGAAGATGCTTGAGAGGAATCTTAAAGGAAAGAAGGATGGAGGTGGAGGTGGAGGTGAGGAAGGAGGACATTCCAGGCATAAAGGACAGTTAATGTGAGAGTGAAGATATGGAAAGTGCGGTGCTTTGTGTCATTGTTAGATTGCAGAGAGTGTGGAGGACTGTAAGGTATAAGAAGAATAGCAATTTAGGTTAGAAGTAGGTTGTGAAGAGCTTTGAATTCCAAACAGAAGTCTTTATATTTGATCCTTGAAGTATTAGAGTGGTGTGAAAGTTGGTTGAGTTGCGCACAGTATAAACTGACTTGTGTCTTTGAAAAATAATTTTGTCCACTGTTTTGAGGATGGCCTGGAGGTGAAAGGGGAGGGGAGAGACATTTGAGATGGGAAGATGAACCAGTAGACTATTGCCTACTGTACAGTAGTACAAGTGTGAGATGATGAGGACCTGAATCAAGGTTTTGGCAGTGTCAAAGAAAAGAAGGGTGACTGAGTCTGGGTGATTGAGAGGATGGTGATACTGTTGAGAGTTATGTGGAATTTTGGAAGATGAATGAGTTTTGAGGGAAAGAAAATGAGTTTTATTTTGGACATTGAGATTTAACATCTAGCTCAAAAGGTACAATAGGTAATTGATGATGTGTGACTTCAACTCAAGAGAGAGACCAGAGCTTAATATATAGTAGATATCAGAGTCATCTGCATAGACGTGATAATTGAACCTACAGGAAATGATGAGGTCACCAAGCAAAAAAGTAAAGAGAGGAAGGAGAAGAGGACCCAGGATACAACTTTGGGGATCCATTGATGATAAAATAGAAAAAGAAGGAGTAGTCAGATCAGTGGAGGGAAGAGAAGAAGAAAAAGAAGAAGGAGGAGGAGGAAGAGGAGAAGGAAAAGGAAGAGAAGGAAGAGGAAGAGGAGGAGTGTGGGGATTAAAATTGTCCAGTTTACAATAAAAGAGACTGAGGCAGAGCTCTGAGTCAATCTTATGATCTGAAATGCCCCCTTCTTGCATGGCCTTATTTTTATAAGGCTTGATACCAGATCTGATACCTGAACACTAGTCTAAGGGGACTATACAAAGTAGATAATCCCATTGGTTGATAGACATTGTTTTGTGGGTCAAAAATGATCTATCAGCTGGAAATGCTATGTCAGCAGGGGGATCTCAGATCGGGCTAAGGATGAGGCATCTCCATGAACTAAATAGTCATAAGATGGTCATCTGCTCATGTTGGTCAAGAGAGAGTGTGTGCAGAGGTATAAATGTAAGTTGGGGGACTTTCCATGTAATTGAGTCACTTCTGCCACTCTGGATTTGGTCACTACAATAAGGAAAAAAAGATGGAGGGGCTCTAGTTAGCTCCTTATGATTAAGCAAATGAAGCTCAGAGTTCTGAGGTCTAATATACAGAATTTATAATCACTACTCCTATGGAATCATATCAAACTGATTGATACTGATTGGAATAGAGTAGGGGTTCAAATGAATTATTTCTCAGAAGAAGAGGAAGAATAGAGAGATGGAGAAGGTAGAATAGAGTGGCAAGAGAGAAGGAAAGAAGAGAAAATCAAGAAGAATTATCTAGTATATTATAGCTGTTCCCAGCCTTAGAAGTTCATAGGATTGTGGATTGGTGGTGCCAGAAGGGGCCTTAAAAATGATCTCCTCTAAAATCATCAGAAAAACAATTATCTAGTTGAATTACTCAAACATTTATTAAGCACTTAATGTGTGAAAGGGAATTATGCTTTGGGTTTAGGTTACAAAGGTAAAAAGGAAAACATTCCCTTCTCTTGAGGTACTTTCAGTATAATAGAAGAGATAGGGTACGCATGGAAGGGACATACATTGCAAGCGTGGAGGAGGCACAAACAAAATTCTATTAGACATTTTAAGTAAATGTCCTTCTTCTGATAGAATGAGGAAAAGCTCCATGGAACACTTGAAGACAGATCCCAATCTTGACAGTTGGAGGTACAGATGCCTTGCAGGCTTTAAGCTGGTATTGTTTCCCTTAAATCTTTACTTTCTCCAGGATAAATCTCCCAGTTCCTTCAAACAACTAGAATATGACGTGATTTTGATGCTGTTTTCCATCCTAATTGCCCTCCTTTGGATGGTCTCCAGTTTATCAAAGTCCTTACTGAGCTCTGGTGCCCAGATAGCAACACGGTGCCCAAGCTACTGTCTGTTGGAGCTTAGAGTATACTATGACTCTTTGTCCTTATTCTTGGAAGCTATTACTGTCATTATGCAGAGCAGGATGTCATTATCATTATTGGCTGGGTTTTTTCAAAGCCCAGGTAGTGGGCATAGAGATGATACTGCTCAAGCAGCTCCTCCATTAGGCTTCTCTGTGCCACTAAGTGAAGGAATCATCTGAAAGAAACAGGAATAGTCCTAGATTGGGGAAGAGAGTGATTGATGTATGGAAGATTTCAAATACTTTTTCTTATAAAAGGGAATTAGATAAGCAAAAGGACACAAAGGACACACCAGTGTGTGTTTGTGAAAGTACGGTGGCTGAGCCAAAGAAACAGGATCGAAAGGTGATATGTGAATCTATGTTTAATAATAATTTAAATTTCAGTTGCTGCAGACAATGAAAGAGAAAGTTTAATAAAAGATGGGAAGCTCCCCTGATACTAATAAAAAAAAACCATCCTACGCTCTAGATTTGCTTTGTAAGACCTCTTAGGTCATGCATTTGTCCAATGCTCTCACTTAATTAGACTGAAGCTTTCTTATAATTATCCTGTTGTTCTAACTAATAAAGTGTATTTTTCAAAATATTCTGCAAGTTAAGGGGCCCTATTAAAATTTGTTTTTTTCAAATTTCCTTTTCTAGTTGAATATTTCAATAAACAGAGAACATAAGAGAGGCATTCATAAAAAATGCTCAATTTGTGTTAGATAATTTTAAAGTATACATTGATTTCTAAAACTTCACTGTCTGTGTCTCCTTCTGAGCTTCCTTCTGCACATTTTGGAAAATGTTTAATTGATGCTCTTTTCCTCCATCACTCTCATTTCCCAGCAGTTCCCCAAATAGAAGGCTTCCCTCCTATTTAGTAGTACATCCAAGGAAAATCAACACTTTGCCTATTTCCCTCAGTGTACATGTCTTTCAGCATGTCTAGCCCATCTCCTCTCTGCCAAGAGGTGGGAAGCAGTGCTTCATCATCAGTCTTCTGACATTCTGATTGATCTTCGCTATTATCAGATCTCTGAAGAATTTTAAAGTTGTTTCCTTATACATTTTTGTGGTTTTCATATTAGCCATTCTCCTAGGCCTGTTCACTTGACTCTACATCAAACAAATCTTCCCAGGTGCCTTTGAATCCATCATATTCATAATTTTTATGGCAAGATAACAATCAATTATGCCCATATTCCATCAGTTGTTTTGCTTATTTCTTAATTGTTGGCAGTTTATTTTATTTATTTTATTGTGTTTATAGAACCATTTGTTCTAGTTCTTTGTTACAAAAAAAGTGTTACTATAAATATTTTTGCATATCTAGGTTCTCTGTCTTTGACCTCTGAAGCATGGTGGATTGTTGAGCAACTTCTTTGAATATAGTTCCAATTTGCTTTCCAAAATGTATGTAGCAATTAATACCTTTACCAACACTGTTTTATTGTACTGCTCATCCCACAGTCTTTCCAACAACCACAATTTATGGTGTGAAGTAGCAACATCAAAGTGATGTTAAATGTGCATTTCTGGTCTTATAGTGATTTGGAGAATTTTTAAAAAAATGGCTTTTGATAGCTTGAATTTCTTCTTTCATTTTCTTCAAATGTTTGTCCATTTGGGAATGGCGCTTATTCTTGTATCAAAACTTTTATATCCTGGATGTCAGAAGTTTCTCATAGAAATTGGGTGCAAACATTTTCCACAGGTTAACTCTTCTGACTGTGCTGGACTTTGATAACTCTGGAAGAGAGAACGAGGCTGATGACTTTGGGCAACACTGTCTCACTTAAACCCAATTCATCCAGGAGTCAAATCACCACATCACCCCACGATATCATTGAAAACAAATGTCCTTTGAAAACAAAGGAAAAACAATTGTGTGAAAAGCACCTGGGAAAATATGAAGCTTATATTAGACCTAGCTGCTTCCTTTAAAGAATTTACTTTAAGGGGTGAATGAGATACCAATACAGATTGATGAATTACACATGATCATGTGATAAATGCAGAAGTCTTACAACAAAGGCTCTCCCATGACAGTGAAGAGCATGACTATACTTTGGGAGACTGCTCACTTTTCTGTCTTTTTGCCTCCACTAGAAAATCTGTGACCTTGTACTATGAGTCTGTCTATCTGTTGTTAACACCTCTCCTTGCAAAGCACACAATTCACACAACCGAATGAACAAAAACAAAATATAGGCAGAAGAGAACAAATAGAACATAGCTGATAGAAAATAGTAGAATTTGCCAATGAGTAACTGTTCCCAGAGATCTGTACAGTCTGAGTAATTTACAATAATGCAAGTGGTAGAGCTTCTGACAAGCACTGCCTGTCATAGTGCCCTTGGGATGTGGCTGATTTTGGCAGTTGTCTGCATAGGCAAAGTCAGCATCTTTCCTCATTCTTGAACTTTCTCTAACTTTCCACAGTCCCTAGCAGATAGTTTAGATGCCGAGTCCTTTTGTCAGAGAGGACACTTCAGTGATGGGCCCTGTCTTCATATGGCAGAGAGAATTCTCTGGAGCACCCTCTCTTGGCAGGAGATTCTGTTCTAGCATGCTGCCAAACAAAGCACTGTCTGTTTCTTGCCAATCTGTGGCCTCAAAATTTCTCACAAGGGCCTGGAGTAGAATTTGCCCCCAGGGTCTACGTCACTAGCACCAAGCTGCAGTCAATTTATTCCAAAGCCCAGTGTCCTGGGACTCTAGAGTAAGTGAGGAGACCTACTATGTCTAAGAAGCATGAGGAAATATCCATTTTTCTCCCCATTTGTCTCTTGGGATCCTGTGAGTCTGTTTGGAAATATTTTCTTGTTGCTCACTCAAAAATATTAATAATAATTGATATAGAGAATAGAACCATTCTGATTTTCTGGTAGGGGGTATACAGTGGGATTACTGTTTTGGGGTGGTGGGTAGGAGAAAGATGGGGAGAAAATCTGTAAATCAAAATCTCATGGAAATGAATGATGTAAACTAAAAATAAACAAAAGTTAATTTTAAAAAAAAAGAGAAAGAAAAAATAATAATCAATAGTATTTACGAAGTGCCATAAAGTTTATAAAGCATTTTCCATATATTTTCTCACCAGATACTTATTAAGGACCTACCAGATCAAGTTGGGGGAAGGGCAAAAAACATGGATCAGGAAAGTTGCACTTTCCTCTAAGGGTAGGAGAATGGAGTCAAGGGAAAGAACTTAACCATTCTAGAATCACAAAACTGTGTTTTAGCTTGGCCTATTCTATTTCTCTACCCCTCCATCTCCACATTGATACCGGAAGGTCACTTGAACTCTTCCTCTGAAGAGAGAACTGAAGAAATAACCAGGATCTGATTTCCCCAAGTTATCCGTTGTCTTCTTTATATTTCCCAAGCAGAACAGTGTTATAAAAGTAATCAACTTTCATCAAGCTAAATAACAGGAAATATGTTTATGCATAAATGTAGCAATTTGGAAGATTCCCAGGTATCTATTAAGACTCTACAAATAAACATCAAGGAATGGGCAGAAGCTGACTAGAAGTTCCATTCTTATGATTTTCGTCTTGCCTACTCAAGAGGCATCCAGCCCCTACAATCCTGAGCCTGAGAGGGCTACTTTGATGGTAGCTATATATCTGGGCCATACATATCTTATGAACCTTTTTTTTTAATTTTTATGCAGTCTTAGTTCAAGCCTGAAAAACAACAAATGGCCTTTTCCCCACAATGGACCTGGGAACTTGGTGGATAGATATTTGGGTCATGTCAACTGTTATAGCTGACTGACTCTGACCCCTTTTCCACACAAATAAAATATTCCTTTGTGTAACTGATAAATATGTTTTGTCCTTTCTTTCATATAAGTAGTCTTAAAAATTAAGGAATTGGTCATCTGCCTTATGTTGGGTTTTCTTTGTAATTACATATTATTGTTCAGTCATTTTCAGTTGTGCTTGACTCTTCATGACTGCGTTTGGGGTTTTCTTGTCAGAGAAACAAGAGTGGTTTTCCATTTCCATTTCCTTTTCCATTTTTTTTTTTCAGATGAGGAAATTGAGGCAAACAGAGTTAAGTGACTTACCCAAGTAAGAAGTGTCTGAGACCAGATTTGAACCCAGGAAGATAAGTCTTCCTGTTTGCAGGTCTGGCACTCTGTCAACTGTGCCAACCTACTTACTCCTTATAAGTACATATATCCCAAATAAATTGTCCTACTTCTGCTCCTGGCCATTAGATTAAAAAAAAAAAACTGTCCAGGCCTATTCTGTCTCTAAAAAACAGCCAGTTTGTCATTTCCTTTAACTGGTTGCATTTCCTTTACTAATTGACTAAAGGTTACCCCTGATATGGGCATGCTGTGGATGGAGCTGTCGATAGGTCACTCTTTTACTTTCCAGTCCTATCTCTATGCACAGATATTGGACCCTGCCTAATATTATATCATATAAAGGACAGAAAAAATTTCAAATGACTGTACTTTTCCTAATATCAGTCCTTTAAAATAGACAAGTTTAATCTTTTTTTTTTTTTTAGTTGCAATCGGTTTAATAAAAGAGATGATTCATTAATGATCTGCAATGGTGACTTCAACTTCTACGCCTGGTCCAATGCTGATAGAAGTGGTCTGTTTGACAATTTCAGAAGGACTGTGCCAATCAATAAGGCAAATGTGGATTCTCATTTGGAACCAATCCCAAGTATTTGAACATTCACCAAGAGTTTTTCTAGTTGTAATTCGAAGTGTCTTAGTGGGAAAACAGGTCCCTTCACTTTCAAGTTTTGTGGGGTTTTTTTTGTTTGTTTGTTTGTTTTGGCTCCTCTAATTAGGTCAGTACATACTTTCTCAAATGATTTCACATAGTGGCTGGTGAGGGTGATTCGGAACTGGTAAATGGCCACTTCCAGCTCCACAAGTGTCTTGCTAGTATCTTTGAATGCCATAACAGTGGAGTAGCTTCTTGCCCTACTTATTCCTTTGTGAGAGTGAACAGTGGTGAGTCAGGAGGAGGAAAGATATGGACTACAGACTTAATGTGGCTGTAGAGATTGTACCTTCACCAAAGAGGACAAGTTTGATCTTCAAATCCTATCAAATAACTCTCCAGATTTGCTTATTTTTCCTCTAAATTTCATTCACCACACTCTTTGTAACTGATAATACTTTGGATCCAACTTTCATAAATTTAAATTTGGTTCAATTCAACAAACAGGTACTAGATGCTTACTCTGTACAAGGCTTTGTTTCCTGGATTGAATTGGAAAAGAAAACCAGAATAAAATTTAACACCAAAGAAACATATAGTTTAAAAAAAAAAATAAGGTGGGCTGGTCACATGATGAGAGAGAGGATTAATGATGAACAGTCTCCTAATATCAACAGTCTCATTGACGTCTTTTGGATAGTATATTGGGTAGTGCCCATGTATCGGATTTATAGGAAGCCCTGGAAAGGTGAGGACAAGATAGGACATTTGGAAAGTAACGTGTGTGCAAACCGCAATCTTTATTATAAATAATAATAACCACATTGATTGGATTATAGTTCAATGTAATTATTTGAGTATATGCATTAAGTAAGTTGCAAGATACCATGTTAGGCCTTTTGAATAAATGGCCAGGGTTCATTATTAAGGAACTTACATTTTAGTGGAACTAAGTCTTATATATTTGTTAAATAATTTCCTGACCTTACTTTTAATCTTACAAGTGCTAAAATGGAGCCCAGTCTCTCTGTCTTTAAGCATCTCTTTCTCTGTTTCTCTCTCCCTCTTACTTTGTCTCCATCCGATAAGATGTCTAGTTTTCTTTTAATTAGTTAAACTCATCCTATTACCCTGTTGTCTTATAGTACTGTCCCCCTAACTGACTTGTCCTTAAGAACTCAGTGATTTTCCTATAACTACTGACCAGCCTCAGACATAACTAACATGAAGCTTATCATTTGTCTCTAATAATTTGCTGCTGGCCATACCAGAGAGTGATTTCCATAATACAATGCACCGGCTCCCAGAACTATCTCCAAGGTCAATCACTAAGGTAGGGGTAAAATAAAGCCTGGAGACTTTAGAAACCCTAAAAAAGGGAGATTTTGCCTTTCAAAACAGCCTTGTGATTGTTCTATTACCAAGTAAATTCCTTCTAATAGTCTTGCTTACATTTCAGTCCATAGGAGGGCAATCTTGAGCTATGAGTAAATCCCTCAGCTTTGCCAGAGAGAGTATAGAACTTATTAATTTAACAATTAATGAATTGAAACAAATGAACTAATTAAAACATATTACGGACTGTAGTTATTTAATCGCGCGTCAGTCTGCATTCCAAATGACTTCAAGTTAGGTCATGGAGGCTTAATTGGTGAAGCATCAGGGATCTCTTTTGTCCTCCATGGCTAGGGCCATTGTGCTTTCAGCAATGAATTGAATCTCTCCCCCCCCCACACACACTTTCCTTCAACTTACTTTACCCTCTATCCTACCCCCTGCACTTCATTTTTTTTTTTACTTAAATATCTTGAATACTTGAAAATAAAAGGACAGATTGCTATTCATTTTGTGCACATAGTTTCCTGACATCTGGAAAAAAAGAAACAAATGGCTTCCCCAGCTTTATCATTTCAATTTTTATGGCCATGAGTTATAGTTTTAATCCCACCTCCTTGATGAAGCCTTCTCAGTGGTTGGAACTATATCATTTAGGTACTGAAGACCATTATGAGACTTACACAACAAAGAGAAGCTTGCTCTCTCTCTCTGTCTCTCTCTCTCTCTCTCTCTCTCTCTCTGTCTCTCTCTCTCTCTCTCTCTCTCTCTCCCTCTTTCTCTCTCTCCCTCTCTCTCCATGTATATTTGTATACATATATATGAATGTTTATACATACATACATATAAACTCATACATATATATGTGTGTATATATATATACACACATACACATACATATCTATATATTTAAGCTATAATGCTCAAAAGAGAACAAAGTCAGAATGAATGTTTGATGGCACAAGTAGGCAATATTTCAGAGATTATTTCATAAAAGGAAGCTGACCAATTTAATGTACCATTTTAATTTTCTTTACTTGTCTGTATGTCTGTCTCTACATTTCTCTCCCTTTCCCTCTCTCTTTTTGCAGACTGACTCTCCCTGTCTCACCTATATCAGAAGTGCCACAGTTACTCATGTACCTGATCCCATTAAATGATCAGCACAGGGCTTTTGACCTGTTATGTTTCCAAACAGGGCCTCCTTAGGCAGCCTGGTTCCCCCTCCACATATTCCCAGGTACTCATGATATTGGTTCTGGACTGAGTTTAGACACTCAGTTGGCTTAGCCTATTGCAGCACAGATCTCCTGAGCTTCAGCCTTCCTGGTAATAGGGATTACAGATAAGTGCCCCAATACTTGTATTTTTCTCTTTTCTGGTTTATATGGTCTTTCCCCCAATAGATTGTAATTCCTTTGTTTTTCCAAAACCCCCAGGTCAAACTTTGCCTAGAAAAGAGACTGAATTCAAGTTTGTTGATGTCAAGCACTGAGAATAGAAGAAAAAGAGGATCCTGATCCTTTCTGTCCTGAAGGATCTTATAGTCTATTGGAGGAAATCAAAAGTAGATGTGAAATAAATACAGTGTAAATATATGTAAAGAGGGATGCCCAAGGGTGGTAAAGGCCCTCTTGTAGACAGACTCCACAGGCAGCTGAGGCCCTCACTTTTGACAAGGACTTGATCTGACTTTGGCATCTTTGTTCCTTGAAGGCAGGACCTTAACCTCTCTGTGGGCCTCATTTTGCTCATCTATAAAATAGGGATAATAAGAACACCTACCTCCCAGGCTAGTGGTGAAGATCCAGTGAGAGAACATTTGTAAACATTAAAATGTTATTATAAAACAGTAGTAATTATTATTGATTATCATCATCGTCATCGTTAGAGGCAGTTAGGTGGATACAATGGTAATGATAATTTGAAGATCTTCCCTGCCACTTAATAGGTTGAATGTAATCACATGGACCCTGTGCTGGGAGGAATTTGCTGAATGGATGGAGCCCAAAGGGGTGGGGCAGGAAAGAAGTCAGAGTAGTTAGAATGGAAGGAGGAGAGCATGCAGGCAAGGAGACAGCTGGGCTTGTGAATGTTTGTTTGTGGGAAGACCCGAGCAGGGGGAAGGCTTTGGGATGATGTTGTTCCCTGAAGTGATAAAGTGTATTAACTTCTTTGTTGCTATGATGGATTTATATGCTGGCAAATTCATAGTCTCTATAGGTGCTGTGAATATTGCCTGGGAGATACAGTGGATCAGTGGATAGAGTTCTGGACACAGAGCACAAAAGTCTCAAATTCAAATCAAGCCTGAGACCCTTAATAGCTGCATTACCTTGGGCAAGTTACTTATAATTTCTGTCTGCCTCAGTTTCCTCAACTGTAAATTAAGATAATGATATTATCTTTCAAGGTTGTTGGGAGGATCAAGTAAGATAATATCTTCCAGGGCTTAGCACACAGTACCTGCATGGAGGTGCTCAAGGAATGTTTATTGATTATTTTAAAAGCACTCATCCCATTGCTTGGTCCATGATAGGCACTTAATAATTATGTCTTCCCTTCCTCCTTCCCTTTTAAATTTAAGTCTCTAGTAATAAGTATAGTACCTGGCACATAGTAGGGATTTAATAAATGGTTAATGACTTTAATTGGAAAGTGGGGTAGGGTTTTTCCCCCTCAAATTCTTCTATATATTTTTGTCCATTTTGATGATTAATTTGAACCTTAGATGAAAAAAAAAATTTTTTTCTTACTAGCCAATCTACTATTAATTTTGCTTTCTAGAAATTTACTTTAAAATCTTCTGAATTTAAGACACTGAGTCTTGGAATTATCTGATAATACTAAAACAAAGGAAAGTAGCTCATTTTGACCCCTAGTTTAATCTTCTTAATGGATATTGTTGGCATGTCTATGGAGACCTTTATTTGACTAAGTGTTTCTAATTCTCCAGTTTCAGCCTGGGGCTGGTACACTGTCAGCCTATCATGCTAGTAAAACTGCCAGATGAATGCTGACTGCTCATCTTGGACAGACTGATGATGTTCCTACACAGAGACAAAGCCAGAAGCTCTGCATAAATCAGCATTTTAAAGAAACCCCATAGTGAGAGGACTCAGTAGCTTTGTGCCAGCTCTGATTTGTTTTTTGTTTTTTAAATAAAAAAGAAAAAAAGAGAGACAAAGAAAATAGAAATAAGTAGAGAGCAGAGCCAATGAGGGGAAGAAAGAAAGAGAGTCTGCTCTTGAGAGAGGAAAAGAGATAAAGAAGGTAGAATTGGGTGTTAATATTTGAGAGAAAAGAAGAAAAGATTCAATGGATGGGAACCATTTTTTTTGAAATTTCTTTATTTCCTTATTCATTCTGAATCCATTACTGGAGGGATCCAAACAAATGTATGTAATAATAGCATAGCGAAGCTCCCAACCTAAGTAGAACTGGTAAGGTGAGTGCATAAGCAGGGGTGGGGAACCTGTGACCTCAAGGTCCCTTTAGGCAGCAGATTCCCCACTCCTGGCTTAAAGCAAGGCTATTGCTCCATTTCCCCTCTAATTGTAGGGTTACCCTTGAAGGTCTATGGGTTTCTACTGATACTATTAGCTTAAAACTCCTTCTAGTGTGTCCCACCTAGTATCAGTTTCTAGTAAATATTATCCAGATATAATTTGTCACTGCTGGTCCATATCTACCTACTGTCATTTAACCAGTTGATATCTCTTTGATTTCATGAAACAATTGGCATAAATTAGCTTTTATTCTTACCATATTTTCTTAGAAGACACCACAAGAACAGGAGTACATGTTCCCCAGAACTGGGAGTCAGATTCTTCTTTCTTTCACTTATGTCTCTGGGGAGAGTACACTCAAATATAAAGTGGATACTACAAACACTCTTCCCACTAAGACCCACTAAGTTAGTTTCTGCGTGTTATATGACTCTTGATTTACACATTGCTCCCTAACGTGGAAAACATGTTGTCTTCACTGCTTGGTTGATCCATTGATAAGCTGAGTCATGCAGGTTGTCTCTCAGAAATGGATCCTTCCCAGACTCAGTTGCTAGACTCCTGATGGCTCTTCCAATTTTCCAAAGTCCACAAAGTCACAGTCTGGTGTACTTGATCTCTAATAATCATTCACCTAAGAGTAAGAAATAAGGAATATAACAGAGGCAGAAGAAACAGCAGTGCCTTGTGTTCAAGGTCATGTATTAGCCTGGGGCAAGGAAATGGTTGGCTACTACATTTCTCTTCTCCCCTCTGAGACTTTTTGCTTAGCTTTCCATCAAATAAAGGTCAAGTTTCTCCACTGGAGACTCTTGCAAATACTCTCAGTTAAAGTTCAGTAACTAATTTAAAAGACTTTTCTTCAACATGAAGTAAATAGAGGAGAAATAGTCACAAAATAACTGCACTTCTGAATTCAGCATAGGCCCCTCTGTTTGACATCATCATACATTTCTAGAATTAGTCTTACCACACTCCCAGTGTGAGTTGACAGATCTCCTCTGTGTGTTCTGAGAACTGCCCAGTCTCTCCATTACAATAGCACAGCATTTCAATGATTTTTTGACTGCCTTGAGTACCCAGAGGAGATACAGGTGTCATCTAGTAGGCTGTAGATCAAGTAATGAAAAAGGAAACTTATTTTCATTGCATCTCTACTCCCCTATCATCTCCTACACCCCTACCCTATCTTCTTTTTGGCATTCCCTCTCACTTCCAATCAAAAGACAATATACAATCAAAGAACCATAGAACCCTAGAGATGAATAGGAACTTGATAAATCTTCTATTCTAACCCTTCATTTAATAAATAAAGAAACTGCTGCTCAGAGGAGATAAACAACATGTGTAAAATCAAGAAGCTAGTTCTTGATTCCCAGCTATACTTCTCAGTTTCTTTTCTAATCTGTGGATGCTAACTTTTTCAAAAGTATCTGACTCTTTCTCATGGACATATTGGATCACTTTTTTTTTCTTTTTGAGGCTCATTTTAACCCAAGTCAATCAACTTTATCTCTTTTTAAGGTTAATTCATTCTGCAATGGCCACAAAGAGACTATACAGAGAAATTTTTTTCAAAGTATAGTTTAAAAATGTGTAAGTAAATATATTAGAACACAAAAAAACTCTTTGAGTTATCTGGCTTGAAACAGATCATTCAAAGTCTGAAAGTGTAATATATAGAAACAGTGAGTATGATTATTGCGCTTTATAATTTAAAAATTTAGACTTTTGGACTGTTGAAAGACCTTGGACGCCATTTGAATTTGCCTTCCCATTTAATATATAAACAATGTATTGGACGGGTGGAGTCAAGATGGTGGTGTAGAAGCAGGAGAATGCTGTGAGCTCCCCCCATAACTACCTCAAATACCTATAAAATATGACTCTGAACAAATTTGAAAGCTCCAGAACCCACAAAAGTACAGGGAAACAAAGTTCCCAGGGAAGGTAGCCCGGAAGGTAAGACAGGAAGGGCTCATCACAGAGCTCTGAGAGCCAAGACCAGTCACGGCTTCAGCCCCAGAGACACAAGGACAAGCTGAGGCTGGAGCATTGAGCAGAGTGGATCACTGCCAACTGTGGCAGTTTCCAGAATTATGAACCTATAAGAAGCAAGGACAAAGTTAAAAGTCAGTAGAACTCAGCTAAATTTGGGGGAGTAAAAAAGGGTCCTGCCATCTGCCCCCAAGGCAAGGAAGTGGTGGCCCTGCAGCCACCTCCACGTGGATGCTTCAGAGATCCTGGACTGCAGATTGCAGGGGGGCCAAGCGACCATTCAGAGCCTAAGTGCGCTTGCCTTAAGCTGCCTGGATCAGAATCATGGTCTTGGGTGGTGGTCCTGACATGGGTGACCAGTGATCCAAAGCTGGTGGGGGCTGCAGAGATGGCAGGCTCCTAATAGCTCCAGGAGCTATGAAAATCCCAGCAATTTGGGACAAAGCTCTCCCCTCTGAAAGCTGAGTTCTACTGAGCCCAAAAGTCAAGTAATTGACTTGCAACATGAGCAGGCAAAGGAAGCAAAGTGAACACAGCAACTCAACTTTTGATTCCTTTTTTGGGGACAAAAAGGATCAAAGAATGGATCAGGAGGAAGACAACACAGTCAGAACTCTGGTACGAAAAGTTTCCAAGAAAAATGTAAACTTATTACAAGTCATAGAGGAGCTTAAGAAGGATTTTGAAAACCAAATAAGAGAAGAGGAGAAAAAATTGGGAAGAAAAATGAGATTGATGCATGAAAGTCATGAAAAAAGAGTCAACAGCCTGACTGAAGAAAATAACACCTTAAAAAATAGACTAACTCAAATGGCAAAAAAGGCCCAAAATGCCAATGAGGAAAAGAATGTCTTAAAAAGTCAAATTTGCCAATTGGAAAAAGAATTTCAAAAGCTCACTGAAGAGAATAATTCCTTCAGAATTAGAGTGGAGCAAATGGAAGCAAATGACTTTATGAGAAATCAAGATACTACTAAACACATCCAAACAAATGAAAAAAAATAGAAGGCAATATGAAGTATCTCATTGAAAAACCACTAACCTGGAAAATAGATCCAGGAGAGACAATTTAAAAATTATTGGACTACCTGAAAGCCATGATCATAAAAAGACCCTAGAAATCATCCTTCAAGAAATTCTCAAGGAAAATTGCCCTGATATTTTAGAACCAGAGGGCAAAATAAAACTTGAAAGAATTCACCAATCACCTCTTGAAAAAGATCC
>CM053591.1:163222799-163256547 GCA_028646515.1 Pseudochirops corinnae | reverse complement strand
GGGTATTTGGGGATGGCTATGTGAGAGCTGCGATATATTGCTGCTGCTACGCCGCCATCTTGGCCCAAATGAAGCAATGTTGATGGTTGGCCTATTAATGGAAATAAATCCAGCTCTTTAACTGGTCAAAGTGACCGAGACTTGGATTGGGTTTGGGTGGAAGCCATAAGTTACGTTAGTAATTGAACACTCTGGGTTTGTTCCTCAGGCAGTCTCTTGTAATGTGATTCCATGTCCATGCCCATGTTCAGAAATCCCTTTCCAAACTTTTCAAAAATTGTAAAAGTAATAAAAATAGTAATAATATACAGTGTTCATTGATGCCAGTGGCCTTTGATGATTGTTAGTACCTTCTAAAACTCTTCTGGAAGAAAAGTTATGGTTTTTAGTCAGCTTAATTTAAACAGGGTTTGGATGACTGAGGATGACTATGTCACTGGTGGGGAGCTATGTGACACAGTGGATAGAGTGCCAGGTCTGAAGTCAGGAAGACCCATCTTCCTGAGTTCAAATCTGGTCTCAGACATTTACTAGCTATGTGACCCTGCGCAAGTCGCTTAACTATGTGCGGGGAGCTCTGTGGTCCCACAGCTGAGCTGAAAAAAAGTCGCTTACCCAGGGACTGCAAGAAGGATGCATAAAAGAGAGGGGACTCCTAGAGTGGTGGAAAGTAGAGCCATCTTTCTTACCCCACGTGCAAGCTTTTGTAGGCTGCTTCCTGTTTTCTCCTGAGGACATTGCGCACTTCTTTGTTTCCAGGCTGTGGGTGTATACCACACTTATCTCAAGGACATAATGCTCACAGTTGTGTGTTTGAGCTCCTTCCTGGGGGATGGGGAACCGATCCAGGCCCAATAGCAGGCTCTTCAGCTGAGAGGGCTTATTCAGCTAGCAGGGTCAGAGTCCCCCTGGCCCGTGGTCCTCTACATTATGTTATTATTTGTATCATCACATTTCTGTTTATGATTCTTGTATTCAGTGCATGATGCAGTATTCAGATAGATATAGGGAGATATCATTTCATTGTTCCTTGGGTTCTTCAGAGATGGCAACTTTAAATGAATTCAGCAAATATTTTTTATGAAATATATTGGAGAATTTAAATGGAAGAGGACAGTAACTCAGTTCATTTTAAGTCAGCAGACATTTATAAAGAATCCCCTATGTGTAAGGCACTGTGTGAGGGGATGGGGATACAAAGAGAAAAATGAAAAACAATCACTATTCACAAGGGGAAGGGGATAAACAGTGATATGTGGTAGACACAGCACTGTATGCTTTACAAATATTGTCTCATTTGATCTTCACACCTTTATTAATATCCCCATTTCACAGTTGAGAAAATTGAGGCAAGAGACTTTCCACTACTGTGTCTCTAGTAGGATTTGAATTCAGTCATCTTGACTCCAGGTCTAGTTCTCTATTCCTTGTACCACCTAACTGCCTTAAGAGTTTGTATTTCTTCTTACTGGCAGAATATAACAGATACACATATATGTAGGATCATATATAGCTTTAGATTTAGAAGGAATTCTAGGGGATATTTAGCCCAGCTCCTTTTTACAAAGAGCAAACTGAGGCCCACAGAATCTTACCCAGGATCATACAGCTAATAAGTTAGAAGGGTAAGACTGAACCAAATATCCCTGATTTTGCTTTGGCACCATCTTGCCTCCTAAGTACACTATGAGAAGACTGGTGGAAAGAAGCATTCTACAGCCGGGGGTGGGGATGGAGGAGGGGAGAAGAATAGAGAAGCAAGCACTGGGAATCAGTTGAAGGTGGTACCATTACCAAATTTAAATCTAAAAAGTCTTTTTGTTTGGAGTTTTTCATGTCCCTAGTCCGTTATTTACTCGGTTTTTGAACTGATCTTAAAGCATCAATTTGACCGTGTCAGCCACTATCCAGTAAACTCCAGTGGTTCCCTATTGCTTCCAGGATCAAATATAAAATCTTGTTTGATTTTTCAGGTTCTTTATATGTTCCCAGGCCTTTCATGCCTACTGTCTTCACATACTCTGAGATCCAGTGACACTGACGTCCTCCTTGCTTCTCTCATCTCTTGGCTCTGTGGATTTTCATTTGTTGTCTCCTAGGCCTAGAATTCTCTCCTTCTTCTTCTCTACCTGTTGTCTTCCCTGATTTCCTTCAGCTCTGAGCTTAAACCCCACCTTCAGCAAAAAGCCTTCCCTGATCTTTCTTAATGCTAGTGCTGTTCCCCTGTGCTTATTTCCAATTTATCTTACCTATTACTTGTTTATACGTAATTGTTTACATGCTCCTTGTTTCCTCCTTTAGACTGTGAGTTCCTTGAAAACAGACTGTCTTATGCCTTTCTTTAAAATCTTAGCTTAAGGTCCATAAATACTTGTTGACTTGACTTAATGATTTTAAATTATGTCTGTGTTTATAAAGAATGCTTCTTGCTTTGGGTTGGAACTGGTGTTTCACAGTTTTCAAGTATAAGTATACATGCAATGAATTTATACAATTAGATGAGGTAGGAAGGTAACACTAGGAGACAGTATTTATCCACATATCAATGGAAATAAAATTTCTAAACATTTTTTTGAAGCAGAATGAAAATGAATAAATGGTATTCTTTAGCAATTATCAGTTTAGCCTTATAGTCAAAGTAAAATAAAGAGAAATATAACAAGAAATTGGGGAAAATCAAGGAACTTTAATTATTACTTAATTTTTCATTGTTTTCAAATCATGTATTATTTTCATCTTTTAACATGTCAGCACTTAAGAAGGAAAAAAAGAAAGGGTTGTTTGATTTAGAAAACAACAAATCTTGGCCTTTGGTTCCTAAGTTCTTTGGCCAACCTAGTGTGGCCAAGTTTGAGGATTTAACACAGTAAATCCTTGTCCTTTTCTTATTTGGGAATGTGGTAGAAGTAGATGGGAGGGCTATTTGATACAACAATGTCATGATTATATGTTTTATATGAGAAACTGGAAGGCCCTAGGCTGGCAAGAATACTTATTCACAGGTGTTAAATTTAGGAATATGAATAGAAACATTCAAAGGAGCTCTCTAAACCTTAGATGTAGATATGGAGGGGACAGAGAGGCCATCTATTCCAACCTCTTCATTGTGCCGATGAGGAAACTGAGACCCCAAGAAATTACATGGCTCGTTCTAAATCACATAGGCAATAAGTAGTAATGCAAATTTGAAATCAGGGCTTGTGATTACAAGTCCACTAAGCTTTCCACTGTACCATACTGTTTTGAATTTGTCCTTCTTTCTATGGTTGCTGACTGGTGATTCCCAATGTCAATTAGCTAGGTGGTACAGTGGATAGAGTGCTGGGCCTGAAGTTAGGAATTCAAATCCAGTCTCAGATACTGGCTGTGTGACCCTAAGCAAGTCACTTGGCCCTTTTTACCTCAGTTCTCTCATCTGTAAAATGAACTAGGGGAGGAAATGGCAAAGCACTCCAACATCTTTGTTAAGAAAACCTCAAGTGGGGTTAGCAAGAGTATGACATCATTGAAACAACTGAACAATACCAATTAATAGGACGCAGTAAGTAAGTGCTGGTTCTTGAGTCTACTGTAGGTTTTTGCATTGCTGGTAGCCCTTTTCCCACTAGATAGAGGAAGTGTTTCCACATTAGGAGCAGCAGAGATGCAGTAGGGTGAGTGTTGGATGTGAAGTCACAGAATCTGGGTTCAAATCGAAGATTTGCTATTTTCTCCCTGTATGATCTCAGGCAAGTGGCATGACCTCTCTGGACCTGAATTTTCTCCTTTATAAAGTGAGAGTGTATTGGGTCTAGGTGACTTCTAAGGTTATTTGCAATTCTAAATCTGGGCCCCTATAGATAAGGAAATAGAGGTTCCCCAGAGTAGTAAAAGCAAAACTTGCATTGAGTCTAAGTATCAACAAGCACTAGTCACAAGGCATGAGGACATTTTTTCCTCTGTGCACTCCCAAGTTAAAATAATAACAAACCCACATCCTTCTGAGGTTGGAACTCCTTAGAGAAAAGGTACAGTAGACATCCAAGGTATTATTTTGCATTCCTGCTGCTTGGAGACTGTTGTGAGAAACTAACACCGTGGTACAGACATGATCTCACTGGGCCTTCCAACATGCCAGGGAAGGAACCACTGACATGTTGGGCAGCTGAAGCCAAGCATGGGGAAGTGATTTGCCCAAGGTCCCCATTTCACCTGCAGGACCAGTCCTCCAGTTTCCATCTCCCAATCACCAGCTTAATAGAATGAGTCAGACCAAGGCTGGGGAAGCTAGGGCAGCTGCAGAGAAGAAGGGTGGCATGAAAGAGGGTTTTGAGGGACACTCCCACTACTAGTCCAGAGAAAAGGTAAGGAAACCCAACCCCTGCTCAGTGGGCACCACTTGCCTAGTCTGCAAAAAATTGTCCCTCAGATTAGGAAGGATGAAAACAAAATTCTTAGAGGAAATTGGTATGTTAAAGGAGGAGGGCAGAGAAACAGGAGGAGAAAGAGGGAGAGGAAGAAAGGGAGAGGGAGGGAAAGGACAGATAGTGAGAAAGGAAGGGAGGGAGACATGGGTGGACAAGAGATAATGGAAAGGGGAAGGAGAAGGGGAAAGAGGAAGGGAGAAGAGTTAAGGAGAAGGGGAGAGAGATAGTAGAAGAGGTAAAGAAGAGAGAGGTGGGAAAGAAGAAAGAGGAGGAGAAGGGAAAAGAGAGAAAGAAGGGAGAAAAGTGGGAAAGGAAAGGGAGAGAGAATAGAAAAGGAAGGAGAGAGAGGGGGTAGAAAAGAGGAGAGATGAGGGAAAGAAAAAAGGGAAGGAGAGGGGAAAGAGGAAGATGGAAAGATGAGGGATGAGACAGATAGGAGAGAAAAACAAGTGTCTATCCCTGAGGTTAGTTGCCTAATTGTTCCAGCTAGTCACGGATTCTTAAAGATCATTGGATTTGGGGTTAGAAGACCTAGATTCAAATTTGAGTTCCAATGCTTAGTAGCTATGTACAGTAAATCACTTAACTACCTCACAACTTACACTTTCTACCTCACAGGATTCTTTGGAGGAAAGCACTTTATATATAATAGAGGATTCTATGAAAGTCTTTATTGTTGTTTTTATTATTATCCTTTCCTTCTCATGGTAACATGCTTCCATCATATTTTCACCTTGTTTCTCTTAGGGATCTCCCTCTCCGTTCAGAAGTCATCTCTATCTGCATTCTCTAGGTCTAGCCTTCTTCAAAAATTAGCATATCTATGATAGGTTGGCAGTTTTGTTTCTTTGGTCCCAAACTCATGCTCTAAGATGAATTTATTCACTCAATAAAAATTCATTAGGTATCTGCTTTATGTAAGATGGGCCAGCCAGGTGGCACAGTGGATAGAGTACTGGGCCTGCACTCAGGAAGACCTGAGTTCAGAACTAGCTGTATGACTCTGAGTAAGTCACTTTACCCTATTGACGCTGGTTTCCTTATTTGTACAATGAGTTGGAGAAGGAAATGACAAAATGCTTCAATATTTTTGCCAAAAATACCCTCAAATAGGGTCAGGAAAAGTCAGACATGACTGAAATGGCCGAACAACAACCATGCAAGGTAGAAAAACAGGTAAAGTTTTTAAAAATGTGTAATTTGAGAAGTGTCAGAGTTCTAATGACAAGGATATATGTCCCATAAGAAATGGGGGTAATACTGCATGGTTAATAAAGTTAAGGTTTCTAAGATGGTTTTCCAAACTTTGGAACATAACACCTACTGATGGAGATGTACAAGGAGCATGAAGCTACAACTAAAGTTATAGATATCTTTGAGTTTATGTCTTATACAATACTTTAAAAAATAAAATTAAAATAAACAAAAGTGATAGAGTAAGAAAGAACTACCGAGCCTCAGACAATACTCCCTCATCTTCCCCTAAACTTTAGAAGGCTCTCTGTCACCCAAGCCTGCAGCACCCACCTTCACTGAGGAGGGCCAAAGTACAAGGAAAAAGGGGTTGGGCTCTTACCCAGATGGAAGGCATAGGCATTTAGAAGTGAACATTGAAAAAAAGTTAAGGTCAATGGAGTGACCACTATGAATCCAGCTATGTGGAAGGTAGGATGGAATCCCATGCCATCCCTGGTAGACCTAGGGGCTGTTGGAGGCTCTCTGGTGCGGGGTGCCTTTCCACAGATTCTTCTAGAGTTGGACGACTTTGCCTATTCTGGATATTCCCTACTCTTATGAGTAAAAGAGTTTCCTAGGATCAGAGTTGGGGTTTAATGGCTGAACCCTCACTTAAGTGCACTTTGGGGATCAGGATGATAATTCATTGCTTTTCTCCAGAATGTGCCACAGGTAATGAGTATATCTCTTCCTAAAGGTTTAAAAATTGGGACAATTTACATTGTATATTTAGTCTTTTTTGCCTTCAGAAGTCAACAGTGTATAGTGGGGGGAAAGTATTAGATTTAACCATGGCTGGCTTGAATTCAAATCCTTGCTCTCTTTTTTATTACCTGGGTAATCTTGGACAAGTTAATCTCTCTGGTCTTCAGTCTTTCAACTTCAAGATAAGTCTAGATTAGATGATCTTAAAGTTTCCTTTCTAGCACTAAGTCTATGAGTATGGATTAAGGAATATAGTACAGTGATTTCATATCTATGATTTTTATGTTATAAAAATAAATCCTTAACTTTATTATAATCAAACCTAACCCAAGAAAACCATTTGTATATAATGAAGAATGTTGGAAGGCTTGGTAATTTTTTTGTTGTTACAAATAAAGAGTGGGAATCACTACATAATATTTGGGAACCACTGTTCTAAGAGTTGAAATAAAGAGAATATATTGCATAGAAGGACTATATGTGCAGTCATAAAAAATGAAATTCCAAGTCTGAGGAAGAGCTGGAAAGTTATACAGAATGGTAGAAATAAAATTTTAGATTAAATAAATAATCTAATTCAAACTATTTAGATTTAAAGAATATAATGCAAATTATTTTAGATTAAATAAAGACCTTCACGTCACTTGTAAAAGACTACTGATTCCAGGACTAGAATAATCTATGTAATTGCTGCTTGTCTGGGTTTTCTTTTTCTCTGTACTTCTCTGACATCTAAGAGTGGGGGGAATGTTGAAGTGCCCAGGACAATAAAAATATTTCCATAAGGTCATACTAACGTCTCACTATGGAGGGAGACTTTTTTAGGGGAGAAAGAGGGAAGAGAATATCAGAATTTTCAAGAAAAGTAAGACCCCTCAAACTGTGGAGGTGATATTTACAATGTAATCTTCTGGTTTGATCTGTTTGATTTGGGGACTGACACATGCCAAAAGGTAATAAATAGGTGGAGACAGCGGTGTGGTCCCTAATCATGGGCCCTTTGGTAGCCAGTTCAAAAGATATCCAAGTGGGGTTTCATCTAATTGCTAATAAGAAGAATACTGAAGGTGTCCATAAAGATATGAAGTGGTGGTTGCTTTAGGAGTGAGATAGCACTGAGGTGATTTCCCTCTTTTTCCCACCAGACTTTGAAAGTTTGGTGCTATAGTATTTCAAATATAGCCATTTGAGCTTTGTGTGTGAGAATCAGGGGCTGAAGTTGGGGAAGTTGAAGATTTCAGACCTTAAACTAGTAACAGCTGAGCTCAGCCACTCAGCCAGGCAATTTAATATTGTATTTTGATTTCATTTAATTTATCCTAAGCTCTACGAATGAGTAATCTTATTGGGTCATATGAAGTTGGAAGATATTAGAATCTCAACACGACGGGATAGGGGAACAACAACCAATAAATTTTGAATTATTTTGGGAGATATATTTATGTCCTTATGTAAGAGCCAGAGAAAACACTTGTAAAAACTGAGGGTGGTCATATTCATGCAAGAGTCAAAAGTGAAGTCATAGAGCTCAAGTGCTGAACACCTTCTAAGTGATTTGATCTAGGATATTTCATTCACACTTGCCCAGGTAGGGCAGCACTAGCCACTGCATCTCCTTGCAGTTTATGTGATAGATTAAACCCTGTTCTGACCTATGTCAGAGAGTAGTATATTGTTTCTTTTTTAAAAATTTTATTTAATTTACTAGTTTTACACATTTACTTCCATAAATTTTAATTTTTCTCCCTCCCTCCAAAAGACAACCCACAATCTGATATAGGCTGTCCATATGCATACCTATTAAACGTATTTTCATGTTGTATAGAAGAATTATAACTACTTGGAAAAACCATGAGAAAGAAAACAAAACCAAAAAAAAAAAGAAAAAAAATAGAAAATGGTCTGTTTTGCTCTGCATTCAGACTCCACACTTCTTTCTCTGGATGTGGATGGTATTTTCCATCATGAGTCCTTTTGAACTGTTTTCATTCCTTGCATTGATGAGAAGGGCTAAGTCTATCAAAATCAGTCCTTGCACACTGCAGCGGTTACTGTGTACAATGTTCTCCTGGTTCTGTTCACTTCACTCAGCATCAGATCATATAAATCTTTCCAGGTTTTTCTGAAGCACGTCTGTTCATCATTTCTTATAGCAAAATAGTATTCCATTACATACATATAGCACAACTTGTTCGGCCATTCCTCAATTGATAGGCATCCCCTCAATTTCCAGGTCTTGGTCACCACAAAGAGAGCTGTTATAAATATTTTTGTACGTGTGGGTCCTTTTCCATTTTTATGATCTCTTTGGCATGCAGTCCTAGAAGAGATATAGCTGGGTCAAAAGGTATGCACGTTTTTATTGCCCTTGAGACATAGTTCCAAATTGCTCTCCAGAATGGTTGGTTTAGTTCTCAACTCCACCAAGAATAAATTAGTGTTTCAACTCTCCCACACCTTCTCCATCATTTATCATTTTCCTGTTTTGTCAGAGCATATTGATTTATCTGCCTTTGTTAGGCTTCTCACATTGCCATGTGCCTTTATGAAGCAGGCCTGAGCATGTGTAATAGTAATTATAAAACTCTCTTATACAGTGCTTTAAAATTTATGAACTGTTTTTTTTTTTTTACCACTGTCTGAATGAGAATTGTGGCAATATACTGTGATGTTTAAAATTCAATTAATTAGTCATTAATAATACCAGAAATTTTTTTTAAAAGGTCAGTGACATTTTCCAATGCCAAAAACACTCATGGCAGCAGGTTAATGTCTTATATTTCCTTAGAAAAGTGGGTGTTCCAGAGGGTGGCAATTGATTTTGATTGGTTAACAAGTAATGACAGAATGAATATTTGTAACACCATGCACCAGCAGATTCCCAAAAGAATGCTACTGTGAACAGCTTTTAAGGTTTAGATTACACAGTATAGTGAACATTCTGTTTATTCCATTACAAATCAAGGCAAACATTCACAATATAATATTCACAAAATTACATCTTATCACAGAAAATCACAATATAGTGTTCATAACAGCTTAACATTAGAATGGCCACACAGTTTTCACTACAGTGGCCACAATATTTAGAACAAAGCATTCAATCAATTCACAATACAGTAATCAATACTGTCATTCAATCAATTCACAATACAATAATCAATCTTCCACTCATGGGGAAAATCAATACTTAATTATTCAATCAATTCACAATACAACAATCAGTACTTAATCATTCCATTAATTCATAATACAATAATCAGTCTTCCACTCATGGGGCAATCATACATCAACTCAATGTCATTAAATACAATCACTAGAAAATCACACAAACCCTCCACCCCTCAGTGTCCAGCAAACCTCAATTTCATCCAAGGGGAGGCCTTTTCTTCATCTTGACTCTGGGTGGTCTCTCTGATTCCCTGGATCCCCTTCCATGATCCTAGCTCCTTCTTGAATCCACCAAACGGTCATCTATATTCAGAAGCAGACAGCTCCCAGATCCTTGTCCAGTTCTCAGGCAGTCCCTACACACACTGAAGTTCACATGGTCCAGCACATCTCAAATCCTTCACCACTTCTCTTGCCTGGAACTCAAGGATCAGCCAGGCCACAAACAAAGTCTTATCCTTGTCATGCTTCTTCAGTCCTCCAGCAGTTCAGCTGGCCCTAGGACCGAGAAGGAATATCAACCTTGCAGGAGGCCTTCCAGGCAAGCCCTCTCAGCCTTCCAGGTGGCCTTTACCAGATTCTGGTCTCAGGAAAACTCCATCTCAGTTCTGTCAGCTTCCAGGTTCTGGGAGATAAACTCTCTCTCTCTCCCCCTCTCTCAGTCTCCACAATTCTTCCTTCATCAGGAGCAACATTCCAATTCTGTCTGTCTGTCTCTGGAATTCTTCTTTATATACACACACTGGCCTTCTGTCTCAGCCAATCCCCTTCTGCCATGTCATCAGGGGAGTTCATACCCTCTCAACAGGGGGCAGGGCTCACACCTTCCATACTTAGCCCTAAGTTACTAAGACTAAGTGTCTGCCAAATTGATTGTTGTTACAATATTACAATGAGGGACTGGACCTATTTTAACAAATTTGTTTATTTCATTTACTTTTAAGTTACTTCCAGCCTTGGGCAATCTGAGACTCTCTATCCCCCACCTAAGCCTAAGAAGAAGGGAATTTCACCCTAGATTAGAAGATCCAGTTGGTTAGAGGAACAACACCCAGAATGAGGAGGATATTAGTCCTATTTTCCATCATTTCTGTCCTTGAGAGATTGAACAAGGAAATAAGACGGGGGGGGGGGGAAGCTGGGGTCTCCCCAATTTTAATAATTGGATATTAATATGAGAGAGAAATAATCATTTATCTCAATACTAGGTAATGGATCCAAACCACCTATATCCCACTCTTTTCTGCTTCCCTTATGTTGGACTTGGACTAGCTCTAATGACCATGGCTGTCAGTTCACACTCTGGCACCCTCCCTTGATTTTTCTTTCCCATCTTCCAGTCTCTCTAGTGTTTTTGGAATGTAAGTTTTGCTTTTTTGACTATGACTATAGGCCTCTCAGCCAACCTCATGGCTCAGTTCCCTCACTGTAGCCAAATGCCCAGCTTGGTGTCTCTCTCTCTCTCTCTCTCTTTTTTTTCTTTTCCAATTGCTTAGTAGGTTATGGCTCAGCCACCCTGGACTGCTGTTGATCTCTATGCAAACTCTAATAATGCCCACCTGCAGAATCTTAATTAAACATTTCTGTGCCTGGGGCAAATGGTTTAAAATATGTCCTCTGTGTGACTTTGGACAAATCATTTAAAATTTACTACCCTTGGTTTCCTGATATGAAAAAAAAAAATTTGAGTTGAACTAGACAACCTTTGATTTCCTTGCACATCTAAATCTAAGGCCCTTGAATTCTTAAATATAAATTCAGTTTTATAGGGTTGTGGAAAGGGTTCAAAGGAGAGGGAGGGTAGAAATGAAGGGAGCAGGGCTGGGCCAAACTAGGGAGGCTCTCACCTGAGATGTGCCCACAATAGTAGGGAAGGTAGTATCTTTGAGAGCAAACCAGTATTCAGTTTTTGTCTGAACATAAAAAGTTTGCAAGGATGAAGGCAACTTCAAAAACAGAGCAAGAGTTTCAGGGACAAGGTAGAAAAGAATGACATGGCAGAATAGAGACCATGTGGTGACATAAAGTGGAGAGTGATGATTTTGTGAATAGCAGCGGCATGGCTGGAGGTGGCAAAGGTGTAAGCAGGCGAATTGGAGGGCCCAGTGAAGGAGGAGGTAGGAATTTGTGACCTCAAACCATTTCAGACAAAGTGGACTTCAACTTATGAAGCCACCTCTGTAAAATCAAGCTATTTAATTACAGTGGGCAAGACCAGAAACTTATTGTCCAGCCCTTACCAGCAATTTCCCATCTCTGAATTTCTGACATCTTAAAGTGGGTATTTTGTAGAAATCTTAAAATCAGTATGTACCAAACAACTCACTATCTTTCCTTCTAAAGTCTCCCTGCTTCCGAATTTTCCTTGTTCTTTTCTTCTTCATTCTCAAAGAGGACCATGACATCAGGAAGACAGGGCCATGACATGCACGTAAATTGGCTTTCAGCGAGGAAGGGCTGTGCAAAGTCACCAGCCTCACTTTCTCCTCCAGAACCGTCTGGGTCCAGTGGCAAGATATAGATCAGGATGAATGTAAATGTCCCCCAACTTTCCTATTAGTGATCAAGCTCCCCCCTTCTCCTCATCACGCAAGCTCACAGCCTTGACATTATCTTGAACTCTTCACTACTCCCACCCCACATCCTGCCCCCATAACCAATCAGTTGCCACGTTCTGCAATTGATTATTTGGTCAATGATGAAAAGCCCTCGTCACCACGTATCTGGACTATTTCAGAAGCTCATTGGTTGCTCTTCCTGTCTCAAGTCTCTCTCCCCTCCAGTCTATCCTTCTCTCAGCTTTCAAAATGACTTTCCTTACCTGTAGGTCTGAACACATTAGTCAAGCTCCCTATTACGTCTACATTCAAACTTGAGATTCTTTGGCTTTAAAAGTGTTTATGAACTGACTCGTTTCTACCTTTCTAGTCCTTTTGTACCTTATTCTTCTCTCTCTATTCTGTGATCCAGTGACACTGACCCATTGTTGTTCCTTGCACAGAGTACTTCATCTCCCAACTCCTTCTGAATTCACAGGCCTGGAACTTTCTCCCTCCTCATCTCTTCTCTTACCTTCCCTGACTTTCTTCAAGCAGAAAGCACTCTATATGACATATACTAGGTGCTATCTTAAAAACTAACTGCTATTTTTGTTAGTAAATGATAATATTGCATTCTAGTATAGAATATATATGTGTTTATATATATATGTATATATATAAAATATTGTAATAACTATAGAGCCTTTAAGAATAATGTAGCTTCTTTATATTTAAATGTGTCTATTTTTACTATTGCCTTGTGTGGGATTAATTCCAACCTCTAGTTTTTTAATTCGCCTAAGTATAGGTGACTAGTGATATAATGAAAGAGCATAGGACCTGGAGTCAGGAATACTCATCTTCCTGAGTTCAAATCTGACCTCAGACATTTATTAGGTGTGTAACCGTGGGCAAATCACTTAGCCCTGTTTACCTTAGTTTCCTCATCTGTAAAATGAGCTGGAGTTTAAGGAAATGACAAAAAGAGAAAACCCCAAATGGGGGCAGGGAGATTTGGATAGGTCTAAAAAAGTACTGACAAACAAAAGTATAATCTGCTCCACCCTCATTTTTTATGCTATGCGACTCTTTACATTTCAACTCTGAGGGTTATAAACAAAATCTTGTTAATGTCTGTTTTCTAACCCATTCTTCCATCCTTACCCATTTTATTGATGTTTTCATACAATTCACATTCTTTTATGTTTGCCAGGTTTGTTTTTCATCCATCATTTCTTATCTTCTCATAATGTTTCTTCTTTTTTTCTCCTTCCTACCTACCAAAAGGTGGTGGTAAAAGAAAGGGATTGGGGTGAACAGTAGTGCTGTATCATTGCAGTTGTCTGATCCTTTTCCTTTGCCCTTCCTTTTTTCACCTAAACCAGTCTTCTCTTGCTGGATCTCGCTTTTTCTTTCCCTCTTTCTAATATCCACTTTATAATCTGTCCTATAGCATTGAAGCTTTTGCTCCATATGATCACCTCGCCTTGATTCTACTACATCTCTTAATTCTCCTTCTTCTCTCTCCATGTACAGGGATTTTAGAAAGAGAGGAAGAAAAAGTAACATTCAGCTGCTGAAGTCTGTGCTAGGTTAAAAGAGGAAGGGCAAAGAGAAAACAGGACTTTTCAGTTCCTAAAACTGGGCTTTGCTTTAAGCTTCTGAAAATACTTATTCTCCTTCATTAGGGAAGGGACAATTAAATTTAAAACTTAATTTATAAATATATATATATATATATATATATATGCACACACACACACACACACTCTCTCTCTCTATATGTATGTATGTATATATATATATACACACACACACACATCCTCTCTCTCTGTCTCTGTGTGTGTGTATATATATATATATATATATATACCCTATAGATAGGGTAGCTAGTATTCACATAGCACCTACTAAGTAAGTGACAGACACTCTACTTATGATATTTTTAAATATTATAATATTTACAAATGATTATACAGATAATATTTACAAATGTTATCTCATTTGATTTGATCCTAAAAAAAGCTATAGGAAGTAGGGGCTATTATTATTCAATTTTACAGTTGTAGAAACTGGGGTAAGCAGAGGTTAAGTGACATACCCAGAGTCACACAGCTAATGAAGTGTCTGAGGCTGGATTTGAATTGAGGTCTTCCTGAATCCATGGTCAGCACTTACTTAATTCACCAGATCACCTAGCTGTTTCAGAAATTGGAGGGTCCAAATTTTTTCTTCTAGCTGTCATATCCAAGGTAAGCCCCACATTTCTGATTCTACCCAGCAGCAATTTCCCAATTTGAGGGAATAATCTTTCTGTGTTTTCAGCTTTCTTTCTCCTATCCTCCTTTCAACTGAACTGTTTCAAACAGTTGATTTTAAAGGACATTTTGCTGAAGTTTGCCCAGGCCTAGAATGGATTCAATAGAGCTCTGCCAATGCCCATTGTATTTCAGGTTGTTGAACATTGTAGCTGATTATGAGTGTACAAGCAATGAACTTGGCCTTCCTTGATAGTTAACTATTTATTTTGACTTTCCTTTTAAGTTATAAATCTAACATAACCCAATCATTGCTGACTTGGAAGCATTAAGGTAGGGAAGTGTGATTTTACCTTCTTTTGGTACTTTAAAAAAACCAGTAGTGGGAATGCTCTAGAAGGCATGGAGAACATGTGTCCATTTCCAGATGAATCAGAGCCAGCAGTTAACCACAAACAATCTACTGATCCTTTCCACTGTAATGGAATTGCTGATGCTTCCCTGGGGCAAACTGTGCAGATGCAAGATCATTTTGACTGTGTGATCGACAGCATCTGAATATCACTACCCAGAAGAGAGAGATTCACTCTTAGGCAATGGCAGCTTCCATCTGGCTCTCAGCTCCCCAAAGCCTGATGCAAATGAGAGAAACAGGTGTAACTCTAGTTTAATACACAACATCTTGTGAGGGAGAAATTCTCTTGTTTTCTATTGCAAGTGCATAGCTGGTGGGGAAGAAGGGGCTGGTGGCAGGTGCTTTTAATCTGACAGCTCAAAAGTTGTGGTGCCAGAGCCTGCAGAATTCACAGGTGATTTGTAGGTTGGAGGGTCTCTTGCACAGCACACTGATTAAGGTGATAGAAGCATTATCTGTATGTCACATACAGATATAGGGAACTTCTTTTCTAAAATTACGTTTTCTAGTATGATAATGAGGAAAAATTGAGGAGAAATTAAGAAGGGGAAGCATTTTAAAATTATTTAAATTATTCTTAGATTATAGAAAATAAGTAAAAATATACTTTTATGTTTATGACTTATAATGGAATACTATGTAAGAGCAGACAAAAATTTATGCAGAGTCAATGTTTATTACTCCAATTAAACTGACTACAGATTTGTGCCTTCTCATTGCTAAAAAAAGAAAAAATAAAAAAAAAGGAGTGTGCTTGTGTGTGTGTGTGTGTGTGTGTGTGTGTGTGTGTGTGTGTATGGGGTGTGTGTGGTAATTTGGCCCATTATTTCATTGGCTTAGGAAGCTCATGGGGAGGTATTTCATCTCCAGATGCAAACTAATATGTTCTCTGCAACTGATTTTCTTAGAGACATGCCTCCAGCACTCTTAAGTTGGGGGATTAACCTAGCATCACACAATCAAGTTGAATCAGATGAAATTGAACCCATATACTTGAACTTTATTCCAACATCAACTCTATCTATTATACTGTGTAGTTTTGGGGGTGTAATGGTAATGTAATTTGAATTTGAAGATCCCTTTGTATTGGCAAAGTTAACAGGTACTTAGCACTTGGAAATTAATCAAGCCTCTGTTAAAGAAACAGAAGGTATGAATCCCTTGCTGATATAACAGGAAGGCCTTGGCTGAAATAGAAAGCTAATGCTGTGTGTATATAAGGAAAGAGCCTGGCTGGGAAAGACAGATCCTCTTGGAGCAGGCTTTGTGATTTCAGAAGCTGCTGCCACTGGGGAGGCTAAAAAGGAAAGGATCCCCAAGATGGAGAAAATTATTTTGATTTGAAGAACCTGGATAAAGTGATTTTGATTCTGGGAACCAGTTGAAACTTCTGCTGAGTCTGAGGGCCAGCCCGAGTTGCTAAGGATTTCCAAGGGCCTGTCAGAGCTGAGGACCAGCTGCCAAGACTGAGGAAGCATGACTGTGATGCTGGTACTTTGTACGAACCTGTTGGTGGCTTTGTTAAGCTTTGACTTCCTGGGAACAGAGACTGTGAAGGATTTGAGGTGGGCTGGATGCTATGAGCTTCAGTGTGGAAAAGAGACTGCATGGAGAGCTGGACAAGGACCTGGGAGCTGTCTGCTTTTGAACCGAGGTGACAGTTTGTTGAATCCAGGTAGGATCTGGGACCATGGAAAGGGATCCAGGAAATCTGAGAGAAAACCCCGAGTTAAGTTGAAAGAAGACTTTACTTGGATACTGTGTACTGACTGAGAAATCGTAATTTACTAGTGACTTAGGGATGGAGGGTTTGTGTATATTCTGATGATTTGAATAGTAAATGATGAAGGATGATTGATTGAGTTGATTGAATGATTGACTAAATGATTGTACTTATTGATTGATGACTGAATAAGTGACTGATTTGTAACTTAGTGTGCCCCATGAGTGGAGAACTTTGACTATTGTACTTTGTGTTCCTTAAGGAGGCAAACCTCCTTAGAGATAATTGAGATAATTGAATGATTGAGCTACTAAATGATTGTTCTTTTTCAAAACTTTGTGGCCACTGTGGTGCAAACTATGCAGCTGTTTTCTGTGATAAGTTGTAACATTGTAAATGCTGTACCTTGATTTACTATGAAGATTTTGCTTTGATTTGTTAAGGAATAAATAGAGTGTTCACTATACTGTATAATCAGAACCTTAAAAGCTGTTCACAGAAGCATTCTTCTGGAAAGCTGCTAGTGCTTAGATTTACAGAGGGAGATGTTAGTGATGAAAAAGGAGACCTTTAATAATGACATCAAGGAAAGGAAATAATATATCTTCCACTTTTCATGCTTGGTTTTAGGCTCAAGGTTGTCTATGCGTATAATGCTACAGCAGATTAGTCAATCAGTAAACATTTATTATATACCTACTAAGTTCTAGGCTAGGGTTGTGGTACCTGCAGCCTTGAGACCACATGTGACCCTCTAGGTCCTCAAGTGTGGCCCTTTGACTGATTTTGGATTCAGTCAAAGGGCTGTACCTTTGTGAGGTTTTAGGTTCCCCACCCCCATTATAGGCACTTTGTTAGGCATGGGACATAATGAGAAAACATTAAATAGTCCCAGAACTTAGGAACCTTACATTTCATTGGGAGAAAGAGCATATAGACATATATGTATACATAATAATAGATATGAGATGATTTTTGAGCAGGAGGAAGATCCTAGTAGTTGGGAGAAATCAGGAAAGGCCTCCTGTAGGAGTTGCCAGTTGAATTTAGCTAAGAACAACAAAACATAACAAAAACAAACAAACAACAACAAAAGCCCTAGAAATTCCAAGACACAGAATTGAGAAGAAAGTGCACTGCAGGCTTGGGGGACAGTCTGTATGAAGTTATGAAGGAAGCCATTTGGGCTGGAACATAGAAGGCACAGTGGAACACTGACAACTTGGCCAGAATTCAATAATTATTTGCTGGTGTACATACTAGTGTATACTGGCTGAACAAAAACTCATGCATAACCATGTATATATATTATATATTGTGGTTCCTGGCAGAAAAATCAGCGTTGCTTTTTATGAATGCCAGCTGGAATGAGACAGCCCACTTGTCTCAGGACAGCAAAGTCTTCATTATAACTGTGTAGCCACACAGTTGCCCTCCAGTGACTTAAAGAGCAGACATCACTAGGAAGCATAAGAAAACATTAGGCATCAACTAGAGATTAACTTCAGATGACATGGCAAAGCTCTGTGCTGCTGGGGAACAACAGCTCTAGACAGACCAAAGTTGTAGCCTTTGACTTACAGGTTACACCCAGTTGAGTTGGTTCACACTGAAGAAATGTATTATTACTCTGATTAGGAGGCAGAGAGTTCTGCAAAATATCCTAATGGTTGGGCCCAAAAAGATGCAAAAAGAAGATCTTTTTTTTTTTCCATGCTGTCCTTATAATGACATTTATAGTAGCATTTGTGCACAGCTATTAGTCACATCAAGGAGTATTACACCAAGGAGTTAAAGTAACATGAATTTCAGTTAAAAATCTCAATGAATATATCAATTCATCTCATGCTTGATAAAGTCTTCCAAACATCAATGGAGAGAAGGATGGAGATCATTGATTGGCTATAGTATATTCTTTAAAAAATATATTTTATTCTTCCCTCCCCAATTACATGTAAAAACAATTTTAACACTCTTCTTTTTGAGTTCTAAATTCTTTCCCTCCTCTTTTCCTTTCCCCCCTCCCTGAGACAGTAAGCAATATGATGTAAGTTGTACAAATGCTATCATGTAAAACTTTTTCATGTTAGTCATTTTGTACAAAAAGACTTGAAATAAAGAGAAAGGAAGGAGGAAAAGAAGGAAGGAGAGAAGGAAGGACTTAAAGAAAAGAAAGAAAGAAGAAAGAAAGAAGAAAGAAAGAAAGAAAAGAAATATAGTATGCTTTGGTCTGTATTCATACATTAGTTCTTTTTCTGGAGGCATATAGCATTTTTCATCATGAATCCTCTGGGATGTCTTCAATCATGGTATTGCTGAGAACAGTCAAGTCATGCACAGTTCTTCATTGTACAGTATTACTGTTGCTGTGTACAATATCCCCCTATTTCTGCTCACTTCACTTTATATCAGTTTGTGTATATCTTTGCAGGTCTTTTTCTGAGTGCATACTGCTCATCATTTATCATAACACAGTAGCATTCTGTCATAATCATATGCCATGGCTTGTTCAGTCATTCCCCAATTGATGGGCATCCACTGCTTTAATTGGCTGCATTGTTTTCTTACAAATGATGATTTGTGTGTAAAAAGCAGCATAAAAGGGCCAAACCAAGATGGTGGATTAGAAGCAGCAAATCAGTCACAATCTCAAAACTTTCACCTCCAAACAACTTTAAAATAATCCCTCAAATTGAATTTTGGCACAGCAGAGCCAGCAAAAGGTCAGATTGAGAAAATTTTCTAACCTAAAATACCTTAGGAGATGAGTAGGTGAGATCTGGGACACCAGGGTGGGAGTCAGACCCAAGGAGAAACAGCAGCAGCACTAGCTGTGGGCCTAGGAGGTGGCTATGACAATGACAGCAGCAGTTTGAAAAGCTCTCAGCAGAGAGTTGGTAAAGGTGTAAGACAAATGGTCAGAAAAAGAGTAAGAGGGAGCCTTTGCTGGCATTGGGTTCAGCTGTCCCTGATTGGACATTTTATTTCCCATACAGTGTTCTGGGTCACAGTTCCAGGGCAGAGTTCATTGTGGTTTATTACTAGGAAGCAGGGGTCCTGGTTGCAGTCCCAAAGTATAGACGAGCATGAGCACTTGTAGGTGCAGGAGAGCAGGAGACCTGGTCACAGTTCCAGGGCCAAGAGAAATGGTAGCATGTATATGTGCAAGGGGTTGATGCTCCCTATTGGATAAAGGCCAGAACATAGATCAGGGGCTCTAGAAAACACCTCTCCATGGATCACAACACCTTGGAAGCACAAAAAACTTGCAGACCCCAAGAACTAGCTCTGAAAACAACAGCATGAAAAAACCTGAGGCTTCAGTGTCTTCCTGCTTCCAGCTAAAAAGAATACAACTTTAACACAAAGTTCAAAGTAAAAGACTAGGTGAGAAAAATGAGCAAACACCAAAAAATTGAACCTGACTTTAAACAAGTTACTATGGTGGCAAGGAAGACCAAAACACAAACTTACAAGAAGAAAGAAGAGAACAATGTGAAAACAGTTATAAACAAAAGCTCAAACAAAACAAATGTTAATGGACTCAAGCTCAACAGTTCCTGAAAGAGTTAAAGGAAGAGTTAATAGTGGTAGAGGAAAAATATGGAAAATAAATGAGAGTAATGCATAAAAATTATGAAAAGGGAGTCAATAGCTTGGCAAAATGAGACACAAAACATACTGAAGAAAATTATCCCTTAAAAGACAGAATCAACAAATAGTAAAAAGAGGCACAAAAATACACTGAAGAGAAGAACCCATTAAAAAGAAGAAATGGAAAAACAGAAAAGGAGGCATAGAAGCTCCCTAAAAAAAAAAAAAAAAGCAATTCCTTAAAAATTAGCTAATGATTCCATGAGACATTAAAAAAAATTAAAGTCAAAAGGATGAAGAAAAAATAGAAGAAAATATAAAATATCTCACTGGGAAAACAACTAACTTAGAAAATAGACAAAAGAGAAATAATTTTTTAAAATTACGGGATTATCTGAATACTGATGAAAAAAATGCCTAGACATAATATTTCAAAAAAAGCATAAAGAAAAACTGCCCTGCTTTCTTAAATCCAGAGAATAAAATATAAATTGCAAGAACCCAGTGATCACATCCTTAAAGATATCTCAAAATGAAAACTCCCAGGAATATTATAGCCAAATTTCAGAGCTCCCAGGTCAAGGAGAAAATGTTTCAAGCAGTTAGAAAGCAACACTTAAAATATTGTGCAGCTACAGCCAGAATCACACACACACACACACACACACAAATTAGCAGCTTACCTGTTAAAGGAGTAGAAGATTCAGAATAGGATATTCCAGAAGCAAAGGAGCTAGGATTGTTGTTCAGTCATTTTAGTCGTACTCATTTCTTCATGAACCCATTTGAGGTTTTCTTGGCAAAAATCCTGAAATGATTTGCCATATCCTTCAGCAACTCATTTTACAGGTGAAGAACTGAGGCAAACAGGGTTAAGTGACTTACCCAGGTCCCACATCTTATAAATGTCAGGCTGGATTTGAACTCATGAAGATTCATCTTAATGACCCCAAGCCCAGCTTTCCAGGAGCTAGGATTACAACCAAGAATTACCTACTCAAGCTTTCCTCATGAACAGACCAGAGCTAAATAGAAAATTTGACATTCAAACAAGAATAGAATAAAGAGGTAAATGTGAAAGTGAAATCATGAGACTCAATAAAGTTAAATTATATACATTCCTATGTGGGAGGATGATACATGTAATTCCTAACTTTATCATTATTTGTGTAAGTAAAAGTCTACAAAAATAGAGGTATGCATGTGAGTTCATTATGTTGGGATGATCCAGAAAAAATGGAGAGATGAGAAAACAGGATACACTAGGAAAAGGGAGAGGTAGAATGGGGGGGGTGGAAATCTCACATAAAAGAGGCTTATAAAGAAGAGATTTTATAGTGGAGGGGAAAATGTGAATTGGGTGGTGAGAAATGCTTGAACTTTACTCTCATCACAATTGGTTCAAAGAGGGAAGAATATAAGTTTATAAATACAGCTGGGCATATAAATCTATCTTATCTAATAGTGAAATAAAGAGTAGAAGGTAATGAGAGAAAGGGAGGAGAATCATAAAAGGGAGGGCAGATTAAGGGAGACAGTGGTCAGAAGCAAAAACAGACTTTTGAGGAGGGATGGAGGAGACAGAGAGAGAGGAGGGGAAGGAGAGACAGATAAAAGAAGAAGAGGAGGAGGAAGAGGAGAAGGAAGAGGTCATGGTGGTAGAATAGAGGGAAATGCACAGTAATCATAATTGTGAATTTGAATGGGATGAGCTCACCCATTAAACAGAAGTGGATAGCAGAATAAATTAGAAACCAGAATACAACAATATGTTGTTTACAAGAGACATCCCCAAAACAGAAAGACATGCAGTGTTAAAATAAGAAGTTGGAGCAAAATCTGTTGTGCTCTCAACTGAAATTTTAAAAAAGGCAGGGGTAGCAATTGTGCTTTCACACAAAGCAAAAGCAAAAATATGCCTAATTAAAAGAGATAATAAGAAAAACGACATTTGATAAAAGGCATCATAGGCAATGAAGTAACATAAAAAAATTCTAGCAAGTTTCTCCAATAAAAGCCTCTTTTTCTCAAATATATAGGGGAATAAATAAAAAATTACAAAACTAAGAGCCATTCATTTATTGATAAATGGTCAGAAGATGTGAATAGGCAGTTTTCAGAAGAAGATATCGAAAGCTATTTATTGCCATATAAAAAATGATCTAAATCACTACTGATTAGAGAAATGCAGATTAAAATAGCTCAAAGGTACTACATCACACCTATCAGAGATGACAAATACTAGAAGGGAAAATAGGTCCACTCATGAACTGTTGGTGAAGTTAAGAATTGGTTCAACCATTCTGGAGAACAATTTGAAATTATGCCTCAAAGGCCTACAAAACTGTGCATACCTTTGGAACCAGTATACAACTTCTAGGTTTCTACCCCAAAGTGATCAAAGAAAAAGACCTATATGTACAGAAGCATTCATAGCAGCTCTTTGTGTGGTGGTGAAAAACTGGAAATTGAGGGGATGCCCATCAATTGACGAGTGGATAAACAAGTTGTGATATATGATTATGATGGAATGCTATTGTGCTGTAAGAAATGACAAGCAGGATGTTCTCATAAAACCTGGAAAGACTTACACAAATTGGTATAAAATGAAAAGGGCAGAACCAAGAGAACACCATACCTGGTAACAGCAATATTGTACAATGATCAACTGTGAATGCTTTAGCCTGGAGTGGGGAATCTGTGGCCTTGAGGCCACATGTGGCCCTCTAGGTCCTCAAGTTGGGTCCTTTGACTGAGTCTAAACTTCAAAGAACAAATATTTTTTATTAATGCTAATGGCTAAGACTTTCAGCTATTCTCAGCAATACAATGATCCCAGACAATTCAGAAGGTCTTATGATGAAAAATTGCTAGCCACCTCCAGTTAAAGAATTGATGGAGTCTGAATGCAGACTGAAACACACTCTTGTTTTACTTTGCTTTTGTCTGTATTTTCTTCATATATACATGAAAGCATATTAAATATAAAATAATTATATTAAATACATATTAATTATTAAATTTAATATTAACTATTAAAATCTTAAAAAGAGATGGACAGGACACTAGCTACATTGGTCTCCATGTAATGTCAAGAGACCAAGATGAAGGATCCCAACACATTGAGTAGATTCCTTTTAAAAGCAATTTACAAGAAGAGCAGAGATGTAGAGCTAGAAGAAACCTCAAAAGCCATGTGGTCTAACTTCTTCATACTCTACGTGAAGAACCAGAGATCCAGAATGGCCACATGACTTGTCTTAAAGGTCACATAGATCATCAGCCTCAGGAGTGAGATTTGGTATCTCTGATAAGGCTTTTTATATCCTGCATATACAGAAAACTAATAGAATATCTAAGACCAAATAATATTTGCCACTGGACAAATGGTCAAAGGATATACATATAATTCCCCAGAGAATGACCAGCTATTACCAACTCCATGACATCATGCTCCAAATCACTAATACTAAGAAAAATAGAAATTAAAATAACTCTGAAGGCTTTTCCACACGCAGAGAAAACTGGTAAATACAATAAATGCTGGGAATAGTCAACGTTGGAGGAATGAGGAAAGAGCACACGGATACATTATGGGTGGAGATTTGAAGAAGAATGACCATTCTGCAAAGACACTTAGAGGAATGTAAAGAAAGTGGCTAAAATACTCATTGAGCCAAGGAATTCACATGACAGGCATATATACCAAGGGAATTACATGAAAAAAACATGAACAAAAAAGAAACAAGAAAATTCCATATAAATCAACATATTTGAAGCAGTCCTTTTTAAGGTCTCAAAGAACTGGAAACAAAGTAGATACCCATCAATTGAGGAACGGTTAAACAAACGGTGGTACATGAATTTAATGCAGTATTAGGTACTGTAAGAAATGATGGATGTGACAAATACAGAGAAGCATGGAAGGAATTATATAAATTGATTCAAAGAGAAGTAAGCAGAAGGGGGAAAGCAATTTACATATTGAGTACAACAATGTAAATGGAAAGACAATCAGAAATATCTCATTTGTGAGATAAGCATTGTACGTATTATCTCTGTTTTATGGATGAAGAAACTGAAGCTTAGGGAGATAGAATTGGTCAAGATCACATAGATAGTAACTCCTCATAGGATTTGAAATCATATTTTCCCGGCTTCAAGACCAAAGCTCTTTCCTCTCTAAGGCAACGAAATGCATCGTGTCTTTGCCCAAGACGTACTGTGTTGACAGATATTCATAGTATTATTGTATCATAGCTCTAGAGCTGAAATGGACCTCAAGAGATGAGGTTACACAAAAGCATGAATGTTGGTTATGTATATATATGTATATATATAGTTTGTGTGTGTCTGCGTGTGTGTAAATGTAGCCATATCTTAATTGCCTAGAACAAACAAAAGCAGTATTCTTAAGTATTTCTTCCTGGAAAGCCATGAGGGAGGGGGAGGACCACACACACACACACACACACACACACACACACACACACACACACACACACACTTGAAGGAAGTGGGACTGAACTTAGTAAAAATAAAAACCAGAAACACATGGGATTCCATAGAGCAGAATCAAGGAATGTACAGTAGCCCTGGGGGAAAACAGTCCATGCAAAGACATGGAGATGGGAAATGGAATGATACATACAGAGAGCAGCACATACATCTCTTTTGGCTGGAGCACAAAATATGTGAAGGGGAGTAAACGAGCTTGCAGAATGTCAAATGAGCCTGCAGAAGGAAGGTTGGAGCCAGATTGGGAAGGCTTTAAAAGCCAAGGAATTTGGATTTTATCCTTGAGGCAAGAGAGAGTCACTGAAATTTTTTGAGCAGAGTAAGAATGTAGTTAAACCTACGCTTTAGGGATATCAATTTGGCACCTGTTTAGAGGACAAATTGGAGAGAGGAGATCTTGAAAGCTACTTCGACCTCCTAAATTGATTATGAACCTTTCCAATTTACAGATAAAGCTGGTTAATTTGAAGTAGAGCTAGTGTTTAGAGGTTTAATAGTACATTGAAGCTGAGAATGAAGTCGAAGGCCTTATCAATGATGAAAAAATAGAGGAGGTTTTGTAAGCACTATGAAAATGATTTGTGGGGGTGGGGTTGGGGGGGAAGGAGGTAGAAAGAGCAACCTAGAACCTTTTACCCCCAATCTATGGATTCACCAATTCATTTTCTAGAAAGGCAGTCATAAGACACAGATCAGTAGGGGGTTAGTGCAGCTGTTCATTCTGAGAGAGGGACAAATGTAAAACAAACGAACAAAAAGCTGATCCAGAGAAATTACTTAAGGAAGCAAATATATGTTTTAGGGATAGATTAGATACAGCATATGAATATTCTAAGAATAATATCACACTATCTATATCAGAGTAAGCAAATAAATGTAATGAGAACTCTGAGTCATGAAGAAAGATTAAATTATCCTCATTTTTCTCTGTTTAGCAAAGAAACCAAGTGCATTATATAGAATAAAATATATATTAGTAAGCTTTCATTGGCACATTCAGAATTAATTATCAATTACCCAAACAGCTAGCCTTATCAAAGAACTGCAATGCTGCTATATATATATATATATATATATATATATATATATATATATATATATATATATATATGTATATATATATATATATATATACATATATATATATATATGCACATAATTTTCCCCCTTCATTTGTTCAGTCATGTCCAACTCTTCATGACCCTATTTGGAGTTTTCTTGATAAAATATACTAGATTGGTTTGCCATTTTCTTTTCCAGCTCATTTTACAAATGAAGAAACTGAGGCAAACACGGTTAAATGACTTACCCAAAGTCACACAGCTAGGAAGTGTCTGGGTTCACATTTGAACTCAGGTCTTCCTGACTCCAGGTGTGGCACTTTATCTACTGTGCCACCTAGCTGCCCACGTGTATATATGCATATAGATTTGTTTATACATATGAGTTGAATGTTTGCAACAACAGGCTAATGCATTGTCTTGCAGGCCAGGTATGATCAGGCTGGGCCCCTAATAATTTCAGAGTTGAGCCTAGAATTAAAGAAGATGCTTGTAATACATCTAACAGTTAACAAAATGACATTTAATTGGTTATAGGAAAGTCAGAATATTCAACAAGGACATACTGTAGATAAATCACATTGATTCAATTGACTATAGCTCCTCTATTTCTGAATTGTTCATGGTGCTCCACTGGCTAAGTATCAAGGGAGAGCTGGAGCTTATTTATTGCACTCGGACTCTATCGAGGGTGGTGATCTACATTTTTATCCAAGACTGGGACAAAGGCATATATAGAATTCTTATTAAATGTGCAGATGACCAAAAAAAAATCCATATGGAAGGGATATATGACACATTGGATGATAGAGCCAATATCTAATAAGATTTTAATGTGATAGAATAATAGGATCAATCTATGATATTTTAGAGATAACTGACATTTGGAAATTGTGTTCATAAAATAAACTTCACAATTATAGTATGGAAATTTAACTGGGGGGAAAAATCAATTCATATGAAAAGGATTGGTTGTTCTTGATGTGAGAATTGAATCAATATAGTGATATGACATCTAAAAAAACTAATTTACATTATGAAAGGTATAATGTCTACCACCTGAAAGGTGAGAGTTCTACTGTACTCTTGAATGATCAGGTCACATCTAGAACATTGTGTTTAGTTCTAGGTGCTACATTTTAGAAAAAAAAAAAGAAAAACTAGAGTAAATCTAGATGATTCTGAACAAGATAGCAAGGATATTAGAGACTGCAGGACATAAGGATCGAGTGAAGGAACTGAATATACTGAACATGGACAATCCATTAATTAATCAGTCAATAAGAATATGTCAATTTAGAGTTAGAGTTAGTATCCACCGGGTGCCAGGAACAATAAAAGTGGAACATAATAGGCATCTTGAAGTCTTTTAAAGGCCAATTTGAGAAAGAAGGATTAGTCATCTTCTTATTCCCAAAGAGCAGAACCAGGAATGAGGAGGAGGAAGATATGGTGAGCTTATATTTTGTTTTCCTGTATGGCAAATGCTTCCTAACAATTAGAGTCATCCAAAAGTGAAAGGTGCTGATGAGGGAGGAAACGAATTACCCTTTCCTGGAGAGCTTCTGTGGGAAACAGAATGACAATTTTTTAAGAATGTCATAGAATGGTTTAATTTTCAGTTACAGCTTAGATTAAATGGATTCTGAAGTCCCTTCAGGCTCTGGGAATTCATGGTTCTGTTCAATATAGATTAAATAACAAGAAAATGCATAGAGTTTGAACAGTTATATTTGCAAGATCAGTCACAAAAGATAAAAATCACAAATAAATATTTAGTCATAAGTTAGGTGAATGCTTTCTGGGGATATCAGCTTACAATAAACATTTGCTACCACACAGGCTGATGCTGAATGTCAGCTGTAGCCGCATACACTGATACCCCACCCCCCATACACAAACACACACACACACACACACACACACACACACACACACCTTGGAATACTCACATGTCTGTACATGAGCATGCACACTTGATTCATACATTTTTACCCCTCATCATTCAGAGAAATACATTATCCTGCTATTTCTTCTTCTCAAAGCTATTTTGACTATTTTCAAGCCCTAGGTATATCACAGCAAAAAGGCAGATTATTCACTACAGTATTTTTAAGGGTGTTTTTGTTAACTAGACTAGTTTAAAGTGTTTCTGGCTCTTGTTTGTTCCATGTTTTAAGAATATTTTCTGCAAATTGAAATCAAATTTTGCAGAAGCATTGACTTAAGTGAGAAGAGATCAGATCACAATAACTTAAAATGACTTTCATTGATTTGGGTAGGGAGTATCTATGAGTTTAAAATGCATGTAACTCAACATTGGAAATGCAGCTCTGTGATTTCCTGTAGTTCAGAAGATATTTATTCAATCTTGGCATTATAGTTCACTTTTTACTGTTTCGGACATTATAGAATTATGCTTTGTACTGGTGAGCAGATGATTTAATGAAATGACGACATTGTTTTGAGTTTAGGTTAAAAGAATAGGATTATCCTATACTATGTGTCTTATATGCCCATCACAAACTATGTCCAAAAGAATAAGTCCAGTTTTCTAAATTAAACCTTTATGGATCCAGATGATAAATATAAAGATATTGACATAAGTGGGACACTGGGCTCAATATTGAAAGTTCTAGAGAATTCAAGGCAAAATAGACCAAATGGATTGCCAGAGACATAATTAAAAACTTAAGTACTTGAGGCAAGCAGAAAGGAAAGTTTTCTGAAGTCAACTAATAATTCATAATTGAAAATAGTATAAGAAGTAAATAAAACAGATTCAGTAGTTCATAAAGGTAATTGTACTTTATATTCCCTATATTTTTGTGCCCTGGAACAAAGCATCAGTCTGTCCCTATTATTCTGGGGATGGCAAAGCTGAAAGATATTGTATTGTGAGGTTAGTCATTCTGCCATTGTTTTGTGTAACTGCAAAAATAAGACCTGTTATTTCCTTTGGAAGGAAAAAAAAATACAGAGGAAGAATGAAGAAATATACTTCTAATAATATTTCTTGGGTAAATTCCTTAACTGATATACATAAAATTCAAATAAAATAGTTACTTCAATTATGAGTGTTATCCCACTAGGTAGTGTTTATGCCTTAAAAACAAAGCATTCTAACCTATCTGTTTTGATCATCTCTAAAACTGAGTCTATAATTTTTCTTTTTTGGGGGGAGGATGTAAGCCATAATTATTTTCTAATATTATAAACAATGTGTTTCTATCTAAATCAATTACCTACTCTGAGGTTAACAACAGGGATATGGAGGACAGAAATGGTAATGGACTCATTTTTGAAACTGCATTTTGAGAATTTTCTGGTTCCCCCTTGAAGATGTGTAGCCCTCTATGTAAGTCCAGGAAATTACAAACAACTTCAGTGATAGTCAAATTGGTCAAAATCCTTATTACAGACCAAGATGGAAGAGTAGAGAAGCACTCAAGTGAACTCTCCCAAATTCCCCACCAAACAACTCTAAAATAGTGCCTTAAATCAAATGTGGAGCATCAGAACCAGCAAAAGGTCTAGTGAAACAATTTTCCATCCTAAGACAACCTAGGGGTTTGCAGGAAAAGTCTGTTACTTTGGTGGTAATCAATCCTGGAGCACAGAGCATATCATGGTAGTGCTAGTAGCAAACCTTGAAGGCAGCTGCATTGGTAGCAGCAACAACTTTGAGAGCTTGCAATCCACAAATGGTGGGGTGGGTGGGTCAGAGAACTGGTTGGAGGGAGATTGCATGGGACTCTTTGCAAGTGCTAGGTTCAGGACCCTGTTGAGGTGTCCATAGGCAATATTGGGTCACAGTTCTAGGACCAGAATGGGAGCAAGGGCTCCTTTCATATTTCTATGGCATAGAGGAGTACTGATGGTGACTCATGGAGGAATAGAGATCCAGTCTTGGTTTCAAGATGGAGGGGGAGCACTAGCAATTGTGAATTCAGGAGAACAGGGATCTGGTTATAGTTGCAGGGTCAGAAGGTGTGAAAGCATTGGCAGCTACAGGGGAGCAAAGCCCTTCCTGGATAAAGAGCAGAGCGTATTCTTGGAGAGTAATGATCATACCTCTCCTTGAGTCATACCACTTTGGAAGCACTGCAAACCTACCAACATGCAGAGTTAGTTCTGAAAACAGCATCATAAGTGACTTGAAGCTTTAGAGAATGCCCCTTCCACTGTGAGAAAAGAGCCTGACTTTAACATAGAGTTAACAGTCAATGAATAGGCAAGAAAATGAGCAAATGACAACAAAAAAGAACCTGCCCATAACAAGTTACTATAGTCACAGGGAAGATCAAGCCACAAACCCAAAGGAAAATAATATCAAAGCAGCTACAAGCAAAGTTTCCAAGAAAAATGTGAATTGAATACAAGCCCAACAAGAGTTCCTAAAAGATCTCAAAAAGAATTTTGAAAATCAAATAAAAGTGGTAGAGGAAAAACTGTGAAAAGAAATGAGTGTGAGGCAAAAAAAAATATGAAAAGAGAGTCAATAGTTGAGTAAAGGAGGCACAAAAATTCTGACAAAAATTATACCTAAAAAATAGAATTTGCCAAAAGATAAAAGAGGAACAAAAATCCACTAAAGAGAAGAATGCCTTAAAAAGCAAAATTGATCTAATGGAAAAAAGAGGTATAAAACTCACTGAGGAAGATAATTCCTTAAAAATTAGAATTGGGCAACAGAAACTAGTTGACATCATGCAACATCAAGAAACAATTAGACAAAATGAAAAGAATCATTTAAAACAGGAAAAAAAATATGAAATATCTCACTGGAAAACCAACTGGCCTAGAAAATAGATACAAAAGAGATAATTTAAGAATAATAAAGCTGCCTGAAAATCATATTCAGAAAGAGAGTTTAGATATCATATCATGACAACTATCAAGGAAAACTACCCTTTTATCCTAGAACCAGAGAGTAAAATAGAAATTGAAAGGAAGCTACCAATCACCTCCTGAAATGCATCTCAAAATGAAAACTCCCAGGAATATCATACCCAGATTACATAACTCCCAGGGCAAAGAGAAAATATTGCAAGCAGCCAGAAAGAAACAATTCAAATATCATGGAGCCATAGTCAGGATCACACAAGATTTAAAAGCTTTGACATGAAAGGATCAGAGGGTTTAGAATATGATATCCAGAAAGCAAAGGACCTAGGATTATAACCAAGAATCACTTATCCAGCAAAACTAAGTATAGTCCTTCAGGGGGAAAAATATTGATATTTAATGAAATTGAGGACTTCAAGCATTCCTAATGAAAATACCAGAGATGAATAGAAAAATTGACTGAAATACAGGGCTCGAGAGAAGTATATGAAGGTAAACATGAAAGAGAAATAATAAGGAAAAGAACAAGGTTAAAATGTCTGCATTCCTATATATAGAAAGATGATAATTGTAACTTCTAATAATTTGATCATTATTTGGGCAGTTAGAAGGACCATAGATAGACAGAGGACACACCTGTGAGTGGACTATTATGGTATGATTTTAAAAAATAAAATTAAGGGCTAAGAAAGAAAGATACTGCAGAGGAAGAGGGAAGGGAGAAGAAGAATGGGGGAAAATTATATCACATAAAAGAGATGAAAAATCAAAAGTTTTTACAATGGAAAGAAGATGGGTTGTGAGTTGGCAGGCAAGAGTCGAACCTATTGTCATCATAATTGGCTGAAAGAGAAATAACAAACACACTCAGATGGATATAAGAAATCTATGTTACCCTATACAAAAATAGGAGGGTTAGGGCACAAGATAGAGGGGGATGGTGATAAAAGGGAGGACAAATCAAGGGAGGTAGTGGTCACAAAGAAAACAGATTTTTAAAGAGGGAAGCAGAAGAGTAAAGAGGAAGGGTGGGAGAGAGAGAGAGAAAGAGAGGCAAAGAGAGAGGGGAGAGAGAGAGAGAGAGAGAGAGAGAGAGAGAGAGAGAGAGAGAGAGAGAGAGAAGAGATAAGGAAATAAGGGAATATGAATACTAAGAAAAATCTGATGGAGGGAACTACATAGTTTGGGATCATTATGACTATGAATGTGAATGGGATGAGCTCATTCATAAAATGGAAGTTGATAGCAGAAATAAGGGGCTAAAGCAAAATCTATTATACTTCAGCTGAGGGAAAAATCAGAGGTAGCAATGATGATTTCAGACAAAGAAAAAGCTAAGATAGACCTAATTTATTCATTCATTTATTTATTTTTTAGTTTCAACATTCACTTCAATAAGATTTTGAGTTCTCAATTTTCTCCCCATCTTCCCCCACCCAAGATTGCATGTAATTTGATATAGGCAGTGTATATGCATACATATTTCACCATATGTATGTATATATATTCACACACATGCATGTATATGTACAATACATATACACATATATCGATACACATGCACATATATAAACACACATATTTTACACACATATATAATATATTTAATATATAAGTATTATACACATAGATTATATATTAATATAAAATTGAAGGAAGTATGACTAGTTGCAAGACCATTTGAGTATCAATCTTTTGAAATGTCTTCATAATTTTGGAAGATCTATAACAATTTTACCTTCTGGAGCAATGGCTTAAGACGCAGAGGACCTTGACTCAAATCCTTCCTCTGTCGCTTACTACCTGTATCACCTTGGGTAAGACACCAGGCTTCAGTTTACTTATATATTAAATGATGAAACTGGCTTGTGAGATCCTATACAGGTTTATATCATTGATCTTAGCATGCAAAGGAATACTATGCACTGCTACTAAAGTGTTTTTTTTTCTTTTTTTTTTATTATCAGAAGCCAGGAATCCCTTGAGTTTTTGCATGAACATACTAATGGCTCCTTTGCAAATTATTCTTCATTCAAACCACATGAGCTACAGTGCTATATCCCTAATGAGAGCCAAGAGTCTGCTCAAATCTAACATATGGTTTTTATTATTAGTTCTGCCAGTATGTGTTGATTTTGACCCAGTGGCAAGGAAACTCTGTCCTTTTCCATCAATCATTTGCTGTCCAGTCTTTTGGAGAAAATGCCAGTAGATCCCTTGCTATTTTGTGTAAAAGTGTTGATATATACTGATATACCAAAATAATCTGGAAGCCCCTTAATCTAGCTGACAGGAAAGATACCAAAAGATGAAAATAATAATGTCAACAGGAGGTAGTTCAGTCATCTTCTTCTATTCTCCTATCAAGATATCAGTGGGTCTATAGCTACTGCCAGGCATCAGGCATCCATAGTGGCAGAGAGTGAACAGCACACTAGACCAGAAGTTTAGAGATCAGGGTTCTAATTGTTCTTCTGTTTCTAGCTCTCTGTGTAACCTTGGGCAAGTCTCTTTACTGCTCTGGGCTTCTGTATTAACATGCTGTATCCTGAAATGCTAATCAATTGAAAATGCTACCTATTTAAAAAAATGATAATGATGCCAAATTAATCCCAGGTGAATATGGATGAACAATAGGAAAGTCTAAAAAAAGAAAAAGAAAAAGAAACCAATACCAACAAAACTCTTGGAAGGAATTTTCTGAAGGACTGTTTATTTCTTCCTGAAGGAGAGCACCAATGTCTTATAAATTTTGGATTTCTGAATTTTATCAGAGATGTTTAATGTAAGACTTTGTTCCTATTTCTATTTTTCCCTTTAATTCTAGCTGTGTTGATTTTGTTTGAAGAAAAGCTTTTATATTTTGTATTACCTTTTATGATATATTTTATCCCATGTCTGGTTGTAAATGTTTTATCTAGTCATAATTATAAAATGTTTAACAGCTTACTATTCTAAAATTTCTTTATGGTGAGATTTAAATGTTTTCTCATAAGATTATACACTTAAATCTGTAAGGGATCTCAGATATCTTCTAGTTTGAACTCTCAGTTTTATAGCTTAGGAAACCGAGGCTCTAAAAATTGAAGGGATTTGCTCAATTCTATGAAGTATGGAAAAAATAAAATATTAATTTCAGTTGTTAAGGAAAGATATGTACAACTCTATTCTTTTTGGTATTGAAAAAATAATGAGTGTTGTTTATACATTTTTGTCAATATGATTGATGAAAATTCTGTAATATTATATTATCATCACATCATTGGCATGAAT
>CM053591.1:163208898-163222299 GCA_028646515.1 Pseudochirops corinnae | reverse complement strand
TTTTATCCTTCTCCACTTTTGCAATATTTTGACATTAATCCATTTCAAAGGCTTTCATCCTATTGCTATTTACCTTCAGTTTATAAGTCTATTGAGTTAAAATGGTTAGTATCCTTCCTTTAATTTATGTTTCTCTCTCTTTCTTGATCCTTCTCTTTCCCTATTAAGCTAAGCTTGTGATTTTTCCTTTCTTTGCATTCCTAGCACATAGCAGAATGACTGACAAATAGTAAGCACTTTAAGAAATGTGTGTTAAGTAACTAGTAAACATATTTTTGCTAACTTTTATTATAAAAAATGTTTTGATTCACTTTTTTAATGTTTGCCTTTAATATGTTCGTTTAATTATCTTCCTTTCCAGTCTATTCTCAATTATATTGTCCAACTCATGATTTATAGCCTTACATATTCTTTATTTTGTTTTTCTCATAAGAGTAAACCTTCTGAAGCATCACATTTGAACTCCCTTTATCCTGGTTCTGTTACTGTATTTGTAGATCACATCCTAGTGCAATTTTTCTGATATTCTTCACTCTCAGTAATATCAATTCATGAGGAAACCATTGTTGAATTGGAAGTAATATTGTGTGATGACAGTCACTCTATATTTAGTTATGAGGCTGGCCCTGCCTTCTCTGTTCTTACCATGATCACTCACCACTTCTTAGATTATGTTATTTTTTCTTTGGTTCTGTATCATCCCTAACATACTGATTTCTGTCTGCCTTTTGGAACTTCTAGATCCTATTTCCTATGTTGGAATTCAGTCTTGGGAGATGTGACCATTTCTTGTATAAGGTGGTTTCCTATTTATTATCCAAGTCACTCTCAAATGACCTCCATTATGAGACCATTATCTCTTATCACAGACATAATTACACTCCCTCAACTTGGAAATATTCCTTAGTGATACATTTTCATTTCCCCTCCATCTGTGTGTGTGTGTGTGTGTTAACCATTTCCCAACTGCATTCCAGTCCATCTCCTTTGTTGTTCTTATCTGAGTTTCACACACTTCATATTCATTGAGTAATTACAAATGACTAGTCCTTCTCCACTTAGCACTGAATTGATTGGAGGTCAATCGTTGGCTTTGCTCTGTCTCTTACTTCACTTCTTCCCTTTCATGCATCTTCCCACTGTGTTATCTCTCTCGCAAAAGAAACTGATTCATCTACAGAGGATCAAGAAATTTAAATGTAATATTAATTCAACTCATTTTCTTTGGAGTTTCTTAGTTCATTTTTGTCCCTTGATAATTTCTCTCTGTTATTTTGTTTTCATCACAAGTTAAACTACTTTTTCTTGAGATCTTATAAATATGAATAGATTGAGTTCATTACTTAGTCTTTTCTTGATAATTGTATTTGTTATCAATTTTTTGTTGTTGTTTGGAGATATTTATAAATCAAATAAAATGTTCACTTTGTGTGTGTGGGAGGAATACCTCTAATGTCCCTCTTTTACTGGACATCCTTTTTTTTTGTGACAATACATTCAGTTTTGCAGGATGCTATTTTGGAGTTAGACTTGAGTTACTTTGCTTTTTGTATTATGTTATTTTGTTTTCTGACTTCTTGTGACTATAGAAAAGTCTAGACATATTTGAATAGGATTGTTTTCATATTTTGATATCTTTCTCTTAAATTATTGCAAGTTTTGTCATCTATTTTTTTTTCTGGTTTTTGGGTTTGTTTGTTTGTTTTGTTGGTGTGAAATGTAACCACCACATATCTTGGCATTTTAAAGAGGATATTTTTCTTTAGTAGCAAATCGTGAATTCAAATGATTTGTGCCTTCCTGTCTATTCAAAAGTTCTGGGCATTCTTAATTTTTGCTTGCCTCATGGTATTAAGATTTTTAGGGGAACTTGTCATAATCTTCTTGGATACCTATCATACTTAAGTTATCTCTATACATTCCATCTTCATGATCAGTTACTTTGCCTTAAAGGGATTGATGTCCTATTTTGAAGTAGTTGCTTTTGATTCTATTTTTCAAAATATTCTTCTACTTTTGTATTTTTGCTATTTTCTCAGAGAATGCCAAATCTATTTTTTTTTCTTTTTGAGCATCAAATTCTTTGGAGAGATTATCTATCATCTTTTCTAAGTTCTGTGCCCTGCTATGCTTTAAAATTTTCACTTGAAAGCCCTCATTTCCAATCTAATTTTGTTCCTGATATCTTCTTTTTAATGTTTTGTTTCTCTTTGGAACCATTCTGAATTTTTTTGTTCTTAGTTCATTTGCTTGGGGACATGCAGTAGGATTTTATTTTTGATCTTGAGAATTTGCTTTATTTAACTTTTAAGTATAATACTGGTTCATAATGGTATAGATTTTCTTTTTTTGTTTGTTTATTTGTTTATCCTTCCTTTGGTCAGGTAGTTTATCTGCTTGCAAGTTAGGTTTTTATTCAGACTTTCTCTATTTTTGACTTTTAGTCTTTTTCTTGTATTATCAGTCACTTATTTAATTTCTTGCCTTATCCATTAGCTTCCTCAGCTAGCCCTTTCAGAGAAGCACAAACTTTCATGACTTTCAGCTCTTCTGTTCTGCCATGTTGGAGTTAGGTGGGGTTTTCAAACTGGGTCCCTGAAATGTATAAACTACAAAGTGAAATGGTAGGTCTTAGATATCCAGGCTTCTTCCCTTCTGGTACAGAAGTCTTTTTTTTCCTCCTCTAACTGACTCTGTCCTCTAATCTTATCTGTACCTGGAATGCCACTCCCCTACTTTTTCCTTTAAATAACTGGTCAAATTCAATGTCTGCTACCTTTTTTTGAAGATAAAGGTTGAATCATTGCTATGGGAAAATTGGGCCCTTATCTATAGTTGGATCCTGAAACACAAGCTTTGGAGGTTGCCTGCTCTCATTGTGCTCTTTATATATGAATCATGTTGGTGAAGAGGTTGGATGTCAAGTTGGGGCTCAAAGCTTTTAAGATCTCTGATGTTGTTTCCTGTGTTTTATACTTTGTGTTACATTCTGTCTTCTAATCTTGTGGATTCAGCTTTACTTACTCCATTTCTGGTGTATAATTTACTTTTCTGAGGTTTTAGTTTGGAAATTATTGAAGAAAGAAAGTGTACTGCCATTTTAGCAGTTAGTCACTGAGATTTCTTCAGAATGTTTACTTGGGATGACTACATGGTGCAGTAAATAGAGCACAGGCCCTGGAGTCAGGAGGATCTGTGTTCAAATCTGACCTTAGACACTTAACACTTAATTAGCTGTGTGACCTTGGGCAAATCACTTAACCCAAACTTCCCTGCCTTACCCCTCCATAAAAAGCAAAAAAACCCAAAAGTTTACTTATTTCCCTTTCAGTCTTTATAGTCTTGTTGCATTTGGAAATCTTTTTCTTAGTGGAAATGCAATCTTTCTACAACCAAATATGGCAGAAATTTATTACTTATAACTCTCTCTGGGTTCTTGACAAAGGCTCAGTTATATTTTATATCTTCAACTTCCTAGGTCCAGTCTGTTTGATTCCAAATTTATGTTGTCCCCTTATTAATGGTTTTCAAACTCTGTCCGCATTTTTAAGTCTCTAAAAGAAGATACCATTAGGAAAGGTTTTTAAAAGTTTTTGCTATAGTAAGTTGTTGGAGCAATAGTAACTTTTGAAAATCCCATAGTTAATGCTATCATATAGAAGAGTTTCATTTGATTAACCCACAAGAACTTAACACCTAAATTAGCCTACAAAGTAATCCACTTACATTAATATATTATCTTCAAGTTGTATGTAGAGAGATGTAATTCAAGGCACATCAGAATGGTAGGTGTAACAGGTTGATTATGTATTTTGGATAGAAAGTAATAATACAGTAGAATCTTAAAATATGAAAAAAAAATCAATCAATCAATGATTAAACCTTTATTAAGCACCTAATAGGTGCCAGACTCTGTGCTAAGTGATGGAAATACAAAGAGGCAAAAGATAATCCCTGCCCTCAAGGGACTTACAATTTAATATATATGCAAACAAATATATACAAGACAAACTATATTCAGGATAAATAGGAAATAATTAACAGAAGGCTTGCACTATAATTAAAAAAGGGGTTTTATAGGCTTTCAGTAGAAGATGAGATTTTTGGACCTGAAAGGAAGGCAGGGAGGTGCATAGATTGAGTGGAGGCAGAAGAACATTCCAGGAATGATGGATAACTGGAGAAAATGCCCAGATCTGAGAGGTGGAATATCTTTGTGGAATAGCCAGAAGGCCAGCGTCATCTGACTGAAAAGTACATGGTAGGGAGTCAAGTGGAAGAAGACCAGAACAGTAGGATGGGATTAGGTTATGAAGAACTTTGAATGCCAAACAGTGAATTTTTGAATTTGATCTTAATGGCAATGTGGAGCTTCTGGAATTTATTGAGTAGGGGGATGAAATGATTGCACTTTGGGAAAATCACTTTAGTGGCTGAATAGAGGCAGGATTTAGAGTGAAGAGAGTCTTGGCAACATATTGGATATAGAGAGGATAAGACATAGTGAGATGTTCAAGATGTCTCTGAGACCTCAGGGACTGGGAGAATGGTGTTGCTGTTCATAGTAATAGAGAAAGTAGAAATGATGGGAGGGGTTAGGAGAAAAATAATGAGTTCTATTTTGAATATACTTGGTTTAAGATATCTACTGAACATCCAATTCAAGATGTCTGAAAGGCAGTTAGATATGTGAGATTAAATCAAATAGATGAGGACTAATACTCTCATAATGCCTAAAGAAAGACTTTGTAACTCATGATTTCCTTTCACCCCAAATTCCCAACATGACTCTATGATTCAAGGATATGCTCTATAGGAACAGATTTATTTTTCTGATTCTTTTTTATTTTCCTTTTCACTTCTACCTTATCTTCCCCAAGCTCTAACTGTAAGTGTTTTTGAAAGTTTTTTTTCTCTTTTCATTCTACATTCTCTCCCTTTGCAATTTTATTTACTCACCTGCCTTCAATTTTCACCTCAATGTCAATGACTCAAATCTGTATCTCCCATTCTGAACTCTCTTTGGAACTCTAGGACTACACCTGCAACTTTCTACTACACATCTCTACCTACATGTTCCACCTCAAATTCCATATGTTATCATCCCAATTCAGATGATTCCAAATCTCAATGTACATTCCTATTTTTCCCCTAAAATTCAGCTCCACATATTGAACTGACTGCTGGGCATCTTTATCTGGGTGACCCACAGGTATCTCAGACTCAGCATGTCCAAAACTAAATTCATTATCTTCATTTCTATGCTCCTTCACCTATTCCCCAAACTTCTCTATTTCTGTTAATGCACCACCATCTTTTTGTCAGTCACCTATAAGTCATCCTTGACTCTTCAATCTCATTCATTTCCCATAGCCAATGAGTTACCATATCTTTTTGATTTCATCTTAATATATCTTGAATCTGTCCCCTAATCTGCACTCATACTACACCTATGGTAGTTCAGATCTTTATCACCTCTTGCCTGATCCATTGCAATAATCTCCTAATTGTTTTCCCTGTATGTAGATCTTCCCATTTTCTTCAGTTACAGCCTCCTGTAACAGCAATGTCATATTCACAGCATGCATGATTGCTATGAATATGCTGGTGTAGTTGTGAATCACAAAATGTAACAGGCTCTCCACATGGAGGACAAAACCAAAACATTTATTCAAATATCAGAAAAATCAAGTTCCAAAACCAGAAAGTCAAATGCAGAAAACACCCACATTCCCAAGCCTTCAAGACAAAACAGGCTCCCTCAAGCAAAGATCCTCCTCTCCCCACTCATAGTAGCTCCTCATCCTCCACACTGCTGACTCCCAGCAGTTCTAGCTCCCAGGAGTTCTCATTTCCAGCAGTTCTGGCTGGCTCTCAGTAGTTCTCAATTCAGTTCTCAGAAGAAGTTCTTGCTCTCTAGCTTGGGCTTTATATGGTATTAGCTCCTCCCTGTTGTGCCCCTTCCTGTTACATCAGCATGTTTATCCCACTGTGGATTTCACAAGTACTGGATCTAAATACTTGACACAATCATGAACTTGAAGCAAGGTGCTAAGTACCTGTTTGCTTGCCAATACAAAGGGCATGGAAGGTCTTCAAATCCCATTACCATTATACTTCCACATAGTTGCAAAGTTGACATTGCTAAGGCATTGATCTCACACTGCCTCTCTGTTGTCCAAGGCCTATTGCCATTTGATGAAAACGCAAACTCTTCAGGTTTTCAAAATCTTTTACAATTAGACTCCAGTCTTCCTTTCCAGGCTGACTTCATGTGATTCTCCTCTTTTTCCAATCTCCTCTATAATTGAATCAGCTTGCTTTTTCCTGTACATAATATTCTAGTCCATGCCTCCCCCCCCCCCCCCTCCATTTCAGAGAATGTCACTAATTTCTAGAATGCTCTTCATCCTTAACTTGGAACCATTGGGTCAGATCTTATGCCACTCCATTCAATAAACATTTCCTTACTTTCCCAGTTCTAAGGTAGTTACCAGTCTATGAATATAGCGTATCCCTCCTCTCTTCCAGATGAAAGTTGCTTAAGGCTGGGGATACCTTATTTTGTCTTTTTTATCCCCAGAATCTAGCACAGTACTTGGCACATGGTAGGTGTTTAGTAAATATTTGTTGAATTTCTGCCCCTAAACTTGTTTTCACAATTTCTGTCCTTGTCAGTACCATTCACCCAATCACCCATATTTGTTATTTTGGGACATTATTGGATTCTTTCTTGTCTCTCACTTGTAATATGCAATCAGTTTCCAGGCCTATTTTTTCCATATCTTCCACATCTGTTGCATGTATATCCTTCACTTTATTCTTATCAACACTACTATGCTATTAACCTACTATAAACCCTTATTATTATCCTTTGGTACCATTGTTCCTTATAGACCTTCCCACCTCCTCTTTCTCTTCCCCCTAATCTATATTTCATACCAGTGCTACAAAAATAATTTTGTTTCCTATATGCCAAGTTCTTCTGGTCTCACTCTCATAGAATCAGGCACTCTACATCTACTCCTCAGCATTATAGGGTACTCTGAAGGTTTTGTAGTTGTCTCTTCTCTATTGTTATTAGCTTGAGCCCCCAAAATCTGCACTTCCCTCATTGTTAAGTCCTGGTGACTAGAGTTCCAGTTTCATTTACCCATTTAATATCAACTCGTTCTTACAAAGATGTATTTAATTCTAAGATATACTAAGGACAAAGTGAAAATATCCCTCCTCCCCCCAACGTTTCACTATATTTTAGAGCTACGCTTTTTTGTTAACCACCTTTGTCTCTAGGAAAAGTAAGCTCACTTTGAGCATAATTCCCACCTAACATTAGTCACGTCAAATTCATGTCCAGATGTGATGATTGCCTAAAATATTGGAAAGACTTTGCTCCTAAGCTTGGTTCAATATGTGTCAGAAGATTAGTCTAAATTTAAAGAGGGTTGTGACCAAGTAAGCTAGAGGTCGATGAGTTGTTGTTTTAGTTTTTTTGGGGGGGAGTTATGTGACAAAAAATCACTAGACAGGTCACAGTCCCAGACTGTATGAGGGAAGATGAAGCCTTAGGGAATTAGAGACCACATTTTATATATCTCTGCATCCTTTGCAGAGGCTAGCATAGCATGGTACCTATAACAGGGACTCACTAGATGTTTTATGGATGCAATACCTACAATCCTGACCTCATCTGTCAGTTTCTCACCTGTTAAATTTTGCATGCTTCACCCTTTGAAAAACATATACACAACATGTGAATATACACACAATAAAAAGTACATTTATATATTCACAGTATTAAGAGGCAGCATGCCATAGTTGATCAAAGGCCAACCTTAGAGACTAGATAACCTGATTTCAAATCCTACTTCTGAGACAGCCTGACTATATCACCATGGGAAAGTCACTTAACCTCTCTCTTTTCTCCAGGCAACTCTTTAGGGCAATAAGTTGCAGAAAAGTTATTAATCCATACTAGAGAAGAGAATTTTCTCTAGGGGAAACTTCCTATACCAATGATAGGAAACCTGCTGCCTTGGAGCCACATGTGGCCCTCTAGGTAGGTCCTCAAGCGCAGGTGAAATTTGGATTCAGTCAAAGGGCCACACTTGAGGACCTACAGTGTCACATGTGACCCCCAAGGCTGCCAATTTCCAACCGCTGCCCTATGCCAAAGAGGTCTCAAGTACTGGTCCTCCCTGCCACACTCCCCAAAAGTATTAAAGCCTAGACTCAGCTGGAAATAAATTAAGTGAGCTGCTAATTAATGCATTTAAAAAAAATTCTAAAGTAAATATAATCTCTGTGAACTTCATTCAAATGGATGTGTGATTTCCTTCATGTTAGTATTTCAATCAACAATTAGATTAGACTGTGAGCTCCTGGGGAATCAAGAACTATTTTATGCCTTTCTTTGATCCTCTAGCACTTATCACAATGCCTGGAACATAGTAGGTGCTTAGTAAAGTGCATTGACTGACAATGAAGATCAAGAGCCATCCATATCTGCCCATGCATTGTGACTCTTAACTACATCCTTCCTTAAGTTTACCACAGAGAGTCTACTTGGGGTTCAACAGTTCAACACCGATACATCAGCAGTTGAATGTCTACCTGCAGCATCTCACCACATCAGCAACATTTTGAGAGACTTCATTACTTTCTCCTGAAATCGTTATACAAATGAATCACATGGACCATCTATTTATAATTCTTCACTCTTGATATGTGAGCAGTTCATCATTTTTGATTCTATATTTCTTTGATGATCCTCTTTCATCTGAATCCTCTTTATGTTCTCATTGCAATCTTCTCACACCTATAATGTGTCTCTCTGTTGCCCTTTGAGTGATACTCATTTTAAATACTTAAAAGAGGTTAGTGTTCCATGATTCAGAGACATACAAAAAGAATCTATTAAATGCTAGAGAAAAGGGCAGTCTCATAGTATGGGGGCCATTGCTGGATTCCTTTTATTTTCTCAGCCCTACTTCAGAGATGAACAGTTTTAGGCCCAGATCTACCAGGGATGGATCATTTGAGTTCACAGCTGAGGATAATTTCAGAAGTGGCCAGGAAACAATGCTTTAACTTTCAGTCTTAGTTCTGAGGTGGAAGGTTAGCGAACTCACTCCATATTGTCACACTCTGGAAAAGTGAAAAATTTGATGGACTACCTTTATAAGGTTGTTTAATCTACCTTAACAATTAAGTTGATGAAAATGAAATACTATGGTGGATTTTGACTATATTAAGATGCCATATATTATCTTATTGTGTGGAATTTTAAAGCGGAAACTTCTACTTATAGGAATGTCTGTTATGAGTGGTGACTGAAGCATAATCATTTTTAGAAAGTGAAGAAGAGAGGTTTTTAGAGTACTTAATTTTTTTGGCAGCTAGGGCTCAATTTGGCAAAAAACCTTTCCTATTCATCAATGTGCTAATGTGATTACTTTGGGAGCAATAAGATACTTGGGTCTTCAAGGATTTTTAGAAGTGCTTATTTGGCACTGGAGAGAGATTAATTTATCATGTGTGATTAAATGAAAGATTCTAGGGAATAGAGCTTTAGAATTCTGTTCTGGTCACTCCTAGTGATCTCCAAGGATTCATTCTGATGAAAACCAAACTGCCAGTCAATTCACCCAAATCAATCAGTTTGTTGGAGGGAAAAAAAAAATAGATGGGACATGATTACTTTAACTTTCAACTTTTTATTTTCATATTTCCTTAATGTGCAACAAAGATCCTTGTTTGTCCAAAGTGCTTGATGACTGAGTCATTCTGGCCAACTGTGTCTTTTTGATAACTAAGAGGTTACTCCTTTTAGTATTCAAACTCCTCTTAACCCCAGCCTCCTATTTTAATGCAAGGCTCTACAAACTGCATTGCACTTTTATTTCCTTGCCCTGTAAGTAAATATCATTTTCTTAATAGCTCAGGGTCATCAATTTGATCAGCAATTTGAAATTTGAGGGTTGTCATAGGACTTTATTTTGTTTTGATTTTTGGACACCAGAACCTGTGATTTCATCAGGCAAGGGGGGAACTTACAACATGGAATCCCTCCACACTAACATGGAAGGGAAACTCCAAGACCATCTTAGAAAGTTGTTAGAAGTTGTGTATGGCACATAGTCACCTAGCTGATTCATGTCAGAGGCAAAGCTTGAACAGATCTGGATCTTTTGGACTGCAAGACCAGTTCTCCATCCATTCTGTCACCTTGCCTTCAGACTTGTCAGCATATTTAGACTCTTTGATGTACAGAAGAAGAGGCTCAGGCTACTGTTGCTTTTAGTTTAAGAATCTGATTATTATAAATTCTCTGTCATCTATCTCTTTGTCCTCTTGTCAGTGTGACTTTTTTTTTCCCACTTCTCATTTGTTGCTTTTAATTTAATTTTTAGAAACCCAGATAAACAGGTTTGTTATGACTGTTGGTAAAATAAGACTTATCTGGCTCTAAAGGAGGTTCATGGACTTTATGTCATAGAAGAACTGCTTGGGCTCTCCCACAATCAGGATAAGTGTGGCTGCCTGAAAGCAGAGATCAGGATAGGAGAGCTGGGACTTTTTGGCCTATATTAGTTTGTATCTGTTTTGATTTAAGAAATAAATAATAGTGTCAAGTAGTTAAAATCAATGTTAAACAGTCCAATATTTACAAGTGTCACTGAAACATTTTTTTTAATTGTAAATATCTGAAAACATGGTTTTTATAATTTCAGAGACATTTTTTTCTATGTGCTAACACTCTAGGAAGGTTTAACATTTACAGAAGGTTGTTCAAAAGACAAGAATCTAACAAAGGAGTAAGATTTGTTATCATTAACTTTTCACAGAAATAAAACATGCGGCACTTCTCCAGCTTAAATGTAATGGTTATAGATTGTATGCTGATGAATAAATTGTGAACGTAGCTAGAAGTCATGGCTCAATTCAGTTCAACAACATATATTTATTAAATACCTCTTGTATGCCTGGTGCTGTACTAAGTGCTGGGGATACTCATACAGAATGAAATAGTCTATGCTTTCAAGTAGTTTGCACTCTACTGGGAGTAGGGTTGGGGCAAGAATAGAAGATAAGCACAAATAAGTAAATGCAAAGTGATTTCTGGCATCAAGATGCAGGACTAATGGGAGGTCTCACAAACAGGAATGGACTTGTGAAGGAAGTAGCACCCAAGATGAGCCTTGGAGGAAGACAGGAATTCTAAGAGGCAGAAGCCAGGAAGAAGTGCATTCCAAATATGGAGTAAAGATATGGACAAAGATGCAAATACACTATGGATATGTGGAGGGAACAGCAACTGATTCAGTGTATTTAGAATAGGAATGAATGGGGTCTGGGGGACATGAAATAAAAAAAAAAAATATGGAAATCAATCTGGAATCAAATGCTGAAGATCTTTAAATGCCAAACCAAGAAATTTGTCCTTTTTTTTTCTGGGCACAATAGGAAACCATCCTGTCTTGAGCAGGGGAGTGGCATGGTCAGCTCTAAATATAACATATACACAGGACAGTAAACACTAAACATATAAAATCAATCCAAAATAATTTTAGGATTGAGAAAACATCTCTAAACAGTTCTCATCCAGATTAGAGCAAATAACCAATCCGCTGAAATGATCCCATGTATTTAAATTGATATTATTTATATAAACATGGTAATTAATTCCAGCCCAATGGAAATCTACAGTTCTAATATGAATCATGTGACTGCCTCTGGGACTTGTTATTTACATTAAATAGGAACTTAAGGAATCAGAAAAGGTCATATGTAGGAAGGGGCAACTGTCATCATTTAGTCTAACCTGTATCTGACAGAGTACCTTCTATAAAATACTTAATAAGTTGTCATATCTAGCCTTTGCCTGAAGACTTCCCATAAGGAAGACCCCACTGCCATCGCAGGCCGCTCATTTGACTTCTGGATCACTGTATTTATTAGGGTTTTTATACAGAATTTTGATTCAGAATCTGTCCTTTTGCAATGCCACTCATTGTGGGGTCAAACAAAACAAATTCAATCTTGCCATTCAGTTTTGAAGATTGCTGACATGACTAAATGTCCCCAGTTTCTTCACATGGTCCTTCAGTTACATGGGCTCTCATCCTCTTTACTTTCAGACATGCTTCAACTTTTCTATGTTGTTTTGTTTTTTTTTTTTTCATTTAAAAGCAGTAGTCTGAAAAGAGATCCACAGGATTCACCAGATGACCCAAGGGGTTCATCACAATGAAAAAGGATTGGGAACCATTATCTCCCCCCTTCCTAATTTGTTCCCTTTCCTTCCCACTGGAACAAGAGTTTTGAGATTTACTTTCTGTTCACTTGTGAGGGATTAAGAACAATTTTATTGCAAAGATTTTTCTGTTTGTGAGGTTCTATTACTAGTGTCTAAATAAAGACTATGTTACTTGATTTTTTTGATGATTTGACCAGTTTCTGGATAGAGTCTAATTTGAATGGCAGCTCAAAATGAAAATGCACTTCCTGTCTGTCACATTATATCTGAACATAGAGTGTGGACTTCCAAACACAGATATTTCTCTTACACACCACTGAAAAAATAGTAAATAGCCCAGACCCAAGAAGAAGATCCCTTTGGTATCTCTCCAGAGACCTCCATTCATATTCTTCTTCTAATGACTACTCTTTAGGTCCACCCATTTAGACAATTCTGGGTCAACTATAATTTAGCCCATGTCTCCTATACACAAGGATAACATGAAAGACTTTGTAAATTGCTTTTCTGAATACTAAGTGAATGATATTTACAATATTTCTCCAATGTACCAAATTATTAACCTAGAAAAATAAAAGGGAAGTTAGGTTAATCTGGCATGATCTGTTCTTGATGAAAACAAACTGGCATTTGGTGATCACTCATTTCTTTTCTAAGTGCCCACAAATCATCCCTTTAACCATATGTCCTAGAATTTTGCCAGGAATAGAAATGAAATTCTCTGGTCTGTAGTTTGGAGACTCTACCTTCTTCCCTTTTCCAGTCGTGTGGTACCTCTCTCTTCTCTGTAACATTTCAAAGATCCATGACAGTGGTTCACCAATCCTTTCTGCCGGTTCTGTCAAAACCATGGAATGTAGCTTGTCTAGGCCTAGTGTCTAAATTCACCAAAGCAACCAAATGCTGTCTTGTCTCCCCAATTATATTGTGTTTCTCTTTGATCCTAACAATTTTTGAAATTGTATCTTTTTCACTCTTAAGATTATTCTTGTTTGAGAAAATGATAATTGAGGAGTTTGGGTCAATCTTCTGTCGTCTGTTACCATCATCCAACGTACTCCAATCAGCATATTGATTCCTTCTCTGATCTTCTTTGTACTTCCACTGTAATTTAAAACAATTTTTTGCCTTCACATTTACCA
>CM053591.1:163174594-163200646 GCA_028646515.1 Pseudochirops corinnae | reverse complement strand
GTTGAGCTTAACGTTGTAACTTAAGGGTGGATGGCCTTTTGTGCTCTCCTGCCCCTTTTGAGATTCAGGGCTGGGAAGACTTTGAGTGATTGACCAAATGAATGTACTTTGTTTATGGTTGAAGACTAATCTCCATTTGAGAAGAGACTTTTGACTGACTAAATGAATATACTGTCTAGGGGTGGAGTAGTACCTGGACTGAATTGAGAACTTGCTAAAGGAACAAGTTACACTGTATTTTGACTTTTTCTGTTCTGTGAATGTTTGCTGAATAAATGGAGTTTACTATGCTGGTAATCCGAACCTTGGAAGTTGCCTTTGCTTGGCATTACACCCTGTAAGATAGATGCTATTATTATTTCAATTTTACATATAAGGAAACTGAGGGTGACAAATGTTAACTGAGTTGCTCAACGTGCCTCAACTAGTAATTGTCTGAAGCAAGTTTTGAGCTCAGGTAGTCCAGGGTTCCATACTAAAACCCTATCCCCTATACTTTTCATCTAGAATAAATACGCACACACACACACACAAATATACATATATGCATAGATAGGTGTGTGTGTGTGTGTGTGTGTGTGTGTGTGTGTGTGTGTAGTGCATGAGTTTGTGGGAAAGTAAACTTAAGATTTCTGAAGAGAATGCTATACCATTAGTTTATCTACATTAAATTAAATTTATTTTTATTTAATTAAATATCTTTGTTATGAACTGAGTGTGTCATCTGGCTGACTGGTCAAAAGTAAAACATCTTATGGAGCTTATTGACTATTGGAGATTAGATTAGATAAGGCATTTTTAAAAACTTGGTGTATGCCAAGGATTCTGCTACACACTGAAAATATAAATATAACCAAAAAAGAAAGACAGTTCTGTCTACAAGGAGGCTCATATTCTAACTGTGGAAGAAACCCCAAAAGGGAATTGGAAAGCAGGGCAGTGTAGGATGTATCCATGTAAGAACAAGGTGGAAAGTCTAAAGAAGCTGGGCTGAGCGAGGTTTAAAGGTTATGTATGGCTTGGCAAAGACTCTGAACCAAAAAATACCTAGAACCTGGATTAGTTAATTGAATCAGAAGGGGTTTCCTCTATGGGTATAGAAAAAAACAGGTATTCTTCCCCTCATTGTCTTTTTAGACCTCTTTTTGCCATTTGGGTTAGTCTATTTTTTGAGGTGTTAATTTTCTTCAATACTTTTTTGGGTCTCCTTTAGCAGGCTGTTGACTCACTTTTCATGATTTTCTTGCATCATTCTCATTTCTCTTCCCAATTTTTCCTCTACTTCTCTTACTTGATTTTCAAAATCTTTTTTGAGCTCTTCCATGACCTGTGACCAATTCATATTTTTCTTGGAGGCTTTTGATGTAGGAGCTTTGACTTTGTTATCTTCTTCTGATTCTATGTTTTGATCTTCTTTGTCAACAAAGTAAGATTCTATAGTCTGGGTTTGTTTATGCTGTTTGCTCATATTCCCAGCCAAATACTTGACTTTGTAACTCTTTATGAATTTGGGACTCTGCTTCCAGTGGGGGTGGGGGTGGAGGCAGGTGTACTGCTCCAGGCTTCAGGGGTTTTGTATCAGCTGCTCAATCCCCCACCATCTGTGGGCTCAGAGCTCCAGAAACAGTCATTGCTGTCACTGCTGATGCTGATGCTGTTGCCGCTGCTTCCCTGGGGCTGGGAATGGACCCCAGCTGGACTGTACTCCTCTTTCACCCAGGTCCCACAGAATTTTCCCACTGATTTTCTATGCTGTCTTTGGCATTTGTGGGTTGAAAAACCTGGAAACAGCCACAACTGCCAGTTATTCAGTCCTCTGAGGCCTCCTCTGGTCCTGTCTGTGCCAGAGTGGCCCACACTAGACTACTCTGTTCCCAGCTCAGTGTGATAGATCCTTCCTGTCGGCCTTCTTGAGGCTGTCTTGAGCTGGAGATTTGTTTCATTCTGTGATTTTGTGGGTTCTGTAGTTCTAGAATTTGTTTAGAGTCATTTTCACAGGTATTTTGAGGGGTTTGCAGGAGAGCTCAAGCAAGCCCCTGCTCTTACTCTGCCATCTTAACTCTGTCTCCCACAAAAATAAACAAAGAAAAAATACTTTCTAAGAATTTGAAGAGCAGCTAGAGGTGGGTACTCCCCAGCCCCCTTACCTTGACTCCTCCATCCTAATCTTAACCTTATCCGAGACAGGCAAGAGTCTCTGTACCTCTGGCCTGGATTATTCTAGAACTCATCCACAATGGCCAGGAAGAAATAAAGCCATCAGTGGGGGGCATCCAACCTTCCTACTCTACCCCACTGCCAGGGAAATTTGACTGCTCCCTGGGCAGCTAGGTGGTACAGTGGATGGAACACTAGATCTAGAGTCAGGAATAACTGAGTTCAGATCTAGACTCAGACACTAGCTCTGTGACCTGGGAAAGTCACTTAACCTATACCTCAGTTTCCTCATTGTAAAATAGGAATAATAATAGCATCTTTCTCCCAGGGTTATGAGTTTCAAATGAAATGGTAATTTTAAAGCATTTAGTACAGTGACTTTCAAATAGTAAGGGACTGGAATGGAAGTCAACAACTCATTTTTCTTTAGTAGGATAGTAAACCCACAGACCTTACCATCTACCCTGCCTCTGTATGCCCTTCAGTCCCCTAACCCTGTCATCTTAAGTTCTTATGTAACCTAGGGACTTTGGTACCCTCCTCATACACATAAGTTTAAGACATGAGCTTTTCATTGGATCGTCAGTAGAGATTATTTTATGTGCAGTAATTACCAATTAGAGTGTGAGTTCCTTGAGTTCAGGGACTGCCTTGCTTTTTTTTTCCTTTATTTTTGCTTTTTTTTTTTTTTTTGGAGGTGGGAAGGCAGGACATTTCGGGGTAAGTGACTTGCCCAAGGTCACACAGCTAGTTTTTGTGTTGTGTCTGAGGCTGGATTTGAATTCAGTTCCTCCTGACTCCAGGGCCGATGCTCTATTCACTGAGCCACCTAGCTGCTCTGTGCCTTGCTTTTTCTCTTGATATCCTCAGTGCTTATCATAATGCCTGACACAGAGTAAGTCTTTAATATTTTTTTTTCTTTCATTAACTCATAATGGAGAAGTGCAATGGGCTTCCTCACAGCCTTATGCATCTCATTTCACTTGAGATCTTGACTCTGGATGACTATGTTATAGATATTGTAGAAGAGAATCTTGGCCAGGTACAGGTTGGAACAGATGACCTTTGACATCCTTTAATTTTGTAATTCTGTGTGGGAGAAGTTCTAAGCAGGCCTTTCAACAGAGCTTAGATTTCATTCCCATGAAACGATTACTTTAAGCATATACTTTGAGGCACTGCTGCTATTTCTGGGCATATACAGGTGAACAGATAACAAAGTCCCTGCCTCACCAAACAGAACCTGGCATCACTATTTTTTTCCACAAAAATAGAATTAGTTGAGATGGCTGGGGAGCTGGGGAGATTCACCCAACGGTTTTATATATTTTTAACGTAGTGCATAAATGTCACCATTGGCCACATAAATGCTCTAGACCTTGGTGATCTTATCTATATAATGAGAAGATAAGACAAAAATACCTAATATCTCTTCTATACTTACTGTTCCTTGAGTATTCAGGAAAAGTGAAGGCTAACTCAAGTTTCATTGCCTTCTTGACTTTCTTTGTGACTCTGTGGACTTTGCCTCCATGCTTTAAATGCCATCCCACACTGGGACTTCTGTTAGTGCTTGGGGCCTGTTCTCCCAGGATCATTCTGTGTCCCAAGGCCCCATTCTCCCATTGATGCATCCTTTAGCAGGCCTACATTTTAGAAAAGGGCCCAAGCTGTGCATGTTTCATTCTCATCATGACTCTGCTCATGGTTTTCCAGACTTAACCAATATGCCCCTGTACGAATACCTTGTCCTTCTCTCTTCAACTTTTTTATCTCACTGATACACTTGTTTGTTTTACATAGCTAAATGTTTCCATTGGTTTCTCTTCCCCAATTAGAATTTGAGTTCCTTGAGGGCTGGGATTGATTTTCTTTTTGCTTGTCTCCATATCCTGAAAGTTGAACCATGCCTGGCACATAGTAAGAACTTAGTAAATATTTGTTGTCTATCTGATTGTTACACATGCAATAGAACCTTTTTTCTAATAATCCTCACCATCACAAAATTCAGATATCTAAACTGCTTCCTCTAAAGTATAATGGCATAGAATAAAAGGTTGCTATGGCACTTGTTGGACTTAATAAGCCTATCCTCTGAACCAATCATTCTTAAACTGTGAGTTGTGACCCCAAATGCAGTAGTGAAAAAATTGGCAACAGTAAAAGGTTTCTGAATATGAAACATCAGCACTTGCCCATGTTGCATTGCCCAACTTCACTGCAGCCTTGGTTTTGAGCACAAAGCATGGGCACTTTGCCCTGTGCATGCTCTCAGGCCACACATCACTGCAGTTTAAGAAGCCCTGCCATCTAAACAAGCATTATAAAGAAGTTTCTGGGACTTAGTAGATTCTGAAAATGTTTTAGCTGTTACCTGTGTGGCAGTTGAGCCTTGGAACAGTCTTGTAAATGGTGAGCAGTTGATATTTATTGAGGGTATAATGTGGTCACTGTTGTGATAGGTATTTTGGGCAGTCTTCATCTTCTAGGAGCTTAACAGACTAATTAAGGCAAGATCAACACAGGTGAAATAATTAGCAAATACTGAAAGACATAGCTAAATTTAGTTTTTAACAAGCAGTACAAGGCCTAAATATCTATTGAGAGAAAGGGGTAGTCAGTGAGATCAGTGAGAACCGAAGTGTTATGGAAGGCTTTTTGCAGGTGGTTAGATTTTAATTGTCTGGATTGAACAGCTGAGAAAGGAAAAGATCTACCAAATTAGAGGAATATGGCTTCAGTATTCGTCAGTGGCATCATCATTCAACTAATCAAACATATTCTAACCAATGGTCTTATCTTCTCTTTCTCTTCTTTCTCCTTCACCCTCCACATCCTATCCTATGCCATTTTAACTTTTGCACTGTATTCTAATTTCTATGCATCATTCCCATCACTATCTATCTCAGCTTTTGCAATACGTCTTTCCTAAGACATCATTTTGCTTCTTCTTTCCAACTCAGCCTTCTAATATAGCCTTCCCATTACTGCCAAATTAACCTTTCTTATATATGACACATGGCATGTCTGCTCAAAACACCATAATACCACTGGAGTAAAGATTGGACTTCTTAGCCCTGCCTTCAAAGCCCTTTACAATTAGGTATCACCCCACCTTTCAAGTCTTTTCAAACACAACTCTCTTATATGGACTGAATCTGCTCTTCCCACCTCCCCAGTTCCAATTCAAAATTGACCACTTACTGACCTTCATTCCTATTTTTTTCCTTTCAAAATTTTATTCAAGCTTTAAAGCCCAGTTTAGATTGCACTTCTATAAAAAACCTTTCCTGACTGCTTCAGTCCATAATGATTCTTCCTTGCTTTATACTTTAGATAGCAATTATTTCTCTTTCTTCTATGTACATGTCAGGCATCACATTCTATTAGGATTATTTTATATGTGTGGTATTCTACATTAGTCGTGAGCATCATCATATGAGGAGATAGGAATTATTTGATATTGGATGCCCCCACCTCTCAATAACATCGTGCTAATTGTATCAAGCACCAAGACACAACAAAGGCTTCTCAAAGATATCCATAGTAACTCAAAGAAGTTTGACACATCCATTCACATAGGAAAAACAAAGTGGATGAAGAATAACTATTACCTAGATTTCAACAATGTATTTGAATTTGAACCCTCTAGAGCAATGGTTCTCAACCTGTGGGTTATGTTCAATTTGTAACAATGAAAATACATCCTGCATATCAGATAGATTCATAACAGTAGCAAAATTACAGTTATGAAGTAGCAATGAAAATAATTTTATGGTTCGTGGTCACCACAACATGAGGAACTGTATTAAAGGGTCGTGGCATTAGGAAGGTTGAGAACACTGCTCTAGAATTTTCTAACAGTTTAACTATCTGAATGTCTGGAAAAGACGATACATCTGGACAATAAAGTGAGTCAGTCATTTAAAAAGAGGCTTAAAATTGGCCATATTTCTTTTGGGCAGCTGCAAAGAAAGCTGTTTTACTGAGAGAAGGAATAAAATAAGCATTTGTTAACCACCTCTTATGTCCCAGACACTGTGCTAAATGCTTTACGAATATCACCTCATTAGATCCGCACAATAATCTCTGGAGGTAGGCAGGTAGGGCTCTCATTATCCCAATTTCACAGTCAAGGAAACAGACAGAGATCAAATTATTTGCCCAGCTCACTTACTTGCACAGTTAGCGTCAGAGAGTGGCTTTGAGCTCAGGTCTTCTCAACTCCGGGGCCAGCATCCTATCTATTATGCTTTCTACCTGCCTGTACTAACAGATCCAGGCTTTCCATGAAAACAAAGGCCTATCATTTCAACACTAACATTTTACCAATGTTGCTTTATAGCAGCAAAACATGGAACACCATTATTTGATATTGGATGCCCCCACCTCTCAATAACATCGTGCTAATTGTATCAAGCACCAAGACACAACAAAGGGGGTATGGCTATTACAGAAAAGATAATGGAAAGATTTGTGGTGGGTGGGGCAGATTGCTACATATAACCAATGAGGCAAAGGAATAATTTTATGACAAGCATAGAAATGCATTGAATTTCCTGGACAGGCATAGAAGCAGGCCTGACCACAAAGCAAAAGTAAAGAATGACAGATGAATATCCAGAGTGACCCCCTGGTACCCTTGAAAGTTGAGAAATGCTGAAGATGGCCTCCAACATGTTGGGTGAATGCCATGTGGTGGACTTTTTGAAAGTATGTACAGGTATCACAGGGGTTGGGTAATATTTGTGCTCTGCATCATTGAAACATACTACCAAAGCAATAGGATCACATATTACTTGGGTATCCTCCCCAGTGCCTAGCCAGTTGCTTTATATATGATTGTTAAAGGTGAAGCTGCTAAAACAACATTAGTGAAAGGGAACCACTTTAAAACAAGCAACAGCACAGACTGAAATGAAGGACAGTGAAAAATTAGTTTAGATAGATGGGATGGGCCAAGATAGATGGCCAAGAAATACATGTTAGAGTTAATGGAGTGGTCAGTGTCGTCTTTGTAGAAGGGAGATTTTCTTAGTAGAAAAATGCAGAATAGACTGTGTAGGGAAATGTGGAGATGCTGCTAGGAGGGAAAGGCCAGAATTGCATTTGATTATTAACTTGAAAGATCACATGAAAATGAAAATGCTGGTTCAGAAGGGAATGATAAAGATTCAGTCCCTCAGTTTTGGAGCCCCTGAGCTTTCCCCTTTTACTTGGCCTTGCTGCTCTTTTGGATTAAATCGTTGGTTTGTCAATCATAAATGCAATGTTTATATTGGCAGCTTCTAGAGCTTTGTCCTTTCAAGATTAATGGGCAGAGAATTTGTGAGTTGTTCCAAGTGAGTTGAAAGGAATTTGATTGCTGGTTTAAATCTCTACCAAGCAGATTGTTTTAACTCTAATTCTTCAATTATTTTTTTTTTGCACTCTTATCTCTTCTTGCAGATTGCTTTTTCATTTATTTCCAAGAAATATTTTCTATCCTTATCTCACATTTCAGGACCTTCTGGTTAATGTTCTTTTACTATTCCATGGAAAGTTAACCATCAGAGCTCCCTCACTAGGACTGACCACATGCTCCTACTCTCCTTCCAAATTCCTTGCACTTCTTGACAGCATATCTTTTCCCCACCCTCTTCTGTTACTTACAGTTCAGGAGAAGTTTTAGGAATCATGACAATTGTAGAAATATTAGATTTACGAGGGGGAGCATTTGTAGTAAAAATTGCATTGGTAAAATCATGTACCTGATAAAGGCATCTCAAAATTTCATCAGAGGAACTCAGTGTACTTTCCAAATGGGCATAGATCTAAAGTTGGGGGAGGGGGGTCCTCAAAAGGCCATGCAGTTATACTCCCTCATTTAAGAGGTAGGAAACTGAGGTCTCAGGTTTTATGTGACTTACCTAATTTTACATTAAAAAGTCAAGTTTTTTCTTTCTCTGTCTTAATGTGAAAAACTTCTCCAGGAAAGTCGTATGACACCCACACAAATTTCCCAGCCTGTACTGACACATTTGGTGATAAACTCACATTTTGTGACTTCCTATTACTGTTAGGGTCAAAAGCAGACTCCTCTTTTGATCATTTAATGCCCTTCCTTACCTGACTCCAATCTACCTTTCCAGACTTATTATCTTTTAGTGTTTCATGACCTGTTGGGCCCAGCCAAACTGCCCTTCATATTGTGCCCCTGCCCATCTCTGGTCTCTGTTCCTTTGCAATGATTATTCCTCCTTTTCACCCCCTGTCTGAAACATAATCTATCTTTATCTCTTGCTCTTAAAATCCCTGGAGTTCCACTGAAATGCCACCTTTGTTATGGTCCCCCCTGCCTCTCCTACCCCTAGCTACTAGTGCCTTCCTTCCATGAACATATAAAAATAATAGTTAACATTTATGTAGAGCTTGCAATGGGCCAGGCACCATGCTAAACATTTTAAAGATATTATCTTATTTAATCCTCACAATAATCCTGGAAGGTAGATGCTGCTATTATCAGCCACATTTTGAAGATGAACAAACTGAGAGAAATTGAAATTAAGCAACTTGCCCAGGGCACACAGCTAGTAAGTGTCTGAGGCTGGATTTGAACTCAGGTCTTTCTGACTCCAGGCTCAGTACTCTATCTGCTGTACCATTTAGCTGCCTCATGTATCTGTTTTTATATATGCCATCTCCATCACAGCTGACAACTCTTTGAGGGAAGAGGCCATTTCACTTAGTCTTTGTATTCCTAGTACCTAGAAGAGTGCCTGGCACAGAGTAGGCCCTTTTAAAATCCTTGCTGTTGATTGATTGATTTGACTTCCTCTTCCAAGATGTTCTTAAGAGTCCTGTGCAATTTGTGAGTTAAAAATTTTTTAAAGTTTTTAAAGTTTCAATAATGCTATTCAATATCCAACTTCTAAACTCTTAATGTGATATATTTCTTGGTAAAAGATAATTTTAGCAAATTTTCTGTCTTCTAAAGATCAATAGAGATATTTTAATAAAGCTCAGGGAAAGTGCCAGCTTCTTCCTACAAAAGGAATTATGCTCAGGAGATTTTTGCGACTGTGAAATGTTTTAAAGTTAAAATGTCTCTAATATTCAGGAACTCTCTCTCTCTCTCTCTCTCTCTCTCTCTCTCTCTCTCTCTCTCTCTGTCTTCTCTCTCTCCCTACTCTCTCTCCCCCTTCTTTCCTCCCTCCCTCCCTTCTCTTCCATAGACACACATTTATTTTCTTTTTAATTCTTTTGTTTAAATTTTCTTTCAGAAAATACTTTGGTCTTTCAAATTCTAGTCAACAACTTCACAGACAAAGATCCCCACAGTACAAAGATTTCATATATACATACAAATATACATATACATATACATATACATATACATATATATATATATGTATATATACACATACATGCATATATACCACAGAAGGGAACTGGGTATTCCCGCCAACACCATACATCACAGAGTAGCATCCTCTGATAATACCTGAAGGGTTTATGGATTCTTGGTGAAATGTTTGAGGTTAGTAGGATTGGCTGCTGTTGAGGCCAAAGGACTGGACAACCCCCTTCCCCTGTCCAGTCCTGGGAGATACTCAGGGCTGTTATCCAGGTGAGACAAGACATCAGAATAGTCTTGTATGACTGGCCTGTGGGATTCAGTTGATGGTTGGACATTAGTTGTCTAGGAAAGCCAGGGTGAAGAGGGCCTAGGGCTCACACACAAACTTGTACACTTAGCATTCACCAGCCTCTTCTACATGATCCTGTTCTAATAATATTGGTAGAGGTCAACTTATCATAATGCATGGCTGGATAATTCTTCTGAAGGCCCCAGAGTCACCTGACTTCCTCCAGGTCTATGAGCTTGAATTCCAGACTTTGGCCTGGTCAGACAATGAAGTGAACATTAGTTGGGTCAGTCAATAGAGCAAACAAAAAATTGTCAGAGTTGTAGGGAGCCTGGGTGCTGGCATAGTGACCCTTTCTGGAATGCCCCTAGACACTTCTATTTTATATCTCCTTTAAATTTCTCTGGGAACACAGACATCCTCTGGGAAGTGATGAATAAAAATCTAAAAATCATAAACCATGGTTCACCTGAGGAGTAGCTGGGGAAGCCCTCTGCATGGAAGTACAGATATTGGCATCTAGAAACATTTGAATTATAGGTGAAATCTATCTACTCTTACTAGGTCACTACCCCTACCCCTGTGACTAGTGCTGGTGTTGCCCCCTCCCATCTCTTCATACAGACAGCCAAAGAATTCTTCTCTTTTGAAGGTCTGTTGGGGATAAGACAGGCAGGACTCAAATGGTCAGGGATGGTAGCAGGCTTCTGTTGTCTTTTGGTCCCCACCTTGGGAGGATGGAGAAAAAAAAAAAAACATTTCTGGGGGCTGCTGGAAAATGGAGCTATTCTCCATGGATAAACCATTTCTGGGATTGGAAGAATTGTCCCTGGTGGTCTCAAGAAAGTCTGTTCTGCCCACAGGAAAGTGCTGTAGAGATGATAGGCTTGGGGTACTTTATGTGGGAGGCTTGATGGTAACTTGTCTTGGGGCATCGTAGGCAGTGTATAAATGCACTGCTTGCCGTGGTGGTAGAAGAAAGTTTTATGTCTGTGTGGGGTCTCTGTGAATCCTTGATCTTGGTAGCAGAATTGGAGGAAAGCTAAGTTTTCAGAATGGAAATCTGGTACAAACATCTCATCATTGTTGGGAATCTGAGCTCTTGTAAGCCAGGTCTCCTGAAGCTGATTAAAGCCTTGAAGAGATCTTCTGACTCCAGGGGATGGCAGGGAGCCAAAGTTCGTGAGTTTTCGCTGAATGACCATCAGAGGTCTGCTAACATCCCCGTTTCCTGGCAATTTGCTAGAGAAGGAGTATGGCTCTTTTTGGTCCATGGATATACCTTTGATCCTCTGCTCCACTGGGCCTGGAACCTTGGATCCACCAAAGGAGGAAAGATCTGAAGATAGGGCATCAGGCTGTTGCTGCTTAGGGGTCTGAAGCATGTCCCCCATGAATTGTACTTTGGGGTTCAAATCAGAGAAAGGCTTCCTTAGTCTCCCATCCCACACACAACAACTTGTTTTCTGGCAGAATTAGACAGTTGTGTACCTGGGATCCACTGTCACATTGGTGTATTTCCTTCAACACAGGAGCATCTTTCCCTGTTGCTTTTGTTTCCAAAAGTCTCTTCCTTAAAGGCTCTTTGTCTTTGATTCTGGCTCTTTATGCCCTTAGCATGAATCCCCAGGTAAGGTCACTTATAGCTGAGGTTTAATCAGATCTAGAGGTTCCCCTAAAGGGGGAATGCACACAGTATACCATGTAGACCATGCATAAGGCAGCTATTTATTTTCCCCACATCAAAGAAATGCTTAAAATATAAAAGACTCATAGCCTTCATTGAAGAATATTTAAAAGGAGAATAATAACCTACAATTATTATACTCTTTTTGGAGATTCATACTTATGGCATTAAAATGTGAGTCACTTAGTGGGACTGCTGACAAGACATTTCTTCCACTTTCCAAACAATTCTATCAAAATTCATGTCTTCTAGAAAGAGAGACTGAGGATTGGGATTAATTTTCTACTGTTTATCTTCTCCACTGAGAAATGTTGTGGTAGTCTCAAGGACTATTTCTATGGTACATCCAATAGTACCTAAGATATTTGGGATCTCTTAGTCTCTTGGACTCTGGAGGTCACCTCCAAAGAAGTAAATGTACATCTGGCATGGGTCACCTATGTTCAGGGAAGTAAGAATAAAGCAGAAGAGGCAGGCAGGGATGCAAGACTCTCAGCCTAAGGCTTACTTAGACATACTTGTATACCATGTCATGTGTGAGTAGTCACCACAAGTTTTAGGAATATGCGGAGAAGTGCTTCTCCTTAACCACTGGAATTTGAAGAGAGAGCTTTCTGAGTCTCATATACCAGGCATATAGGGAAGGGAGAGGAAAATGAAAGCAGAAATAAAATTGTCTCATCTTAAAATCTACTGAGTAACGCACTATTCCTGCTAAATGACCAATAAAGGGACTGCGTTGTTATGTCACAGTACAAGTCCTTTGGTGGTGAGCTACAGATGTTCTCAGAAATCATCAGAGGGGCTCAGTTCAGCTTCAGTTTTGCTTCATGTCATAAAAAAAATATTTGGTGGTGGTAGAAAAGGGCTCTACCAATTACTTGTATCTATTACAAAAAGAGACAAAGGGAGGAAGGAAGGCATGAAGGGAGGGAGGAAAATAAAATATTGGAAGGGCAGGATAAAGAAAGGAAAGAAGAAGCAAGAAAGGAATAAGAAAAAGGAAGATAGAAGGAAGAAGAGAAGGAAGAAAAGTGTAGGGAAAGGAGAAAGGAAGGAAGAAAGAATGGAAGAAGGGAAGGAATTAAAGGAGGGGGGAGGAGAGGGAGGAAGAGAGGGAAAGCAAGAAAGGGAGGGAAAAGGGAAGGAATGAAGTTTCAAAGAGAACAAGTCAATCAGTAAGAATGTGTTACACCCCTACTATGTGCTTGGATGTATGCTGAGTGTTGGAGATGTGAATCAAGAAGTGAGACAGTCCCTGTCTTTAAGGAAGTTATATTTTACTGGTCAGATAGAACATGTTCAGGGATATATGTTTATATTTTATATATTTATATACAATATTTTATATATAATTTTATATTCACATTATTTAAATATATGGAATAAAATAACTGTTTATTACATATACAATTATATATCAATATATAATTTATGCACATTAATATATTAACAAATTTTATATTATATATAATTATATATTATGTGTATTATATATAATTATATAGATATACAGACTTTATATATCTATATGATTACAAAGCTATTTTAAGAGTTTGTTATGAATTGTGAGAGTCAGGAAAGATTTTTTTGAAGCATGTAGCATTTTGACTGAGATTTTAGGGGAGCTAGAAATGCCAAGAGACAGAAGTACAGAGGGCAATCATTTCAGAAACTTAGGAGAAAATAAGCCAAGTAAAGGTGGAGGATGGAGTACCATGTACAAGGAAGAGCATTTAAACTAATGTGGCCATAATGTAGAGTGTGTCAGCAATAAGGGGCCAGTGTTGAGAGAATGTCTGAATTCAGATTTGAATATTTTGTTGCCAAATAGAAGATTTGTATTCAACCCTAGAGGTATAGGAAGCTACTGAAGTTTCCTATGCTCATGAATGACATGTTCCAAACTATGCTTTAGAAAAATCAGTTTGGCAACTATATGGAGCACAGTTCCTGTCACATAGTTACTGTTACTTAATATTTCCTTTTTGATTGATATAATGGCAAGCAAAGAAGTACTTAGCACCTTGTTTCAGCTATTTAATTATTTAGCACCTTGTTTAAGTTCAAGTTTCTTTTGAGCCTTTCCCGTGATTATATCAAGTCTTTGTTAAGAAACAGAACTTGTGAAACCCACAGTGGGAGGGACTTGCTATTGCAACAGGAAGGGGCAGAACAGGGAGGAGTTAGTGATTATATAGAAGGAGAAGCCCAAGCTGTACTAAGAATGGAACACTTGTGGTGGCAGAGTTGAGAAGAAGAAAAGTTGTAGTATCCCGGCACCCTGTTTGTTCTGTCTATGCTGATTTTTGTTTGTGATACTGTGTACAGAAACCTTGGGACCTTACTGGAAGCCCTGAAAGAGGAATTTCTTGTTTTCTGTTTATAGAAGTCCTAGAGGAGGGTTTTGGAGGTCCTGGGACTATATTGACAATTTGTGTTGAGTTCTCAGACTTTGTGGGTCTGTGTTTATTTCACAGGCAGACAGCTAATTGATGATGGTGCCAGTAATGTGCATGTATGTTATTGTGGCTCTATTAGGCTTTGTCTTCCCAGAAACAGAAACTGAAAAGGACTTGGGGTGGATTGGACACTGTGAGCTTCAATATAGAACTGGATAGGAACTGGAAGAGGAGCTGGATGAGGAGCTAAGCGCTGCCTACCGTGAATCCAGGTGATGATTGAGTACAGTCTGGCAGGAGCTGCACCCATGGAAGAAGAACCATGGAATTTGGGAGCCACCCTCAAGTCAAGATGAAAAGATCTCTCCTTGGGTACTTGGTGCTGCCTGAGAAGATCATGATTTACTGTGGCCTAGGGGTACTGGGTACCTTGTACTTTGTACTGGGTACCTTGTACCTTTTAAGGATGATTGAATTAGGAATGATTGGAAACTAATCTCCAATCAAGAAGAAAGAAGACTTTTTGACTGAGAGATTAACACAATGTGACCTAGGGGTGGAGAACTTTGACTTTTGTACTTTGTGTCCCTCAAGGAGGCTTCCTCCTTTAGGATGATTGGTTTAAGAACTTACTGAATGATATCTTTTGCTTAAAAATTTATGGCCACTTTGTTGAAAACTATGTGGCCACTTTATGTTATGTTATAACATTGTGAAAGCTACATTTTGATTTTTGTCAATATTTTGCTTTAATTTACTGCTGAATACATAGGAAGTTCACTGTACTATGTGATCAGAACCTTAGAGCTATCCACAGAAGCAGAGAACAAAGGACAAACAATATCAACAATTAGAGTGTACCTAGAGAGAGGAGAGGGTGGATATAGAGAGAGTATTTGAAAGATTATTGCAATAGTTCAAGTGGGAAATTATTGTCTAATTTTCAAAAAATGGAATTAAAAACATGATGAGCTAAAAGATAGTAATAGAAAACCTGGATGAGTCCAAACCATTGTATCAGATGGACTACATCCCAGAATCCTGAAAGAACTGAGGAAGGTGATTGATTATTAGCCATCACTTGTGTTCTTTGAAACAGCAGAGGATGGAGGAGGTTCTGCAAACCTGGAGAAGGGCATATGTAATGATTAAATAAAAAAAGAAGAAGAAGGGGAGGAGGAAGAATGGAGTAAATAAGCTACAGAAATGATATTAACTTTGGTTCTTGGAAGAATTCCAGAATGATATTTCCTTTTATTCATTTTTATTTTTTGGAGGCAATCAGGGTTAAGTGACTTGTCCAGGATCACAGAACTAGTAAGTATCTAAGGTTGGATTTGAACTCAGGTGCTCCTGACTCTAGGGCCGGTGCTCTATTCACCATGTTGTATAACTGTCCTTGGAATGTATTTTAAAGAACTTGATTACATACATCCAGAAAGAGAAATGATGTTCACTAAGAACAAAAATGGCTAAAAAGTAATTTCATTTCCTTTTTTTCTTGTGTAAACATTCCTTTTTTTTTTTGCTTTTTTTTGGAGGGGGGAAGGCAGGGGAATTGGGGTTAAGTGACTTGCCCAAGGTCACACAGCTATTAAGTGTTAAGTGTCTGAGACTGGATTTGAACTCAGGTCCTCCTGACTCCAAAGCCAGTGCTCTGTTCACTGCACTTGTGTAAATATTTCTACAGTGAGCAGAGCAGGTATATTGTGATAGAATTTACCTAGATTTTATTCAAATATTTCACAAAACATCTTTTTCCATGGACAAGATGAAGAGAAGTAGATTAGACAACAGTTATATGTATTTGGGAAGTGGTGAATGGTAAAACGCAGTAATTGCTGACTAAGGAGTATGCTATAAAGGAATTATTAAGGACTGGATTGTGAACATCTAAGAAGGGAATCAGTAACCACTTAGAGCACAAATACCTTCATCAAGAAAAGAGCAACCTCATTTCTTATTTTTGGAAGGGTTAATAGCCTGGAAAGATTTGGAGAAAGCTGCAGGTGGTGTTTTTCAACCTAAATTTCAGGAAATGGTTCATTGTGGTTTGCTCTTCATTCTTGAAGAAGACCATGAATTCAGGAAGATGATGCCATGCCTTGCAATCGAGTTGAATTGAAGTGAGAGAGGGCTTTGCATGCTTATGGACAAGTTCAAGAAAGTGGGCTAGGAAAATCTAGAATGTTGTAGATTTAGGAAGTAGTTGAAAGGCAAGATCAAAAGAGCAGAAATTAATGTGGTTAACTATTAACTTCCAAGGAGTAGATCTATATTTAGCCTTGTCTCATTTTTTTTTCCTTTTTATTTAAAACTTGGATAAAGTGATTTGTATTTAGGCACATGCTAGAATGGTTGTCTTCTGTGGGTCCATTCCATCTCAGAGATTCTGGAATTCCAATTAGGTGTAGAGCCTGTTAGCAACAGTGTTCAAATGAGCTAAATAATTGTATTCTTACACATATTCTTTTGTGACCTACCTTTGCTATAACTTGGCTATGTGACCCTGGGGAAATCCTTTAACTTAGTGCTCTGGGCTGGCCTAAGACCTTGAATTGGTGAAGGAAGTTTCCTCATTCACTGGTTAACTACAACAATGAAATGACAGGTCCTAGACCTTATCCCCTAGTTGTATTCATAAAGTAGCTGTCTTGGTTTAGGTTCTTGGAATATTATTTAAAAGATAAAATGAACACAACAACACAAGTTACAAAATTCTTTGCCAGTAGTCTGGCTGTCTGGTGATGCTTATTATCTTGAAGAGGGGAATGGGGTGGAAGGAATAGATAATCCAGAAAAAGAGAACTTGGATTTAATAGGGAGGGCACCTTCACTGTCTTGCATTAGTTGTCTGAAGGCATTCTTTCCTGTCCTTGTGCATAAATTTCTCCATATCTTTGAAACATTTTAACATCTGAAAAATATTTTCTTGGCAAAAGAAATTACCAAGGGGGAAAAAAAAACACAACAAAACTTTTGGACACATCTGCTGTTTATCCTATATCATTTAAAAATTATAATTTAGCTGTTCTGACAAGCAAAAAGATTCTTAATTTAGTAAATAGACACGAATTTCACAGATTCACTGATAAGGAAGTTCTATTTAAATGTGTTTCTAAGACTGTAAATCGTTAGGTGTGAAAAATAAGTATCCACTGTTAATGGAATATATTAACATAATAAAAATGTCAGAATAAGATGCAAAAATTAATATAGTGAAATCTGACCCATGAAGATAGTAAAATTACACTTCACACTTCTACCAACAGTATTTGTAATACAGGAAAGCTGCAAAATTAAATCATCCACATATCATAATTGCTTAGCAAGTATCATACCATATTGCTATAACTTTTGAAAATATCATAATAGCTCCTTACATCATTGAGCTAAATGAAGCTAATCAAATAAAGAGACAACTTTAGGCAAAACTGATGAGAAGAAATCCTGATTTACAACAGAATAAATTAGAAGTTGTAGGGTGACTTGCCATATGCCTTCCTTTCTTTTGCAAATAAATTGTCCCTTGATGATTCTCCCCCTTTTTAACGTAATGAAGGATTTATTATAAACTTTATTTTAAACTTCAACAATATCAATTACACTTGCTTTATAATCATTAACTTATGAGGTTTCTTAGGACTGAAGTCTCTTACTGTGTAGTTTCCCATAAAAAAGGATGTGGAAGTAAAAACACTATTATTAATAATATTTTGATTTTTTTCTCAATTACATTTCAAGACAATTTCAGTATAATTTTCACAAGATTTTGTGTTTCAAATTTTTCCCCCTTACTATCATTCCCTCTTCCTAAAATGGTAGGCAAGTTTATATAGGTTATGCATATGCTATCATATAAAACATATTTCCATATTAGTCACAGTTGTGAAAAAAGAAATAGGTCAAAAGGAAAAGGAAACCATGAAAAAAAAAATAAAGTAAGTAAAAAATGTGCTTCAGTCAGTACCCAGAATCCATCAGTTGTTTATATGGATGTATTTTCCTTTATGAGTCCTTTCTACTTGTCTTGGATCATAGTGTTGCTGAGAAGAGCTGAATCATTCATATTTGGTCATCACAAATGTTGCTGATACTGTGTACAATGTTTTCCTGGTTCTGCTCATTTCACTTTGCATCAATTCATACAAATCTTTGTAGCTTTTTATGAAATCTGCCTGTTCAGTGTTTCTTCCTGCACAACATGTTCTATTAGATTCATATTCTACACCTTGTTCAGCCATTCCTCAACTGATGGGCATCCTCTCAATTCCCTGTATTTTGCTACCACATAAAGGACTGCTATAATTATATTGGCACATGTAGGTTCTTTTCTCTATTTCATGATCTCTTTGTGATACAGACTTAGTAGTGCTATTCCTAGATCAAAGGATATGCACATTTTAATGCCCCATTGTGCATTGTTCCAAATTGTTCTATACAATGGTTGAATTACTTCACAAAAACCACCAACAACTCCCAGCTTTCTACTTTGCTTCTAATCTTGGTTACAATGGTTTTGTTTGTATAAACCCTTTTTATTTTAATATAATCAAAATTATTTATTCTATATTTTATAATGCTTTCTATCTCTTATTTTGTCATAAATTCATCACCTACCCATAGATCTGATAGCTTGACTATTCCTTGCTTTTATAAATTCCTTATGGTGTCACCCTTAGTGTAAATCCTGCTCCCATTTTGACCTTATCTTAGCATCCAGTGTGAAGTGCTGGCCTATACCTAGTTTTCGTCCTATTATTTTCCAGGTTTCCCAGAAGTTTTTGCCAAACAGTTAGCTCTTATCCAAATGCTGAGGTCTTTGTTTTATCAAACACCAGGTTACGACAAGACTACTGTGTTTTGTATGCCTAATCTATTCCACTGATCCACCATTTTCTTTCTTAGGCAGTACCAGATAGTTTTTCTTATTACTTTATAATACATTTTGAGATCTAATATTGCTAGTTTAACTGCTTTTGTATTTTTTTTAAATTAATTCCTCTGATTTCTTGACCTTTTGTTCTTTCAGGAAGATTTTGTTGTTATTTTTTCTAGTTCTATCAAATAATTTCTTGGTAGCTTGATTGGTATGACACTGAAAAAGTGAATTAAGTAGAATTGTCATTTCATTGTATTGAATCATCCTACCCATTGAATACATTCAATATTTCTTCTTTTCTATATTTTATTTTCAGTTTTTTTGCCCTAACATGTGGTCAATTTTTGCATAGGTGCTATGTGCTGCTGAGAAAAAGGTATATTCCTCTCTGTTCCCATTTAGTTTTCCCCAAAGGTCTGTCTTCTCTAATTTTTCTAATATTCTGTTTACCTCCTTAGTCTCTTTTTGTTTATTTTTGTTGTTGTTGTATTTATCAAGTTCTGAGAGGGGACAGTTGAGCTCACCCACTAGTATAGTTTTACTGCCTCCTTCTTCCTATAATTCACTTAACTCCTTCTTTAAGAATTTAGATGCTATACCACTTGGTGTACATATGTTTATTATTGATATTGCTTTATTGTCAATAGTACCTTCTAGTAAGATGTAGTTTCCTTCCTTTTCTCTTTTAATTAGGTTTATATTTGCTTCTGTACTCCTGCTTTTTTTTTAACTAGCTGAAACATAATAAATCTGCTCCAGCCCCTTATCTTTACCTTTTGTTTTCTCTCTACTTCAATTGTTTTTCTTATAAACAACATCTTATAAGATTTTGGTTTTCCATGTACTCCACTATTGGCTTCCATTTTGGAAGAGTTCATTCCATCCACACTCAAAATTATGGTTACTAAATGTATATATCCCTCTATCTTATTTTTCATCCTATTAGTCCTCTCACTCCTTTCACCCTTTCTCACATCATCAATGTTTTGCTTCTATCTACCCGCTCCACCAATCAGCCCTCCCTTCCGTCTGCCCCGACCCCCTTTACTTAATCACTTTCCATTCTAATTCCCTGTCTGGTTAGATAGATTTCTATATTCAATTAGTTTTGCATATTATTCCCTCTGAGTTAATACTGATGAGAGTAAGGTGCAAGTGATGTTCATAGCCTACCCTCCCATCTTCCCCTCCACTGTAATAGGTCTTTTATACCTCTTCATTGATATAACTTAGCCCATTCTATCTTTCCCTTCCTTCTGCACCTAGTGTCCTCCTCCTTCTCATCCTTTAATTATTTTTTATGTCATTCCCTCAAAGTCATTTTATACCCATACCCTTTGTTTATTTGTATTCCTTTTGGCTATATTGTTACTGGTGCAATATTTAAGAAGTACAAATATTATCTCTGTTTAATCTTTTATTTTTTCCTTTTCCTTTTTTACCTGTTTATGATTCTGTTGGGTCTTGATATTGGAGATCAATTTATTTTTGGTTTAATTCTACTCTTCTCCTTATGAAAAGCTCTAAATCCTTCTATTTCATGGAATGTCCATTTTTTTTTTTCATTTGATGTGTTATGCTTAATGTCACTGATTTAGTTATTGGTTGTAGTCCTAGCTTCTTTTGTCTTCCAGAATATCATGTCTATAAGCTATGACCCTTTAATGCCAAAACTGCTTTGTGCTGTATAATTCTCATTGTGACTTCCAAATATTCAAATTGTTTCTTTCCAGACACTTGCAGTATTTGTTTTTCCTTGACCTGATAGTTTTGAAATTTGGCTATAATGTTCCTTTGGAGTTTTTATTTTGAGATCTCTTTCCTGAGGTGATCAGTGGATTCTTTCAGTGTCTATTTCACCCTCTCCTTCCAGGGCATCAGGGCAATTTTCCTTGCTAATTTCTTGAAAGATGCCATTGAGTTTCACTTTTTGATTGTGGCTTTCAGGTAGTCCAATGATTTTGACTTTGTCTCTCCTATATCTATTTCCCAGGTCAGTTTTTTTTTTTTTTCCCAGTGAAGAATTTTACATTTTCTTCTTCTCTTTTTCCATTATTTTGAATTTGATTGATTCTTGATGTCTCATTGAGTCATTAGCTTCCACTTGCCCAATTATAACATTTAAGGACTTTTTTTCCCCCCTCAATTAGCTTTTGTACTTTTCCATTTGGCCTATTTTACTTTTTGAGAGTTGTCTTCTTCAGTGGATTTTTATATTTCCTTATCCATTTGGCCAATTCTGCTTTTCAAACAACTGCTTTCTTTGTCCAAGATGTTGGCTCTTTTTTCATAATTCTCTTGCATTGTCATTTCCTTTTCCAATTTTTCTTCTCTCTCTCTAAGCTTCTTTCTGACCTCTTCCATGAGTTCTTTCTGGGCTTGAGGTCCCTTTCTGTTTTTGTTTGGAGTTTTGCCCATATGTGTTTTGAAACTGTAGTCCTCTTCTGAGTTTGTGCCTTGGTCTCCCCTTTCACCATGATAACTTTATATAGACGAATTATTTTTTGTACATATTTTTTGGCCTTTTTCCTTTCTTTTAAACTTCAACTCTGTTGCTGGGGTCAAAGGGGCACACTCTCGAACTTCTTGCTCCAGGGGCTTCAGGCCCTGGCTGTTTACCTGGTGCTGCACTGATGTTGTCTTGAGGTGATGAGAGAACCTTACATCTTGTTCTGTACTGAGGGGGTGGGGTGTTTGATGGCTGGCACTGCTGGAGGCCTTAGTGGTCTGGTAATGTATCTGGTGCTAAGTTGAGGCACTAGTGGTGGTATCTGGCATGTGCTGAGGACTTGTGGGTGTTTCTGCATTTCCCTGGGGATATGCTGAAGAAGCATCTGGTGGTTCTTAGAGCTGGAATCTGTTCCCTTGTCTATGCTGACACATGCAAGCATGCATGCTGTGGGGGATAAGAAGGGGGGCCAGCTGCTGATGTTGGATTTTGCCTGTTTCATAGTCTTGGGGCTTAGATCTACCCCTGGTTTGCTGAGGTAGGGCTTGCTGCTGGTTTGTTGTGAAACTTCCTATCGTGAACTGCATTCCCCCTTTACCTGAGTAAGACAGATCTTTCCTGCTGATCTTCAAAATTTCTTGAGTTCAAAGATTGTTTCAACCCATCCTTTTGCTGGATCTACTCTTCCAGGATATTTTGGGGGTGCTATTTTATGGTTGTCTGGAAATGATTATATAAGAGTTATGGTGATTTTCTGCTTATTCCACCATCTTGGCTCCTGGAAGTCAAATCTAAAAAAAACTGATATTAAAAAAAAGTATTGATGGTAGAGTCAGATCCCAGTCTTTATATTTAATTATCCATGTTTAGTTGCTGAACCTCAAGTTTCTCATATGTATTGGGGGAATGAAGGGGAGGAAATCGAACTAGACAGTTACTTGAGTCTCTTCCAGTTTTAAATCATCTTATGTTTAACTTTTGCCCATATTCTCTGACAGAACACCATCTTCTAGGTTTTGTCCTTAGAACTAACTCAGTCTAATGCTGTCTGGATGGAATGTTACTTTGAGTAAGTAAACACTTACTCTTTGAGTAAGTAAAAACAGAAAACTAAAATTCAAAAGATAAACACAGTAATCAAAGAACGAACAAATAATGAAAAAAATTCTACTGATAAAAGAAGGAAAAGAAATTAAATAGAGAAATGAAACTATGGGATTAACAACAAAAAATAACAAAGTCACCATTAAGATATTCCCTTCTTAATATAAATGAGGAGACAAGGGGAAAACCAGAACTTACATGAAATAACTGATGGAGGAAGAATTTGGTGGGAGATGGAGGGGAACTAAAAGATAGAGTGAGAGTGTACATGAAACAGTAGAAAAGAAGAAGGTAAAGTGCAGGTAACCTAATAAATTCAGTGATAAACAATGAAGGGGAAATAACCCCTGTTATCTATCAGGGGGAAAAAAAAAACATGGGCTACAGGAGAAAGGGTGAGGTGGAAAGGGGAAAGATTGAAACTGTGGAATATCTTTTCATTTTTCCCCTGGTTGTACAACCTTGGGACTTCTCCAACACATTTCTCCTCTATACCACAATGCCTTTGCCCAAGGCAGCCAGGCAATGAGAGAAGATGAAAATCTCCCTAGGATCACTTCTTTTTGTGTTGCTTTTTTAGGTCCTTTATTTATTTTTAATTTTTATTTTGTTTGTTTATTCATTCATTCATTTGTTTGTTTGTTCATTTATTTTGCAAAAGAGAACCCCTATGCACTTACTGCATCATTAGAAAATCTCCATAACTTTTTCCATCAGCCGTTCTGTTTTGTTTCCCCTTCAAGAAAATCATACTCCTTGCTGGCTGCCACACTTTTGTTTTTCTGCACTGTCTTTCCCCATTAGATTTTAAGCACCTCAAAGGTAAGAACTCTTTTTTTTTTTCTCATTTGCATCCTCAGAACTTGGCACAATGTCTGGCACATAGTAATAATAATACTTAATAAATGTTAACTGAATATCTCAGTTCACTACTAAAGGAGAGCCTTAATGAAGAAAGATCCAACAGGAGAGAGAGAGATTCTACAACGGGAGATAGAGACCTTACAATTTTTATAATCTGCAGGAATTTGTCACTAAGAGAGACCATTTTCTCTGAGAGAGCTTCTTCCTCTGTGTACAAATACTGATTCAAGAGAAGGGGAAGCTGTTTCTAAGGACAACTGACACGAATCTGTAAGAGATGGATGCAGAGAGGAGCTTCCATGGCACACTTGGGGGAAATGACCATGGGAAGGGTTATGGCTAGTATTGAACTGCATAATAAGGGACATAAGAAAATTCCTATGATGAGACAAAACTTCTATTCGTCTATCCCTTGCATAAATTGATATCTCTAAGAGTGAGGAAGAAAGGGAAAAAAAAAGTGGGGGGGAGGACACAATCTACAAGGCAATAACACAGAAATTGTTTAGAAGACAGAAAATAGGTACTCTAACAGCTTTAACTTCATGAGTAATACAGAGACTGAAGAAAGAATTTTTAATAAGATTCATCAATCAAAGAATAAAAGCCCCAAGTAAACAGAAAGGGAAAGGAAATATTAACAAAAGTGAAGTGAAATTCTTTTTAGAAAAAGCTGTAGGAAATTGGGGAAAAAACTAACAAAACAAGTTGAAAGGGGAGGAGAGTAGGGATGTTTTCTTTGACTACTTAGCTATGAGGTGGAAAACTGAGATAAAAATAATATGGGGAAATAAGGGGAATTAACAAATGAAGCAAAAATCTAAATCTATAAAAAGAAGTAAGAAGTAGGGACGAGGTAGCTTAAGTGTGAGGGGAAGAAAGTGGGTGTGAAAGTGGGTTGCCATAAAGTAGATTTATCAAAAAGAGTGGAAGAGAAAAAGTATTGTGTTCAGTGGGAAAGAGAAAGAAAAAAAAATAAAATTCAGAAAAAACTCAACTTTAGAGACAAATGAAGTAAAATATAAACCTAACTCTCAATTTTGTATGTGGATGGATTAAGCAATCCAACAAACCAAAAAAAGTGACAGATTGGATAAGAATATAAAAATCCACAATCTGCTGCTTACGAGAAACATCCCTAAAAAAACAGAGATAAACACAGAATAAAAATGAGAGTCTGGAAGAAATTTATATTCATCAGGTGAATCCAAAAAAGGCAGGAGTAGTCATTCTGCTATCAGACAAGGTAAAAACAAAAATTTGCAAGAAAGAAACAAGGAAATAACATTATGCTGGAAAGAACCCCCCCCCCACACACACACACATACACAAATAAATATTAAATTTACATACTTCTAATGCATTACCATTTAGATTCAAAAAGAAGAAACTAACTCAATTACAAGAAGACACAACCAGTAAGAATTTAATGCTCCTCTCCATTTGCAACAAATCTAGCAAAAAGATGAAAGGAAAAATAGAGAATGAAACAAATTGCTTGAGAACTAGAGGTAAACAAAACAAACAAAACAAAACAACTTATGATAGCTTGCAAATGTGACTGCTAAAAAACATACAAATTTCTTAGCACCAGATGGAATTTTTATAAAAACTAACCATGTATTATGTCATGTTGTTATTGCAAATAATATAGAATAACAAATAAATGCAAAAGAAGACAGAAATCATTGATGTACCATAATAAATAGCAATCAGTTTAGGAAGCATGCACACATACAAAGATACAGACCTAATAGAGACTTAACAATGAAAACCTAGGTAACAAAATGTCAATGAACAAATTGCAGGGAGTAATAATAATTACATGAAAGAATATCATAATTATGGAACAACATACTAAAATATCTAGGATGCACTAAAGTAATTCTCAGGGAAAACTATATCCCTAAAACATATATTAACAAAATTGAAAAAGAGATTAAATAACTGAATATGCATTTTTAAGATTTAGAAAGTCAGCAGTAACTCCAAAAAAGCACAAAAGATGACATATTTAAAAATAAAAGACAAGAAAAAGATAAACTGAAAACCAAAAAATGTGTCTATATCTACATATCTATAGATATCTATATATAGATATATAGAAATGATAAACAAAATGAAAAATTGGTTCTGTGAAAAAACAAGAAAAATTGATAAATCTATAGCTAACCTGAATTCAAAAGAAGATAGAAAAGTAAATCAACAGAATACCAAATGCACAAAGTCAATTATTATAAAACCAGAAGAATTTTTAAAAAATAATGATCAATCTCAGGATTGATTGAGGGGATTTCATAATAGGGCTTCAAAAACCAGATAGGGTTTAAAACCAGAAAGCTATGATTTGGGACAGAGGTTTTCCCTCTGGAAGCAAAGTTCCACAGAGCTAAAAAATCAGGCAATTGACTTGCAACATGAGCAGGCAAAGGAAGCAAAGTGAACACAGCAACCGAACTTTAGATTTCTTCTTTGGGGACAAAAAGGATCAAATCATGGAATGGAAGGAAGACAACATAGTCAGAACTCCCACACCAAAAGCTTCCAAGAAACATGAAGACTTCCTACAAACCATAGAGCAGCTTAAGAAGGATTTTGAAAACCAAATAAGAGAAGTGGAGGAAAAATTGGGAAGAGAAATGAGAATGATGCAAGAAAATCATGAAAAGAGTGTCAACAACCTGACTGAAGAAAACAACACCTTAAAAAATACGTTAACTCAAATAACAAAAGAGGCTCAAAAAGCCAATGAGGAGAAGAATGACTTAACAAATCAAATTTGCCAGATGGAAAAGAATCTCAAAAGCTTTCTGAAGAGAATAATTCCTTCAGAATTAGAGTGGAGCAAATGGAAGCAAATGACTTTATGAGAAATCAAG
>CM053591.1:163155578-163174094 GCA_028646515.1 Pseudochirops corinnae | reverse complement strand
ATTACTTTGTGATTGGGCAGTGGGTCAAGAGGGCTGTGACAGGAGAAGGCTATATATATACTGATGTTAGTTTTTGCTTTGGGGCTCACTTGGGAAAAAGTTGTGTGATTTGGTCAGATGAGACTCTGGGAAGCTGTTGAGCCCCCTGGCTTTGAAAAACCCAGATGTTGATGCTTCCCTCTCTGGTAACTGAATAGGTATTGATGTAATGGTCAGATTACTGGAAGCCATCTGATGATCTGTTTCTCTGTCTGCTTGTAACTTGTGTTTGCATTCTCTGAAGTTCAGGATGCTGACTTTTTCCCCTGCACTAGGTAAATGATATATGTTTGATTGATTAAAGTAAGATTGTTAACCCACTTTAAGTTGCTTTCCTTTTGAAAAACAAATGTAAGAATCTGTGCTAGGAGCCATCCTGGGTATGCTAGGGTGCTTGCTGATACAAGTACTTGGGGAAAAACAACAAAAATTTATCAATTTTTAGCCAACTTGTTTTTAAAAGACAGAAAATAAAATCAACAAAATAACATATGAACAAAGTGAAATTACATCTCAAACCAGGAGAAAATGATGGTTTTGAATGGTACAAACTGTTAATACATAGTTATATGCTTACAAAACTAAGAATGCATGCATGCGCACACACACACACACACACACACACACAGATCACCTTTTAAAACAGAAACTACCCATCCTATAAGAGTATGAAAGAGCTCTTAAATAATTAGATCTAAGAATAAGAAACAGACCTAGCTGTAAAGGAATTACCCATGGCCAGAGAAAGGGAGTAGTGGTGTTTTAGTTCTCATGGATTTACTGGATAATTCTATGAAACATTTTAAAAATAAGTAATTAACAACATCACATGAATCATTCACAAAATTGAGAAAAAACTCATATTGTGAAACATATATAGTGCTAAATATGTAAACCAGGAAAAGATGAAGTATAGAACTACAGAACAAATAACTTTAATGAATATTGATTCAAAAACCCTTAAATAAAATCCTGTCAAACAGACTGAAGTTATGAATCTAAGATTTCATTTACTCTGACCAAGATGAATTTATACCAGGCAAACAAGGACAGTTCAACATTAGAAAAACAATCAACATAAACCAAAACATCCCAAATAAAATCCAGAACTACATGATTAACTCAAATAGATACAGAAAAAAAGTTTTTGACAATGTATATATCAAAAAACATTACTACAAAATATAGACATAGGCAGACCCCTTTTTAAGATCAGGAAATGCACCACTGGTATTGGTTTATTAAAAAAAAAATAGTAGAGTAGTTCAGCAAAACTACTAGATAATGGGAAAATCATAAATAATGAAACCCAATAATTCAAGTGCTCAATAAAACCTCAAACATAAATTACTTTGAGAAAAGAAGTCTTTATTTGATGAGAACTTCTGGGAAAACTGAAAAGCAGTCTGGCAGAAAGGAGGCTTAGACCAACATTTTATATCATATTCCATAATAAATTCAAAATTGATATATAACCTGAATCTTAAAGACCATGTTATTAAAAAAATAAAAGAAGTAGATCTGATCCTATTCACCGCTTTGGCTAAAAGATTAATCCTGAAGCAAATTTGTAACAGAGGCAGTTATAAAATATAACAGAAAATTATGGTTACATATAATTGAGAAGCTTTTTCACAAAACAGTAAAATCACTAGGATGAATGGGGGAACAATTAGCTAGGGGGAAAAGTCATTGTATCAAATTTCTTAAATAATATTTTGCTATCTAATTGAGATAGATAACTACATAATCAGAACCTTGAAGCTGTTCACAGCAGCAGTCCTCTGGAAAGCTGCTCGTGCTTCGCTTTACAGTTCCCTTCACCAATAAATCCAAATTTCCAACCATATAATGTCATATGAGTGTATCTGAATACAGAATTTAGATTGTGTGTGTAGATAATCCAATTCTCATATAGGAGCACAGAAACATTTTAACGAATGGTTTTCTCTAAGCATTAGTAATATAAAGTATCCATTTATATAATCTTTAGTAGTTTGCAGTTCTTTCTGTCAATTGCACTTTTGTCAGACTTCAAAGAAATAGCTTTTTGTTTTATTATTTTTATTGTTTTTGATGTTATTTGGCCATTTATATATTAGAAAATGTTAATATATTTATGATTGTAAAGACTGGGGGTTAGAGTTACTCCTTAGAAACTTTGTTTCTTTAGGGGGGTCTAGACCTATCATGGGACTACTTTAGGAATTCAGGTTTGCTGGTAATAAATTTGTACTTCCTGAGATACCTTTTTTTTTTTTAGGGTCTTTATATAATTAAATCCAAGACTTAGAAGCTGACGGATAAAAGCATAAATAGATAATAATAACTAAAATGCATATAGTTCTAGCACTGCAATATTGGTGAGATGTATGCTGTGTTGGTGAACAGACAAGTGTGTGGGTGGAAGTAGAGGAGGAGGTGGTGGTTACACTCTTCTGAGTGACTCCAGCTAACTTCTCCTTTAAATTGAGAGGTCAAGTTTATGAAACTTATCAACCTCAATTCCACTAACCTCCAGATTATAGAGATTTCCCAGGAAATAAGATTCGGGACCCCTAGGGGTTTTTTGTCTATCAACAAGAATTATTTCTATCTCTTTGTTGCCTGATGATTTAAGGTTCATAAAACACTTTGCAGGCATTTATCTCATTTGATCTTTATAATATCCTTCTGAGGAAGCTTTTTTTTTTCTCTTTTAGAGGAAGGAAGACAGGGAAATTGGGATTAAGTGACTTGCTCAAGGTCACATAACTAGTAACCATTAGTTGTCTTAGGCCAGATTTGAACTCCAGTCCTCCTGACTCCAGGGCCAGTGCTCTATTTACTGTGCCACCTAGCCAACCATGAGGAAGCTTTGATAGATGAGGAAGAGCTGAGATTCAGAGAGGTTGAATGACTTACCCACAGTCATGCAGCTACCTCCTCACAGAGGCAGAATTCCAAGGTCTAAATGACTCCAAGTTAGTAGTCTATCCACAATCTTACATTGGCTTTCAAATTCACTAGGGAAGCAGATCTTATGGTGGAAAACTGAGGTGATCCTTTTATATAGTAAAGAATCTTTTGATAAGCAATATTAATTTTCTAATTTATATGCCTTGTAAACCTAGATTTTATTTTACTTGATCTAGGTTTTGTTTTGTTTCTAAAGGTGAAGCCCAGCTAGTATGGCTAATGAGTCTTCCCAATAATTAGTGTGTAATAACGACAGTATCTTGCATGTTACAATTCTTTTTAGGTTTACAAATTGCTTTTGTTACAACCATTCTGTGAGATAGGTAGTGAAAATATAACTTTAATTTTACATATAGGGAAACTGAGTCCAAAATTTAATGAATATTTCAATTGAGCTTTGAACTGCCTTCTGTCCATGAGTTCAATGACCTTTCCATTACTCTGCATTAACTTACCAAATTCATTTTCTGTGTGCCAGAAAATTTGTCAAAATGTCACACATCTGGCTTCTGATTTCATCATTCCACTGAAACCGCTCTCTTAAAAGTTAGTAATGATCTCTTAATGGCCAAATCTAAATGTCTTTATTCAATCCTCATTCTTTTTTGCCCTCACTCTAGCCTTTGACAATGCTGATCATCCTCTCCTCCTTGATATTCTCTTCTCTCTAGGTTTTCACGATGCCACTCTCCTAGTTCTCCTACCTATAGGACCACTCTTCAGTCTCCTTTGTTAGATCCTCATACAAATCATACCCATTTAGCATAGCTATTCTACCAAATTCTATTCTAGGTCATCCTCTCTTCTCCTCCTACACCACTTCACTTGTTATCATCAACTCCTAGGAAATTTAATTACCATGTTTATGCTAATGATTCTAATATTGACTTATTTTTCCCTAATCTCTCTGTTGACTTCCATTCTCACATCTCTAACTGCTTTTCAGACACAACTAACCGAATGCCCAGTAGACATCTTAAATTCAAGATGTCCAAAAATGAATTAATTATCTTTCTTTCTAAACTCTCTTCCTTTTCAAACTTCCCTGTTACTGTCTAGGGCACAACCATCCTTTCAGTCCTTCGGACCCAAAACCTAGGTGCCCTCAATGATTCCTCACTGTCTCTCACCATCCCATAGCCAATCTCTTACTAACAGCTAGATGGCACAATGGATAGATTGTCATGCCTCAAGACAGGAAAACTCATCCTTCTGAGTTCAAATGTGGCTTCAGACACTTACTAGCTATGTGACCCTGGGCAAGTCACTTCATCCTGTTGGCCTCAGTTTCCTCATCTGTAAAATGAACTAGAGAAGCAAATAGCAAACTACTCTTGTATCTTTAGCAAGAATATTGCAATAGAGTCATGAAGATTTGGGTACAACTAAAGAACAACAAATTGATTTCGTCTTTGCGATATCTCTAAAATACTACCCTTTATCTCTTCTGATACCACCACCCCCACCCCTGGTGCAGACCTTCATCACCTCAGTTTTTGACTGCTGCAATAGCTAGCTGGTTGGTCTGCTTGTCAAAAGTCTCTCCCTGCTCCAATCCATCCTCCATTCAGTTGCCAAAGTAGTTTTCCTAAAACTCAAGTTCAACCATGTCATCAGTTTACTCAATACATTTCAGTGACTCCCTATCACCTCCTCTATGGTTCAAAGTCTTCCTAAACCTTATTCCCCATGACATATACTTTGATCTAATAAAACCAGCCTCCTTACTGTTCCTCAAACAAGATACTCCATTTCTTAGCTGCAGGTATTTTCTTGTCTGTCCCCCATCCCGGGAATGCTCACCCTCCTCATCTCTGCCTCTTGGTTTCCCTGGCTTCAAGTCCTCAACTAAAGTCCCATCTTTTACAGAAAATCTTTTCCAACTCCTCTTATTTTTAGCATGTTCCCTCTGTTAATTATTTCTTATTTATTCTGTCTATATCTTGTTTGTACATATTTGTGTGCGGTCTCTCTCCCTTAGATTGTGAGCTTCTCTAGAGAGAGAAAAAAAAAATAACAACACTGTCTTTTGCCCCTTTTATGTATCCTTAATGTTAGCACAGTGCCTGGCACATAATAGTCACCTAACAGTGTTTATTTTTTTTTTTTGGAGGGGAGAAGGCAGGACAATTGGAGTTAAGTGACTTGCTCAAGGTCACACAGCTAGTAAATATTAAATGTCTGAGGCTGGATTGGAACTCAGGTCCTCCTGATTCCAGAGACAGCGCTCTATTTACTGTGCCACCTAGCTACCCCTTAACATTGCTCCTTGACTAACTGACTGAAAATTTCTTGGATGAACTAAAGTTTAGTCAGGGCAGTTGGTACTGAGGAAAAACTGGGCCGGGGTGGAGGCACGTAAAGTTAGCAAGATTAACCAAGTTTACTGAACTGGTTGGGGTTATTCAGACTGAGGAGGATGCCCATCCAGTTCCATGAGATTCCCTGTATTACCCCACTGTGGAAAAACCTAGCTAGGGATGGGTTGTGAGGAAGGATGCATTAGAGTAGCAAGTCTGTCTGGCTACAGTTACATAAAACTGATTGACATCAAACAAGAAAGAATTATCATTCATTTCTAAAAGTAAGTCATGGGGAAAGTGCTCAAAAGTTACCAATAGCATGTGGTTCATGATTCCCAATATTCAATATCATCCAGTGACAAAATGGTCTTTTCCTTTTACTCCATGTTATAGCCACACATTACAAAAATGTAATCTTTTTGAACAATACTCCTTGAAGCAAATAAGTCTGGGACCTAAAGAGACAGAGAGGCAGATTCTAAGGTGAATTACAAAGCTAATATTTCCCTCAATCTGTATTTGAGGACGACATGCCAGTTCTTGAGTGAAAATGAGCTCTAATGGGTGGAAATAGGAGGGTAGAGCAATACAGGAAAACTGCAGCCATTGTATACTCAAGTTTTCTGCTGAATGAGTTTTCCCAGCTTGAAGTCAATTTCCATCTGAAAAAAAACCAAAATAATCTTTATCTATTACCTACTTGTAGAACATGGGAGCTTCTGTTTCTGATTTCACACATGGTCTGCAAATGCCAATCCATCATACTGAAAGTCATCCAAGTTGAATGACCTTCATGGTTTTCTTTTGCAATGTGAAATTTAAAGAATGAGTAGAGATGCCTTCAGAGCTAAAGGCAGAATGTTCTGTGAATCCTACCATGTGTGTAAAAGAAACTTCTTAGATAATAACATTCCTCTAGTGAATCCTGGCCAGTCATTAAATATATAGATAGATATAACTATATGGATAGGTAAATATATGGATGTATATATAGAGAGAATCTTCTGTATGTGTATATATATATATATAACATGTGAACATGTGTGTATATATGTGCATATATACACATTTATGCTTATTTATTTATATATGTATGTATGTATGTGGGCATACACATGTACATATATATCACATTAGAAAAATAGGGTTTTGTTTTTTTGGTGATTTTTTCGGTCTTTTTGTTGTTGTTTCTCTCCCATGATACAGCCATGATAGTGCAGTCAGTGAACAATTCATCCCATATTTGAACTTTGTGCATTACAAGTCTGACATGGTTAAGATATGGACCCCGCCTCCCTCAATGCCACATCTTGCATGGGGTATGGAGATTCATTCTCTGAGTTGACTCCATTACTCCAACCTGATCTCTCACTAACAGGATTGCCATGACACTGTACACTCAAAGTATTTCAGGGTTCTAGGTGTAAGCCTATTGAGGGAAGAGCATACACCAATCTAACCTGAGCTAATTACCAAAGTTTTTCTATTTATACAGTTTGTCTCCAGTAGTGACGTTATTATATATTAAAAATAAAAGTTTATATGAGGCAAAATGGCCTTATAAATACATATATTAAAGCAAATGAATAAATAAAAAATGACATCACAGTCCACAAATAATCCTGGGTCACACTCTCTCCTCAGTGCATTCAGTATTTATGGCAGAGAGTGGACACACGTAGGCACCTGTCCTGGACACACACAAGTAATAAAGGTCCATGTGTCTGGTCATACCTCTAGGCTATACAGGCTTTGCCAGTGGTACATTCAGCAATATCTGCACCATAAGAAACTGTATCTCTGCCCACCGCTTATCCTTTGGTCTTCAATACTTTTCAACTTGGGCAAAATGATCTTCTCTTCTATACTCGAATACAGCATTTATAATCTCAATCTACAATCCCTTCTAACAGTGGTTTTTTTATTTTATTTTTTGCTTTTTGGAGGGGAAAGGGCAGGGCAATTGGGATTAGATGACTTGCCCAAGGTCACATGGCTAGTCAGTGTTAAGTGTCTGAGGCCGGATTTGAACTCAGGTCCTCCTGACTCCAGGACAGGTTCTCTATTCACTGTGCTACCTAGCTGCCCCATAAGGCAGTTTAAATGTGTTACCTTTTATCGTGGATATCATCTCGCTGTAAAACAGAGAATTATAAAGCTCAGTAGACTAGGTGTATTTGATACATACAGATGAGGACAACCAATTATTCATTCACTCATATGTTATATTGACCAGTCAGAGCAAAACTCACAACAAACAGCCCAAACTGACCCTCTAGGCAAAGTAAACCAGCTTCACAGGCTCTTACAAAATAGTAAATCACTTGTAGTTTCTGCCTTTCTATCTTTTTTTCCCACTTTTTCCTCCAAAATCAGAGCTGTAAAAAGACAAGATAAACTTCAGAGAAGCGTCATCTCTTGTAAGCTTTAGAAGACACTGAAGGACAATATCTGAAACTACAGTGTTTGTTCTACCCATTAGGAATCACTGTGTCAATAGATGCTTCTTCTTTCTTCTCCTATATTACTATATCCTCACCACTTCCAAACACTTAATTCAGAACTTCGTGCTTCTCAGCAACTCACTTTTCATTTAAAAAGTAACAACTCCTCAAATTTCCCATACAAAACTTACAAATATTTTAAATTATAACTTGGTTCCCATATACATATATATGTGTGTGTATATATATGTGTATATATATATATGTGTGTATGCATATGTATATGTATATTTATACACACATATATGTTTTGGTCATAAAAAGTTTACTTTTTAGTTTAGGCATAGAAAGCAGTTATATGCAAATGATCCATGAAAACATAACGTCTTGGCAGCTCTAAAATCTTTAAAACCCATTTTGTATCCTTGTGTTTCTTTGCATTCATATTTTAATAAATGAATGTTCTTTCTCTGTCCCTTGAAACTACCAGGTTATCTGTATATATTGTCCTTGAGCTGCATACTCTGGACTTCATAGGCATAGGCATGTGTTGCGAAGTAACCTTATTTGCTGCAGCTTAATTTAATTTCATTTTGGATTGGTTCACAAATGACACAGTCTCAAGTTTGATATGTATATATAGTACTAGTATTTATTTTAATAATAATTAATAATAATAATAATAATAATAACTGTCTCAATCAGCAAGTCGCAATAGTTATGTCACAATCAGTAAATCTTGACAGTTATGTTAGAATCAGTAAGTCTCAATAGGTATGTCACAACCAGTAAGTCTCAGTAGTTATCCCATATTACCCCAATTAATCAGCACTGATGGAGAAATTATCTACATGTGGATCATGAGCCTGGGGAGGCTCAGGCCAGCCTCCAGAGTCCCAGTGGAAGGGTCCCAGGCTATACATCCATACATTGGGGTGTCCTCCCAATGATGGATCAGTACTACCTGCCTTTGATAGTTCCTTCTAAGAAAGAAGGTTGTAAACTAAATGCGTGATTGATGGCAAAGGAGCTGTTCTCAAAACATCCTTGAGAGAATTTCTGTTTATGAGTGTCTGATGCCAGGAGGGGTGGGCATTCCTCTCCTGTAGTAGACATCACAATGGTCCTTCACAATGGTCTGTCTAAGAGTAAGATTAGAGTCACATTGCAGGCATATTGAGTGAGGTAAGAATATCTTAATGAATTCATGCATCACAAGATATCATCAAGTTATATTTCATTTCATTAACTTCTCATTGTTCCATTAATGAATAATAATATTTCACTAATTTTTTTGGTGTTCAAGGTGAACATACTTGCAAAGAAGGTGTTGTTAGTTAAAGCTTGTTCACACATATTTGTTACACAAGTGCCTCAGTACTACTAAGTTTAATCTTGTTCCTCCTATGGAGGCTATATGTTTTTGGGGGAAGGAGTGAGCTAGATCTTTAAGAGAACATTTGTGCCAACTGTCTTTCCTATGTTATCTGAGCAAATACCTTTGATAAAAAACTAATTGAGACTATTGAATGACTGTCGATTAGGGATTACTTCATTTGGCGCTCAGGACTTATAGTAAGAGATGCCTCATCTCTGAGAGTTATCTCTAGAACCTTGAGTAATACCTGTAACTGTTTGGGGACCCAACCTGCTAATTCCAGAAGAAGCTGGGAAATGCTGCTATTTTTTCTTCTTCTTCTTCTTCCCTTCCTCTTCTTCCTCCTCTTGCCTCTCTTCTTCCTCCATTTTTTTTCTTCTTCTTTCAGCACATGCCATCCCTCTGTCCACCTGGGGTGCCATATCCTTGTATATAGATGTTCTATGCATAAGAATATAATTTTTGGTAGCTTATATTTTGGGAGTTTGGGGTTAGATTTTTTAATGTAATTTTAAATTCTTTTTTAGAAAGCTGGGGCCATTTTCTTTTTGTCTTCTGCAGTTTTCATTTTATTTCTTGAAATATAGCTCTGAAAAAAAATAGGCTTTAAAAAAGTCCATAGTATTTCCTTTTTTTCTTTAAAATTTTCTTTTCAAGTCAAATGCCAGAAAACAAATAGAGAATAAAAAAAGAAACAAAAACACATCATAAGCTTAAATATTAAAACTTAAATACAAAGTTAGAAAGGAATAAAAGCATGTCATGTACATAGTAGAACAAGAGGATTCAAAATACGTAGCAATAAATTTTCATTTCAAGAAAGCCTAGGTGATAAATAATACTCGTAGTGTTGAGAATTATCCATCTTTTCCTTGCTTCCTTGTGAATTTTCTTTTGTTCTCTGCTGTGAACTTTTTTTACTTTGTTCTTCCCTCCGCCCCCAAAACCCCCAGAAGGCCACAATAAAGTTTAAATATGTTTCTCTATAGCTTTAGATAAATACAGACATATACTTTCCCAAGCCTATTCTAATTCCTGACATTTGTTTTTTTTTTTACATATGATTACCATTGTATTTCAAATGGATCTACTTGACTATTCCTGCACACTCTATCTTTCATTGAATGAACAATAATAGCCTTCAGCCATTATTTGTACATATTAATAATGTGGTTTGGCATTGCTGGAAACCCCAAAGTATCATGGCACAGGGTGGCATCTGCCTGGAAAGAATTCACCCACTCAAACCTCCTTTCATTCAAATGAAAGGGTTTATTGTAATGCCAATAGACATGGGCAGAGTTCCTAATGAATCTGCAGCTTGAAAGGTGGTAAGATTGAAACTTATATTAAAAAAAAAAAAAACAGGGAGAAGATTTGAATGGGGCTAAGGAATGGTGAATAGTCTACTATTAAGTAGGTTAATTAGGTGATATGGATGGGATTAAGGAGCCATTATTATTGGCTGATAGTCTGAGATGAGCCAAGATCTACAGTGAAAAGAACTCAAGTAAGATAATTAAATGATCTATGTGGCCTAGGATGGGGCAGTTGCCTTAGGTCGAGGTGCTAGTGATCTTGGCTGCCGAAATGTATAGAAAAATCCAGAGACTGGGTTTCTTTCAAGAACATGATCTTTTCCTTTTTGGAGTCCAGGTATCATCACCCCAACAGTAAGTGATGAGGTTCAAGCGCACCCCAAAAACTTGTGGTGCAAGGTTGTCTCAAAAGAATTCACTCAGGTTGTCTCCAAATCAAGTATAGACATTTATTGGGGTAACACACAACACAACAAACCAAGCAGGCTCCTCCACCCCTTAAAGGAAAGGCAGTTTAAGGGAGACCTCAAGCTTAAAGGGGAGATGGCAGCCCCATAGGGAGAGAGGCAGCCCCCTGTGGGAGATGGTTGTGAAGAGATATAAGATTAGGGTTAGGGGTGTTTGAGACCCCAAAATATCAACACACCAGGTCAGCCAGAATACAAAGTACACTATTTCTCAGATCTCTAAGGCTAACACAGACTAATCTATTAGAAAATCTCTTCATCCCTTCTCCTGAAACACAATAAATTTTGCCTCCCAATCCAATGACTATCTATGAATCCAATGTGGCTGTATATTTTCTATATATATAATAAGTACCTAGGAGACACAGCTCATACTGAGAAGCCTACTTGTCTCATGAAGACACGTTGATCTATGTGACAGTAGATGCTTTTCCTTACAATTAGTATTATGGTTTACATAAAGAATCAAGCTTTTGTTGACATATATTCTAAGTTAAAGCGAAGTGGTGTTATTTTCCAGTCAACCACATGATAGTCCTATTTCCTTTTGTTATCAGATATTTCATGGATAAAATCCCTTATGACATTAGCCAAACACACTACAGCATTATCAATAACTTTAGGCTATTTACGAGCACCATGGGTTTCTTTGCTGACCTTTTGGCTCCCTCAACCATGACATCCAAAGAATCAAAGTTTCCAGTCTACACAATGTATAATTTCTTACATTTCATTTTTTTTCCAGAGTACACACTGGTACACAGGATACACAGGGTACATATTTTACACTGTTTTGGATATTTTGGAGGAGATTTTGTAGCATTCTGTAGTTTGATGTAACTATTGCCAATGACAGCTTAGGAAAGAAGGCATTGGAGAACTTCATTATCATTCTTTTGTTTGGACTTTATGTAGGGCATCATCTCTTTCACCAGCAAACATCAGCAGAGAATGTGCTATCAGTGCTTAATGTATTGTTGAAAAAAAATTATCTTCCTCTTCCCCCGTGATATGTTATAGATTAAAAAAAAAAAACAGTAAGGGAGGTTCAGTGACTTGTTGAAGATCATAGAGCTATTTCATGGAAGACACAGGTGTGAAGTCAAGGACTCTGACTCTACTTTCTTTTCTCTACTGTGTGTGTATGTGTGTGTGTGTGTGTGTGTGTGTGTGTGTGTGTGTGTTTTATTAAACTGACAAGCACTTTTTCTACAGCTGAATTTGTGGAATATTACATGGTGACAGTAGGATTTTCTGGACCTTTTTTTTTCCTTTTTAACCTTATGAAAAATGAATTTAGTCCTAAAAATATAGAAAGAAAGAAATTTAAATCCACAAAAAACTGCATATCATGAAAAAGACACTAAAACACTACATTTGGTTATATAAAAGTTAGGTCCTATTTTACTATAAAAGTAAGAATGGAGCAACTTTTGTGGATGATGTGGTTTCTTCCTGTTAGACTGACTATCCGTCCAGTTAGCTTAAAGACTAAGGAGATGAGACAACACCTAATAAAGAGTGCATAACCTAACATCTCTTGTAAGCTTTAGGAGACACTGAAGGGCAATATTGTTGTTGCTTTAATTTAGACCTGTATAGAAAATATGAACTAGATACAATGATAAGTATCAAGTGCATGGGGAATTTGGAAAACATTCTGGAATATGAGATTTATTTGTATATCTAAAAAGAAATCAATTTTAATTCCTTTTCAAAAATGCTTATGTAACTCAAAAAGTTTGATTTGCTTTGCATGAGCTACAAAATTAAGGAAATTTTTTTGGAGCATTTTTCCTAAGGTATGTGAAAATGATGTGTTTAGGAGTGCTGGGAAGCCTGAAATGTAAGGCTGTGCCTGGAAAGAATTCAATTACTCAAGCCTTCTTTCAGTCAGAGTATCGAGGTTAATTGCAACATCAATATGTCATGCAAGATTCCTAGTAAATTTGTGATATTATAACACTAGCATGGCAGGAAAGATTAATAGGAAATCTGCCAATTTGATGAAGACGGAACTGATACTTAAAAAAAGGGAAGGGAAGGATTAGTGAAAAGATCTTGAAGGGATTACGGAGTGGGAAATGGTCAGGGGTGGACCAGGTACAATAGTGAAAGGATCTAGATGGGAATATGGGGCATCAAACAAGCTAATTAATTATTCAAGGTAGGCTGTGATGGGCCAGTTTCCTTGGGGAGAGGCACCAATGATCTGGGCTGCTAAAATGGATGGGAAAATTCAGGGACTGGGTTGCTTTCAAAGACATGGTCTTTTCCTTTTAGGGATCCAGGTCCCATCACCCCATAATTTGCTGCATTGACTGGAAATTAAACACAGGCTGCAGCAGTGAAACTGTCAAATCATAGCCACTAGACAGATAGATAGATAAGCACATAAGTAGAGAGAGAAATGATAAGATAAAAAGGGGGAAGAGAGACAGAGATGAAGAGAGAAGAGAAGAGAAGAGAAGAGAAGAGAAGAGAAGAGAAGAGAAGAGAAGAGAAGAAAGGAAATATATACATATTTTATATGTATATATTATATAAAATATATACATATCTATATTAAACTTTTATGCTGTTTTGTTATTTTTATTATAAATGTGACTTCTTTGCATTTTACTTTTTCTTCTTCTAATTTAATTTTATCTAATCACCTTGATCCTAGATAATCTGCTCCTATGCACAGTTGTTTTCTGTGTTCAATTTTCAAGTAGTATGGCATTTTACTCACTTAAATTCTTTCTATGACATACTTATTGACAATATACTATAGGATTGGGATTCCTGGGAAAGCACATCAAAAGATGGGTTTTTACATTAAAACAACTACCCTCCGACTTCCATTCCATCAATTTTTTTCTCTTCTAAAATCTTACTACAATTGTAACTCACCATCTATATTCTATCACTTGCCTAGTATGAGAATTTTATAGAACTGTTAACTGTTTAGAGCTACAATGAACCTTACAGATGACTCTGCTCAGAGTATGAAGGCATTCTCATTCATTATTTAGACATATAAATGGTAGCTTTCTTCTCCCCTTTAACATTTTCAGTTTCTTTAAGAAATGCATGACAGTCATAGATTCACCATCCATTCCTCTTCAGGCATTTCAAGAAAAGTAATTCACCTTTTTCTTTCTTTCTTTTTTAAAAATTATTCTCTCCTACTTCCATCAATAAATCACACTTTGTATATATCATGTCTTGACCTATACACTACTTTAGGACATGAAACATTTACTATTTCTCTTAACTTTTGGTTTGATTACTTTATTCTTTTGATTTTGGTGCCTGTGGCTCCATTATTTTTAAACTTTCATCTTCTTTCAGTAAGCTTTCAAATTCCCCTCAGAATTCATGCTAGTACACTATTTTAGCCAGGCTTATCTCACCACCATTATTCATTCATATTGATTACTGAGTTAAAAAAATCAAAACTGCTTTTAATATTTCCTGTTTGATCTCATTTTGACTTTTTTCAGTTTTAAGTTTAGACCAACAAAATAGTACACAGAACCTAAAATAAAATGTTAAGTAGATAAAAGAAGGATATCAGTAATCCCACCAATTATGTCCTCAAACATTAGTTGTATTTATCTAGCTGTCACTTACTTTTAAAGGAGTGGTGGTAAGCATCTTGGGATTCGTTGAAAATTTGACCACCAAGATTTAAAAATATTAATCACAGACTATTAGAGTCAATGGCAACCACAGAGGTCATTTATCCCAGTCTGTACAAGAACAAGAAGCACTTTTACCACATCCCCAATATTTAGATTACAGAAGAACTAAGTGTTGAAGGGGGTACCTCATTCCCCTTTGGGATGGTTCTAATTGTTAGGAAAATTCCACACAAATCAAGTGAATCTGCCACTCCTCCATAACCAGGAACTGACTTAAACATGTTATTGCTGGAAAGAGATGATAAGGAAACTTTCCCCATATGGATGATGTGGAGACAAGGTGAGCCCTTGAATGGGAAGCCATTTTGAATCTCTGTTCCTATACAACACCATAGATATAATAGAATGAACTTCTACCTCATATAGGGCCTTTCTACACAGGGTTATCAGCTCACCATCATAATGGAAGATCAAAAGAATAGTTACATTTATGTATCTTCCTAAAATACTGAAAACATTCTTACATGAGAATTGAACAGAATTTTGAGTCTTAGTCTAAGGTTCACCCTGTACTCGTAGTTCTGCCTTCTGAAGCCAAGGAGAACAAATCTAATCCCTCAAGTACCAGAAAAGCTCTGTAAGCCCCATATCCATCCCCTCAAGTCTTCTCTTCTTCAGGACAAATATCCCTCTGCCCTTCAAACAATACTTACAAGATGTAATTTCTAGTCTTTTCACTATCCTTTTGATGTTCTTCAGGTTATTAATATCTTTTCTGATATAAGCTATATATAATTTGGACCTCCTCATCTGACATGATAGACCAGTTAAGTTTTGGAAAAAAATCAGGAAACTTAGCCCTAGTCTCTCAGGAAAAAGGCTCAGGTACTACCTAGAGAAACTTTGATAATCTCAGTATCTTGCTCACTCTGATCTCTCAAAAAGGATTTATGACTAACAAGATATCATATAGTAGACACAATTTTATAACACTGAATGCCAATGTTCAGGAAAGCTGTGCATTACTCAAAATAATATGACTAGAATGTTGCTGATCCTGGCTACGAACTCACCTTTATATAGCTGGCCTCAGGTCTCTTAGTGTTTTCATCCTGGAATATGATGTTATTCTTTGTTTTCCTATGGGCTAGGAATTGTCCAGTTGTCCATTTTGATGTTTATAATTGCACAAAATGGGATGCTAATAGCAAAGTAACTTTTAATAGATGCCATTTTCCAGCAGCGTTTGACTTAGGATACATATTTCAGAATGATGGATTTAAGAGCTAAAGAGAAGTGTGTTTACTTTTAATGGTACGATTTGGAAATAATCACCTCTAGAGAAGAGGCAGATGGAAGTAGTAATAAAAGCCTACAACTGACAATACTCAAGGCCAATACTATTTTAAGGAAGACCTCTGGAGTTATTGTGGCCTACAAAGAAAAGAAGGATCATTCCATAGCTCCAAAGTGAGCATCTTGTCCTAGAATAGAAGCCACAGGAACGTGACATACTGTTTCCAAAAAGATGCTTACATGACAGAATACCGTGTAATAATATACAAAAGGCCAGAGAACTAAATGATGAATATTAAGTAACAGTCAAAAAGAAAATGTGACAATTTTTTGTAAATATCAGAAAAAAATTCCAGTTAAGAATAGCTTGTGTTTACGTCAGATTTAAGGTTTGCAAAACATGCTCTTCACAATTCATTTTGCAAATGAGGAAAGTATAAGCCAGAGGGTCTACGGCCTGTCTAAGATTCCCCAAATAGTAAGTGGCAGAGTTGGTATTTGAACTGACATTGTAAAAATATTATAACAAATAAAAATGTGAATGCTATCTACATATGTTTACTGTAAGCAATATTTGAATACTGGTAGGAAAATGATTAAAATACTTCTATCCTCTCCACTGTCTATTTGTAAAATTAATAGTTTGCTCTCATTCTAACTATCAATAGCTTGCTCTCCCTCATCATAGAATTTGTTCCCGTCAAGCTAAATGTACCTGTATCATACATACTTAGTCTAAATCACAATGTTTGGTTGAAGATCAAATGTTTATTCTCTTGCTTCTTTAAATGAATGTGATTCCATTAGTGTAGTAGAAGGTACCCTTCTTCTGGTGGTGACCAACAATCCCTCCATATTGACTCATGAGATGTGTTTTTCTGTAGATTTCTAAAACCATCTTGGGTGTCCAGCTTCACCCAGCTCTCACCTGTGTTGCCAAAAAGCTGTAGCATACACAATGGCCACACCTTATATAAACTGTCTCAGAAAATGGGCTAAACCAGATTGAGGGTAACTGGCAGACCTCAAGCCTTTTGGTGGGTCAGAGATATCTAACTCAAGTACATGAAGACTTTCCCCAGGGGAATGGGCAGATGAGAACAATTTGTTCCAACAACCACGAAGATAGCTGAAGCTGGCACTATGGAACACTTAGAACTTGTTCAGACATTGAAGGTGCCAAGGTCATCCATTGTATCCTGGGGCTTTGCCAGTTATATAGACTTTTGTCCTGCCACTGGACTTTGATGACTCAGGAAGAAAGAATGAGCTTTAGAACTTTGTGCAACTCTGCTTCACTTAAATCCAATTCATGAGCAAGTCAAGACATGACTCGTGATGTCATTGGTCCTTTTTGAAAATTGAAGGATGAACAAGAAAACCTCTACTGAGGATCTACCCAACGTACAAGAAACCCTTGCCTGTTGCTGTTGTTTTTTTCAGATGCTTGCATTCAAAATATCAGTGTACACGCGGAGCTGTTCATTTAGAGTATGTTTCTCACCACATGATAAAAACTTCCACTTCTGGTTATTCTTGTCCTTGACGATATTCAATCTCTGATTTAACTATACTAACTAAAAACCTCCCTTTTCTGTACACTTTATATTCTCTTTTTGTGCATAAAGGAAGACATAAAAAAAATATAAATTTTAAGTTTAGTTTCATATCTTCTCATACATCCTGATTAAGTGTTTATACAATTTGGAATATTCACAAGGACCATAGAAGAAAAGGTATTAACATCAATGTTTACTGAATTTCTAAAGTAAATATTGTCTTTAGTTGCAATTATGACTTTAAATTCTATCAATGCTGATAAAGTGTGTATTTTTTTTAATATTGCAGCTTACATATTCTTGTTTTGGTATTTTATTTCCAGGAGTTTCACTGAATCAAAAGGACAAGATGAAAAGCAATATAATCCTTGCCTCCAATATATTTTGAAATCCTGTTACTGAACAAAATTGGTTTTCCCCTCAATGGTCCTGCAAAACATAAGATAAATGTCTGGGTGATTCATCAATGCCGTCTGTAATTGTCTGAAACATCTAGTTATAATCTTAGTAACGCCATTTATATTCCATGTCACTTTGTCAAATGATTGATTAGCACGGGAAAGCTATTACAGTTGCAAGATTCTTTAGAGCAGGTGGGTGCTCAACATAGCTGTGGGTGGCACTAGGCATCTCTAGGAGCTCACGGTAGTTAGGTAGTTCTATTTGTCTCTGTTTTAATCACTGGTATATGATGACACAATGCCAGGATCACCTTTCAGTGTCACTATCAGTAACTTCCAATCACATTTCTCATGGTTAGAGTAGCAAAGCTGTAAGCTTCACTTTTACTCACCCTTAGAGGACTGGTATCAGAAGGCTCAGTTGTTTGACAAGTAAATAAACATGGATTTGGCACTAGGAGGGCTCCTGGATGTTCAAGCCCCATTCATTTTAGAGAGAAGGAAATTTAGGAAAGAATTTTAAGAGACTCAATTGAAGATAGCACATTAGAGGAGTTGTTTAAATTGGGATTCTTTTATATTAGTGCTTAGTGTATGCGTTGTGTCCTCTTGAAATATAAATTCTTTGAAGGGAAGGACCATTTCACATAACAAGAACTTAATATTTGTGTTTTTTTTCATTTTTTTGGTTTTTGTTTGTTTTTCTTAATGGGAGGTAGGGAG
>CM053591.1:163114343-163155078 GCA_028646515.1 Pseudochirops corinnae | reverse complement strand
GGGGGACACACTGGGATGGCTGCTTTGGGGTGGTGGGTGGGGGAAAGAGGGGGAGAAAATATGTAACTCAAAATCTTGTGGAAATGAATGATGCAAACTATAATAAAATTAAAAAAAAGTTATCTTCTTCTAATGCTATCAATGCCAATATGATTAAAACTGTATTATTAAAATAATTATTTCATTGAGTCATAGTTCTAGAAGACATTTCCTGACAATTTTTTCATCTTTATTAGGTAAGAAGATGCCAGATCTTCCTAAGTAGTGATCTATTCTTAAAACTCATTAGGAAGAGCATGTACAAACCCTAATATGTAGCCCATTCCAATTCAAATGACAGTTTAAAGAAGGGAAGTCCTTTCCTCCTCCCACAAGACTTTGGAAAACTCTCATTTGGCCAGCCTCTGTCCATAGGAGCACAAAACTACAGGGCCATAGGTTTAAAGCTGGTCAGTCATAGACGAGAACCAATTTCTGGAGGCCCGTATAATCTCTGTAAGGAAAAGAGAACACATAGGGAAAAGCCAAGGGACCTTTACCTGGGTGGGAGTGTGTAGTGTAAGAACCAATTCCTGGAGGTCATTAATATGAGAAAAAAAATAATTAAATGGTAATCTCATTGAGAGAAATTTTCCAGAGTCCTGACTTTTTGTCCTGACACTGGACTTTGGAGACTCTGGAAGAGATCGAGAATGGTGATTTTCACAACTCTACCTCACTTAAATCCAATTGACCTGCAAGTCAAGATATTGCTCATTCTTGATGCCTTTGGTTTTCTTTGAAACAAAAAATGAATAACAACAATGATATATATAAATAGTACAATATTAAATCTAAGTAGTGGTAGTTGTTCACCATTTCCTAGATGCCCCCCCCACACACACGCACATACTGCTGAATGGATTCATAGTTCAGACACAATCTCTTTAGTCAGAGCCACAGAGAAGAACAAATTGCATTGCTCTAGATCTAAAAACCATAGCCCACATGATCAATAAGGAATTTGCTCAAAAGTTCTTTCCTTCCTGGAGTTACTCCTCCTTTCTCTGTCTCTCTATCTGTGTCCCTCTGTCATTCTGTTTCTCTATGTCTCTGTCTGTCTCTCTCTTTCTCTCTCTCTCTCTCTCTCTCTCTCTCTCTCTCTCTCTCACTCACACACACACACACACACACACACACACACACACACACACCCCTCTAATCAACAAAAATCACAAGTGGTTAAAAAACAATCTCAAGAGGTAGTAAGAATTGGATAATTATCTCTTTCCAATTGATCCCCAAACCATCCCCCATGCTCTCCATGTAAATGTCCTTTCCTTGGAATTCTTAACCTTAATGGTCAAGAGCAAGGGTTACTTGGGTAGGATACAATAAAGGAAAGCTCATGTTATTCCTGTCAGATAACCAATTAGGAATGTACAGGCATACTGCCCAAATTTCACACTACATTCATTTGATATAAATTTATATCAATTTTCCTACAAGCAGAATTCAAATGATAACATTCTCCCAGAAACAGGTTAATTGTTGCTCTTTCAATTATTTTCTACTCTGATTTCAAAATTCCATCCAAATATATTTTAGCACTAGCACATATGACAGTATTAAATGGTTTACTTGCAATTAAAATAAAACATCTCTATTTCCATAAAAATTCATTACCTTTCTTATGAGCTACTAGGAAAGCATGAATAGAAATGAGCCAACCTGTACTGTGGCATGAACTTCATTGTCGTAGGAACTGAGGGGCTTGTTTGAGCTAGCTGACTCATCATTGGCTAGTCAAGATGGGTGCAATTTCTCCAAAGGTCTAACTTATTCTGAGAGATCACATGAGTGAATCCAATGTATTGTTTACATATTGTACATGAGGGGAAATATATTATTTGAGAATAGAATAACCATTAGTGCATTTTATATGAAAAACCAAGTAATAAGGAATAAGAAACCAAGTAATAAGAAATCGCCACTGGTCTAAATGTAATGATGAGTTACTAAGCCAGGAATCAGGGACTAGAGTAAGGAGAATGAATGTTAGGAGTGTAAGTAAACATGGGCCAAGAGGTTTCAACTCTGTGCCCCCAAACAGGTAACTATATTTTATAATCACACAACTCAGGTCCAGAGGGGATACTACTTTGGTTTTTTTTTGAAGGTGAAAAAAAACCTTGATCTTTTAGATAAAAATATCTCCTTAAAGATTAATAAGGTTATTATTCACAGTGTGTCCCCTTGTGTATGCTAGAAAATATAATTTCTTGAAAGATGAAATCACAGAGATAACTTTTATTATTGACAGTGACCCATTTATTATTTTTATCAAGTAAGGTATAAAATAGAGAGATGTATGCTTATCAAATATGTTGACCACTATCATAGAAAACCCCCATCATGAAAAGACCCTACAGTCACTCCTATTCCTACATGAAACTGGTTTTTTTTTTTTATTTTTGAGGGGGAAAGGTGAGGCAGTTGGGGTTAAATGACTTACCCAAGGTCACACAGGTAATAAGTGTGTCAAGTGTCTGAGGCTGGATTTGAACTCAGATCCTCCTATCTCCAGGGTTGGTGCTCTATCCACTGCACCACCTACCTGAGCCTCCTGCATTAAATTGTACTGCTTACAGAATCCCCTGAATCAGATGCATAATCACTTGAAAGAGTTGGGACAAACTATCTACATATGGAAAATCAAACTGGAAAATAATGCCTAATGTCTAGGCTTTTATATAAGTTTGATGGATATGGAGGAGTAGGAAAGGGAGAGGGAGAGAGATGTATATGTGTGAAAATGTGTACATCTCTCTCTGTGTGTATCTGTTTGCATGTGTGTATCTTTTTATACACGTGTAGATACATGTATATGTGTATATAAGTAGACACACATACATAAAGATCTAATCCATCAGTACATAGATCTTGGATAGACACTGCAGCAAGACAAAGAACTAGGCCAAGAATAGACTAGAAAGGGTAGAGAGGATAGGATTACAATTGGAAGGTTATACAATACTTGTAAATAATCACAAGAAACAATGACAACAATAAAATATATTTTAAACATCAGTGATCAATTGAATTATCTGTATGACAAGCCATATTGACTTGATTCTCCCTATTTTTCTAAAAATGTTTTCTTTCTAAAATATATCAAATTTTCATAGTATCTCAGAGTTGAAAGGTACCTGAAATGTAATCTAATGCAATCAATCCCTGTATAATAATCCTTCTAAAGCATCCCAGAGGCTCATTCAGCCTCTACTGTAAAAAACAAAGAGATAACAACTAAGTTATTTGTAGCCAGCTCTCTACCAAGCAAACCTTTTTCATTATTGATCGCTCATTATTTGGAAATTGTTCCATATTTTGAAACTAAATATTCCTCCCTTCTACTTCTGCCTTTAGTATCCAAGTATAACCAATCTAGTTCATATTTCATGTGATGGTCTTACTTGAACACTGAGAACATTCTCCTTGGCTTCGCATCTGCTCTCTAGGTTAAATACCTCTAGTTCCTTCAGTCAGTCCTTCTAAGGCATGAGCTCTTTTCTTTTCACCCTTCTGATTGACTCCCTACAGACAGGTTGCAGTTTGTCAATGGGCTTTGAAAAGTTGACACTCACGGAACACAAAACTCCAAATATGGGCTGAATGAAATGGCAAGACAATTATTTCCATCAATCAGGATACCATGTCTCTGTTGGTGTCAGCTAAGATCATACCAGCTATTTTACTGAGGTTTGTACTGACTTATATGAAAAAGATTTTAGTATACTCTCTCATTTTATGTAGAGAATAAGAAGTGTGGGAAAATTAATTATGTCTGAATAAGTAGATTTTTCACCCATTGTTTCATTGTATCTACATAACAAAACTATGGGGTGGAAGCATACAAACTTCTGAGCTCAGCACTTTACCTCAACTGCTCTATGTGAATTCATAAAAAGACCTCTGAAGAGCCAAATAGAATGAGCATTTTACCCTATCCCAGAGCTTTCAACATTGTTGACCAGTCCTGTCTACGGCTTTCTTTCCTCCCATGGTATCAGAAGCATCACTCTCCCTAATTTTCTTTCTACCTCCCTTACTTCTCTTTCTTAGTCTTTGTTGTCTTGTCATCCTCTCCCTGACCCTTTATTGTGGGTGTTCTCAAAATATTTATCCTTGGCTTTCTTCCTTCTCTGTTGTTCTCTCTAATTTACTACCATAGATTCAACTACCACTAAAATGCAAATGACTTCAAAGGTCTGTAGTCAAATTGACTCCAAAGGCCTGTAGACCCGACCTCTCTTCTGAGCTGCAGACTCACATGTGCAAAAATTGATAGATAAAAACCACATGGCTGTCTGAGCATTTCAAATTAAACAACTGCCAAACTGAACTCATTTTTTCCAATAAAGTTACATTTTCTCCTGACTTCACTACTACTTTCTGTGATACCACCATTCAGTTGGTCTGTTAAACTTGTTTTTGGGGGGTTATTTTTTTTGTTCTCCCCCCCAACACACCTTTTACTCTCACCTTTCAGATCCAAATTCAAAGCCTCATAGATACCATAAGCTTTCTGATGTATATTTCATCATTTCTATTTCCAGTGAAGCCATACAAGTATAGATCCTCCTCATTCCTACTTTCTGATCTGAGTCTCCTGTTTCTGAACTAGCCTTGTTATAAATGTTAGAATAATTTGACGTAAAAAATAGATTGTCTCATCATCCCCGTTTCAAAATCTCCAATGACTCCAGTGTAAAATTCAAATTCTTACCTCTACAATTAGAAGCCCTTTACAACATGGCATCAATTTTCCTGTCTAGTCTTATCTTAATTACACTGTGATTACTCTCTGTTCCCTGCCGTCACACCTCCATGCCTTTCTCATCATCTTCCCTAACCCTGAAAGTAGCCCCTTCTTCATATATTGTAATCCTACTCATCTTTTAAAATCCAACACAAACCCTATACTAATTACTCTAAATATCATCTATCATTCGTTTTGTAACTCTTTGATGAACTTAATATATAGTATTGTTTCTTTTGTCCATTTTATTACCCTTCAAGCTATTTGAGGGGAGAAATAATTTCTTACTTAAATGTTATATCTTTCTCAGGGCCTAGCATGGTGTTCTATCCATAAAAGATGCTTAATGGAGTTTGTTTTTATTTTCCATGTTTTACAAATGAGAAAGCTGTGGTTCAGCTTGTGAGATGATATGTCAAAGGTGGTAGAGCTGATAAATGACTGAGTTGAGATTTGAACCAAAGATTCATAATTTTTCAGATCCAGTGTCCAAGGTCCTAAACTGTGCTATATAATACACTACTACCATTATAATGTACATCTTCAATAGTACCAGTTTATTGGGAACCAAAGGAAGAGAGTAATTGTCATCTACTATCCAATTATTTGTTGAATAGCTCCCATTAACACCTGGGGTGGCATAGGGTCCTAATACACCAGGATTAAAGAAATTGCTAACTAATGCTAGAAGATGCCTGTTCTGTATGAATCTACTTCCCTAATTAGAATAACAGCTCCTTGGGAGTAGCTACTGCCTTACTTTTCTTTTCCAGCCAAGCTATATTATTGGTTGTTCCTCAGACCCAACATTCTGTTTACTGACTCCTTATCTACATAATAGGTTATTCCATCCTGTCTGGGAGATTCCTGGGAGGAAAAGGAGACTGGAGAAAATAGCTAATATGTTTTTATAAAGGCAAGGGACAAGTTTCTTTAAAAGCAAACTATTTAAAAATAGAGGAAGTTTGACATCAATCCTAAAGCATGCTCAATCATTACTTTCATTTTGTTAAACATTCCAGTGAAGCTAAAACTTCAGAAGGAATTTTTTTTTAAAGACTATTTAAATAAAGCATTGTCATGAGTCAGGAAGTTAGGGAAAAGTTTTTATTGGTTTATGACTTTCTGCTTTTAATTATTAGTGTGCTAAACAAAATATATTCAGAATTTTTTTAAAATGCTCTTTAAAAACCCCTCAGCATTGATAGATATGGCTTTTTATTCAATTTTATTACACTGAAAATGAGAGGTCTATATTCAAAGTAATATTCCTGAGATGTGGAAGTTCTCCAGAAATGTAAAGTCACATTGGAAGGGATTTATGGCATGAGAAAATTGACCAAAGATACTGCCTAAAATGGCAGCTTCAGCTCAAAACTTTAGAATGCCAAGCACGTAAATGATGAAAAATTCTCTGTAGTCTCTTCCATCTGCTCTTACATTCTTCAGTAAGGTTAATAGAAAAGGAGCAAAAATTATTCTGTCTCCACATTCTGAACCTCATTTCCCAAGACTGTTGGAGTGCATGGCATAAATATTCTACAAACTAGAAATGCATTTATGTGTTCAGGATACTTGAAGTGTTGATCTTCCTGGAGCCAGATGATAAACAAAATGACCCACCCAAAATGCCCCTTGATTCTAATTTCCATCTATTACATTTGAGAAATAAGTTCTACTCCCCATGTCCTGGGAGGTGGCTTCTCAATGATTTGGGTGGCTAAATGGCACAGTGGATAGAATATTGGCCTGGGGTCAAGAAGACCTAAGTTCAGAAGCTTACTAGCTGTGTGACCCTGAGCAAGTCACTTAACCCTGTTTGCCTCAGTTCTTCATCTGTAAAATGAGCTGGAGAAGGAAATGGCAAACCCCTCCAGTATCTTTGCCAAGAAAACCCCAAGTAGGATCATGAAGAGTCAGATAAAACTGAAGTCACTGAAGAACAACAAAATTTAAATGATTCATGATGATATCTTTTACTCAAAGCAGTTCCTTCATGTAAGAAAGCAGATTTCAGATTTGTCTTTTTACTCAATCTAAACAAAAGAAGTATGTCCTCATTGATAAAAATCCAATAACAATGGCCCCTTTCAAAATGGAGGACAAGTTGGTGTCAGTAAGTATTCGTGGGAAGTAGAACTTCAGTCCAAAGCCAAGCATGGCAACCTTCCTTTCTTTGTCTTGCTCTCCAGCTACACACACACACACACATACACACACACACACATTAATTCATTCTAGGACTTCTTTCTTTGATTTTCACATTTTCTTTTGGTACAACAGGTACAGCCTGACAATCAAAGGCCCCTCAAAGTACATTCCTTAAAATCAGTTAAGCAAAACTCCTTAAAAAACCATTCAATTACTCATACTTTCCATTTGTGTATTTTGCTGTTTGTTGACAGAAAGGAAAGATATTTTGTCTATAGCTGTTGATACAGGCCAACAACCAGAAATGGAGTGTTGTTTCCTCTGAAGCCTTCAAAATATAATTAAACAAGTTTATTATAGTGGGGACCCAATCACTACAGACATTGCAGAGAATAAAAATATGTCCAGAATGCTCAGTCTGGGCTTGTACTTCTATTACCATGGTGTATGAGATACTCATCTTCTATCTGACTTTAATTTACTCTTCCAGCCTATCCTCAAACAAGCAGTTCTAAAGTCCAAAAGATAGCCCATACTCATACAGTTACATTCCAGTTCTCTCAAGGGCCTTTGGTGGGGAAATGTGCTTCTACTCATCACTCTTGTTCTCAAAATTCCATCTAATGTGTTTCCTAGCTGCACAGTCACTCACAAGAAAATACATCCACATGGTACATGGTATTTATACCATCAGCTATGCATAATAATGACACTTATAGATGTTAAATATAACATTTAATTGACAATAAAGATATATTATAGGTATCAACATATTTAAGGGAAAATGCAAATCATAAAATACATCAAAATCCACATATAGACCCAGATCACACTATTCTATCAACGTACTCAATAAATATGGGAAAGAGCATGTGCATAAATATAGAAACTGGGCAGAGAAGCATAGAAGGGAAGAAAATCCATGTGCTCAGGGCAGTCCACAACTCGAGACTTCAGTCATCAGAGTTATTGTTCCATTCATACACACAAAAGAACTAAACAAAAAGAAAGCAAAAGAAAACAAAAGAAAATAAAAGAAAACAAAAAAATTCCTGGTTTTCTCCAAATACAACTCCTGTGTATGTCTTTGTAGATTAACTCCTGGGTAAATAATGGATGTTGTTCTCATTTTAAATTCCTTTTTCCTCTAGAATTCTATTTCTGTTGTTTTCTTGTTATATGTGTATATTGTATATACACACATATATACATATACATATATATGTTGTGTTATATATATACACATAAAACAACAAGAAAACGTGTCAGCTTGGTTGTGTTTCTCTTACATTGGGTAAGTACAAAAAGGGAAATGTTAACGTCTTCTATCATTTTTACTATATCTAGATCTTATCTGTATTATTTCTTCTTTCCATAAATACCTATTTGCTACCAGTTCTAAATATTGACAATGCCTTAATATATTTTTCCTACTTCTTCGCCTGCAGTTTTGGGATCAACAAAAGAATAATACATTGTAATGTAGATTCCTGCTATAGAACTATACGTGTGTCTGTGTTTTAAGCGCCTTTTTCTGTGGAGAAAATTGTTGTGTTTTGTATTCTAATTGAGTCTATAACTCTCTCATATTAAGAATGAATTAGGGGTGGCTAGATGGTGCAGTAAATAGAGCACCAGCCCTGGAATTAGGAGGACCTGAGTTCAGATTCGACCTCAGACACTTAACACTAGCCACGTGACCTTGGACAAGTCATTTAACCCCAATTGCCCAGCCTTCCCCCCTCCAAAAAGCAAAAAAAAAAAAAAATGAGTTAACATTATTTCTCCTATTACATGAACATTTTTTTAACAGTAAGCCATACATTTGATTCAACTGAAATGATGAAGTTTCAACTTTTCTTCTTCAATGACATACCACTCTCCCTGTCAATCCCTACCACAGATTTTCAGATTATACTTTTGCTAATATTATTTATATTACTTCCCAGTCCAAGTAAGAATGTAACTTGGGTGACTTTTCATGCCTATTCCCCACCTAATTTCAAGAATGAAATTTACTTGTCATACCATACTTCCTCACCATCAGTCATCATAATTTGCATCCTTCTTTTACTCCTCTAAACAGCTTATTTTTGCTTGAATTCCAATTCTCTTAGTAATTTTAAAGTGCCAAAAACATAATTTCCTTAAAGCATTTAAACATTGAGTTATCGTTTACTTCTTTCTTCTGATATGACTCTGTTTACCTTAGAACTTTGTGAGTTTCCTTGTCAAAGGTTCTATGCAATCTGAGTGTATGAAGAATGAAGAAAAATCTATAATCCTATTGGAAATCAGCCCTTCTTGGAAAAAAAAAAACAACAACATTCTCAGTTTTGCAGGATATCCTGTTTTAAAGTTCAAATTTGATTACTCTGTCTTTTGATATAATATATCCCAAACTTCTCTATTTCTTTTTATTGCTATTTAATGTAAGTGATTCAAGTTGATGAATTTGAGGACACTGGTGAAAATTACCTTCTCCAGGCTACTTTCACTATGTTCTCCTTGATTCTGAAGCTCTAAAAATTGTTATTGCTAAGTGTTTCAGTCATGTCTCACTCTGCCTTGGAACCTATTTGGGGTTTTCTTGGCAAAGACACTGGAATGTTTGCCAATTCCTTCTCCAGCTCATTTTACAGGTGAGGAAACTAAGGCAAATGGGGTTAAGTGATTTGCCCAGGGTCACACAGCTAGTAAGAGTCTGAGGTCAAATTTGAATTCAGGTCCTCCTGACTCCATGACTGGAGCTCTATCCACTTTTCTTTTCTAATATCGTCCTATGGATTCTATCAACCTTTATGTTTTTTATTCAATTCAATGACCTTTACTGAGAACTTTCTATATTCACTGCACTTTAATACTTCTGGGTAATTTTCTTACAGTATACTATTCAGATTCTTCTTTGACCTAATTCTTTTTTTTCCCTCCAATATCTTCCATTGAGGTAAGTTGCTTTGGGTTTTGAGATCTCCATCCCAAAATTTTAATGTATTTTTTTTCACATTTTCCCCATCATTCTTGCATTTTTGTCTTGCATTTCTGCCATTCTCTTTTTATAAGACCCTCTTTTTCATTAAGTTTTTTTTTTTCATGGCATCAGGGCAACTGACTCTGTAGGAGACAATGCATCCTGTAGAGAGTAGACATACATACATTCTCCAGAGAGACACAGGCAACTTGAGAGTCAAACCAAGTCAAGTCAAGAAACTCAAGATAGGAAGTAGTTTCTAGAAGTATACCTCTAGCAACAAAGAGGAAAACTTACTACAGAATCAAGGAAGAACTAGCCCTGGCCATCTAGAGGAAAGTTCTGGAGAGGAACAGACTTTGGCAGCCCAGCTGAGCAAGCTGCTTAGCAGAGATGCTATTTCCAGGAAGCATCAGTGAGAAGACACAACAGAAGACATCAGGATCTAGCAGTAACAGATCTTTGAGCTGTGTTTACCATGTTTTCCGTCTATGGGATCTCATGACCATTAGATTTTCATTGTGTGCCCCTTTTTCCCCCATAGATAGCATGTCTATTTTAGGAGAGGATGGCCAAGATTTATTGGGCTAATTTTTATCCATAATTCTTATTATGTTACATAATATTCTCGATTAGAGTTAATTTGTTCATTGTGGCTAGTAAAGGTGAACTTGGCGGTAGTGACTCACAAGCTACAGTTTAGGAGATAGAACCTGTAGGACATGTAGGATCAGCAGCTACCCTTTAGGGGTAGATGGGAAGGAACCTAAGGTTATTAGTGTAATCAGGAAAGCAACCCAGGGCAGATACTGGAGTAGCATTAGCAAAGTTCCCATCATAAACCAGAGCCACTGTCTCACAAATTCACATGACAGTGTGGAGAAGAGTAGGCACACACAGAGACTGGTACACATGCAAAAATGTGTGAAGAGGACACAAAAATGTGTGAAGGGAGCACACAGAGGGAACATGCCAGGTAAGGGTATAGGCATGGAAGGCCACATGCCATATCATGGCATGAAGGTATCATAAGGGCTAGAGCAGTTTATGCCTTGAATGACACAAGGTAGTGTCATCACACTGGTGTTGTACATTGCATAATTCCCAGAATTTCAGGCTGCCTCTAAAACACTTACATTCACATAGTCTCTACCAGGTGCCCATTTTCTTCCCAGTGCTGCTCCCTAGTGCTTTCTTCTGGTTGCTTTTGTATTTTACTGTTTGTTGCCAAGCACAGCTCTACTTGGCATGAGGCTTGACTTCAGCTGGAGTCCTTATCTGAGAACTTCCTTATAGGAAGATGCCAATAGATTTTCTTTCTACTATAGTTGTTTTAGAAATTCAAAAGCTCATAAAATTATTTGATTAAAGAAAATAAACACCTTATTATATAAATAAAATTATCTTAGCTTCTCTTCCCTCCAAAAAGAAAAGTAATATACAAATTTCGCAGAGATTTGGAAAAGATGGCATTCCTCACCAGGAGATTCTTTGTCCTAAGCACCAAGCTCTTTGAAAAAGAGAGAACTTGCACACTCAGGCTTAATTCTACTTTTTGTTTGTCTTTTTTGGAGGTGGGAAGGCAGGGTAATTGGGGTTAAGTGACTTGCCCAAGGTCACGCGGCTAGTAAGTGGTAAGTGTCTGAGGCTGTATTTGAACTCAGTTCCTCCTGGCTCCAGGGACAGTGCTCTATTCACTATACCACCTAGCTGCCCCTTAATTCTATTTTTTGAACTGTGTATTTACTAAGACCTATCTTTCCATTAAAGATGCCATTCTAGTTTAGAGCTATGCAGCTCTACATTTAATTTCAGACTAGAGATCACATACCCTCAATTTGGGGATGTGCTCTGCTACAGAAATTCAACAAAGTATGGATCTGATCTCTCCACATATCTTTGGGGATCTCATATACACCATATTTGCTAAACAAATTAATCTCAAAGGCAGGACTAAAGTTAAGCCCAAGGTTAAAGTCTTCATCTACTCCAACTTAATCACATTCCTGGAATTTCAAATACACATAGGCTATGCCAAGACTTATCAGTAATTATTGTGGTTTTTGTTGTCATCTCAGTCCTGTCTTACTCTTCATGTCCCCATTTGCTATTTTCTTGGCAAAAGTACTAGAGTGGTTTGCCTATTCCTTTTCCAGCTCATTTTACAGATGAGGAAATTGAGGTAAACAGGTTAAGTAACTAGCCCAACGCCATACATGTATGAGGTTAGATTTGAATTCAGGTCTTTTGGATTCCAGGCCCAGCACTCTCTCCATTTGTGCCACCTAGCTGCCCTTCAATAATTGAGCTCATCCTATATTATTAGGAAGGATTAAATTGTTCTCTGTTTTATGCATATCTCCTGAGCCCCCATAGAAGCTCCTAGAGAAAGGTACTACATGGGAGATTCCTTAGTATTCCCCACCTAGTCACATAATAAGGCTTAACATAAATTTTTACTTGACTCAGGTATCAAATGGGCTGTAAAGCAGTTATGAAGCCAATCAGTGTAAAATTTTCATTAAAGAATGCATATTTATTCTGTCATTTTTTCTCATCAAACATCTTTGCTACCATAATGTAATTCTGTTGATTGAAGATCATATTTAATTAAGTAAAGAATTCATTTTTAAACTTTTTAAAACTTATGAATTCTCAATGGCACCTGGATGAGATAAATTTTTTAAAAAGTCATGAGATAAAAGGATATAGAATTGAAAGTGAGATTAAACATAATTTATTCAAGATTACTAATTTTATAGACAGAGAAAACGAGGCTCAGGGAGCTTAAGTAGATTTCTCCACATCCTGAATACTCTATTTCCCCTGTATTAGTCAAAGGGCATCCAACATCTAATACAGTCTCTACACAGCTGCAGACTTGATATTTCCAAAACAGTGGATTGACTAGGTTACTCACCTGCTGAACAAGCTTCAATGGCTCCCTCCTGCCCATATACTAAACATTGCTATTTAATATTTTAAACCCTTCACAATCTGGCTCCAGTCTACTATCTCAGACACACCAATCCTTACTCTCACACACCATGTTTCAATCAAACCTGCCTACTTATTGTACTTATTATTCTCTCTCCCACTTCCATCCCTTTGTCCCACGTGTAGAATGTGCTTCCTCCTCATCTGTTTTGTGGAATCCCTAGATCTCTTAAATTTAGGAGTTCAAACACTACCTTCTCCACTGCTCCTCTTCCTGATCTCCCCTTCATTTCTCAATTATTTCTGCCTTCAACCTTACCCTGAATTCATTTGTATTTACATGCATACACACACAAATGTAGTATATCTGTGTATGTATGCATGTGGATGCATGTATATTATATGTATATATACACATGTATGTATAAAACATAATGCATATAAAATTCCTATTTACTTAACTGTGTACATGATTTCCTCCACCAATAAGCTTGTTGAAGACAGGTATAACTTATTTTTTTTATTCTTTATGTTTAGTGCATAACACAATGAAATATACTTAGTAGAAGAATAAAACATGTTGAGTAAGTGATTGAGTGATAACTAGATGGAACAAAATAATAGAGAAACAGGCTGTAAAGACTGGAAGAGATCTAAAAAAATTCATTTGACTGATGCTCTTAATTTTACAGATCAGAAAATTGAAGAAAAGTAACATTTTTCTGGTCTCACATTCTCATTCCAATTGTAAAAGTACCCTGTATCCTATTCCTTAAACTGAAAGATGACATTTTCCTGCTAAATTAAGTATCTAGTGCACCATCCACAAATAGCTTGTAATTAAGTAGTTCTCCTAAATTCAACATGTTTAAAACTGAATTCATTCTGTTTCTTAAACCTTTCCCTCTTCTTAACTTCCCTCTTAAGGTAGAGGTCACCACTGTCCCAGTTACCCATGCTGACAACCAAGGTGTCATCCTCAACACCCCATTTTCTCTCACCATTCAGTCGATGAGGCAATATATAAGCACTTATCAAGCATGTAAGGTATGCTATTGAGCTTAATTCATCTATGTGCCTGGCATTGTGCTAAGCACTGGAGCTACAAAAAGAGACAAAAGACAGTCCTTGCCCCCAAGGAGCTCAAAATCGAATGAGTGAGACAACAAGCAAGCAAAATAGGTATAAATAAACTATGTACATGCAAACAGAAAATAATTACTGGGGGGAAGATACTAGAATTAAGAGGGATTGGGAAAGATTTTCTGTAGAAGATGGGATCTTAGTTGGGACCTGAAGGAAATCACAGAAGCTACAGGGTGGAGAGACAGGGGTAGAACGTTCTAAGGCATGAGGCACAGTCAGAGAAAATGCCCCAGTGAAGAGATGGAGTGTCACATTAACAAAACAGCCAGGAGGTCAAGTCACTGAATTGGAGAGTAGTAGACAAGAAGGTTTAAGAAGACTAGAGAGGTGTGTATGGGAGCACATGGGAGGCTAGATTTTGAAGAGGTTTGACTACCAAATGGAGGATTTTATATTTGATTGTAGAGGCAATAGGGAGGCAATGGAGTCTGTTGAGAATGCAACTGATGGGTCAGATCAACACTTTAGGAAAATTTCTTTGGCAGATGAATATAAGATGGATGAAAGTGAGGAGAGACATTTGACAGGCAGACCAGTAGTCCAGATATGGAGTGATGAGGGACTCCACTAGAGTGGTGGCATTGTCAAAGGAGGCAGGTCATATTTGAGAAATGTTGCAAAGGTGAAATGGAGAGGCCTTGACCACAAATTGTATAGGAGGGGGGTTGAGGATTGGACACAGTGAGTATAGGAGGTTAGCTCACACATGGATTCTGTCCTGGGCCTCTTCTCTAGTCCCTTTATACTACTGTACATGGCAATCACATTAGCACACACATCCTCTCTTTTGTTCCCCCATCACTCTCCAATCTTCCCTTTACTTTCAGGAGTATTCTATACCCCAGAAGTTTTAGGCTACCATTTGTGGATTCTATAAATATATTTTAAGACCTGTGACCATGACAGTGAAAAGTTGAGGATGTCACCTAAGCGGTAGAGTCTGGGGGCCCTGGAGGACAGTGGTACCTTTAACAGTAATAAGGAAATTTGTAAGGAAGGAAGGTTTGGAGAGAAAGATAATGGGTTCAGTTTTGCACCTGCTGAGTTTCAAGTATTTATTGGACATCTAGTTTGAGATATCTGAAAAGCAATCTGAGATTGGAGACTGGAGATCTGCAGAGAGGTTAGGGCTGAAAAGGAAGAGTTGAAAATTATCAGTATAGAAATAATAACTAAACCCATAGGAACTAATGTGATGACCTAGTATAGTAGTACTGAGGGAGTAGAGAAAAGGGTCTAGGACAAAATACAGGTGTGAACCTCCTGCACTCAAATACTAGTAGAGGTTGTTACAAGCAAGGAATATGTTGAGCAGGCTCAGGGCACCCTTGGTCACCTTGCCTCTGGGTCCTTGATCTAGGACAGAGTCATAGACCTTTTGGGCAGGAAGAGTATAAAAAGTAGTTTTTAGGCATTTGTTGGGAAGCTCTTTTGATCCCAGAAACTTCTTGCCTACCCTTTATCCTTGCTAATGGTTTTTAATATTCCAAATCTCCTTTCTTTTCATCACATTGGGACTATTTCTCCTGGCCTAACTGGAAAGTATTGCTAGTAAATGACTGTTTGCATCCTCAGAGTCTGAATAATCCCTTATGCCAGGTGCAGAATAGCAACTGGGCAGCAGCATTTCCTAAACTATATTTAGTAGAACTCTATTATTGTTTGTAATAAAAATTGGGATTCCATGGGGGGGGGAGGAATCATTTTAGGTATATTTTCACCTTTCAATAGATGAAATATAGAAAATGGGAAAGAAATCAAGAAGAGCTAATATGGGTAGTAGGGTTTCTGTTTTTTCTCTCTTCTTTGGTGTAAAAATATCCTTATATTCTTCTATTTTGTTTCCAAATCACCCCTCCCCCCAAACTTCCCTTTACTACAAGGAGGATTCTATACGTCTCAGAACTTCTAGACTAGCATTTATGGATTTTATTAATATATTTTAAATCCAGAGGAGTTTTCCTGGTCCATATGTTTGAAAAAAAAATTGCTTATTTTAAGTGATTTCTTTTCTTACTAATGACACATTCCATAAGTATGCATAAAATTAAAATAAATTTATGATTTTTGAGCAGAATTAAATTCTTTCTACCTCAGTTATCAAGACCATTTTCCAATGTCATTAACATTACAAGATAACTTGGATTCAGTAAGGATTTTTGAAATAGCTAGAGAAATTCATATTTCATATGTTAGATTTAAACCTGGAAGGGTCCTCAGAGGTCAGCTGATCCAATCTTCTTATTTCACTTAAGAACTTGAGTATATCAAGGAGTAGGGACAGCAACAATTTCTGATTCTGTTCTGTATAACCTTTCTCTTTCCCTGTAGGGGAGATTATAATAAAATCAAAAGACTAGAAATAAAAGTCAAATTAATAATCAGGCTTTTGCACATAATTTTTGTTGTTCAGTCATTGACTGAAAATAAAATAGTTCATCAAATTCAATAACTCTTGCTTACATATACTAGGAAGCAAAAAAATCCTACAAATAAAACACAATGAATGTTTTTTGTTTTTAATTTAAACTTTCACATCAAAGGCATCAGTTTTCTCAGACCATTTTGGAGTAGACCATTGTATTTTTCTCTGATAATAGATTGCTAGATTAATTTAAGAACCACAAGAAAATTTTATGTCATTGGAAAATGCTGTGACTGAGTGATATTGTGGTATGCCCTTGATGGGGAATGAGAAGCAAGTATTGTGAATGTACACTTAGGGAGAACTGTCCCTTGTTAGGGACAACTGATCAGATGATGCTTCTCAAATTAAAATTCTTTCTTTTTTTAAACCATAAGGATCATTTATATCTTGTTATACATAAAAAAAGCTATTTCTGTTTCCAAGGCACCCAGTATTATAGAGTTTTAGCTAATTTGAGGAGGGAGAAAATAGCCAAGTCTTAGGGGATTGTGACATTTGAGCTGAGTTCCAAAGGAATGTAAGTATTCTGAGTAGTGGATGTTATCATGACATAGTTCTCTCAATTTTGCAAAGGACTCCAAAAAGACTCTAAGTGATCGGTGCTTTTATCCCTCTTCCACAGATAAGAAAACTGAGGCAGAGAAATTGAGTGACTTGCCAGGGTCACACAGCTAGTGTTTCAGGCAAGATTTACATTCAAGTCTTCCTTTCTACTTTCCCATGCACTAGTAGTAATCACGGCTACAACTTAGAAGGGAGGAGAAATGTGAACTAAAACTGACAAGCTTTATATGAGGTAGATTGTGGCAAGCATTCAGTGCTAGGCTAAGAGGTTCCTACTTTATCCTGGAGGAAAAACAAAACAAACAAAAAAATGAATTGATGAAGGTTTTGGAACTTGGGAAAGGTGTGACCAGACTTTTGTCTAAGTAATTTTATTTTGGCAGCTCTTTGGAGGATAGATTGGAGAAGAGACAGACTAGAAAGAGGGAGAAAAATCATATGATAGTTATGGGAAAAGGGGCAGGAATAAGGTAGAAAGGATTCAGGCTTAATGTGAAATTATGAATGTATATGTCTAGGAACATGGTGGTGCCCTTGAAAGAAAAAAAAAAAGGGGGAGTTTGGAGGCTATAAAATTGTAGGAGAAAAGGCAATATTTTCAAATATGCACGTTTTTAGTTAAAGATTATAAGTGGAAAATTAGGTATGCTATCCAGCAAGGAATTTGTTTATGTACAACTAGAGATCAGAATTGATTGTCTCTGGATGTCATATACCTGAAGATGATAACTGAACCCATGAGAACAAATAATATTGCCAAGAGAATGTATTAAGAGGAGAAAACAGAGATCATCATAGCACCTTCTTTTTTTCTCTCTCTAATCTCTTCCCTTCAAAACATTTCAATGTATATTTAATATGTGGTGACTCCTTTTAAGTATCTGGCATGGAAAAAGCTACTTTGTAAAATATGGGTTGGGATAAGAATTTTTTTAAAAGGCTAAATGAATATAGGCTATTCAAGAAGACTCATTAGGGTACCATTAATACCTTCAATAAGAGATTCAGAAGATACTAACAAACAAGATCAGTAAAAGCTGAAAGTGACTAGAGCAAAACAGGAAATAACTGGGAAATTGATGTACAAACCAATTCAGAATCAATTCTGTGTGGGCAATCAAATCATAAACTCTTCCAACAAAGATTAAAATCATTATCTAATTGGAAGTATAAAAATGAGAAGATGCATGCAATTAGCACAGGTCCAACATGACCTTTTTTAAATGAGTATTGATGCTTAAAAAAATGGGGAAAAAGAAATTTAAAGACATTAACTCTATCATCATTTCTTATAGCACTTTAATAATGCAAAACATTTTCCAAAATAAAGAAATGAAAAGACCTCTAAATTTCATCCACCCATCAGATATGATCTCATCAAGAAGGGAGAGGTAGCAACGAAGTACATTATGGATTTAAAACACATTTATTTGGAAAATAATATGAAAGAGGAGAATGAAAGGCCATGAAGAAAACATTCCCTAAGAAAACAGTGAAAGTAAATGCAATGAAAAATAAAATTTTAGAGAACGTAGATAACCCAGTTCATATCAAGAACATTTGTAGATGAAACTGGAAGGACCATAAATACTTACGAATGAGAACAAAGCTTTGAGCATTCCAATCATAATGTACTCTCATCAGTAAAAATGATAGTATCTCCACATTTGAGCTGATATACTTAATGAGGAAACAGCAGTGACTTTCAAGGGAAAAAAAAGAAATCAGGGAAGATAAATTATTCTTAGTTTTACTAAGAAATCTATGTAGGAGGCAACATCTTTTTTAAAGTCCTTCATGGTCCAACTGTCTAGATATCTCAAAATGGGGAAGGGTTATTAAAATATGGAAAAGATAATGGTATTTTAAAAGGTAATTATAAGACATTACCAACTACTACCAACATATATATTCCTACTACATGTCTTTTTCCCCCTTTTTCTTTCAACCATACTTTTGATTTCATCAACATAGGGAGGTCCAGGTGAATAACTTACTCCAAAAGTGAAGATTGTACCTTCTTTGAAACTGACAAATATATCCTTATAGAGCTGCCCACAGTGCTTAGAAGTTTAGTGACTTGCTCAGGAATACATAGCCAATAAAAGGACAGAGGTGGGGCTTGAAATGATGTCTTCCTCTCTCTAATTAGTAACAACTTCCTAGACTATACCATGCCAACTTTCATAATCATCACCATGGCATAGATGTGTTTGTTAAGCTTTAACATTTAAATAATACTTTCACATATTATCTTATTTGGCCCTCACAGAAATCCTGGAAGATAAGTACTATAGAGATTATTATCGCCACTTGATGAATGAGGAAGCTATGGCTCAAAATGTTAAGAACATTCCCATGATCACTTGGGTGTCAGAGAATTAATCTTTAGGTTGCTCATGACTTCCAGTCTAGCATTCTTTACTCTAGTCACCACATTACCTTTTAAGCTTTAGGCAAGTGGCCTGTGCAGTCACCAGTGATACCTTTGATGAAAACATGAGAAGGGAAAAAGGGGAACTCCACCTATAAAACTCTACCCAACTCACCTCACAGTCACAATTATGTAATTCAATAACTTAGTGGGAGACTGTAGGATATTCTGAATCTATTTGTTGATTACCAAATACACACACACACACACACACACACACACACACACACGCACACAGAGTACTCTGTAGATCAAAATATAGTTTAAATGTATTTCCTCAAAGTTGTATCTGCCACTCACATGTTGAGGTTATATGAGATTCTACAACAGATGTAAGCACAATGATAACGTTATTCCACTGAGAATTCATCAAGTACAGGCATCCAATGAGGCATAAAATAAGAAGACATATGATCCCCAAATGTATTCAATATGCGATTGAGGATCTTTTGTGCAAAATCCAAATAAAAGAGTAATAAAAGGAGCATGAGTTTTAAGTGGAAAGGGACCTCAGATGTGTCTAGTCCAACCCATCATTTTTGTAGTAAGGAACCTAATGATTAGATAGATGAAATGACTTTCACAAAATCATACAGGTAAATGGCAGTGTCGGGATTTGAACTATTACCCTTTGACTCCAAAATTTCACCTTTATCCACTGCAGCATTTCCAATCATGGAGATTCTTCATACAGACCTGTTTGTAAATAGAATTGTGCTAGCTACATTAAGCCCAGAACACTACAGTTCCATCTTGATATGATCCATGAATTGATCTAACCATTCACACTAGAGAAGGAAGAAGAAGCCTATTGTCCAATTTATGGCATGCACTTGGGAAATGGCCTATTTAGTGAGTTCATCAGTAGCTTTATCCTGGATGAGGGCTGCATGTAAACAGCAAGCTTACCATAGACTGAAGCAAGAGGAAAACTGACTAGTTCTCACTTGGGAAACTGGATAATGTTTTCAATGATTCCATTCTTCTCACTATCATAAAAGTCCATTTTTTCAAAGCCAATATTCTCCCAGTGGTACAATATGGTTTCAAGTCATGGAACTATACATTAGAAGGCTAAAAGCAGCATTAGGGATGTCCTATCATCTCACCTGTACCTCTTAGCTTCATTGATTTCCTTCAAAATTCATCTTATATCCCATCCACTCTGGGAGGCTTTTCCCAATCTACTCAGTTTCTAGCACCTTCTCTCTCAAATTCACCTTCCGTAACTGTGTATGTACTTCATTGATTACATATTGTCTACTTCATTAGAATGGAAACTCCTTGAGGACACAGACTATATTGTGGTCCTTATTTGTCATCCTATAACTTAGTAGAATGCATAAATACTATTGACTAGATTTGATTTGCAGGTGATCTAAATTTCTCAGTGAAACAGTTGGTGGAGATAAATGGGCAATAATTACTTTTGCATGGGGGGGGGGGGGAGAGACATCGTTGCTGAATCCCAGGAAAGAAGGTGGTGCCAGTAGCAAAAAACAAAAAAAATAGGGCAGTCTAAATGTCACACTGGTAGACAGTATTAAAGGAACCAGAGAAAAGATTCCCAGAATATCCGGTACACCCCTTGTTGAAGATTGAACGAAAGACTTAGACAATAATGTCCCAGGATTACCAGGCACAGATAGAGAGCCATTGACACTAATTTAAAAATTCCCAGAGAACTGTCAAATGTTACTTACTTTCCTATTTCCCCTAGAACCTAGTCTAGGATCTTTATAAATTGTGAACCTAGAAAAAGTTTTTTGATTAAGTGCTACATAGAAAAGTGCTAGACTTGGAGTTAGGAACACCTGGGTTCGAATCCCACTTCTGACACTTACTGGGTGTGTAATCATGGGTTAGTCATGTAATTTCTATGAGCCTCAATTTCTTTATGTGTAAAATGTGGCTAACACCAGTAGTACCTACTTACAGGGGCATTAGGAGGCTCAAATCATAATATACATAAAATGCTTTGCAAATTTAAAATGTGCTATACTGTGCATTATTATTATGGATTATTAAAATACATGTGGGGAATTCTTTCTGCTTTCATTCCTTAGCTCTCACTTTTTAATTAACTGATTTAAAAAGGCTCCTGGGGGGGTATACAATATTTTAAGAATAAGAATTTACATTTTTTATAAAAGGAGGAAGCAAGATAGAAATCCCATTCAAATCTGGTACCATTTTAAAATGAACAAGAAACTCAAGAATTCTACTGATTTGCGGAAATTAAATAGGTTACCTCATTTTCTTGCTATCGCACCCATGCAAGCTGCCTCTCTTGACCAAATGACTAACCTCCTGACAAAGATACAGGGATTAAGGTTCTGTCAAAGAATGTGTGATAATATTAGTAAGTCTGAAATAGCTAAAAATGACTTAATAATTAATTTAGCTTTTCACATGTTCAAAATAGTCATATCTTATTAGTGCCAACTCTTTCCAAAGGACATAGTTTTAGGGCTGCTCTTGCTCACAGCAGGAACATTGAAAGAATTTTAAAGATTCTTATAGACCTGTCTATATCAAGCTGAGTGCATTTTTTACTTACTATTTAAAGTCTAGGGCTTACCTCCTGATTTTCTGTCTTAGTATGAAAGTAATTTGGGGTTCTCTGACTCCTGTCAGAATTATAAAAAGACCTCTCACCAGAAAGCCTAATGCCGTTATTTAGTACTTTACTATGGCAATTATTTAGGTCTGGAAGACTCACATATATTTTCTGAGCTTTTACATTTTATTGATGTGCCCCTTTTAACTATTTTAACTGTTAAGAAATTTCTTTCCTTTCACAGTTTATCAGGTCTCTGGACTTAAAATAATGATAATAATTATAACAACAATAGTTGTCATCTATGTATCATTTTAAAGTTTGTAAAGCCCATTATCTCATTGGACCTCACAATGATATGCAAATACTACACATTATCCTTATTTTATGGAGGAAAAAAGTAAGTTTCAGATAGGAAAATTGACTTGCCCATGGTCACACAACTAATGAAAGTCAGAAACAGAATGTGAATAACCCCATTCCTAATTATATCACCTATATACTATGTGTGGTACCATGATCACTTAAGGTTGTGTCAATGTGACCAAAGGATTCAGTAGAACTGACCTAGGAAGTACAGTCAAAGGGCCCATGCAATAATAAAGCCAAAACATAGATAGAGATTAATTAGCAACCTGTTTAGCAGATCCTTATTAACTATTTGATTCACTCAAAACCATTTGAAGGCGTCACATGTATAGATATAGCCTAATATTGGCCTAGTGTGTGTAAGGGATGGGTGAGAAATTTTTTATTTACTCTCAGAATTACATCCCTCAGAAGCCTGTTTGTAAGTTCAGCAGCTTTCCAGGTAAGAAATTTAAAAGGGTAATAGAAATTTCGTTAAAAAGGAAGATATATGTGAAAACACCTGCCTGGAATTCAGTTACAAGAAAATTGGTACTGCAAAAGGGTCAGTTAGTGTTGCAAGCAGGGCTCATAAGCTGTGGACTTGAGTAGCTTATTATGAAAAAAAGACAAGAGTTGAAGATTCAGAAATATTAAAACATCCCAGAGCACAGGGATTGAGGAAATACTGGCTACATATGCAAAGAGAAGGAACTTTCATTTTATTTTAAGGAGTCTGTTTCATCATCATCTTCACCTTTTTTCTTTAATTATGTTATTTTTATTCTGCTATCAATAGACTCTATGACATTTGTGGAATTCAGTAATTCAAGAAGCAACGTGTAATTTACTGTGGTTAAGAGTTGCAGTGTTGTTTAGTGCACACACCGAACAAAAAGTTCAAGAAACAAAAATAAAACATTTTCAAAAACAAGGAAGGGTTGAAAGGATATTGTAATTGCAAAGTAATTATGACCCCCGAGTAACTTTGAGAACTGGTACAACCACAAATGACGTTAAAAACATGTGAATAAAAAGGCTTGTCACAAAGAAATAGGGAGAAAACATATCTTTTCGGTAGAAAGTGTCTGGGATCTAAACTACATTGCTCTGTTAGCAAATCTTCCTGAGCACAGACAGATTTAATATTCATTTTCTGAGTATTTTAGAGTTTTCAGAGATAATCTATTATATAGGCCATGTTATTGGTTGCCTATATTAGGTGATTTTAGGAGTCTCACAGATTTTCTGTCTACCCACCATACAGCCCTAGAGCCTTACATTTTCATAAGTATATCCATTCCTTTATTGCTGAAATACATGTGTATACATACATACACATGTATTATCTTGACAGACGTGATACTTTAGCATCCATTTTTTTTAATACACTTATATTCTCAACTCATTGTTTGAACTATCTATCACCTTGGAAATCGAAACCATTGAGAAAATGGGATGCAAGACAAATAAAGGTTGATGAAGGCAAGAGGGAGAAAAAAAAAACCATGAAATGACCAAAGGAGACCAAGTTCAGGTAGAACTTTTTTTTTCATAAACAGGAAGTCAGTAAGTGTCTTTGGGTTAATTTAGGATGGAAGTGATTTTGACACTAAGAGACAGAAGGATGATGCCAGTAGGCAAAATTAAACAGAGACCCAGAGCACGTCTCAAAATTTTTAGGACCAGCATGCTAAAGATGTTCATGTTACATTTTATCATTAGGGTTACTTTTTTTTAGCTTGTTAAAATCTTAACTATATTTTTAATTTATGACTTTATCACTTTATATTAATTATAATCCCTAACTTTGAGTCTTTAAAAAAAAAATTTCTAGGATGAAACTTCCCTAATTAGTGTTCTATTATTATCTGGTAGCCACTACAGTCATAGATCAAACCACAGGAATGAGTAGTGCCAAATATAACCCTTCCCTAGATAATACTGAATTAGTTTGAACTGTGGATGGACTCCCAGCATAGCCTGTAATCAAGGCATGGGCAGGGTCTTGGAAATGTCTAGGTAACAAAGCAGACAGAATTTCAGGTGTCGGGGGATGCAGGAAATAAATTCTTATTCAGAAATTCTTTGATTTGCTGTCATTTACTTCTGTTGTGTGTATATATGTTTGCACATATATGTGTGTGTACACCTATATGTGTATTCCTTTGAAGTATTCAAGAATATAGATATGAATCCCCCCCAAAAAAAGTTCCATGTTTCTAGTTTCCTTTAACCATAATATTGCAAGACAGCTGTCTTTTCATCATGTATCTATTCATATAATTGCAAAGAAATTAACCACACTCTTATGGACTGCCATCGTGTTTTTACAAGGTTATAATAATGGTGATATATTTTTAAAATGATTTATTTTTGTGGCGTTCCAAATAAAATTTTCTTGAGGATTTATGACACAACCACAATTAAATACCCCTCCTTTAAGGAACATTATTGATTTCTTTAACTTTTTTTGACATATAGATCATGGGGTACCCTAATCCTAACTTCACCAATTAAACTTTCCTTTCTGTTAGCCATTTCATTTGGTTTTCTAATTTATTTATGTTTATTTTGCTTATTCTATTTCTAAGGTTCTGCTATTAATATTTGGTCCTGTCAAGAAGAGTGGCATGTGAATTACTTTCAACAAGTGATGATTGTGTTTTGTGACAGCAGTGATCATGTGTATGCTTCCAATGACAATAGGTTGACTCAGAATATCAGATGAGATTGGATCAAGCCAATGTCTATACTTGTTAGTTAATTCTCTTGAAGATGAATACTGAATTCTGTGCCATATGGATAGCGCTTGGGGCCATCTTTTGTTTTGTTGTTTATCTGTGTTTTTAAAGAATGGATGTTATTCCAAGGATAATGAAGGCAAAGCTTTTAAGAAACACGTTTTAATGATTGCTAGAAAGGTTACATTATCTACTGGTGTGGGGAAGTCAGATGTTTCCTTTCAAAGGTTTTTTTCAAGTCCACAAAGAAACAATATCATTTTCACTGAATAGCAAAGTGAACAAAAATGAAAAACAAGGCTGAAAATCGACAAATTATTGCTACAAAACAGCCTATTGAAACTCCAGAAAACAAGCTCCTTAGAGTGCCTTGGCAGTCAGAGGGTGTGTTACTGATCACTCCAATGGGACATGGGCTTCTTGATGTTGAAAGAACAGTGAGAAGACAAACCAAGGGGTGGGGGGAAGCAACTAAGCATTGCTATGAATTTAAGATGTCTGTTATGGACAAGGCAATTCAAAGATTGGATTTCTGAAGATTGAAAAAGATCATTTTCACTGATGAAACTCATGTTTTTCATTCAAGGCTATACAAAAGTCCAGGTGAGCCTGTACTATCATAAAGCATTTTAATGACTGACTACAACATTAATATATAAATGCAAAGGGAAATTTTAAGATATTGCTTACTTCTCATGGACACAGAAGTCTTGTCTCTATCAAGGAAATTATAAACTCCATTAAATGTATTGACAAACTAAGAAGCAGAATTATCTTGAATTATCTAAATTTCCAAATGGAGATGTAATACTGCAATATGACTTTGAACCATTCCATAGATCACAAAAGGTAAAGAAGTTTATTGGAGATGGAGACAAACATGCTTCAGTGGCCTGGAAATCTGCTTGATTCTAACTTCTTTGGAAACTTATGGGCCATATTCAAGGCAAGATTTCAAAATATTGACTGATCATCAAAAGTACATTTAAATCTAATACAATAAAAATGGGATTCTTGATGAGAATTGCGGATATATGTTTAAAAAAACATTTGACATAATGGAAATCATATAAAAACAAGCAAGTGTTATAGGATACACACATATCACAATTTTAATATTTTAAAACTTGTAGGGTTTCTTGCATAAGACAATGGATCTAATTATTTTGCTTTATTCCAAATATTTAATATACTATTTCATATATGTATATTAAATTCATTTTATTGATATATTTTTTCTTTAAAATGCAGTCATAATAATAAACAACTTTAGCAAAGATGCAGGATATAAAATAAACACACATAAATCATCTGCATTTTTATATAACAAAGCCCAACAGCAAGAGACAAAAGGAGAAATTCCATTTAAAATTACTGAAGTCATTATAAAATATTTTGGAGTCTACTTGCCCAAAAAAGCCCAGGGACTATATGAACACAATTACAAAACACCTTTCATACAAATAAAGTCAAATTTAAATAACTGGGAAAACATCAGCTGCCTGTGGGTGGGCCAGGTTAATATAATAAAAATGGCAATTCTACCTAGATTGATTTACTTATTCAATGTCATACCAATCAAACTACCAAAAAATTATTTTTTAGAACTAGAAAGATAATATCAGAATTCGTCTGGAAGAACAAAAGGTCCGGAATATAAAGGAAATTAATGAAAAATGCTAGGGAAGGCAGGCTAGCCATATTATATCTTAAATTATATTCTGAAGCAACAGTCATTAAAACCACTTGGTACTGTCTAAGAAATAGAAGGGTAGTTCAGTAGAATAGATTAGATATACAACACACAGTAGTCAATGATTATCACAATCTACTGTTTGATAAATCCAAACATCCCAGCCTCTAGGATGAGAATTCACTATTTGACAAAAACTGCTGGGAAAAACTGGAAAATAGTATGAAAGAAACTGGGCATACACCAACATCTGACAGCATATACCATAATAAAGTCCTAATGGGTACGTGAACTAGGTATAAGGGCAGATACTATAAACAAATTAGGGGAGCAAGGAATAGTTTTCAGTCATATTTATGGATAATGGAGGCATTTATGAAATGCAAAACGGATAATTTTGATTACATTTAACTGAAAAGTTTTTGCACAAAGCCAATGCAACCCAGATTAGGAGGGAAGCAGAAAACTGGGAAAGAATTTTTACAACTAGTGTCTCTGATAAAGGTCTCATTTCTAAAATATGTAGAGAATTGAGTCAAATTTACAAGAATACAAATCATATTCCAATTGATAAATGGTCAAAGGCTATGGGCAGGCAGTTTTTAGAGAAAGAAATTAAAGCTATTGATAATCAGAAAAAATGCTCTAAAAGACTACTGATTAGAGAGATGCAAATCAAAACAACTCTGAGGTATCACATGACACCTATCAGATTCGCTAACTTAGCAAAACAAAAAAATTATAAATGTTGGAGAGTATATGGGAATATTGAAACACATTCATTGGTGGTGTAATTGTGAACTGATCCAACCATTCTGGAGAGCAATCTGGAACTATGCCCAAAGGATTATAATGATGTGCATACCCTTTGATGAAATAGTAACACTTCTAGGGTTGTATTTCAAAGAGATGATAAAAATGAGAAAATTACTGATATGTATAAAAAATATTTATAGCAGCTCTTTTTGTGATTCCCAAGAACTAGAAATGGAGAGGATGCCCATCAATGGGGGAATGGCCAAACAAGTTATGGTTAAACGAATGTATAAGAAATGATAAAGAGGCGGACTTCAGAGAAACCTGGAAAGGCATATAAACTGATGCTGAGTGAGGGGAGCAGAACAAGGAGAACATTGTACACAGTAATAGCCACAGTGTGTGAGGACTGATTTTGATAGACTTAGTCCTTCTCAGCAATGCAAAGACTTAAAACAATTCTAAAGCACACACAATGGAAAAATGCTGGTCACATCCAGAGAAAGAACTGTGGAGTCAGAATGCAGAATGAAGCACACTATTTTCTTTTTTGTTTTGTTTTATTTTGTTTTTTTTTTTTTCTTTTGATTTTTCAATATGACTAATGGGAAAATATGCTTAATAGTAATGTATGCGTAGAGCCCATATCAGATTGCCCGCCATCTTGGGGAGGGAGGGGGAGAAAATTTAAAACTTTTGGAAAAGAATGTTGAAAACTAAACATAAATAATTTAAATTTTTTTTTGCTTTTTTTTGAGGGAAATTGGGGTTAAATGACTTGCCCAAGATCACCTGGCTAGATTTTTGTGTTAAGTGTCTGAGGCCGGATTTTAACTCAGGTCCTCCTGACTCAAGGGTTGGTGCTCTATTCACTGCACAACCTAGCCAGCCCTAATAATTTAATTTAAAAAAGCCCAAAAAATGCAATCACATCTGACTCATTTCAGCAAAACTGAACCCTTCCTTATGACCAAACAACAACAACAACAACAAAGTAAAAGTCTACCAGACAGAAAACTTGCCTTGAACCATTAACACTGATCTGTTCCAGTAGCATTTCTCTTGCCCCTCATATCACTACTGTTACAGAAGAGGTGTATTTCATCTTTTTTTTGGTAGATTTGTTCACTTATTTGGCAAACTTCAACCTAGATCCTTTAGAATACACACACACACATACATGTCACCACCAGGAATCCTGGAATAAGTAAAAAAATAAATCATAATGTCAACTAGGCTATGGGATTCATCATCTATGTACCACGGTCATTTCTGTTGTGCACATGAGTGAACATATATGCTCTATCGATAGAAAAAAGTCAGTTTTCCACCACCGTAGGAACCTAAGGGATCATAATGGGTTAAGAAAATTTGTCAAATATAATACTTTTATAAATAATAAAATAAGTTCCTTGTTATCCATACTAATGGAGAACAGTAGTGTAAGCAAAATGATATTATGGAAAGATCCGCGGACTGGAGTTTGCAGACCTGAGTTTGTATCCCATCTCTAAAAATTATTAACTATAGGACCATAGGGCAACTTGTTTTGAACCTCAGTTTCCTCACCTGTAAAATGAGTATGACAGAAATTATTGGGGGTGACCCTCACATTTTTATTTTTATTTTATTTTTTGTTTTTTAGAGGGCATTTGGAATTAAGTGACTTGCTCAAGGTCACATAGCTAGTTTTTTATGTTAAGTGTCTAAGGCTGGATTTGAACTCAGGTCCTTCTGACTCCAGGGCTCTATTCACTGCACCACTAGCCACCCTGACCCTCACATGTTTTAAAAATGAGGCAGCTTAATCTTAGAGAATTGGAGTCACTTGCCCAGGATAATATCTTATAAATATTTGATGTGTTATTTGAACCCTGGACTTCAGGATATCAAGTCCAGTACTTTCTCCACTATTCCATGAGGCCCTTCATAATGATGTTTGTACTACTTATAGGGTAACTGGTGGAGGTTTAGAAATACTTATTAAACCATAGAAGTGTTATACAGTCACAGATCTAGGAGTGAGAGGGACCTTTAAGACCATCTAATCTAAACCCTTCATTTTGTAGAGGAGGAACAAGTAATGATCAGAAAAGCTCTTTGACTTGCTAAGGTCACCCAAGTAGCAAATTTAGAATTTTAACTCTGGTCCTATATCTCCAAATTCAGCACTTTTTCTTACTGAATGAAAAAGTATAATGCACCTATATTAACTGAGCTGCAGTTTATGCAAAATAAGAGGAAATACAATGTTCTCCATATTGGCACAATTCAACAAGAGACGGAAAAAGGAGAATGCCTTGTAGAGCCAAGAAACTGGGCACAAGCCACAGATTATCTCCATTTGGGAGTCAGTTATTAAGAATCAGGTCTTAGATCTAAAAGCCTGAAAATTCCTGACCATTAACTTGGAATTTTAGTACCTATGCTTGGAGAAAAGCAGATATTCTATTAAGTGATTCTTAACTACCTGACATCAAAATATCCTTCACCCATCATGCTCTAGAGACTGAAGCTACAACAGAGTAAATTTGTATAATCTGAAGGCAAAGATTGGACTTCTTGGAGGATACTGAGGTCCTTCAAACACACCACAGAGTGAACACATTATAGCTTCTAGGGGGGTGTAAGAGTATTCTGGGCTGTCAGTAATATCAAAAACAACAACACAGGCATTGGGTTCTGCTCCATATTTGCCGTATCAAAGCTTATTTCCCAACAATAACAATCAACTTACCTAAGTGACCACTCTTTTATAATTATAGCAATTTATCTGTCAAATACTTAGCACTTGTGAGTGAGGCACTGTACTACACATTACAGAAAAAATGAAGATAAATAAGATGTGCAGAGACATCTGTGGTATAGTGGATCTAAGCCTGGCCCTGGAATCAGCAAGATCTGAATTCAAATTCTGACCCCAACATATATTGGCTATATGAACTGGAAGGACACAATTTCTCAATGTACCAGGGAAACTCTCTGAGATTCTGAGTTGTAGACCATGTGTTGATCTGCTTCAGGCGAGGGAATTTTCTCACTGGGAGTTTTCTCTACCAATGGCCTCACAGATGTGACCCCACAATTAAAAAAGGATAGTCTTTATGTTTACAATATGCTAATACAGATAGCCAGCTTTAATAAAAAGCAAAGTATGGTCAGCAATACCTTCTTAAAGAATGAGATTTATTTTGGAATATTGAGGCAAGAGATTATTTAGGGATGGCAAGTATCAGAAAATATTTTATGGAGGAAGTGGTATTGAGGTGAGTCCTGTAGGTTTGGTAGAATTTTGACAGACACATGAAAGGAAACTTGGATGAACAGATGAGGCAATGGAAAAATAGAGTGACAAAAGGTTCCCATACTGGGAACATAGTTCAGAGGAAGAAGCTGAGCCATACAGAGGATGCGTGACTTGGCTGGTGGGAAAGAATTACCAGTCATAAGAGCTGAGTCTTCCTTCTTCTCTATGCAGTGTTCTTCTCATTAAAATAAGTGAAATATCAAGAAAATAAAAGCTTAATTGAAGAAGTTGAGTTGTGGTTTCATTAGAAAATCATTGAATAGGAACATGAATGTAACAGGAATAACATACAGAAGGACCAGTTTTAGCGATAAAAGCTCTGAATGAAAGATTGAAGATATAGCTAGAATCACAGCAAAGATAAAACAAAATACATTGTCCTGATGTAGAAAGGCTAGATCAGTTGAGCCATCTGATCAATCATTAAATCATCTGACTCCACTAACAAAAAATCTAAACCTCCACACCTTAACCAGATAAAGACTATTCTGCACCCCCCAGAAACAAAAACAACAACAACAACAACAAAAGGGAATAGAATAATGTATTCTGAACAGCAAAGGAACCCAAGATGCAAACCCAAGGTGACGTTCTTTAAACCCAAGCCTAATCATGAATGGAAAAATATGGGCATTCCATAAAAAAATTCATTTGAAGCATTCCTACAACAAAAATCAGTTATTTGCTTTGTAAACACCTCAGAGTTTCTAGGTTTCCAGATTGAAGTGTGTTTATCATGCCAAAACTGCATGGGTGCTCCTTACTTTTAGCAACTGTTTCCTTGTCTTGCCTCAATCTGGCTAGAGAAAGGCACTATTGATCTATTTCTCCCTTTCCTTTTTTTTCAGACAGGTATTGCTTGTGTAAGGTAAGGTCATTGACTTACCTTTCTCTGAGTATTGTAACAATCACTTCATATCCAGAATGGGGGATTGACAAAGGCAAAGGAAAGGAAAAAGAACAGATTTAAAGATGCATAGGATTCACATTTATATGGATGGAATTTTGCTTCTCACATATGGGTAAACATTTTGCTTACTTGACTCACAATTCAATGGGTCTGAGGAATGAAAGATTTACAATAGGTTATATAGAATTTAAACGATTTTGCATGAGTTGTTTTATGTTGGATGGCTTCCATATCCATGTGGTTTCCAAGATTCAAGAGACTCTTGTACTTTTTTTCCCTAGTGCCTCATGGCTCATAGCAGGAGAAAGGCTTTTAAAAAAAATTCATTTAGAAGTAGGGTTCTTTAAAAAAAACATGAGTAAAACTTTAAGGAAAGAGTCATCCACTGGATTTGGAAAATATATCCACCAATGTTGAAAATCAAGGGAGGGAATTTGTCCAATAAGGCTACTTTAAAATGCCTTTTAAATTTATCTTTAGATGATATTATATCAGTCTGAACTCTACTGTTTTAGTCATTAAAGGTGTAGTGACTCCCTCTAAAGAAATAGGGAATTTTACCTCACTCAGTGAATCCAAACTTCTCCCTGGAGAGTGATATCAGTGCAGAAAAGTCTAGGAAGTATATTCTGAAGGTCTGTTTTCAATAAAGAAGCAGAGAGTTGCTTCTCATCTCAAGAGGTTTTATGAAGCAATGTAGTATCATACTCACCTCTGGTTTGGTTTTTAGAGGAGATAAAGCCTCCAGATATTCCAGGAGGAGAAAAGACTGTGCATCTGTTGGGAGGAAGACAACCCCAAGATCTTAGGAAGCTGGCCTTGTTTGGCAATTGTGTCCTTAACCAATGGCCTCATCAAGAAGTCTTGGAGTACTCCTTGAAAATGCCCATAAGATATTTTAGAGCAGAAAACTTTAGAGCTGTGCAGAGACCTTGGAGATTACCCAATGCAAACACACTTTTTACAGATCAGGACTCTGACACATAGCCTTAAGATAGTGAGGGACTTCCTCAACAGTGGTTTTTTAAATTCATTTGTATTCAGGGAGAGATTGAAACAATCAATTAATAGTATTTATTGAGCATTTATTATGAGCTATGGACTTTGCATTGAACAGTGGAAATATGAAAAATTTCTAAAACCTGCTGTGCTATCAAGGAGCTCACATTCCAATGAGGAAGAAAATATGCGAAGAATAATGTATGGAGAGGACTTATACAGTGGAAAGGGGACATAATCCTGGAACAAAATCCCTAGAAATGTGGGAAGGCATTGGGGAAGATTGAGAAAGGTGTCTTATAGAATATGAGATTTGAACAACGTCTTGAAGAAAGCCATGGAAGCCAGGAGGTAGAGGTGAGTAGGGAAAACATTCCAGGAATGAGGAATAGCCAATGAAAGGGCTTGGAATCAGGAGATGGAGTCTCACCTCAAGTGAGAGGAATAGCAATCAGACCACTGTCACCAGTTCACAGAGTACGTGGAAGGGGATAAAGTTTAATTATCCTTGAAACTTTTCCTGTGCTATTATTTCATTATAAACGGGACTATTGAATGGAGTCCTATACTAGTTCTTTGGCTAAATATTTTTAAGTAGCCAGGTTCAAGAACATAAGAGTAGGAACTGCCTTTAAACTTTCTCTGAATTCTCAATGCTTAACACAGTACTTCACATATAGATTTCTAATAAATATTTATTGGCTGACTGAGAGATAACACATATTTTGGGACAAATGAGAACTGTAGAAGCAGGAAAAGAGACAGCAAAAGAACTATTTCATTAGTTCTCTTTTTTTCTGGGGGCATGTGACCTTGAGCCGTGTAATGACTGCTAGGGACAAGAATGAAATCCTACTCCCTTGGGGATGTAATGAATTCCTTGCTTCTCTGTTATTCACTAAAAAAATGTTCTTATAAATTTTTTTTTATAAAATTCTGCTACATAGTTCTGTCACTATTATACAAAACATAAAATGAAGAAGTAAAAATTACTGCGGAGGATATGACTTAAATTCCAAATTAGCTTTTAGGATACTTAATTTACAGCCAGTTTGTGATATTGGTGGATCACTTTGAAAGTCTTTTTAGAAAAGTGCGAACAGTGTGTTCATGTTAGGCAACTCCAACTTGTCTCCATGGAAACAGAAAAATGTCTAGGATTGAAAAAGTTAGTCTCACTCCAACAATTATATTTTAAAAGTGCTCCCACTGTTGCCTTCCTTACAATACACTCAAAGATGGGTGGGGTTTTGAAAACTATCCAGTAGGGAATAAATTTAACAGAACAAATTGGGAGGCAACTGAGGGGTTACTTCTATTAAAACTTCCTTGTTCCCCATGGGGCTCTTTTTCTTCTCTGTTTTTCTTTGAACATTTTTTCTTGAACATTTTCTCTTGTTTGCCCTCATAATTTTCTATCTTACATTTATAGTATATATTTAGAGCTAGCAGGCACCTCAGAGGACATTTCATCCAAATATCTAATTTTATAGAAAAAACTGAATCTCTGACAGGTCAGGAGATTGGTCTAAGGTCATACAAGTAGCAAATGGTTGAGCTGGGATTTGAACTCAGTTTCTCTAACTCCAAATCTGGCCATCTTTCAAAAATACCATTGTCCGTGCATATAGCAATAACCCTTTAACAGAATGTCAACTCCTGGAATTCAAGACCAGTGCCTTTTATAGTAGGTGTTTCATACTTCAAAGACTTGCTTCCTCGTCCAACTCTCCCTCCCCCTCATTCCTAATCTTCCTTGACTGAATCTCCCATAATGCTTTGAGGGAGTTTTTTTCTCTGAAATCCCACGGGCAATGAGGGGGCTGATGTGAGTTGGATTTTTCCCCAAGCCTGAGTATACACTATGTGACATGTCTGGATTGGGGGCATGGGATGAGCACGATGGTCTTTTTTCACTTGAAATCATAGGGATCACAAGGATGAGAAGATTCTCCCCCCATGCCTTTAGATGTCTTTGATCCTGGTTTTAACATTCCACTAGCAGAGAAACCCAACAATGGATGCCAAATTGGGGGAATGATGATTGGAGGGGGAGATGAGCAAAGAGGAGCAATGGGTGTCTGGTGTAGCCTAGCCAATGGGGGAGCACCAGGAAACAGCTAGGAGCAAGACTAAAGCTACTTTCAGTATTAAGAATGGCAAGCAAGAATTTTGATGACACTATTTGGATTCTTAATAGCTCATAACTCTTTTTTCCCAGAAACCACTGGGGCTTGGAGGTTTACATCAGGAATTCAAGCTATATTTCCTTTGCAATGAGAAGCAGCACATGTACAGAGAATCTCTGCTTTTACTTGCCAGGGTAGAAGAGGGAAGAAAGCATACTTCTGAGAGAGCAATGATATGTAACAGAAGTACTTTTGAGACTTTTGTGCATGCCTGAACATTCTGTTATTGGTTTCAATCTTCTAATCATGTTTTCAGATGAAGCTTTTTCTCCTAGTAGCAAGAATCAGAATGGAGTCTGTCACTCTTTTTGACTGATCTCTCCTGGTTCAACTCCTTCACTACAGCATCTGGTGAGAGACGATGCTATAAGGGAGAGGCCTTGAACAAGCCTCTCAGCATCCTGGCAACCCTGTGTCCCAGTGTCCCAGTGTCCAGTCTTTACAACTTGTCTAACATCAATGCCCAGAATAGCAGTGAGTGACCTTTGGGACATGGCCAGGCACTTTACTTAGTGCTTTTTACAAATATTATTTTATTTCATACAAGAAGCCTTTTGTATCAGAGCCTTTTGTAACTCTTGTGGGTAATATCTTTCACAAAAAAGTAATAAAACAGAGGACTTACTAAGCTATTCTATGATATTTAGAAAAAAAGTTTGAGGGGATGTTTAAACAATTTAACAATCAATTTATCTAACAAATACTTTAATCCAACATAATTTTTTTAAAACATAAAAAAAACTGGGCTCATTTCAGGGGATTCTCAGTGTATTAAAGTAGACAAGAATTGATCTTTCTAATAAATTGTTAGCATGTGTATATTAAAAGAGTATTTTCTTTAAAATACATGGTAATTTTTATTGGTGTGCCACTTGACAGGTTGAATCAATATTTTCAAACCACTCTCAAGACAAAGTTGATCAACATTACTTAAAATAAGCCCATGTGGCAAAGTCATGTTCATCAGTTTCCTTGGTCCCTATGCTATGATTTCTTGTGGCCAATGAATTGCAAAAATGGTCAAATTTCAGGGTGGCTAGGTGGCACAGTGAATAGAGCACTGGCCCTGGAGTCAGGAGGACCTGAGTTCAAATCTAGCCTCAGACACTTAACACAAAACTAGCCATGTGACCTTGCACAAGTCATTAAATCCTGATTGCCCTACCTTTCCCCCTCCAAAAAAAAAAAAAAAAGCAAAAAAAAAAAGATAAAAAAATGGTCAGGTTTCAAATCCTAAAGGGGATGTCATGAAACACCTAATATTGTGGTGACAAAGTCAATGGCCAGTTTTATGGTGACATTCCCACTCAAAGGTTTTTTGTGACACGTGCTTTTGAAGAAGGAAGAGCTGTCAACCTAAGAAAACTCTGCATTTTCTCCCAGATCAAGTAAAATGTCACTTTTTTCCCACAGATGAGAAAGTATTTTTTTTGCAAGATAAATGTGGCTGCAAATTCTATGTAAGATTTACATTTAAGATTGTGTATGATATAACACATATTTAGTCATGAATTTCAGAGGTTTTGTTTTTGTTTTTGTTTTTGTTTTTGTTTTTGTTTTTGTTTGCAGGAGGGCATATATATGGGTTAAGAAGTGCCAAAGAAAAGAGCCATCAGTTCTTGAGATATGTCCAGGGGGAAAATAAGATGGATCAGAGTGAAGCATAAGAGTTTCAAGTATAGTGGAAAGAGCACTACCAAATTAGTAAGCTTAGGTTCAGATTCTAGCTCTGATACTAGTGCAGCTCTGGGTATGACCACTGACCTATCCAACCCTGTTTCCTCATCTGTAAAATGGGGACAATATTACTTGTTCTATCTTCTTCAAAGGGTTGTTTATCATGAGGAAAAAAAACTTCAAAAGTGATAAGAAGTAGATAAATGTGAGTTATTGCCATATGTGGAATAATAGGGCCAGAATTTGACTTTGTTCCTTTAGAAATCACTGTATTGCATGAATGGAGAAGCAATCTACAGGTGAATGAACACTTTGAAACAGATTTCAAAATCAGCTCTTTGAGTTTCTTCCATAAGACCTGGGAGAATGTCTTTTTCTTCCAAATATCTGACTATGCCAAGTTGTTCTTTTTCCTCTTGGCTCTTATGGATTCTAACACTTGCATAGGCATTTTTCCTTCCAGGAGTCTGTTTTCCTAAGAAGTGGAAATCTGGCCTCTGTTTTACTTGTCCCTTTGATCATCTTTTTTTTTTGTTGGTTTTAAAAACTCTGTTGACGATAGAATTGAAAGATGATTAACCCAGAGTCCTTGTAGGATTTTTTGAGGTAATATTCCCTTTCTTTATGTTGACATTTCATTCCCCTATCTCAGTATGTGATAGAAGTTATTAGTACATTAATTATACCATTAAATGTTTTATTTGATGTGTTATGGATGTTAATTTTTTAAAAATAGCTATCATAAGTTTTGCACAACAGTATAAATGTGTATGGATGTGTGTGTATACACACATACAAATACACCCACACATACACATAAACACCTACATGTATATATGTATGTGTATCCATATATGTCCATATATATTATATATGTGCACGTGTGTGTGTTTAGTGTGTGTGTATTTACACACATATATTCTTGACAATAATCCTGGGGGAGTCGGGTGGCATTACTTTTCTTATTTTATAGATGAAATTAATGTACAGAGAGCAGTAGAGTGATTTGTTCAGGCTTGGTTTCAATATTTGGTAATTACTAAGGGAATTGGACAATTGTTTATCCTTTGTACTGGGACAGAACCAATGACATGAGCAGAGTAATTTAAAGTGACTTGTATTTAAGTGAGGCAGATCTGTGTAAAGTCATCAGTCTCATTCTCTTCTCCAGAGTTATTGTAGTCCAGTGGCAAGCATAGGTCAGGACGACTAGTGATGGCCCCAAATGTAGTACCATCTCAAGTCCTTCCCAGGTAGCTGTTTGTCTGAGGCAATGCCCATTCAGTATTTAAAAGCTAGGTTAAGAATTGAGGGGAAAGATGGCTTAGTTTGCCTTCACAAAAGAATTAATCTGGGAGGGAGAGACCCTCAGAATTTCTGGCCAGAACAGAAACAATTGCTATTTACACTCACTCTGAGGCATCAAAACCCCATCAACCTTCATCTTTCTGACTCTGAGTCTAATGCTCACTCTACTATGCTACCTAGCTGCCTCTCCTTAAATCTCCATTGGAAATGTTTGTTTTTCTTTGTCTCAAGGTACAGAATTCCTTTGGCTAGGGATTCACCTCAGAATACAGTTCATACAAGTCTGACTACTTGAACACAGAAAATATACAGAATGAGGGAAAAAGAAACTTAACTCACTTTCTGTTTCAATCTAAGTTATATTCAATACCCTCCATATTCTTCAAAATTGTCCACTAACATGCTTTTAGGGGAACATATTGATAATGAACATTATATAATGGAAAACTTTTTCCACAGGAAAATGCCTGGAATTTTGTACTTCATAAAACTATTCAATCATTTGCAGTTTTGATAATTCTATCTTTCTCCAATAACTAACTCTGATTGAATCTCATTCTTTATGTAACTTTATGAAGTCTGACAATGTTTATGGATGATAAATTATAGATTTATAATCTGTTATTTCTCTTTTTCTGTTTATGTTTTATATTAATATCTAGGTGTGATAGGGTCAGAGATTCTACTTGCCCTCTAACTACATTTCTACAAAACAGGGAATATTTTAGTGCAAAGGTTTTCACCAGGAATTTATTTTTCCCTTCATCCCTGCAACTTCTTGGTCACCCAAGGGCATAAAAGACCAATCACATGAAGTCAGGACCCTTCTGACTTGGTAGATATTGAAAAACTATGTGCATCATCATGCCCTCCATTGATAGTCAGATGCATTTCCATTTTGAAATGAGGAAGCTGATTTTGGAGAATCTAAAAGTTGCTGTATCCTTGTTGTATATCCTTGCTCTGCTAGGGCTAAGTAAACCTCCTTTAATTAATCATTCAATGATTTATGAGTGTCTCATTTCATCTCAAAATTGAGCCTGAAGTAACAGGAAGCTGGTTTTGGACCTGCCTCTTGTATTTGGCACATTTGGTGATTAGGGTAAAATAAGATGATCTTGTATCTTACATTGAAGTCAAATTGGGAGAAGGGCACTGCAAATACAGAGGAAGGGGGTGAGCAGAAACCTAGCCACCACATGTCAGCTTCTGGTAGCAAGAACACTTCTGGTTGTATATGGTGAGTCTCCTCAATAGGGAAAAAATGCAGATTCTCATTCAAATGGAATGAATAGCTTGATGGATGCTAGAGGATGTTTCCTTGGAGGGTAAAGAAAGAGTCAAGTACAAGTTTTCCTGGTTGTTTTTTAACCATTCTTGAACAAGTTAGACTGCCAGCATAATGATACTGAAAGAGAATCTGCTTATGCATTCAGATACTAGAGACAGATATTGACTTTTAAAGATCATTCAATAAAACCTGAGGAATATCTAATGGTCCTGGTGGCCACTCAAGTGAAAGGATCTTTTTTTGCTGGGGATGAGTATAGAGAGGCCTCAACAGGAACTTCCCACCCCTAATATCATGGCTTGATACATGGTTGAGACTTCTCTGTTACAACTTTTGCACACAATCTGTGTCTACTCTCAACTTCCGTTTGTAATGGTATGCCTGCAAATAGAGGCTACTGCTTTCCCTACAGGATTCTAGAATTCCTTCTCTGGGTTGAAGGAGGTGTTTTTAATAAAAACAAATCACGAACCTCAAGTAGTATGTTCACCATGTGATTATCATTTGGTATAAATTAGTCCATCTGAATTATTTAAGTTTTAGAGAGAAGCATTAATTGAGGTGATACAATAAGAGTAGTTGGAACAAAACAAACCCTGACTCCTCCTTCCCCCAAGTCTCCAACAAGTTCCAACAGAATCCAGGGGAGAGTGGTGCCAAGCTCAGTATATGTAGCAAGAGAAGACCTCGACATTGGTTGTCAGAACTCCTTTCCTCCCCTTCATGGAATACTCAGGAAGTTTCCCAAAGCTATGATGTGACTGTGGCTTTTCTGCTAGTCTCTATAATCTTTCCAATTAGCTACTAATAGAGATACTGTTGCCCAATGTCCTTCTAGCACACTGAGAAAAAAAAAAAAAAAAGATCTAATCCCAGAACCCTTTGAGACTCACAAGATCCTCCTTTGGTAAAGAGAGAAGGGAAAGAGTTGATGTTCTTTCCTCCACTCCCATCCCCACCAAGATCCCCTCTTAGTTTACCTCGAGCTGCCTTCTCCTATCCCCTCTGTGAAATGTTCAAATGGCAACATTCAAAATAGCTTTCTGTTTTTTTTAAATAAATTAATTTATTTTGTTGTTTACATCATTCATTTTCACGAGATTTTGAGTTACAAATTTTCTCCCCATCTTTCCCTACCCAACACCTCAGAACAGGCATACCACTGTATAGCCCCTCCCCGAATCTGCTCTCTCCTATGTCCTCCCTCTTGCCCCTCTGACTTTCCAGTAGGGCAGGGTGGATCTCCCTATACCAGTGCCTGTATATCTTAATTCCCAGCTGGATGTAGTCAATAATAATAATAATAGTAATAATAACAAGTGTTATTACTATTATTATTATATACATATATTTTTAACATTTGATTATAGAACTTTAAATTTTAGATTCTTTCCCTTCCTCCCTTGTTACCCACCCACACTGGAAGGACAAGCAATTCAATACAGGCTGTACATGTGTAATTGCTCAGAACATCTCCACAGTGGACATATTGTGAGAGACTGATTGTATGTCCCTCCTTCC
>CM053591.1:163097842-163113843 GCA_028646515.1 Pseudochirops corinnae | reverse complement strand
CAAGGTGTATTTAACCTATTATATACTGAAATACCTCTTTCTCTGTCTCTGTGTCTGTTTATATGTCTATCTTTTTGTATCTCCCTTCACCTTACCTTTTTAAATGGAGCAACATACGATGCATGCATGACAAAAACAATCTCTGATTTAGATACAAGGGAAATTTACATAAGTAAGTCAACATAGAAAGTGGAAATGAATGGCATTTCATTTGCTCTGCACTCAAGACTAGTAAGAAGGATGTATCTGACTATCTTATATACCCTTTATATTCCTATTCATCTATATCCTTAGGGTGGTCATAAAAATATAACTTGAAATCACTTACATAATTAAATCTTGACTTATAAAATTAGGGATCATTATTAAATCATTCTTGAAGTGTAGGGCTTATCCTGAATCAAACACTTGTCAGTCATTTAAACTTTATTTTAAATATTTTGGCTATTAGATTGGTCATAAACCTTAAATTGCCTTTTTATAGCCCAGAGATAAAGTCAGCAATTTGTCATAATCATTTTAGTGGAAATTTTTCTTACTGTATATTTGTGATGATTTGTAAGCCTGCTCAAAAAGTTTTAAATGCTACATTACAACTCATAAATCTGCAAATGGATGTAGGTCTCTGCATCTATCACTTTGGTTTTCCAGTCCTAAAATCCTGCTTATATGCAAGATATTAATTGAATTTATTAAGCTTCTTTTATAGCTGGGTAGTGGAAAAAACACCACCACATCAAACTTGGTTTCTTAAATCAAGAATTACAATAGTAATTTCTTGTACCTCCAGGGGGTGTATACTATTGCTTTTCAACTGAGTTTAAAACATTTGTAGAATGTCTCTGCTTAGCAAGGAGAGACACCCAAGGGTAAAATAGAAACCTTGGGAAATAGTAAGGTCTTTTTAGATGTCAGTATAAGGAGTATTTAGCAATAAACCTATCTGATGAGAAAAAAGTGAAACAAATAATAAGGGGATGTTGAATGTTTTTTTTTTTCCCCCTTTAAAGGGGGGGAACATAGTGGCCATTGGTAAGGGAGCCATCTTATCCCAATTAGCATTATTGATACCAGTTAGGACCAAGTAGTGTAATAGAATGGCACAAATGAGATGGATTTTTCACTTTAGCCTTTTCCAAGAGCCAAATCTTTACAATATCTCCCTGGAGTTGAGCTAATAAATTCAATATAGTTTTATCTAGGCTCTGTCATTCCTCAGTAAAGAAAAAATAAGGAAACCTAGCCCTACTGATCCAAGTTTGGCCAAGTTTCTGTGTATTTTTTTTTTTTTGTCAATGCATTGTAAGATGTTACCTTACTTATTCCTGTGCTTAGGTTGGATTGCTTTCCATTGTTTAAAACAGCCAATCCACCATCAAAGCATTTTGTCATGAAAGCATCAAAATAATTCAAATCAAACAAAAGTGAGGGATATTAAATGGAACCATGACTTCACTGATATTTGGAGTTTTCAGATGAGGAAGTTCTTTCTGTCAATGCAAGCCAACACATTCTTTGCTACTCATCATATTGAATGGACAATTTTTTTAATGGTAAGTTTTGGCTTTTTATAATAAGAAATTCACTAAAAATGGGAAATATCCAAGATTAAATGGGATGACTTAGGAATTAGTGAGCTCCTTCTCAACGAATTTCAAGCAAAGAGCAAATGAACAATTTTTAGGTATTGTGTCAAGGGAAATTTTTTTTGGAGGGGTATGGATTGGACTAGATGGTCACTGAGGTTCCTTCTTCCTCTGAAATTCTGTCATTCTTTTCTTCTGTATACAATTAGGAAAAAATGTGAAAAAATCAATGAAAAGAGGGAGAGTTGGGTCTAGATATGTGAGAAAGGGATGACATACAAATCGATGCAAACTGTAAAATAGAAATAATGTAATATCTCCCAATATCATTAAGAGACTCAAATGAAATAATATTTTTGTTACATTGCTTGGCATATATTAGGTGTTATACAAATGCTAGCTATCATCATCATCATCATCATCATCATCATTATCATCATCACCACCATCATCTATATTGACTTTACGTGCTACTAAGTGCCATACCACATTGAAATGTGGAGCAATGCAAAGTTTTAAGATCTTTCCTTCTAAATAACTTGAAATGTAAAAGAATAGTTTTTGTAATACTTTAGGGGCTAGAAATTGCCTTCAGAGAGAATATTAGGGTAGTATCAACTGATAATACTTTTGTGAAACCTTTTAATGTAAACAATATTGAATAGTGGACAGTGAAGGAGCCATAAAGGTTGAAGTACACAGTATCTGATACTTTCTGGCTAAGTGACCCTGGGGATGTCACTTAAGTTATCACTAGGTCACTTAACCCTGTATGCCTCAGTTTCCTCATCTGAAAAATTAACTGGAGAAGGAAATGGCAAACCACTTCAGTGTCTTTGCCAAGAAAACTCCAAATGAGTTCATGAAGAGCTGGACATTACTGAAATGAGTGAACAATGGCTCTAGGCCAGGTTTGGGAAATCTGTGGCCTTGAGGTCACATGTAACCCTCTAGGTCATTAAGTATGGCTTTTTGACTGAATCCAAACTTTTATTAATGCAATTCTTTTAGTAAGGAGATTTTCCTGTGAAGTTTGCATTTGGTTAAAGGGATGCACTTGAGGACCTAGAAGAACCCTTGCGACCTCTAAGCCACAGGTTCACCACCCCTACTATAGGCTACTTGGTTACATGGAACAGCAATATTTCATTAAAGTTAATACGCTTTGCCTTTCAAAATACTTTCACTTAGTATCTTATCTGATAATTCAAATACAGAGGAGAAAATCAGAGCGTTGCATGTAATGTTAAGATTTAAATGTGTCACATTTACTTGGATATGTTGATGTCTGTTAGTGGTCTGAGTTTACATTTCTGTTTAAACCATCATTTTCAGAAAAATCTTTCCACTTATTGTCTATGATGTAAACTGATACTAAGCAGTGAGGCTGTTTCAGTAATATTTCTGCTTATTCTTTTTTAAATTCTGAATTCCTTTATTTTTTATTAAATTTATTTGTTGACTTTTAGTTTACAACATTCAGTTCCACAAGCCCCTGAGTTCCAAATTTTCTCCCCCTTTGTCTCCTCCCCCGTTTCATGGCAGCATGCAATCCTATATAGTTTTTACAAATACATTCACATTAAACATTAGTCAAGTTGAAAAGAAGAATTATCAATGAAGAACAATGAGAAAAAAGGAACAAAACAAAACAAATAAGAGAGAGAGCAGGTAGTTTGCTTCAATCTGCATTCAATGCTTATTTTTTAGGTCTCTTCTCACATTTCTATAGTACATTAAGGTTTCCCTAACATATTTTGCACACAGTGACCTAGAGAAACACAAAATACAAGTATTATTGTTCCTATTTATTTAATTAAATATTCAAATAGATCTGGGGTTTTACTACTCTGGGATTTTACTAGTCTCATTCCTCCAATAATTTGATTGGAACCCATGCATGCCTATAAATTCTATTGTGCTACTCTTACTCATGTTCTACCATAAGGGTTCTAACCAACATACTGTGGGAAATTCTCCATTTCTCTTGATATTGAGAGGAAACCAGCAGAATGCCTTGACCATTTTTCTGTCTTCCCTTGCTCTTACCATATAACCTGACTAATTTTCCTTTCTTACATAGATTCTTCCATGACTTCCTTTGTTTCTGTTCTTTGTTCATTAGCTATAGCTTGTAGCCTGATCACACCCCACAAGCACTTCTCCACTCTCTACATGATGCTAATCTTTTTTTCTTTTGAGGCAGTGGTATATTCTACATCATCTTTAAAATATATATATATAAACAGTTCTTCGTGGTCCATATATCAACTTAGAAAATCACAAATTAACATAGCTGTGGTGTATAATTATATTTATATTCTTAATCATCTCCCCACATTTTAATCTGGCTGTACTGGGTATAGGCTATGAATGAGTTTGACACCTCTATCTAGGTCTTATTGGATAACACCAATACTGATAAAAAAAATTCTATTGAAACTATGAACCTTTGTTCTTTTGGGAAGTTTGGGGTTAATAAGAGTATTTTTCAATTTTCCCAAAGCAATCCTGTCCTTTTTCTTCCCTTTCAATTATGGGCTCAGTTTATGATTCAACTGTATTCTCTCCTAGATACATATATACTGTTGGAGAAGTTTTTTTTTAATGTGTGTGTATGTGTGTGCACATGTGCACACACCTGTACACAACACACATGCACACACCTGTGCACATGTACTTTTGGCATTCCATGGTAGACTTTAGTCCCTCTCTCAAACTTTTTTATTTTTAATTAAATAATTTATTTTTAGTTTTCAATGTTCACTTCCATAAATTTTCAATATTATCCTCTTCCCTACCTCCTCTTTCCTCAAGACAGCTGGGAATCTAATATGGGCTCTACACATAAATTCCTATAAAAGACATTTTCTCATTAGCCATGTTGCATAGAAGATTTATAATGTATGGGGAAAAACCATGAGAAAGAAAAAAAGAACAAAATAAACAAAACAAAAAAGAAAATACTGTGCTTCATTCTGCATTCTGACTCCATAGTTCTTTCTCTGGGTGTGAGTGGTATTTTCCAACATGTGTCCTTTGGAATTATCTTAGATCCTTGCAATGTTGAGAAGGGCTAAATCTATTGAAATTAGTTCTAGCAAACTGTGGCTGTTACTGTGTACAATGTTCTCTTGGTTTTGCTCCCCTCACTCAGCATCAGTTCATACAAATCTTTCATGGTTTCTCTGAAGTCTGCCTGTTCATCATTTCTTACAGCTCTATAGTATTCTATTACATTCATATACCACAACTTGTTTAGCCATTCCCCAGTTGATGGGCATCCCTTTGATTTCCAGTTTCTGGCCAGCACAAAAAGAGCTGCCATAAATATGTTTCTACATGTGAGTCTTTTTCCCCATTTTTATCATCTCTTTGGGATACAGCCCTAGAAGTGGGATCACTGGATTAAGGGGTATGCACAATTTTATAGCCCTTTGGGCATAGTTCCAAATTGGTCTCCAGAATGGTTGGATCAGCTCAAGTTCCATCAACAATGAATTAATGTTCCAACTTTCCCACATCTTCTCCAATGTTTATCATTTTCCTGTTTTTCCATGTTAGCCAATCTGATAAGTGTGATGTAGTACATAAGAGTTGTTTTGCTTTGCATCTCTCTAATTGGTAGTGAATTAGAGCATTTTTTCATATGATTATAGATAGCTTTAATCAGACTAATGCTTTCAAATAATTAAAAGAAATGATAAATTTCACTTAGAGGTTAGTTCAAGTAAAGATATATTCTCTTCCACATCTCAGTCTACCAACTCCTTGAAATCTATCCACAGACATCTTGAAGATCTGTGGACACTAGACCTTTGCTGTAGGTGGTATTCATTCAGATTCGTATTTTAATTTGGATATTCTTCATGCACTTGGTCTTTCATGTGTGGATAGACAAGCCAAAACCCTTTATCTGCTTGAAAATATCTTTTAGGAGTCTATGAAATATCTTGCAGTTGGTTGCAATTAAAACACTGTCCTCTAAATACATGGGCCACAGTGAATTGCTCCTTGACCTGGATTTTTTGTTCAATCTTCTCCATGAGAATAGCAAATGCTGTTGAGGAGCATACATCTCCATCTTTTATTCCTCCCCTGATGCTTATTATCAAAAAATAATTGAATGGGGTTCTTTTTATTATTACATCCTCCAAGGAATCCTGAATTATCTTGATATATGGATGGGAGACACTTTGTCATGTAAAGATGCATGCTAATTTACATAGTTGAAAAATGATTTCATGAACAACAATAAGATCACTGTGATCTCATGTTCTTTACATCTTTCAATGAATTGTGAGATTCAGTCTATTAAATATTGTCTATAAAAGGCTGCTTGTTCCTTATAATACTCTGAGGGTTCATGTATTAATTATCCTCATTAAGACTGTGTGTAGGTGGTACAGCAATCATAGATAGGTAGTGATTGCTTATGTAGGTATGTATGAATGCACACACACATAAATGTCTATGTGTATATACATGTAATATACACACATGTACACACATTATACATGTGTGTGTTTGTGCATGTATGTGTATATATATGTATACACACATATATGATCAATAAGGTATAATTGTTTTTCCAAGACTAGTATACGCCTCTCCTTTAGATACCTTGTTAAATTGGTTCCTTAATGCTCTCTCAATTGCTTCATTTCCAGCAAAAAATCCCCTCTACATACAGTTGATTTAACATGGCTTCTTTTCCTGTCTTTGTTCTCTGTAGTGTTATTCCTACTTTCTCTGTAGGCACCCAAAGGACTGTGATGTTAGGTTTAAGTGGGGTAGTTGAACTATGTGCAATGAAGAAAGGTTTTTCCTGTGATAGTTCAAACAGATACTTTCCATTTTTAAGTCGTTTGTCATTTTTTCCCCTCATTTCCATACTTTAATGTCCTTGGGGTAACTTTATTTAGTTGAATATCTTTCCAAGCTTTCTTTATACCACTTTTATCTTGCTTCTTTCTGCATCATAAAGAAAAATCATTCACAATTATTCATTACATTTGTAAGATTTTGCAGCTCACATTCTAAACTAGTGTTATCTTTGGCAGGTATCTCTTTACTTGACAAATAAGTCCTAATGTTTGCTAATGAACTTGCCAGGCTTTTCTTGTAGCAATTCATTTACATTGGTTCAAATTTTCGGTGAAATCATTTCTAAGGGCACAAAAAAAATCAAAATAATATATTTTGTCATTTATTGTATGTCCACTGACTCTCTGAGATCTTCACAGTACCTAGACTACCCCACTACCCTTTCCTATCTTGTCCTACTACAAATCATAAGTGACTCAACTAAATCTCCACCCTTTCACGTTCACCATATGCTTTCTACGTTTCTACTCATCAGCTCCTACATGCTCCTGGCCAAAGTTGTTCCTTAGATTCCTCAGCTGCTACTGCTTGCTGCCATTGGCAGAGAAGTAGAGAATATATTAGACTTGGAGTTTGGAAGACCTGGGCTCAAATCCTCCATCTGTAACTTACCATTGTGTGATTATGGGCAAATCATTTAACCGTGGTATACCTTAATTTCTTCATTTGTAAAATGATGCCATTTGAGTAGATGACCTCAAGTATCTCTGCTTTAAATTTGTGATCCTAGGAGTTTGGATTTTGAAAGAGTTTTTTTTTTTAATCATGATACTTTAATAACATTCTTTCTATCATGGCTACAATACTTATTTTGGAGATAATACGTGAAACCGAATGTAAGCTCCTCAAAAATATGGTCTAGAGACTCACTCTGCACTGCGCCCCAGCCCACCCAGTTCTCTATCCACTATCTTGTGGTAAAGATACCTGCATCACCATCTCAGAATTGCCAACAGGGGACCTGCTTATGGCTTGAGCTGGGAGGTGCAGCAGAAAATTGAGAAGCAGTCTGATGCTGATCTGGAGCAGGTTCTTATTCAGTGCAGTACCACACAGTGCAGCAAGGATGTTAGGTGGCCCCAACCTGGGCGAGAGAATTTCCAAAACTGGCTCATGGATGGCATGGTTGTATGTGAGCCTATCACTGGGCTATACCCTGAAGGTCAGGTACTAGCATCAGGCATGGCCTTCAAACAGATGGAACAATTTTCTCAGTTCCTGCAGGTGAAAGAGCACTATGGCATCAATGCCACTGATATCTTCCAAATTGTGCAATTCTGAGAAGAAAGGGATATGACTTCTGTGCAATGGACACTGATGAACCTTGGTGAGATGGCAGTGGCTCGGGGTGACGGGTTCTTCTCTGGAGATCCTAACAGGTTCCCTAAGAAGTCCAAGGAGAATTCCCAAAATTTCACAGATAACTAACTGCAGGAATGCAAGAATGACATTGGGCCGCAAATGGATACCAACTAGAGGGCACCTCAGGTAGACGTGATTGGATATTGGATGCTACACCAGATCCTCTGATCACCATGCTTCCTTACACTCCCTTGAATGGTCAATATATTTCTAACAGTGACATTCCAAGAAAGCCTGTGCAACTCTCAAGTCCCTTCTGTTCCCAACTTTTCCTCTCCCCCTCACTCACTACTCATTAGTGGCATTGCTTGTCTTGTTGTGCCTATAGGTGCTGAGCCAGTGCCTTCTCACCTTAAAATTTCTGTAATACCCTCACTGTCACCCAAATCAGTAAAATTTGATCAACCACCCCATGCTCCCTTCTCCTGGATCAAAACTAAGGAATACCTGACCCCTTCAACATTTCTATTCATTCTTCCATCTGGCTTATTTTATCATTTGGGAGTTTACACCCATGTAGTCATTCTTTAGGCCAGCGTTTGGGGCACTGCCTTGAAAGGAGATGAACATGGGATCATCTTCTCTTCCACAAGGTTGCTCTTCCTGCTCTCTCCTCCATCCCTAGCCTTGCTACTGTGGGGACTTAATTTATAGGGAGGGGCCTATGGTGCTGCCATCCTGGCCACAGCTAGACTTTGAAAGTTACACATCTGAATAGGTATTTCCTTGGCAGGGGCCTCTTTTCACCTTGGTCCCTCCCTTCTTGGCATTCCCTTCTGTTTATTCCCCTGTTTACCCAGAAGGCTGAGACAGTGTTAGGGGGTAGAGGAGATGTCCAGGGAGGTGGGTCAACCTTGCCTTCTCTTCTCTCCTCTGTCCTTCTGATGAGGTACAGGCTCTGGGAACCCCCTTGAACTCTCCTTCAATCTTCCTACATGAGGCATTTGCTGAAGCCATAAGCCTTTCATTGTGCCTTGGCCCAAATCTCTGTTACTAGCCTAGCCCTTCGTTGTCCAGCTAGCCCCCACCTTGATCCTCCCAAAATATCTATATAGCCCTCCATTGTCTCATTGCCAGGTAGCCTCCAGCTACTTTTCACCCTTAATCTCTCATCACTGCAATCTGACCTCATTTGGCTCCTCCTGAAGACCCTCCCCAAGCTCCTCCTCTAGACCACCCCTCGATTCCTCCCACAATCTTGCTGCATATAAGACCCCATCTTGTGTATAGGAGAGAACACCTGAGAATGATCTAGTGCAGACTCACTCTGTGTCAGATGATTCTGGCCTGCTTGTCCAATGTCTATCACAGATACTGTGGCTCTTTAAGAGTCTACTCATTATGGTGAACTTTTAATAAACTTTGCTTTTCTTTGGCTGAGAGAAGACTTGAGTCAAATTCATTTGGCAGGACTCGGCTTGCTAGTATTCTGGGGTCTCGCACACCCCTAAACCTTAAACCTCGACACTTCTCCTCTTCCTCAAAAGGCCCGCACAAATTCCGAGACTTGAGGAATGTAAGTTTGCTGATCTGAGTAAAGATTCCCAGCCCTCGTAAAAACAAAAGTAGAGCCTATTTTATTTTTGTCTTTTTATTTCCATTGTTCGTACAAAGTTGGCAACAAATTAATTCCCACTGAATTTAAGAGACAGTTATAATGTTGTTCAGGGCTTTGGTTCTATGCAATTTCAATTGAATCTGAGTATTATTTATTTGTAGTTTAGCTAGGGTAAGGTCACTTTCTCTTTCTCTCCTATTTTGAGTTTGATATAATATCAATGATCAGGGCAGAATTTCATTGCTTTTAGTTAAAGGTTATGTCAAAACCTTTAGAACAAAGATCCTATACCGTGCAATCTTGAAAACAGTTTACAAAGTGAAAGGTCATATATTGAAGAGTGGCTAAAAATAAGCCCTGTGGAATGTGGATGGGATATCTATTAATTATGGGAGTATGTTTTCTGCCTAGGGCTAATGTCAGAGTTGATTTAATCATGGTTCCTAGTGGGGGGCTAGGTATGTGATAAAAGAGTAAATACATATCAATAAAGGGATTGTGAGGGGTCTAGAGAAGGTGTCTGTGGAGAAGGTAGCTAGACAAGAGAGACAAGGTGAAGAATGGCTAAATCTTACCTGAAATAGTAGTCTGGGAAAGGGAATCATCACTTAGGACTGAAGGAGGACCTAGGGCAGAAGTTCCCATAGGGCACAGTCTCTGGTATGGGCAGATTAGTGGTCAGTGAGGTTATACAGGAAGTAGATAGAGAAGAGGGGCAATAAAAGTATGATTTTAGGCCATCAAACCTATCAGAATATTTTTTAATAAGATTTCTAAAGTACTTGAAATGACTGCTACAGATTGAGAATCTTATAGTTATGAATATATTGGATCAGGTAGATCATTGACATTTTCTGGCACTATTTTAGAGTGAATACTATTTCAAATTTCTTGCAAGAAGCCACTGGCACAAATGCAGATAGATGTCAATGGTCACATGGAAACTTTTTTACTTGAACCTGGTCCCCTCGGCTCTGAGAGAGACTACTGATATCTGGCTTTGATTAGCATAGTGGGCACGGTTTGGGAGCAGATTTCAGTGAAGGCTTATCTCTGCTTTGGAAAATTAAGATTGAGTGAAAGAAAGTTATCACTTTTCATTATCTTACATCATGTGAAAAATGAGTATCAAAAATAGCCAGCTTATTGACGTTACCTATTGATGGAAGATGTAATCATTTGGATTAGTATTTGTTTGAGTATTTTGGAGGATGGAATAGAACTGGGACAGTCTATATTCTATTATAGACCCAGTCTTTACAATTCTATAGAGAGAAAGATGATACTTTTGATAATTTTCATTGAAAACTTTTGTCTCCTTAAGTATTTTATTATAATGTCGTTCTGAAGCATCTGATTGAAGTCATTTAAATCTCTGCCTCGGTCAGTGGTGTTGGGGATCAGTGAAAGGTATTTTTTAAAGAAGAGTTCGTAAAGTGTCTAGCTTTGCATTCTCTATATTACATCATTATTATTACATCACTACCTTCTCTGAGTTTCTATATAAACCATTTCCCACACACTGCCTATGTAACTATGGGTAAATCATTTTCCCTATCTGGGCCTCAGTTTCCACTTATCTAAAATAAAGATTTAACACTCCATTTCAGCTTAAAATCAATGATCACACAACATTTTACATTCATTAACTAAAGTTTTACAAGTTGGAGGGGAAAAAGGAATGTCACCATTATCTGCATTAGCCTATTACTAACATATCCTTTATAGAGCAGCATAGATGGCACTTTAGGGACAGGATATGAAATTGATTTGCTTTCTTAGGATTAGAGATTTAGAATTGGACAGGACCGAATCCAGTCCTCTGATTTTACATATAAAGAACTAAGGCCCAGAGATCTTGTGACTTAACCAGGTAGGCAGTGGTCAAAATGCCCATAGAATCTAGCACTCTTTTTTTTTTAACACTATTATTATGCTATATCATGATTATATAGAGGAAAAAAACAAAACAAAACATTGCATCTGAATTCAGAGGACCTAAGTTTGAATTTCCAGTCTGCCACTTGTGTGTTTCATAGACAATTACTTAACCACCCCGGGTCTCAATTTCCTCATATTTAAATTGATTGGGCTAGATGGTCATTGAAATCCCTTCATGCTTTGGATCAATGGTTCCATCATTTTTCTCTTAAGTATGTTTGCATTTCCATATTCTTTAAATCATGGTATATACAGCCTATTATTTTCTTCTATATGTATCTTAGGTCAAGAGCCCTGACAAGATATCCAAGTTCCTCTTTATATAGACTTGGTGGTCCGTCCATAGTACATAGAAGCCCTTAAGCAACAATAGTCCCTGAAAATTCCCTTGATATCCCATAGTTCCCCAATGTGTGTGTATATTATAATGATTAAAAAGTTCCAAGAGACAAAATTTCTGGGTAACTTAGATCATTTTATTAATATGACCAGCACATTTATTAATAAAAGGATGGTCATTTGGCCATCTCTCTTAAACCAAAGATCCCTCTTGGCTATGGGTTTACAGTTTATATGCCCTTTAAAGGGTAGGCATTCCAGAGGGGTGGCAATCAACTCTGATTAGTCAACAAGTAATAAGAAAATGTATATTACAATGAGAGTTTGGGTCATATTACAATGGAGGTCTAAGAGAACATGACTTGGGTCACCCAAATCTTGGACAAAGAGACATCAATTTTCATAACACCTGTCTGACAAAAGAGAGAATTAATAGTTTCCCCAGACCTGTCTGAGCAAACACAATGAGCAGGAATGCACGCATTAGCCCAAAGTTAGAATTTCTTTAACTGCCTGATTAGATCTTGGCCTGGGTAAATCTTTAAGAGAGATTTCCCACACTGCTTGGTTTCTGGATGAGGAAGCTGAAAAAGGGAATAATCTTGGTCCTAATACAGTAATTAATTATTAAACGCAAGAGAGAAATACTCACTTCTCACTGTGTGTATATAAATATATAAACTAAACTCTAATGGGTATACAGAACAATTAAATAAAATAGATTAAGATAGTATAGGCTTTGGAATGTTTTCTTTAAAAAAGAGAGCTGTTATGAGCAAAAAGTGAATTGACTTTAGTGTCTGTTATTAGATATTAAATTTAACATTCAACAAGCCTTATTTAGGAAAAAAAATACTTCTTATATTTTATCATGTCTTTAATGCTATATTAGTTATAAAGGTTAATGTTATTGAATGTACATAATCCATTGAAATTGTATGTATTGGTTCTTTTTTTCTAATTTTTTTATTATAAAATAGCATCTCAAATGAGAATTCTAAATGGAATATATTAACATATTGACATCCCCTATATATATATTTTTTTTCTCCAAGGACATAATATGGCTATGATATCAGGGAAAAGACACCTTCAGCATCCTTTTAGAAAAAGAATATCCTGAATTATCTTGTTGTGCACCTTGAAAACTGCAGAGGTAGTTAAAGAAAAAAATTAGTTGGTCTGCAATTTTATGCATTGTGCTATGTAAGGGGTACACGACATTGGGTGATTTTTTAAATGCTAGAAGGAAGGAAAATAAATCATATAATCAGCAGTTATTCATATTAATTTCTCAATAAAACACATCAAATGCTTGAAAAAAACTTAAATATTTACCAGAAACTGTCAGTGTACTCAAGCACAGATTAGACTAGATGACATGAGATTTCTTACATTTGTGAGATTCTTTTTGTAATTTACAAAGTGTACTATTAGAAAGTCATAAAACTGCTTTTTCCTTGCATCTCAAAAAGCATTGCTTTATGCAAATGTAGCATTTTCATGATCCTGCTAAGGAAAACAGGATACTGAAGATGACTGCTCATTGGTTTGGGGCAGACACCACCCCAATTCCGCAACACAACCCCAGTTTGCCTTAATCATAGGACTGGCAGGGACCTACTTTGCTTACCAGGCTAGCCCCTCCCATCCTAACAAATGATAGCACAAAAATATATCAAGAAGATACCTGTAAGGTAAGAGCAGGCAGGAGTCAGGCAACAGAAGTCACAAAGAAAAAATGTTGCTATGGAGACAAAGCACCAGGACTCCAGGACAGAGAATAAGAAAGTCTCCTTCAGGTTCTACAGGGAGGTTCCTGGATTTTATATCTTCCCACTCCCCTTTTTGCTCCCTAAACAAGCACATGGAGGGGTGCAGCCAAGATGCCAGCATAAAAGAAACAAGATTCTGCAGCTCCCACATAGCCACCTCAAATACCCATAAAATATGACTATAAACAAATTGTAGGGCTCCAAAACTCAAAAAATACAGAAAAACACATCTCCCGCTGAAGGCAGCTAGGCAGGAAGGGCTCATCACAGCATGCTGGGAGCCAAAACCAGCCCAGCCTGAAACAGAGGCTTGGCCCTGGGGTGGCCAGGACAAGCTGCAGCTGGAGCCTTCAGGAGAGTGCATCAGTGGCAGCTGTGGCAGTTTCCAGAATTATCAAGCCATAAGAAACAAGGATAAAATGAAAGGTCAATGGAACTCAGCTAAATTTGGGGGAGAAAAGCAGTCTGGCTAAACTGCCTCCAGGGTAAGGAAGCAGCAGTCACCTCCACGTGGGTGCTTCAGAGCTCCCAGCCTGCAGACTGCAGGAGGGCCAAGCAATCGTTCAGAGGGTAAGTGCTCTTGCGTTGAGTGGCCTGGATCTGGATCACGGTGTTGGGTGGTGGTCCTGGGGTGCATTTTCAGTGAGCCAATGCTGGTGGGGGCTGCAAAAAAATGGCAGCCTCCCAATAGCTCTGGCAGCTGTGAAAACCCCAGCAATTTGAGACAGAGCTTTCCCCTCAGGAAACAGACTTCCACAGAGCTAAAAAGTCAAGTAATTGACTGGCAACAACATGAGCAGGCAAAGGAAGCAAGGTAAGAACAGCAATCGAACTCTAGATTCCTTCTGTGGGAACAAAAAGTATCAAAGCATGGAATGGGAGGAAGACAAAACAGTCAGAACTCCAACGCCAAAATCTTCGAAGAAACATGAAGACTTCCTACAAGCCATAGAGCAGCTTAAGAAGGATTTTGAAAACCAAATAAGAGAAGTGGAAGAAAAATTGGGAAGAGAAATGAGCATGATGCAAGAAAATCATGAAAAGAGAGTCAACAACCTGACTGAAGAAAATAACACCTTAAAAAATAGATTAACTCAAATGGCAAAAGAGGCCCAAAAAGCCAATGAGGAGAAGAATGGCTTAAAAAGTCAAATTTGTCAGATGGAAAAAGAATCCCAAAAGCTTTCTGAAGAGAATAATTCCTTCAGAATTAGAATGGATCAAAAGGAAGGAAATGACTTTATGAGAAATCAAGATATTAAACAATCCAAACAAATGAAAAAATGGAAGGCAATGTGAAATATCTCCTTGAAAAAAATACACTGACCTGGAAAATAGATCCAGGAGAGACAATTTAAAAATTATTGGACTACCTGAAAGCCATGATCAAAAAAAAAAAAAGAACTTAGAAAGCATCCTTCAAGAAATTCTCAAGAAAAATTGCCTTGATATTTTAGAACCAGAGGGCAAAATAGAAAATAAAATATTTCACCAATCACCTCTAGAAAAAGATCACCAGAAGAAAACTCCTAGGAATGTTATAGCAGGTTCTGGAGTCCCCAGATCAAAGAGAAAATATTACAAGTTGCCAAGAAGTAATAACTTGAATACTGTGGAAACACAATTAGGATAACCCAGGATCTAGCAGCTTCTACATTAAGGGATCAAAGGGACTGGAATATGATATTCTGTAGAACAAGGGAGCTAGGATTAAAACCAAGAATCACCTACCCAGAAAAATTGAGTATAATTCCAGGGGAAAATATGGTCATTTAGTGGGGTGAAGGACTTTCAAACATTCTTGCTGAAAAAAATAGAACTGAAAAGAAAATATGACATTCAAATACAAGAAGCATGAGAAGGTAAACATGGAAAAGAAATCATAAGGATCTTATCAAAGTTGAACTATTTACATGCTAACATGGAAAAGTGATAATTGTAACTTATGAAACTTTTCTCAGCATGAGGATAGGTGAAGGGAATACAAATGTATATATAGGTATATATACACATATGTACATATAGGAGGGTTTATATATGCGTACGAACACATATCTGAGTATGTGTATATATGAGTATGTAGAGGGTACAGGATCAATTGAATAGGAAGAGATGATACTCTAAAATGTGAAATTCTGAGAGGATTAGAATGAGAGGAGACAGGGAGAGACAGAATGGGGTTAATAATCTCCCATAGAAGAGGCAAGGGATAATTCTTACAACTGAGTGAGGCAGCACCCAATCAGTGAATAGACTTGTTTAAAAAATGAGCCAAGGGAACCTTGATAAACTGGACTCTCCTCAGCAACACACAGCTAAAAGACAACTCTACAAGTCTCAGGATGGAAGGAGATATCTACATTCAGAGAAAGATCTAGAAAGACTAGAGTTTAAATGGGGACTGAAGCAATACATGCTATCATTCTTTTTTATGTTTGATTTTGTTTCATTTTTCCCAGTGTTCACTCATTGGTTACAGCCCCTCTATACAACCAGACTATTGCACAATGTGAAAGTATTTGCAGATCCTATACATGATTGCACGCTACCATG
>CM053591.1:163074132-163097342 GCA_028646515.1 Pseudochirops corinnae | reverse complement strand
GGAATTATTCTCTTCAGAGTGCTTTTGAGATTCTTTCTCCATCTGGCAAAGTCGACTTTTTAAGGCATTCTTCTCCTTATTGGCTTTTTGGGCCTCTTTTGTCATTTGAGTTAATCTATTTTTTAGGGTGTTAATTTCTTCAGTCAGATTGCTGACTTTCTTTTCATGATTTTCTTGCAACAATCTTATTTCTCTTCCCAATTTTTCTTCCACTTCTCTCATTTGGTTTTCAAAATCCTTCTTCAGCTGATCTCTAGTTTTAAGGCAATCTTCATGTTTATTGGAAGCTTTTGGTGGGGGAGCTTTGGCTGTGCTGCCTTCCTGCAGCTCTCTGCCTTGGTTCTTCTTTTCCCCAAGGAAGGAATCTAGGGTTTGGTTGCTCTTCTTATGCTTATTCTTATTCATGGTTGGTCAGTCCATTATTTTTTTTTTTTAAATCTCTGTGGAGCTCTGCTTCCAGAGGGGAAAGCTCTGTCCTAAATCACTGGGGTTTTCCCAGCTGCCAGAGCTCTTAGGAGGTTGCTGGGTCCCTCCCCCACTTCCAGCTCACTGAAGAAAAAGAACCACAGGACCAAATCCCAAGACCACGATCCAGATCCAGGCCTCTCAACGTGAGAGTGCTTGGCCTCTGAACTATCCCTTGGTCCTGCTGCAGTCTGTAGGCTGAGAGCTCTGAAGCTGCAATGCGGAGGCGGGTGCAGGACCTCCACTTTCCGGTTCCTAGCCCTGGAGGCAGTTTGGCCAGACCACTTTTCTCCCACGACCTCACAAGCCCCACTGACCTAATTCTGGATACTGCTGCAGCTGCCGCCAATCCGCTCACCCAAAGCTCCAGCCAGGGCTTGGCTCCTCTTGTTCAGCCGCCCCTGGGACACAGCTGTGGTTTCAGGCCAGGCTGGTTTTGGTTCGCAGTGCTGATATAATTCCTCATAGCAGAGCTGACTTTAGAGGAAAGTATATTTGTGTGCATTCTGGAGTTCTAGAATTAGTTTAGAGTCATATTTTATGGGTATTTTGAGGTGGCTGTGTGAGAGCTGTGATATGTTGCTGCTCTTACGCCGCCATCTTGGCTCCACCCCTTGAGTGAGCTTTTAAATAAATTGTCCTCCATTAAACGCTGTGAAGACCTGAGGGGGAAATGATTTGGTCATGTCTGTGTCCTGGAGGACTAGATAGGTCCTGAGAGGCAACAGAAAAAAATACAGACCATCATACTGTTACCATGAGGGAGGGCCAGAAATTTTTAATAAGTGGAACATAGTAGCACAGTGTAAAGAATGAGTATTGGACTTAGAGTCAAGAAGCCCAGGGTTCACATCTCCCCTTCACAGAATCTCTCATATATGTCTCTTCTTCACTCATGGGGCCACAGTCATAATCCAGACCCTCATCACAACTTGGGCCCTCTTAACCTTTCTAGTATTTTATCCTTTTAGTCTCTCTCACTCCCTCTATAATCTAGATATACTGATTTACTTGCAGTTTCTTTAGTACAGTGCTCAACCTCTCATCTCTTTGTCTTTGCATGGCTGTGCCTTATGCCTACAATATGTTGTTCTCTCACCTCCAGTCTTCTTTAAAGTCATAGATCTAATGCCTCCTGCGGCAGAATTTCTCCTACTCCCAACTACTAAGATCTCTTTTTTCAGATTGCCTTTTATCTACTCTGTAAATATGTTGGAAGGCCTGATTATGTATGTGTTGTCTCTCCCATTAGTATATACAGTTATTGAGCATAGAGACTGATTTTTACCTTTGTTCTGGATCTCCAGCACCTAGGACAGAACTTGACCCCGGGTCAAGTTTCTTTTTTAATATGAAGGAGTTGTTCAATGATCTTTAATGTCCCTTTAAACTGTTGTCCTTTAAATCTGGCTATAGTATTTAGCACCAGAGACATCTTGTAGCAGATGGTGGGGAACCGAGTCATGGCAACAAAGTTATGATTATGACTCTAGTTTCTAGGAGAGTGTAGGACAAGGCAGGACCATAGTCTTAGAAGTAGTGACTTAGGCACCAGCAGGCATGGTAGATATCCAGTTACCAAAACTAGGTTAAAAAGTGAAGAAAATAATTGAATAGGTAACCTGATATAGGCTAAAAGGACAATTTATTTAGGAGAGATTGGAGTTTAAATCCAGCCTCTTTCATTTAATAGCAGCACGACCATAGGCATACACAGTAAAGCATGCACCTAGTTACTAGGTGCAAAGTACAAGGTGAGAATGAAATTAATTAACAGCAAGACTGATCATCAAACCATGGATCCAAATATTCCCTCATTGCCCCTCCCTATGGAATGTGAGATTGCTCTTAGAAGCTAGGGGCAAGACTGAGTCTGCCAAATGGGTTTAAGTATCCTCAACTGTGCATTGGAAATGTGTGGAGGGATGGAACCAGGGACAGCTCAAAGTGTCATCCCTCTTTAAAGGAGAGGCTAAAGGTCCCCTCTTTTACTTTCATTACTTACTTCTGATCACCTGTTTTCTATTACTGCAGATTATAGACCAGACTTGTTCAGTATTGACTATGGTGACTGGGTGAGTCTAGGGTTGTGTAATTTAAAAATAACCACACCTGAGGCCAAGGTAGCCCCCTCCCTTCAGTATTGCAGACCTATTGTTTCCTACTGATTCACTACACTTTTTTTTTCCTTTGCCTGTCTTGTCAATGTCCCCTTCCTTCTTGTGGATCTCTTAGCTTTTTAACTGGTATGCCAAAGACTTTATTAACCTGATTTGTGTTGCCCCTTCAGTTCCTTCATTTCTCCCAATTGCTGTTTGTTTAACTTTGAGACTGTCTTGTTTTGTACTCAAGTACCTGTATCCTCTTGATTTCTTTGTTTTCTTGGCCTCCAAACTGTTGTTGCTGTGACCTTTGGTTTTGATTGCACATCCCAAACTTTAGGACTGAAAGAGACATTGTTCATTACCTAGTTCATGCCCATCATTTTAGAAATGAGGCCACTGAAGGACAGAGACATTGTATGATTTTCTCAAGACTATGAAAAGAAGTGGTTGAGTCAAGATTCAAATCCAGGTGTCCAGACTCAAAATACAATGCTTCTTCCACTCTATTACTTTGCCCTATTTCACAAACTCCTGTGGCCTCCGACTCAAAGATGACATGATGACTTTGGAGATGAATAACATGCAAGACATTGCCCTATTTGTTCTCTTCACTCAAAATCTTGGCAGCTAGAATCTAGAGCTTGTAGACTTATGCTCTCATTTGGATCAAGAAATTTCAGCTTCTCCTTTTAGTCTCTAGGAAAGGTTGGTACTCCTAGAGAAAACTTGTTACTTGACTACCAAGTTTGATAGGATCTGGTTGAGTGAAGTGAAAATAATTGCAGTTAGGGGCACCAAGTAATAAGGTTAAATGGCAATTCTAGAGGACAAAAGTTGGACTTCTTAGGCCAGAGATAGTGCTCCAGGACCTTCCAACATAAAACAAATAAATAATTCAATTTGTTTGCTCTTATGTGGTCCACTTTGTTTTGTTTCAAATAAATATTCTGGAACATGATGATACATGAGTCATAATCAAAGTATGTTTACTTGATGGTGGAGGTTTTTCTTCCCTAAATCTCCCTCCAAAGAAGGAATATGACTGACTTTTGTGGGCTCACTCTCTAGATTCATTGACATAAGTGCAAGTGAGCTTTAATCTTTTTTCAGTACTCCTCTCTTTTCTGTAAATATAATTGTAACAAACTCCATACTGAAGACAATAGTTTGATGACAAAGGAATGAACAAGAGAAAGAAAGGAAAAAGTCTATGCTTCAAACCATAACCTGTCAGCAGGATGCCTTCCTCAGCTGAGGAATGGGACCATTTTGAGCAATATCATTCACTCATCAAGCACATTGCCAGCTGTGTTTTTGCAATGGTTATATTTTCCAATTTAAATGAATATAAGTGAATTTAGCTTTGTAGCAATTAATGCAACATGTTTGCACCCTGTCTCTGCCTCTTAAAATCACAGCTCCCAGGCATCTCCTACATGAGACCCTTAAAAACTCTGACTTCCTCCCTCCCACCCTCATTCGTTGGAGCTCTACCCTTTTGAAATTACCTTTCATCCAACTGGTGTTTACTTATATGTGTGTGTGTGTGCTATAGAATCTAAGTAGAGATCTCTTCTTTGAGAACAAGGATATTACTTTGTTTTGGAGTCTCCAGTGCCTATCCCAAGGCCTTGCACAACCTTGTAAGTACTGCAAAATATTTTTGGACTGGAATTTTATTGAGTTAATATTGGAGATATGATGTGGCAATGAACTGAAAACATAGAATTCTTTATGACTCATTTCCTAAAAGCAGGTTGCATTCTGTCCTTGGTGAGACAAATAGACAACGGTATAAAATACTCCTTATAACTGAAACTGCCCCTTAATAATAGGTGGTTCAATAAGTAGAGCTCTGGGCATGGAATTTGGAACACCTGAGTTCAAATTGGACCTTAGATACTCAACTAGGTCTGTGACCCTGAGAAAATCACTCAACCTCTGTCTGACTCAGTTTTCTTCACTATAAAACCTGAATAATATCACTGACTTCACAGAGTATTTGTGAGGCTAAAATGAGATAATATCTTTAAAGTGTTTAGCACAGTTTCTGGCACAAATTAGACTATGAACAAATGCTTGTTCCCTTCCCTTCTATGCCTTGTAGTTTATAAAACATTTCACCTACTTAATTTCATTTGATTCTCTTAGCAACCTGGTAAGGTAGATAATTTCAATTATTAATATTCTCATTTTATAGATGGGGAAAATGAGGCTCAGAAGATAAATTATGTCTAGTATAGGGACTAGAACACTGGATTTAGCACTGAAGAGGTCTGAGATGGTATGTGACTTTAGAAGTTCATTAGTTGTAATACTAGATAAGAAGTCACTTAAGCTCTCTGATGTTATTTCCTCATCTCTAAAATGGGATTAATAATAAATGTACAACCTACTTCCTGTGATGGCTATAGGGAAAACCATAATGTTTATGTATATGTATATATAAATATACAGATATTTATGCATATGCAATATATATACATATACATATAGGGAATAGACATACATACATATATACATATACACACACATCTCTCTCTTTCTCTCTCTCTCTCTCTCTCTCTCTCTCTATCTCTATGACTTAATATAATCCTATCATTATAAAATGGATGGCCAAACATGGTATCATTATTTCCTCACAGTATCTAAGTACCATTATCTATCAGCTCTATAAGGGTTTCCTCCTCCAGGGGCCTACCCCACAACATTCTCCAAAGTACTAGCCTAAAGAAAACAAACCATTTGAAAAAGAAGGGATGACAATTATATCAGATTTGGTGTCAGCCCTCCAGGGTGTATTAGCAATTAGTGTTTCACTGACAATGTACCATTGGTTTAATTGTCAGACTTTCCAGAAAGGAGAGAGGGAAAGGATAATCTGTCATCCAAGTGCTGTCACTGGGAAAGAATCAGTGTTTCAAATCATCCTCAAATATCATTAGTGCCACTGAACATGTCCCATAAGAATAAAATGGGGACAAAAACTTACAGGAGGAGAGGCGAACAATGTGCTGACATCCTCAACACTGCTGATTCAATAATGTAAACTGAATAATGTAAGCTGTGTGGGGGTAATTGATTCTGATGCAATAAGCTTTTGACCCCAGTCTACAGTAGAGGATACAAATAATATCCAGAAACAGCCAACTGACACCTACTCTTTCTTGGCCAAGTTTGAGCAAACTTTTTGGATTCATTGCTGGAGGGGAAACATTGGTAAGTTGAATAGACTTAAAAATTAATGTGATGTCTTACAGATAGCTCTGTTTAGGCATTTCATTCAAAGTCAGGTCAGTGGTGAAATGAATTGAACAACATCTCTTCAAGACGATTTAGAGAACATGCTCCATCTGTGGGTGAGAAGTGTGAGAACTTGCAGCATACATGAGTGAGGTGAAAGTTGAGGTGAAATTTCGCAAAGCCTAGCCCACTTACCAGTGGACTTGTCCTCAGGGCCTAGTGTTTGGTGGTTAAGGATTCCAACTGGAGGTATTTCACTCCGGCCAAACCTTGGCCCCCAGAGATCCTGTCTTTTTGAGGTCCTTTCAAGTGATCTTAGCATCCATGTTGTGATATGTTTGAGTCTGGAACTTCTTTATGAGATTTCTGTAGAATAGAATTGAGACCAAATGCACATGATAGAGAGTCACTGGGTTTGGTCTTCCTATTCAACTTCATTGAGGCAGAAATATGAAAGGAGAAGGGACCTTAAAGGTTATCTAATCCAACTCTTCCGTATTTCTGAGGAAGAGATTGAGGCTTAGAGAGAGTAAATATTCAAGGTTACACTGATAACTGGTTAATGGAAGGGGAAGAATTTCAACTGAGGTACTTTAACTTCAAAGACTGCCTCCAATTCCTTTTGTTCTCTATTGTTGTGTTGGATATATTTCTTCTTCAAAAGATCTCTCTCTCTGTCTCTGTCTCTGTCTCTGTCTCTGTCTCTCTCTCTCTGTCTCTGTCTCTCTCTGTCTCTCTCTCTCTCTCACTCTCTCTGTCTCTCTCTCTCTCTCTCCTCTTTCTCTCTCTCTCTCTCTCTGTCTCTGTCTCTCTGTCTCTCTCTGCCTCTCTCTCTCTGTCTCTGTCTCTCTCTGTCTCACTCTCTCTCTCTGTCCCCCCTCTCCCTCTCTATCACACTCTCTCTTCCTCTCCCCCCCCCCCATAATATGGAAATGATTCACTTTTTCCTGCTATTTGCTGTCTCATTATTGAATAATAATTATATGGATCCTGGTAATATTTTATAAGTCATACATAAAACAGAACTGGGCAATGAATGTGAAATATTCCCCCATAGCGGTGATTCTGTCTGCCGGGCTGTTTGGGTTATTCTAGAATCATTTCCCAGATGTGAATTGTTTTCTCAAAGCTTTAAAGACTTTCAAGAATTGGGGGTGGGAGAAGATGAAGATTTTAATTTCTTCTTTTCTCTTGGTTGATATATCTTTTGCTTCATTTTTTTAAACTAACTTTTCTTGAGTCTAAAACTGTTTTCAGATTTTCAAAATCATTTTCTTTAAATACCACCATATTTCACTATATATGAAGAAATGTTCACAAGTGAACATGAGCTTTTGTATATTGTATATAATCAGTTATTTTCATTTTTCCCTTTACTTTTATTATGTCAAATATAGAAACCAGATATTTAGCTCAGGGTGTTACTTTGAAAGAACATCTGTAAGCATTTAACATTTTTAAAAAAAATTCATCTGTTCAATTTCAGCTTAAACCCTGTTGGGTTTGCTTCTTCAAGAAATGATGCCTTTGTTTTATATATATATATATATATATATATATATATATATATATTTCAGTTTTTATTTGACAATTACTTTTTAACCTACTATTAAACATCTCATATTCTTAAATTCTTATTTAAAAACTTCATTTACTCTAATTTGCATTCACTTAGAGAGGAAGCATGGAAGAGTAAGCAGAGAGCCAGCTTTCATGTCAAGCAAGGTCCAGATTCAAGACCTGCATTGGACAACACTAACTGTTTGACCATGAAAAGTTTCTTAACCTATCAGGGCTCCCAAGGAATTAAGTAAGACTAGAAATGAGAGATCTACTTGTGATGAATGTCTGTAATGAGAATTTGCTTCTTTTATGAAAACAAAGTTTAGAAGCTCATCCCCCTAAATTATTTTATAAAATGAATTATAAAACACAAATTTTCAAATGTCTAAGGGGGAAAGTCTAATTGAAAATAGAATTATAGGAACTATGTAGTATACTCTATTATATCTACATAGAGGCAGCTGGGTGGTGCAGGGGATACAGTGCTGGGTAAAGTCACTAAAACCTGAATTTGATTCTGTCCTCAAACAACTATTAGCTGTAGGACCCTGGACCAATCATTTAAGCTTTTAATGACTCACTTTCTTTATCTGTAAAAGAAAGGGGGTAATAATAATCCCTATCTCCCATCGTTGTTACGAAGAAAAAAAATGAGAATATTTGTAAAGCACTTTTCAAACTTTATAGTGCTATAAAATCCTATTACAGCTATTATTTAAGGGGGAAAATAAATCAGAGTATCATTTTAGTTTTCATTTTTAGTTTTATATTAACGCTAATTTGAAGCCTGCTACTTTGTGACGTGGTTGTTGTCAAACAAGGCCAGTCCATTGAAGTTGCACTCTCTGCATAAGAGTTTCAGTGCTTGGCAGTTCAGCTAGAGAATAGTCCTCAATGTCTGGTGTCTTCTCCTACCAGGTGATCTTTAGAATCTTCTTAAGACAATTCAAATGAAAGTGATTTAATTTCCTGACACACTGCTGCTATACTGTCCAGGTTTCACAGGTATACAACAATGAGGTTAGCACAATAACTCTATAAACCTTCCATTTGGTAGGCAGCCTCTTACCTCTCCTCTCATTAACTTTCCTTCAGAGCCTTCCAAACACTGAGAGGTGTCTGGCAATCTGTGATTCAAACTCATCTATATGTACATTCCCTGATTGCATACTCTTAAGGTAAGCCAACTTATCCACAGCATTCACATTTTCTTCATTTGCTATAACTAATGGTTCCACATATGCATGGTGCAATGCTGGCTGGTAGAGAACTTTGATACTTGCTTCAACAGATCAGATCACAACTCCTCCATGTCTTTTCATTCTGTATCCCCTATCTATGTTCTCATGTAGAGCCTTCATGGATTTGCCTTTGTGTTCTGAATGGGACTTCCTATAGATCTCTTGACATTGTATGGACACCAATGTCCTTTAGCTATATCCTTACTGCATGACAGCTCTGCTTGCTTTTGCAATGTGACACTTTTCTGATGTCATTCACCATGCAGTGTCATCTGCAGTGATACCATGTTGCAGCCCATTGGTGCATATCTCACTGGAAAGTGGCTTGAAAACTTACTTATTTGGAATCTTGGAGCTATGTAGCATCATGAGAAAATATATTGATGGTTAAAAGTGAGCATTTTTTTATTTTTAGTAACTAAAATGTCCCTCCTTAGTTACCACTTCCTTGTATTATACTGAAAGCTTCTTGAAGGCAGGGACGAGATTACTTCTTATATTTTTATTTGTATTTTTGTCTTTGGATTCCAGAACTTAGTTCAGTTGCTGTCTTATAATAAGTGCTTAACAAAAACGCTCATTCATTACTTCATTCAAGCTTTAAGGCATCAAATGTTCCACATCATCTTCTAGACACTCAAAACCACAGTCTTCATAATAGCCAATGTAGATCCATTTCATTGATCATTTACATTATCTGCCCACAATATATGCATTCATATGTACGGTTATATTTACTAACTATGTGATCCCTGACAAATCACGTGATCTCAGATTTCCTCAGTTTTATCAACTTTAAAATGGAGATAATAATAGAATTTAGTTCTCAGGATTATTCTGAGAATTAAATGAGATAATATTTGTAAAACTACATGGCACAGTGTCTGTCACATAATAGGTGCTATATATTTGATTATCCCCTTCACTTTCTTCCCCACCCCCTTTTTTTTTTTGCTTTTTGGAGGGCAATTGGGGTTAAGTGACTTGCCTAAGGCCACATGGCTAGTAAGTGTTAAGTGTCTAAGTCCAGATTTTGAACTCAGGTCCTCCTGACTCCAGGGCTGGTGCTCTATTCACTGTGCCACCTAGCTGCCCCTTTTACCTTGCCCCTGAGGATATTAGAACACCAAGTGGTAGAGGGAACTGAGTGAACCCCACACTGACTCCAGCTTGTGATGCAATTCTAGATCTAGCTCTGGTTTCTTTTTTCCTTTTTTTATGCCTTTACAGATTGAGCCCACTTCCCATCTTGTGAGAAATCTTTATTCGGTTGTGGGGATTGTAAGAGGACTTTGTTGCATTGTTTGAAACTAGACATGTATGGTCAGGAAGCTGAACTACCACTACCTGCTGCTTAGAGACTCTTAACTAAGTACCTAAATTATGACCAGAATCAAATCTAAAGATTGATGTGGGGGGGAGGGGGTTCTCACAATTAAACATCTCAAGCAACCCATATGTCTTGTCTTTGAAAACTGGACCGAGGCTCATCAATCAGTTACTGTTTCCATGTTCCTTTAATGGTTTACTGAAACTTGGAGGGAGCAAGATTCTTCTTTTTCTGATTTCAAGGAATTGCACCTATTCACTCTTCCCCTTCCAACTTGTAAAATCTCTAATCTTTCTTCCAATTAGAAATCAGATTGACTAACTTTGTATTTGTATGGTTAATTGTTTTCTTTTAGTTTATTTGTATTATTTGAATAAATTTTTTTGCAGCAAAATCTGTTTCCCCCTGTATTTGGGGTCAAGCGGTGAAGATGAGGAGGTCTCTTCTGAATTTTTGAGTAATTGGCATGAATTGCTTAATAAATTGATATACTCAGAAGCTCAAATCTTTCTTTCCTCAATCATTTTATCTTTCTCCTACCACACCCCAATCTGCTGACAAGGTAGCTCTATGCCTTCTTCAATTTAACTGCATAACATGAATTTGACAAAAAGTATTTTTCTTATCCACTTGGAATTTCTTGTCTGGATAGCTAGATCAATCATTTAAGACTGATTGTAGATCTCATTCAGAAGGATCTGCAATGTTATCAGCTAAATGTGAAAGCACAAAGTGATCTATAATTATAGAACATTTGAAGGACCAATCATCTAAAAGGAATCTCTCTTCAATTTGAACTCAATTTTGGAGAGCATCCCTGTTTTATGGCTTACTTGATGAAATTCATTAGGTTGTGGAACAAAAGTTATTTTTGTTACATCTTTTAAGCATTAATGTCATTTTAAAATTGTATAGTAAAAGAGCTGGAAGAAAGCTTTCAAAGTAGCATTTTACTCACACATATACACATACATAGATAGATACACATGTGTATACACACCACATACACAAGGGTATCTTGCATTCTGTCTTTCAGTTACCTCTGAAGACTGACTAGCCTATAGAATTTGCAAAAACAAGCCTCTTCCCTTCTACTTCCATTAAGAATGCCTTATCATTGATATTGATTATTTTTTATAAAGTTGACAAAATATTAGTATTCTTTTCATCAACTTTTTTGGGGAGTAAGATGCATAATGATAAGGTGTCTTACTTTTTTTCCTCACAAGCATTTGATAGTCTGTCTTCTTTTAGGTATCTTGGAAATTGATCTGTGACAAAATGGCAGATTTAATATTTTGACTTCAAATCCAGTGTTCGTAGCAGTCTACCTACATACATACTGATAATTATATATAATATTTCATTCAATCAGTATTTGTTAAGTGCCTACTATGTGCCAGGTGGTGTGTTCATCACAAGGGAGAAAAAAAGAGGCAAATGACTTAAGTCTGGCCTCTCTATTTATTTGTTTTGAAGTTCAGTGTTTGTTTATACTTGGCTGCTTCATCCCAAATTGTGTACAAGGAATAGTATTAGTGAAGAAATATGGCGCACTTACAGACAAATGAGACCTGGCACCTGCCCTTATGGATGTGGGAATCTAAGTAGGGTACGTAAGCACAAATTCCAATAGCTACAATCCATATAAGAAATTATCATTTTAAGTGGCCCAGTAGTGGCAGAATTCAAAGAAAGAATTTGAAGAGCATTGATATTATGTCTGGGTGGGATTATCAGGAAAAGTCTTTATAAATGAATTAGATTCTCAATGAATTGATTTGAGTTTAAAGATAATAATGGATTTTTTGACAAAAAATTCAGTCTGTTCTATTTTCACATGTAGCAGGAGACATCAAATCTTAAATGATTAAATATGAGTTATGTTTAAAACTATTTAGTACACAACTGAAGATAAATGACTCATGAACCATATCCCAATATTATCTTCTCAAGGTGCCATATTGCTCATGACATCTACCTCATAAAACTATGGTGATTCCCCATTACCTGTAAGATTAAATATAAACTCCTTATCTGCTAATTAAGGTCTTCTGATATCTTTCTTTAAGAGAATTCATCTGGCTCTTAAGAGCTTCAGCCCTGCCTCATATGCTTTACTACATATATGTCCTTAGACAAGCTTCTTGACCTTCTAGGACCTTAGTTTTCTTACCTATTCATTGAGGGCATTAGAAAACATGGCCTCTGTCCCTTTCAGATCCAGACTATCGTCTTTGATTTCTCATGAAAGGGCCATCACAAAGTAGAGTCCATGAGTTTACCTGAGCTCAGCTTGCCCTCTTTAATCCCCGTGTGTGAATTACTCATCATGTGTAGAATATACTCCTTCTTCACTGTTCCTTCCATAATCCTTAGCCTTGAAAGACCAATGTCAGATGCCATCTTGTCCCTACTTTTCCAGGTAAGTGTTCTCCTTCCTAAATAATCCTATGATACTTTGTCTTGATCTCATTTTGGCCCCTTACTACACCTTACTCTGTATAATACTTAACTGTACTGCATACATATTGTGTAATTGCTGTTTGCCCTATAGAATGTAAAGTCCTTGAGAGGAGGGATAGTGCCAGATGTTTAACTTGTCCTGTCATGCCCAGTCATCCTGATCTATTACTTGCCACTAGACCCAGATGATTCTGGAGGAGAAAATGAGTCTGTTGACTTTCCACAGCTCTCCCTCATTTAAAAGACTTGCAAGTCATGACATCACCTTCTTGATCTCATGTTCCTCTATGTGAAGAACAAACAACAAAAAGTCCCTAGCTCATGATGAAAAAAGGTTTAATTTAATTAATATTATTATAAGTATAGTGAAACTTGTTCTGTTTAAATCTTATTTAATTAATCTTAGATGATGAAATAAATGACCTACCAGTAGTAATAAATGGCATGAATATAAAATATATGTTTTGTAAACATGAAGTCTTAATTCAGGAAAAGTATATGTACATGATTGTGCACATGCATCTTTTAAATATACAACCTTCATGTACATACATATGTATATATATACATATTATATGCAGATGCATATGTGTACACATATACATTAGTGTGCTTTCAAATTGACCAACTTTAATAAGTGGAAAAATATAATTTGTGATCTTTATCAGGCCATCAATTTCATTTCATTCACTTGAAGGAACAACTCTCAAACAATGATAACCCCATTTATGCCTGTAATAGCGAGAACTCAACACCATCTTCAAAATCTTTAGCTCTAGTACCATAAAATGCCACAAGATGGCAATATTGCTCCATGAAAATGTTTACTTATGATTTTTTTTTTTTTTTTTTTAATTTTTTTCCCCCCCTGCAAATGACCCCTGTTTTGCACGTCTGTCTTTCCCTCAGTTTCTCATTATGTTAATCCTTTGGTCTCCTCATCTCTTCATTTCTTTTTCTCTTCCTTTTTTCTTTCCCTTTCTTACTGCCTCCTTTCCCATATAGTCCTTTATCATAGAAAAGAATTAAAAAATAAGAACTTTTCAGTTATTCATCATCATTAAGGAAGGATATGCCATAAAAGTAAATTTTCTAGAAAATTAAAACATTTTGGATATGCTTTATTTTTTTAATTAGCCATTCTAATGGATATATTTCTAGATAATACTACACATTATCTTCTTAAACATCATACATTGACTATAATTTAGCTTACTTCTTCACAGCTCAGGATCCCCGTCGTGAATATCCATTATTATACCTTGCTGCAACACAATGACACTCTGGATGTCTATGGAGAATTGTTTAAGGCTGTTTGTCCCTACACTAAATGTCCCCATATTTCAGTACTTTAAAAATTAATTCCTGAGATACACACATGTAAATGTATATATTTATGTGTATACATAAGCACACCCACATATGTTTTCCTTCTCTCTCACTGTCAGGCTACAATTATTCCCTGATCAAATAAATCACCTTTTATTGTTGTTGTTGTTTCATCGCATCAATTGTGTCTTACTCTAAACAGCTGTATTTGGGGTTTTCTTGGCAAAGACACTGGACTGGTTTGCCATTTTCTTGTGGAGCTTATTTTACAGATGAGAGACTGAGACAAATGGGGTTGAATGACTTTCCCAGTGAGATAGTCAACATATGAACTCAGATCTTCTGGATTCCAGACCTGGTGCTTTTTCCACCGTTCCACATAGAAGCCAATAGATCGCCTAGTCAGTGTAAATATTTGATGTGGATGATTTTATTTAAATTTCCTTTATGTATATGAAACAGGAGTCACCAAAAAATCTTTTGAGAGGATATGTGCAGGCTAAGGTCCAGATTATGACATGAAGTAGGACAAGTAGGCCTTTGGTTCATCCAGTACATAGAAATAGAGGGAGGATTTTGAATGGAACGTGTGTTAGTACCTGAATTGGCTAAATGGAATAGAGTTGACTGAATTGCATCTTGGAATTTGTGCTATGGTTTCAACTTTCTGAAACTATTCTCTGGCACTCAAACCAATCATTTTTAGATATATGCAAGATGAACACATTTACAAAATAGAGAACTCCATAATCTGTGAAGATTTAGTCACGTTTCCATTAATGACCTAGGGAGTGTATAAAGAGCATGGGATCTCTCTGACTCCAAAGCCTGAAGTATTTCCACATCACTTCTCCCCATCCTTTAACTTTCATCATCATCCACCAATGACCATCACCCATCCATCACCCACCCATCCATCATCATCCATCTTCATTTTGTGACTGCTCATGGAATTATGCTTTGTATTATGCAAGAAAAGGATTTATCTCCAAAAAGAAAAAGAAATGAAAGTAAATTAGAAATCAGAAATGACCATGGAGCATGCTCATCCCACTTTAGAGGGGACCATATATTTACATGTCACATATGGGACCATGGTACATATGGGACCTTAAACAAATTGGGGCACAATAAAGAAAGAAGTGGCAGGAGAAAAATAGAAGCAATTATGTAAATTAAAATGGCATTAAAAACCAGTTAAACTCAAATGTAATAATCTATCTTTGTCCAAAAGACGTTATAGAAATGCATTTCCTTCTTCTGGAAAGATAAGTGAGTAGATAACAATGAGTAAAAAATATCATCTAGGGGCGGCTAGGTGGCACAGGGAACAGAGCACCGGCCCTGGAGTCAAGAGGACCTGAGTTCAAATCTGGCCTCAGACACTTGACACACTTATTAGCCGTGTGACTTTGGGCAAGTCACTCTTAACCCCAACTGCCCTCCAAAAAAAGAGAGAGAAGAAATATCATATATACTGGCCAATAGAATTGTGGTGTCAGTTTTGCTTTATTTTATGAGGGAGGCTTTTTTTTTTTGAGGGGGGAAGAGGGAAATGTTTCCAAAAAAGGATAATTATATAAAAATAAGAAGGCATAAATAAAACTTCAAAATGACCTAGATGATTTCCAAGGTCCCTTCTAGTTTTAAAAATCTAATTATGAAATCTGGAGTTATATAACAGAAAATTGAGGGCAAGCTGGCAGGAGCTTGGAAACTACATAGTTTCAGACACAGTAATTGCAAGTATTATATATAACACTTTACAGTTGGCAAAGCATTTTTACAAATATTTTATTTATGTTATCTTATTACCTCTATTTTATAGATAAGGGAATAGAGGAAAGTAGAGCATAACTGAGTGACCCATGGTCACAACTATTAAGAATGTACTGTGGGATTTGAACTTGGGACTTCCTGACTCCAGGTCCATCACACTATTCACTGCACTCCATCTAGCAGCCTATCTATCTGTGAAACTCTTGGAAAATGTTGCCATTTGGATTTTTATACTTAAACTTTTTACTGCTAAACTCATAAACTTTAATGATCTCTTTGAAGGAAAACACATCTTTAGTTTTTGTTTTTGAGGCAAATTTAATGTTCTATTCTAAGGAAACTGATGTTAGTTTCAAGTTTTCCTGGCTACCAATTTCCATGTAACACTTTTTAAAAAGAAAAACACATGAAATCAGAGTTATTTCCCTTCAACTTTCAAAGTAATTTCACCTCTAAAACTGGTAAACTCTCTAAGCAAACAGATTAAAACAAACCTATAAGAATTAGGTATGAGTAGGGGGAGTCGACAGGGTATAGTGGAGAAAACATCGAACTTAAAATCAGAAGACTTGACTCACTTCCCATCCCTGTAATTCCTTAACAACCTGACCATGGTCATGTCATTTAAGCTCCGACTCTCAGTTTCCCAATCTGAAAAATGGGAATAATAATGCTTGTACTGTACCTGAATTATCATGGTATAGGGGAATGAGGATTAGATTTAGAGTAAGATGACTTGGATTCAAAATCTGATTCTACCAATTACAGTATCCTAGGAAAGTCACTTAAACTCTCTAGGACTTACATTCCTTATTTGTCAAACATAGGGTTAGTGTAAATAATTTCTAAGGTCCTTCATTATGTCTATGATTCTGCAATGCATACAAAGAAATGTAATTTAAAAGGGAAAAGGATTGTTTATGTGGGAAAGTGAGATATAACAAATGGGTGAGGCTAGTGCAGCTCTAGTATTGCTGCAGTAGAAAATGACTAAAAGGGCTTCCAATGGCTCCTATTGATTCAGCACCCTCATAACAATTAGCTTTTATATTGCACCTTGCATTTTGTTTAACACCATACAAATATTATCTCATCCGATTTTCATAGCAACCCTTAAAATAGTTGCTATAATTATCCAGAAGGAGGCAGGTAGAGGTTAAGTGACTTGCCTAAGGTAACATAACTAGAAAGTGTCTGAGTCAGGGTTGGAAATGATTTCTTGATTCCAGGCCCAGTATCTGACACTGTGCCACCTAGCAAGAGAATCTATGAGAGAACGTGGACAAACATGGCATATAATGAGAAGGTATGGGTGATTGGAAATCTTCATTGATGAAACACATACTCACAGGATGAGATCATAGATCTATTGAAACATAGTTTATTAAAAAATAATAGAACAAACAAAAAAAAACTGGAGTAGAGATCATAGAGTTATAGAGACTTGAAAATCACCTATTGGGGTGGGAAACCTGGGACCTCAAGGTCACATGTGGTCCTCTCAGTCCTCAACTATAGCTCTTTGACTGAATCCACCGAACTTTGAATTTAGTCAAAGGGCCACACTTGAGAACTTAGAGGGCCACATGTGTCCTTGAGGCTGCAAGTTCACTACCCCTGGAGTCTAACCCTGTCATTTTACAATGAATATGAGATATACGGGAAGTGGAAAGAAGATAGCATACTATAGAAAGGCAGAACTTTTGGTCTTTATAGAGAGCTGAATAAAGAGAAGGAAGTAAATGTGATAGGAAAGGAAATGTTTTGTTTTGACTTTTGTGTGGGATTTAGTGCATAGCTCTAGGAAGTTTATTCCCCTTTACTATTAAATTTATCCCCAGGTTTGCCATTCATTTCTTGAGTACTCACACAAATCTAAATGTAAAAGTAGTACTGATATGGAAGGCCTGCATGAGAGATAGCCCCAGTGAGTGCCTACAGCAACATGTTCACCTACATCACTGTCTAATTTTGTGTTTCTATGGCACCTTCTCTGGGCTATTTCCCCAATCTGCATGTGCTCTGGTAGCCTGGCTCCATAGAGGGCAGTTGACTCCTACTCCCCTCAGGGTTCTATCATTAGAATACTCAAGGACCAGAGTTTCTAATATTTTTACTCACAGGCTTCCATCTGATCCACCCCCACCACCCCACACAGAGAAAGGATAGAAGCGACAAAAATACCCTCCAAACTGGCAACTAATTTTATCTTCTACATGCGGTCCCTGAGGAGAGTAGAAGCAAACGTGATATTCGTGTGATGAACATGTGGGACTGTGGGTACACGGCTACCTCCTAGCTTTGTGGATACCATCCCCCCCTTTCAGAATCTCTATCAATTCTACTTTGAGGGGTGGCATGTCAATGAATGCATTGCTCTTTTGCTCATTTGGGCTGATTCCTTTCAACCTGTGTTGTCTTCACTTATGGCTTAGTGAAGTGACTATCACATTTATAAATGTCATTGAAAAACTGACTGATGGTTCAATACAGTGTTGGAATGGGTCAAGCAAGTCACTTGCAGTCCAAGCTGATTCTTCCCTGGATTTAGATACTGCTGCTACCAGCTTCCCTGGTCTCTAATTGCCAAGGGGCTGTCTTATGGTTTTCCCAGCCTTTCAAAGCCCAGTAATTGTGTCTCCAGCTAATCATTAAGCTAAAATTGGGAAAGAATAAACACTCAACAGACCAAATATCCCAACTCAAACCAAATGAAAACAGTAATACCATGCCTTTGAAGATATGGCAGCTGGGGAGGGGATCAGCATAGGGCTTATTGTTGCTCTCCAACTCCGCAAACCCCTCCCCACCTCCCTGCATTTTACCACAGGCTTTCTCACTGGGAAGCCACCAGGGAAAAGAGAGAGCAGTATTGTTGACTAACAAAATTAATATATACACTGAGTTCCAGATGAATGTCTCCTGAATCTGAAGTCCTTCTGGCTTGTCAGCCAACCAGAAGACTTTTTTTTCTCCACAATATGGGCCCTTTTGTTATTCAGGGACAGAAGTCTTATCAAGTTTCCACATGTTGGGTTGAAAGCAAGCAAGAAATTTTGAACACGGTCTGAAGGAAAGGCCCCTCTATTATTCATAACCAAAAGTAAGTCCATGCCAAGCTTCCATTCACTTCTCTGCCATGATAGCTGGACAGTCATTGAGGTGGATGGATGAATATGGAGGAAATATTACACTTTTAATCTAGTATTAGCTAGGAAATTAAATAAAAGATTCTATTAAAATTATATCTAAGATACCAATGAATAGGCTCTGAGTGAGGCCTTGAGGGATTTTTCTCTGAACAAGGATGATGGCCTGTGTAAAACCTATTTTAGATATTTACATATCTTAGTTTTTAGTATCTTTGTAATTTATGGCTAAGATATAGTTTGGATATTGTTTTGTTATTCTTTTTAAAGTTTTCTATTTCTTAATTTTAAACCTGAGTGAGTAAAACATTGTAGATATCTCAAAACCAGTATTTTTTAAGCTTACATGACTGATATTGTTCATGGAGCTGGTGATTATGCCAAGGGTGATGGAGAGGCACATGATGAAATGTGACTGGCTGCTCCATATTGCAGATGAAAAGGGTATAGGGAAGCCATGAAAAGCACGATTTTGGAAACACATGTGACCGGACAAAAAGAAGGGTGTAAAATAGAGTAAGTGATAACCATTGAACACCCAGGGAGTATCATTACTGTCTTTAAAGAGGTCAAGTTCAGAAATATCACTAAAGCACTGTGTGGGCTCCCTTCTGGTGAATTTACAGGAGGACATAGATGAAAGTTACATGGGCTGAGTGGGCATGGAGAGATGGTGAAATGTGTCATTGTACAGAGTTCCCAACTTGATGAAATGATAGAACCATAACTACTAAGGTGAGGGAAGGGTGGATAAGTCAGTGCCCTTTGCCAAAATAAAGGTTCATTCTGTGCAGATGGGACTCCTGTTCTTATATTAGTTAATCTCCTAGTATTTGTTAAAACACTGGCAAATCTGTTGTCATTAGGTTTAAATGACCTAACCCAATAAGGTACCATGAAGACCATTTTGAGGATAGAGACTTAAAAAATATCTTTTCTGCCCTAGTAACTAGCATAGTGCCTACCACATATTAGATGCTTAATAAAGGTTGAAATAAGTGTCCAAGTCAACATGACAACTTGCTAACACTAACAATAAAAAGAACAAAAGAAGAGAGATGGATTACTCATCTTTAGCATAAGTGCTTCTGGGGCCACTGTAAAAATGATTCGAATGTACCTAATTATAGCAGCTTTATCTGCAGTGGCATTAATGCATGTCTTCCTTGGCTCAGGCTTAGAATTTTCAAGTTGTGAAATACTTAGAAAAACCTGAAGATGCTCACATGCCCTTATTATTCTGTCACCTAGAAGCTTTCTGTCCTTGGCCTTGGGATTAGCATATTTCATATCTTATCCATCCAACGGAGCTCCAACCCAGCTGCTTAAAGCTTTGGTTTTATTTCAGCATTCAGCACAATTTGCTGTATTTGTTGTTTTTATAGGTTGAGAAAGGTTGTCAGTGTAACTGAAGGAAGTTGGTAACTCATCAAAATGCAAAACTGAGTGCACTTCCCCACCTCCACCCCACATCCTTTTGCTAGGGTTTTGCTCATGCCTATTAAATACAGGATCAATGACTCTTTCCAATTCTAGGGACTTCATGCTCCAAAGCTACTCTAAAGCTGCCTCAGTGTCTATGCTAACTAAGCAATGAGAACAGATGTTTTATGTAGCTCTCCATCAGATGTCACATTATTTCCATAACAGCCATTGTACCATGAGGTAAGAAGTACATTAAAATTAGATTTTTTAATTTGAAAGGAAAGACATTTTGACAGTAAATATACTGTACAAGTCACAAAGGCAGAATGAGAAATGGCATCATCTTTTAATAAGGCTTGTACAGTGTCCATCATTGCTGGCATACTACAGATTAACGTGGAAGGTAATTATAATGAAGCGTTGGCTTTGTTCTTTCACTCATAAAAGAAGTTAGATAGTTCAGCATCATGTGACCACAAAAAAAGAGAGCTACTGGTTCTGTAGCTAGAATGAGGAATTGGTATCTACACAAAATGAAGAGATTTAGAAGAAGGTCCTCAGAAGATCCCCTGCTTAGCATCTATTGGAAGACATGAGTGATCCAGAATGAGAATAAATGGAAGAATGAACAAGAAATTATTAATCATTTACTAGATGTAAAGCACAGTGGCAAGTTCTGGGATTATAAATAGAAACATAGATAGTCCCTTTTCTCAAGGAAATCATATTCTGGTGAAAGAGAAAACACATTTAGAAGATTTTGGCTGTAAGTCAAATGGAAAGGACCCATTGCCCTTATAGGGTACAACAAGAGAAGAATGGTAATACATCAGCTTTTACACCATTTTCACTGATAAAATCATATCAGTTTTTTCATTTTGAATCACTTGGCAACACTTAGGATTTTAGAGGCAAGAATGCAGAAATATTTGCTAGGCCAGATCTCCATAAGGGCTGTTTCTTAAAATGACAGTTGTGAAAACAGAGGAGGGGGCAGTGTTGGTGATACAGAAGATGTCTCAACTCCCAAGGGTACTTCGGCTTTTCCATCTGCTGGTGGTAGATACTTGGCAGTTGGAACTGGGGGTAGTAAGGAAGGTGAGTTTCTTCTCCTCACTGATTTCTCCCACATTGACAGTTGCAGATCTTGAGCTAGAAGCAAAACCCATATTCTATAGGGCACTGCTGTTACCAAAACATTTGATTAAGGGTCCAGGACTTTCTTCATCGCAGTCTTATAGGAGATGGTATTTGAGATGGTGGTGATGGTAACTTGACTTTTCTGGGATATGTTGTTTCCTGACTCTCTGTCAGAGTGCCTTGATTCTTCAGCTTGGCTGCCATGTCTGCCCTGGAAGTGGCACTTGGATAGTAGCAAGTTAGGAGGGTAGAAGCCATCTCCACAAAAGTTGTTTGAAGAATGAAGGCTAAGGGGCTGGCTTGGCAGGAAGAGAGGTAATGTAGAACAGTGCTTCTTAAACTGTGGGTCGTGATCCCATGGGGCCATGAAAAATTTGGCAATAATAAAAAGTTTCTAAATTCACAATGACCAAAATTAAATAAAAATCAAATGTATAATGAATCCATGGTGTTCCTGCCAATGCTTACCCATGTTATATTGCTCAACTTCATAGCAGCCTGGGTTCTGAACACACACCATATGCACTTTAGCCTTGTGCATGCCTTCAGGCCATGTGATGCCAATGAACATTGCCAAAACTCAAACTGGGTTCACTAGTGAAAAAAAAGTTTAAGAAGTCCTGGTTTAGAATATAGGGCATTGGTATTTCCAAGACGTTTCATTTCAGGATCCTGGGTTATCTTCATCAGGGACCAAGGGGAGAAGATAGTGTCAGTGGTTTGACTTGCTTGGCAGAAGCTACCTGTCTTAAGCTCAAGGTAGTTTACTATTATACTACTATGAAGTAGGCAGTGGTGCCTTGGAAGGGCATTGGGCTAGGAGTTAAGAAGGGCTTAGTTTTAATCCAGCCTCTGCCACTAACTAGTTGTGTGCTCTTGAGCAAGTCATTTATTCTGTTTGTCTCAGCTTCTTCAATTGGAAAATGTGGGTAATAGTAGCAGCACTGATGTGAGTTATCAAGTGGGATAATAGTTTAAAAAGTGCTTAGCAATGTACTTGACACATAGCAAATACCTATTCCCTTCCCTCCCCTCATCTTTACTTTTCAGCTAGACTGACTAAATAGTAAGAGGTTTGTGATCCTTGTTGGAAGGAATGCTAACAGGGATATTACAGAGATATCAGAGTATGAGTTGTAAGTAAAGAGCCCAAAAGTAGATAGACTGTATATGACAAACTTTTCTCAGGGAGAGAATATTATTTTTGCAAATAATCAGAGTGCAGGTGGATTGATTCCATGGTACAATCTAGTCTCATCTTGATCCCATAGTTGAGAAGATAATGAAGAAAAATATCTCCAAGATAAAAATAAAATAGAACAGCAAATAAATAAACGAACAAATAATTTTGTAAAAAGCTCACTAAAAAGAATTTCCATTCTGACCTAAATAAAGTCATATCATAGTTTCATGGAAGCACTTCCCAAGTCACTGACCCCTGTTCAAAGTACTCTCAGGTAACCAATTTTCTGGTACTAATTTCCAACTTCACTGCTCAATTCATACTGTGAGACCTCATGAGAATGGGGAGATGATCCTGGGCTTACAAAGGCAATCCTTGCAGAAGTCATTTGCTGGTACCTCTCAAAGAACTGGGAGGGTTTGCTTATGGGTCCAGTTTTATTCCTGTCACCTCAAAAATAGCTTAACTTAATTTAGCTTGGAGACTCATCATTGATTTGGTTGCAGGGTAATACACATCTTCACTGTAGCAACTCTTAAAGATCATTGCTTGAGTTTTAGAGTAATTTTCATCCATGTGTCTGTGGTGATAGGTGTACAGAAGGAAATACTGTCAATCAACCAATCAGTGAATATTAATTATGTGCTTTCCTGTAATAGTAATTGGTTTAGCAGGATACTTAGCACTTGGTACTAAGTGGATAGACAGTACTAAGTGCTAAGTGTGGAAGGTGCAAACTCTGTCCCATTGTTGAGAAGGCATGAACTCCCCTGTTGATGTAGAAGAAGGGGA
>CM053591.1:163052184-163073632 GCA_028646515.1 Pseudochirops corinnae | reverse complement strand
ATCAAATGTTATGAATACGTATCTATCTATCTATATGCAATTATTATTATTATTATTGACTACATCCAACTGGAACTTGCGATACACAGGCACTACAGTTGGGAGATCCATCCTGCCCTACCAAAAAGTGACATAGGAGAGAATAGACTGGGGGAGGGGGGACACACTGGGATGGCTGTTTTGGGGCAGTGGGTGGGGGAAAGAGGGGGAGAAAATATGTAACTCAAAATCTTGTGGAAATGAATGATGCAAGCTATAATAAAATTTTAAAAAATTAAAAAAAAAATTTTCAGTAATCCTGCCCATGACTGCACCGAGTATCAAAGATAACAAGTTTTTTTTTTTGTTTTTTTTTTTAACCATGCATTAAAAAATACAAATAAAAATTTAAAACCAATTCTTTTTTCTTCTCCAAGGGTACAATAAGTTGTATAACTTAGTTGATGGGGGAATTTTTAGTTTCTAAAATATTATAAAAGAATAATGTATGTATTTTAATTATTTGACAAATATTCCCCATGCCTCCTTGACAAGTTTCATATACTGCAGGTAGGAAACCCCTATAACAGTGGATAGAAGACTGAAATGAAGTCATAAAGTCATCAATCACAGATGCAGAGATATCAAAGGTCAACTAATCCAACTCTCTCATTTTACTGAAGAGATAATTGTGGTCCAGGAGGTAAAGTGACTGTTAATGGAAACACAGATTAAGGGGCAGGATTTGAATCCAGGTTCTCTAACTTCAAAGTCAGTACTTTTCTCATTCCCTACCTCTCATACTGTATACTCTTATTGGGTGTGTAGCCACAGATAGTTCATTTCACTTCTCAGATATTGAACTAAGACATCTGCCAAATTAGAACTGTTTTGTAACATGTATCAGTGAAGGAAAAAAAATCACAGATCCTTGCCATATTTTCCTTTTAATACTGCTTAAAATTTGAATTCTGTTCCATCCAATTCTCTCTCTTTTTTCCATCCAATCTTTGCCATCATTTTCATTCCTAGTTCCATAATTTTGCTGAGGACCACTCTCTTACTAACCCTCCACCCCCCCCCCCCCAAATTCTTCCTGTCCCAATCCCTCTGTGAAGTTTCTTTTTAGTATGCAAGGGCACATTTATCTTTCTCGTTTTTCCTATTATATTTATAGTTTCTCACTTAATTGCATTCTTATAGTTTCTGGTCTGTTAGAGCTATGACCCACTTGAGGGCTTAGACTAAATGTTCATTTCTCTTACACCACCCGTGGAGTGCAGAGAAATGCTGGTGACTGTGGGTGGATTGATGACCTTTTCTCCAGATTTATGGCTTATTTTGCTCCACTGAAGTCATTAGGTACATTTCTAGCTTTCTATTTTCAACAGACTTTCCCCTCTATGTGTTAATGTTTCAGTCACTAAATTAAGGATCCATATTTTAAAAGAGAGGCATTTCTAAAATTACATCAATAAAAGACTAACTAGTAGCTTGGTGCACACGTGAGTGAGACTTCCATAGGTAATTAAGGCAATAGTTTAGCTGCACTATCCTTGCCTCAGGCTCTTTTCATGCATCAGTGAGAAACTGATTCAAGTATAACACAGCTTTCATGAACCTTAATAGAAAATGGAGGTATTGGCTTCTAACTATCCCAAACCTGGCAATGTAATGCTGAGAAAAATCATGAGGCTGGAACGAGTTTAAGATTGTATGCCAAGTGACTTAAAAATAATTTATAGAATCAGAAAATCAAAGAATCTGGACATTGGAATGAAACATCCAATCAGTAAGTGAACATTTTAAATAAATAAAAGTAAATAATAAATAATTATTTGTAATCAATTCATATAAATAAATTATTGGCATAACAGAATAAAATCATTAGTTAAAATTTTTTAATGCATTTTAATAATCTAATTGCTTTTACATATTGAGATCCTGTGTATTTTATTTGGATGTTTCTGAAGTAAATCCACTTTACCTGTACTCTGTCCTATTGAGATTTGTTCCTAAGAGAAATAAATAAGCTATCAGTTCACTAGGTTAAAAGAATGATGCTTTCAATGTTTACCAAAACGGCATTGCCCATGAATATATTATGATCATCTAAGATTCCTTGAGCAATGAAATGACAGTGATTACTTCAGTGATCTCCTGGTACTTAATTTCAATCAAGGTATAAAGCAAGAGGTTTATATTCACCATAGCTCTTTAAAAAAATATGTTTACTTTTAGATTGCAACATTCAGTTCCACAAGTTTTGGGATTTCAAATTTTCTCCTTTTCCCTCTCCTTTCCCTCCCCACCCTGTGGCATGCAATCCAATGTAGGTTCTACACGTACCTTCAGATTAAACATTAGTCAAGATATAAAGAAGAATTATAAACAATGGAATGAACAAGGAAGAATAAACAAAACAAAGGAGAGAGAAAGAGACAGAGAGAGAGAAAGAGAAGTTGGCTTCAATCTCGATTCAGACTCTGTAATTCTTTCTCTGAATGTGGATAGCCTGTTCCATCATGAGTACTTTGAAATTGTTTTATAATCTTATATAGCTGAGAAGAGCCCAGTCTATCAAAGTTAGTCATCACAGATACAATGTGTCTGTAATTATGCACAATGTTCTCCTAGTTCTGCTGCCCTCACTCCGTATCCGTTTATATAAGTCTGTCCAGGTTATTATGAAGTCTGCTCCTTATTTCTTAGAGCACAATAGTATTCCATTACATTCCTATATTACAACTTGTTTAATGATTTCCCAACCTAAGGGCAGCTCTGTGGTTTGTACTTCTTTGCCACCACAAATGGAGCCGCTATAAATATTTTTTATACGTATGGGCCCTTTTCCCATTTGTATGTTCTCTTCAGGATACAGCCCTAGAAGTGGTATTGCTGAGTCAAAGGATTTACACATTTTTATAGCCCTTTAGGCATAGTTCAAATTGTTCTCCAGAATGGTTGGACCAGATCACAACTCCACCAACAATGCATCAGTATTCTGATTTTACCACATCTTTTCCAACATTTATCGTTTTCCTGCCAATCTGACTGGCGAAATATGGTACTTAAGAGGTGTTTTGATTTGCATTTCTCTAATCAGTAGTGATTTAGAGTATTTTTCATAGGATTATAGATATCTTTAATTTCTTCCTCGGAAAACTACCTCTTTTTATCCTTTGACCATTTGGGAAATGACGGATATTCTTATAAATTTGATTCAGTTCTCTATATGGTTTAGAAATGAGGCCTTTATCAAAGACATTGGTTATAAAAATTCTTTCCCAGATTTCTGCTTCCCTCCTAACCATGCTTACATTAGCTTTCCTTGTACAAAAACTTTTCAATTTAATGTAATCAAAATGATCCATTTTGCATTTTGTAATGCTCTCTATATCTTGTTTGACCATGAATTCTTCCCTTTTCCATAAATCTGATAGGTAAACCATTCCTTGCTCTCCCACATTGCTTATAGTCTCAGCCCTTATATCTAAATAATGAACCCATTTGACTTTATTTTGATATGTGGTGATATTGATCTATACCCAGTTTCTGCCATATTATTTTCCAGTTTTCCTAGCAGTTTTTGTCAAGTAGTGAGTTCTTACCACAGAAGCTGGAGCCTTTGGGTTTATCAAACAGTAGGTTACTATAGTCATTAACTACTATGTCTTGTGAACCTGATCTATTCCACTGCTCTAACACTCTGTTTCTCAGCCAGTACCAAGTGTTTTGATGACTGCTGTTTTATAATACAGTTTAAAATCTGGTATGGCTAGGCTACCCCTGTCCCCCAGTGCTTTTCCATTAATTCCCTTTATATTATGGGCCTTTTGTTCTTTCAGATTAATTTTGTTATTATTTTTTTCTAACTCTATAAAATATTTTTGGTAGTTTGATTGGTATGGCACCAGATAGGTAAATTAATTTAGGTAAAATTGTCATTTTTATTATATTTAGCTCCGTCTAACCACAGGCAACTGATGTTTTTCCAATTATTTAAATCTGACCTTGTGTGCAAAGTGTTTTGTAATTGTGTTCATTCATCACAGTTCTTTACCAAGGCTAGGGAGTATATCCAAAGTGTTCAGTTAGAAGAGGCATTGTCTATTGATGCTCTTATGTGTAGATAACATTGTACTGATTTCATGAGATTCTTTAAAAACTCTACAACTACCCAAGAGAGATCAGTTCAACAATTCACTAATCCAATAGCATATGATGAAAAGATCATAAAGAAAAGCTTTCTACAAAAGTGTACATAAAAAATAAAGAAAAATTATGTAAACAAAAGAAATAAAGGAAAGGGTACAAAAATGAACAAATAAAAGAATTATAAGAGAGAAGGAAGGGGATTTTGAATTTATCCCTTCATTGAGAGGGAGAAAATTAAGGGGCCAAAAGAGAGTGGAAATAAGTAACTAAATAAAAATAAAAAGGGAGAAATTTAAAGAAATTAATAAGTTAAGTAAACCACCAAAACCAAGGGAATGATTGCAAAATACGAAGAATAGGAGAGGTAGCTGAGGGTGAGCAGAAAAGAACCTGTAAATCAATGTGACTAAAGTAGATAAACAAATATAATTACAGTGACAAAAATACTTACTTGAATATATAAAGAAAACCCCTCCATCACCACCCCCCTCAAAAAAAATTAAATCAGAGGAAAAAGAATACCAGGAATACCAGCAGATAAAAATATAAATATAACTCTCATAATTAAATATCAATAGATTACATTCTGAGAGAGAGAGGAAGAAGAAAAAGAAGAAGAAGAAGACAAAGAAAGATTGTATAAGAAAAGAAACCTCTACAATATGTTGACTTGCAAGAAACACATCTCAAAAGCAATTATAAATATAGAATAAAACTGAGAGTCTGGAATAAAACTTAATCATCATTACTAAAACAAAACAAAATCATCAGATGTATCAAAAAAAGGTGAGTAAAATTCTTGCTATCATACAAAGTTAAGACAAAAATTCCCTTTATAAAGAGAGATTAAAAAGTAATTTGAAAGAACCATAAAGGTGGTTCTATATGGTAAGGGAGGCATAGAAAAATACAACACTATGAACATTAAACTTATTTGCTACAAATGCCTGAATATCTAAATTAATAAAGAAAAAAATATTAATTGAGATATAAGACTACATAGAAAGTAATGCAATACTGCTAGGATATCTTAATGCTTTTCCTTCAGAGCTTGACAAATCTAAAAGAAATATTAACGAAATACAAAAATTGAATAAATTGCTGGAGAAATGAGACCTAGATTAATTTTGGAATCTACAAAGTAGGACCTTTAACAAATCTACATATTTATTAGCACTTCATGAAAAGTTTTCAAAAATTAATCATGCATTAGAGTATAGGCATATTGCAAAATAAATAAAAAATAAATCTGACTTGAATATATAATTATATGTTTATCTCTATCAACCAAATATATATATATATATATATATATATATATATATATGTACATATAAAGACCATAATTTAACAAAAATAGCAATCAGTTCATAGAGCCCCCAAAAAAGCACAAAAATAGTTAATAGTTAATAAGGAAAACCTGCACAATTAGGGGATCAAAAATAATAGAAAAATAATAATTATATGAAATGTTGAGATAATAATATAAAAGGAAATCACTTTCAAAATAAGAAATACATAACATAATTAGGAGTCAATCTATGAAAGCACACTCAATGTTTTCATATATTCAGATACAAAACGCTATTATAAGAAATAAAGTAAAACATAACTAGTGGAATATGCAATGCATTTGGCTGGGCCCTTCCAATATAATACAAATAACAATGTTTCCAAGATAAATTTATACTTGTAATGCTCTATCAACCAAACTTTGAAAATACTAACTTTAGCAGGACTTGAGCAAATAATGTTAAAATTCATTTGCAAAAAGAAAATACCTAGAAAACTATAACAAAATAATTTAAATGGAAAGATGAAAGGTAAATAACATTTTTATGCTTCAGATTATGTTATATTATAAAGCAACAGTTATTAAACAATTTGACATTAGTTAATAAATAGAGAATCAAAAAAGTCAGTAATGACAATGAATATTTGAACTTAACCCAGTGTTCAAGAAACTCCAAAACGCAAATGACTTAGGAAAGAACAATTCTTCTGATAGGAACATCTGGGAGAATAGTCTGGTAGAAATTAGGGTAAAACTAATATATTATACCATATTCCACAATAAATTCAGAGTATATTTTTTAACCATGTACATTTAGAGGACAGTCACAAACCATGCTTAAACCAATGAAGCCATACATTGTTCCCCTTCCATTTGTACCACTGACTCTAAGGATTTTTCTACAATGATTTAGATGCTCTTTCACTCTAAAAGTTCCCTTAACACCTAGGGTTTTCTTACTCTGCAATATCTTTCCACTATGTCAACTTTTTCCTCCCATTGGCAAATTTATTTGGGGACCAAAATTTTGGGGATAGACTCAAATCTGCTATGCTAGCCTCTAAGTCTAAGAACTTTGCTACCATGTTCCCATTCAGGTACTCCTTATAGCTCGCTGCCTTATTTATTTTCTACCACTGTTAGAATGTAATTAAATTCCTTAAGGAAGGAAATTATAATTTTTTTTTTTGCTTCTATTTGTTTTTGCAGCACTTAGCACAGTGCCTGATACATAGTAAGTAAATAATAAATGTGTGTTGCTTATTTATTATGTGAGCTGGATACTACAGATTATATCATTAAAATATTTGAAGAAAAGTATGTTGGTTTAGATGCAAACATATAGACAATTAAGAGTAATACATGACAAAAGCCATACCCCCCAAATTGGTCAAAGGATATAAATGAAAACATTTCAAAAGAAGAATTGTGAACTATTAACAGCTATATAAAATAATACTACAAATCAGTAATGAGAACTACCTGAAAGCAACCAATAAGTTTTACCTGGTACCTAGAAAATTAGGAAATATGACAAAACAGAAGAAAGCGTTTGATGTCAAAGGAACTATGAATCAGTGCCATCATTATGGAAAGAATTATGGCATTTTCAAATAAATTGGCCAAAATGTCCATACCAAGGATTTCTTTATCCACCTGTATCCAAAGACGGTCACTGATCAAAAAAAAAAAAAAGTTTTTGTAAAAAGTTTTTTTTTAATTTTTTTTTTTTAATTGTAGCAAAGATCTAGATATAATGTGAATGCCCATTGATTTGGGAATAGCGAAACAATTTGTGGAACTTGAATGTAATGAAATATTAGTGTGCTATATTCTTTAACTAATAATGATTACGTAAAAATAATAGCTGTCATTTCTGTAGTGCCTATTATGTGTCAGGCTCTAACTGCTTTATAATTATTATTGGATTTACTCCTCACAACAACCATGGAAGATAGTGTTATTAGCCTCATTTTATAGATGAGCATACTGACACAAACAAAGGTTAAGTGTCTTTCCCAGAGTCACACACCTAATAAATGTCTGAGGCTGGATTTTAACTGAGGCCTTCCTACCTCCAGGCCTGGCACTCCAACCACCATGCCACATAACTGCCAACAAATGTAAGAAACCACAAATCTGATAAAAGCAGAGTAGCATGAAAAGACTCACATGTATTGATGAAAAGTGAAGTAAGCATTATACACAATATAATATACACAATGACTACAACAGTACAAATGGAAAGAAAAACCACCAAAAAGCAATCGGGAGAGAAAGTTGAGAAATTACCAACACCCAGCATAGTTCCAGAGGAGAGATATGAGAAGATCCGCAACCTTAACCCACCCCTCTGCAGAAGCTGGAAAACCAAGGGTATAGAACATTACGTGGATTAACCATTGTTGCCTGAATTGATCATTTTCCTATTTTTAAAAAATCTTCCTCTTTTTATCTTTTTTTTTTTTATTCCTTGTTTTGAGAGATGATTCTAGGGGAAAATTAAGACAAAGCAAAACCAAGTTATTGAAAAATTTAAAAGTTTAACACTAAAAAACAAGCTAACTCCCAGATCACATATGTTCACAGAGCTTAACATTAATTGTTAAAAGCACAGCTAATTGAGCCCTGGCTCTGAAGTCAGGAGGACCTGGGTTCAAAACCAACCTCAGATACTTAACACTTACTAGCCATGTGACCTTGGGCAAGTCACTTAACTCCAACTGCCCTGCCCTCCCTCCTCCAAAAAAAGCAAAAAATAAAAAAAATAAAAGTGCAGGAATAAGGATGAGATTTGTGATTTCATTAGTATGGGCAACTACCAAGTGAGCAAATGCCCTCTTACCAAGGCAGATTAATACCTGTTCTGCAATTGTGTGTGTGTGTGTGTGTGTGTGTGTGTGTGTGTGCTTGTGTTGGAGAGTTGTTTAGAGCATTTAGTTTTTGAGTTAATTACCCAGGGCACATAACTTGCCAGGGACAAGACTAAATTCCAAATATTCTTGCCTTTGAGGCTGACTCTTCATCCACTATGATAAGTTGGCTCTATGGGCTATGAAAAACAACATATAACATTTAGCTAAAAGGGCAGATGCTGTATCTCCCGGTAAGGTGTACATTCTTAGAAGACAGGGATCAGTTTTTTATTTTTTTTTAATTTGTCTCTATATTTCTAGCACCTAGAACACTGCCTGTCATGAAATTCGTCCTTAACAAATGCTTGTCAAATGAGTTTTGAATGAATGAATAATCCAATCTTAGTGAGCCCTTAGCTTTGTTAAACATATTTTATTCAGCATTAGTTCATAATTTTCCCAAAATGATCATAGATTACTTCTAAGGCCTTCAATAAAAGACTATTATAGGCATATGTCAACAGAACGTAGAGATTTGGGAAAAAGTATATATTAATTTTTCTCATGATACAAATGACTATTAAGCTCATCCCAAGATTTAGTTTAGCAAGGTAGTTTGAACCACTTACTGTTACAATTCATTGTCATGTTTTCTAGTCACTGGAGCAATGCTGACCCAAATGAAGACAAAGTAGAGATATTATGCCTGTCAAATGAGGTTACTGGGATCTGACAGAAACCTTTATTGCTTTAGCAGCGAGTTTCAAAGTCTTCTCTGCATCATCTGTTTCATTAGAAGAACTTATTGAGAGTCCTCTCTCTCTCCCATCCCAATAGCTAAAATGTATTTTGGTTTTTCACCCAAACAACATAAGGAAATTAACATTCTGGGTCAGGATTCATGCATTCTGAAGGCAATTCAAAACCACAGTTTTACTCAATGCCCATGTGGTTAGGGCTATAAAGCTAGCCAGTTCTGACAGGGAAATCTCATTATGGTCTATTACATGGAAAACTGATATTAAGCCAATTCAAGGCAAAACCTCTTTACCTTGAAAGAAGAGAGAAACTATTTTTAATATAATTAGATAATGAAAAAATAGACATTTTTTGGAATTTAATTACTTGGAACACCCATAGCTGGATATCGACTAGAAACTGATTTCAGAAGGAATTTAAAGTTTGGTGTTGTTTCATTCTTCAATAAAGTATTACAATTATATTTTGTATTCAAAGCTAATTTCTTTAGATTTTTACGTTTTGCCATCAAGTGTTTCATCTATGCTTTTTTGTTAAAAATTATGACCTAAATTAATTTTTATTCATTTGGGAAAATGTCCATTATTGGAATGTTCCCAGGCTTATTTCCAGTCCTGACCCACTTTTTGTTTTCAAAACAGATACTATCTCAGGTATGCTACACAAATGGAAAGCTTAGAATATAAAAGTCTCAGAGGAATCAAATTAAGGAGTATACCGAGGGATAATAGAGAAGAGCATGGGAGAAAGGGAGGCAGTTTTGTTCCAGTGGTGTTCTATACTCAAGAATCACCAAAAGGAATATTATAAAGCAACTATGAGATCAGAAAAGGAAACCATGACAGGAAGGAATAACTGATGGCCAGAAAGAAAGTTCCCACAATGTGTAAAAATGCCTCTAACACTGCTAAGAAATCCCCAGCTGAGGATCCATGGAAGAACACAGACATGAATCACACACCTTGGGATTGCACAGACGAGCTCTGATTAGTGCTGAGAGACACATCCCACATATACATTAAAAGAGGCTGTAGAAATGAAACTTGCTTGGGAAAGTGATTAGATTGTTTATTTTTAAAAAGGTTTAATTGAATTATATTCTATTTCCTAAGCAATGGCAAGATTTTTTTTTCATTCTTTTATATCATGTTTGCTAGCATGACCCCTGACATAGTAGAAGCCTAATCAATACTTGATTAATTACATTACTGAAAATGGGTTTTGTGTTAGCCTTCAAAAGAATTTTCATAGGGTCAACTGATGAATGAACAAATATTAAGCACCTAACATATGCCAGGAATTGTGTATAGCATCACAGCACCATAGATTTTGAGCTAGAAGGAACAATTTGCTGTTATTGTTAATGCTGAGTCATTTCAGTCATGTTCAATTCTTCATAACCCATTTTGGGGTTTTCTTAACAAAGATACTGGGGTGATTTGTCATTTTCTTCTTTAGCTCATTTTTTAGATGAGGAACTGAGGCAAACAGTGTGAAGTAACCAGTACCCAAGGTCACACAGCTTGTGTCTGAGGCCAAATGTGAACTCAAGAAGGTGAGTCTTTCTGATTGCAAGTCCAGTGCAATCCATTGTGCTACCTAGCTACCCTGAAGGAATAATAAAAGTAATTTAATCCAAATATTCCATTCTTTAGACAGACACAACACAAGATTTCACACACAATGATCAATTAATAAATGAATGCTTACTGGATTAACAAATGAATGACATAGCTTTTTTGAATGGAAAGGGTTCTGGTTTTAGGGTTAATAGATCCAGATTCAAATTTTGGTTCTGCCACTTATGGTGTGTGTGGGCACCATGGACAAGTCAATTTCTCCATTTCTCATCCAAAAAATGAGAAGGCTGGACTTCTGAGTCCATCTAAATCTATCTTTTGTGACTATGACAAGGGGCTGTAGGTTGAGGGTCTAGTATACACATAAGAAATGGAAGAGGTCCCTATTTCTACTTACAGGCTTGATCTTTTAAGCATTAGAATGCATTGATGTGGTAGGATTCCGATTAGATTGTTGAGATCGCAGGAGAGATTAGATAGCATAAAGTATTATTAAATCCTATCTGAAGTCCTTGGTGTATTTTGTTTTGTCACTCTTTATTTTTGCCCTTCTTTCTTGGTCGTTCCTAAATCTTAAAAACTCCAGGTGTTGGGTGGAATACACACTTCTATATCAAAACTCCCGCTTTATCCATTTCAGTTTATTAGATTCACCACCAGGGGGCAGACGGAGGAAGGACGGTGAATCAAATTGGCTGTTCGGGGCAATGCTAGAAAATTAGATGAAGGAGAATATGTGCAGTGAAGAATAAAATAAGATTTGGGATGCCAATATCCTTGGAGTTAACTCCCAATACATTCCTTCTTCTGTTCACATATCGAACAATAAAAGGGATTTTGGACAAATAAATCAAACCATTTATACTCAGAACTAAAGACATAGATCTTCTGTTATGAAGTTTAGATGAAAATGTTTGCTGCTACAGTGAATTTTAACACACCAGAGAAAGTGTGCCACATACATCTCAGTATATTTCAGGGGGAGAGTACGCAAAGATAGCTCAGCAGCAAAGTAGCTTAGCATACCAAGTACTGGACTTGATCAGAAAGACAGAAGGCCAAATCCTGCCTCAGACGCTTACTATCTGTGTGACCCTGAGAAAATGCCTTAACCTCTATCTGCCTCCGTTTTCTTGACTGCAAAATGGGTATAGTAATAGCACCTACCTAACAGAGTTGTTGTAAAGATGTGAGGTAATATATGTAAACTCTACATTTAGTCACATAATGGGCAATATATGTCATAGGTAATATATGTAAATTCTATAATACAATCTCGAAAGTGCTATACAAATTTTAACTATCACTATTAAGCGATAACTAAGGACTTATCTATACATTAATTTCTTAGATTTATAATGAAATGTTCTATTTACTAATATTTGTTTACTTACATTTAAACTTTTATTGATACTGATTTGAAAATTTATATTTCAATTCTAATGTGAAGGCAATGAATGGTGGCGTCTATATAATTAGGTCTGCTACACATCTTCAAACAAGTGTATTTTGAATGAAAACAAAGAGGCAAATGATTATATGAACTATTAAACTAATAAAGATAATCATCATGATAATGATGGTATTCATGTATCATGAAAAGGTTGGGAAAACATTTTACAAGTATTATCTTATTTGATTTTTATTGTCGGCAACAACTCTGTAAGGTGATTACCAGGGGGTTTTCATTCCCATTTATATAAGAAGAAACTGATGCCAGAGCAATATAGAGATTTATCAATGGTCATTAGAAAATGTCTGTTTGTGTGTAAATATATGTATATACGTATATATAATATGCATATATGTATATACATATAGGAAAATATAATATTCTAAATAAATGATATCAGACTTTGGTCTGTTTTACAGAAGGAAAGAAATGGTAGCAATATTTGGCTTCTTGTGTACTAGAGATAGAGATAGAAGAGATCACAGAGGACGGCTAGTATGATATCTTTATTTTATAGGAGGAGAAATTGAGATTCAACAAGTTAAATGATTTGCACAAGGTCACAGTCTTCATGGACTGCATTTGAATGCTGTTCCTTTTACTGAGATCTAGTTTCTTTTCAGTTTCATGATATATGATACTTTATAGTTGTTTAAAAAAACTGTCAATAAATTATGGGATAAATTATTCAGTTAATCAATAAATTAACAATTCAGAGAAAGTAATTTAAATTCATAATTGTATAAATGTAACCTTAGGTTCTTCTTACAGAAGAAAGTAAAGAAGTTGGCAAAATTGGTTTCATCTTATACCCAAAAGAAGGAAATAAGAAAGATCATTTCTTAAGACACTTGGTCATCTTGCAATGCTTGTGGTGAATACACACACACACACACACACACATATACACACACACACATATACACACACACATATACACACACATATATGTATATGTATATATATATTATATGTGTATAATATAAATATATATAAATACACTCAAATAAAAAGCATTCATTAATTGCTTAATATGTGCCAAGCACTGTGCAGCTTGTATGCTAATAACTGCCACAGGGGATGAAGAGAAAGAGAATTTCAGTAACAAACTCAACCAAATAAATAAAGGTACATTGACATATCCATGATTTTAATGTAATTGAAGCCTCTGAGGAAGGGGGTGTGGAATGTTGCAAAATATGACTTGAAATTAAGAAATGAAAGAAAGATCAAAAGCTTGTAGAAAAATCAGAATCTTTATGCCCGTAGGTCATAAATAAATTATTCAAAGAGATAGTGAAAGAAGACTAAACACAGTGAGCATCACACATCACAAAAAAATAAATTTTACTATATCTTAATAGAATCAGCTGGTTACTAACATTGAAGTCATTTTCAAATTAACTTTCTTTGTGTAATCAAATATTCAACTTATTGAAGCAAAGGTCAGGATGAGTTTTGAATTTGAAAAGATAAAGATGAAAAGACCCTGAGGAATTTATAATCCTTCAAAACTGATCTATTTAATAAAGATATTTAAAATGGAAAGCAAGAAGGCTAAAGGAGGAAAGAAAACAGCATGATATATAATTATTAAAATTTTTATGGAAGTTTAACCAGAATTAAGCAATTATCACCATTAGAAAGTTAAAAAGAGCCCATAAACTACCACATTATGCAGACAATCATCATGGCAAAGTGGATAGATTGTTGAACATGAAGTCAGGAAGATCTGAGTTGAAATCCAGCCTCAGACACTTGCTAGCTGAGTGACCCTGGGCTAGCCATTTAACCTGTCTCAATTTACTTTTCTGTAAATGAATATAATAATAATAAATATAATAATATAATAACAATAGCTCTGCCTCCCAGAGCTGTTGTGAGGATCAAATGATCTAATTATTGTGAAGTGGTTACAACATTGCCCAGCAAATAGTAAGCATTATAAATTTCAGTTGTTTGTTATTGTTGTTGCTAATTAGAGGAGCCAGAAAGGGCAACATGAGACTAGAGCATAAATGAACTTGCAAAATGTTATGGAGGAAGATATTAGAAGATTACAAGTGGTCTTGCTTTACAAGATGGTGAAGAATGATGAAAATAAGGCAAGTCTATACAGAACATCACATCAAGAGCATTATAGATGAAATTGCAAGGGTGAGAATAAAGAGATTAAAATGGAACACATCTACCAATATTTCTATAATAATGTATCCTCATCATTGACAGTGAAACAATGAAGTCAAGAAGAATAGTTTACCCGCATGAAATATACATCAAAGAAAGAATGGTTGACAAATACAGAGAAAACACAATTTTGAAAACATCAAGGGAACAAGAACAGGAAATATTATGGATAATACTATATCATTCAATCAAACAAAACTTAGTTTCTGATCTCTGTAAAATCTTTTTGAGGATACCCTTGATGGAAACATGGGAAAAGCCCAGATTAGCTTCTGACAACAATCATAAAATAAGGAATAGAGAAGGGAATACACATTTCCATAGCACCTACTCTAGACCAGCCAAATAAGGGTACTAAACACTTTCTGAACATACTAAATGCTTGCAAATATTATTTCATTTGATCCTCATGACAATCTCCTGAGGTAGATATGGTTATTACCTCCATTTTACAGTTAGGAAACTTAGGCAGACAAAAGTTAAGAAATTCATCCAAGATCACATAATTACTAAGTGTCTGAGGCCAGATTTGACTCTAGGATCATTGCTCTTTCCACTGTGCCTCATTGATGACATAGAAAACCACTCTAGAACTTTTATAGTAGAGGGGAAGATGAATATGTGGTGGAAAATGTTTGAACCTTAATCTCATCAGAATTCACTCAAAAAGGGAATAACATACTGATTCAGAAATCTATCTTACCCTACAGGGAAGTAGGAAGAGAAAGTAATATAAGAAGGGGGTAAAGGGTCATAGAAGGGAGGAGAGATAGAAGGAGCAATGTTCAGAAGCAAAATAGTTTTGAAGAGGGACTGAATGAAAGGAGAGACAGAGATTGAAAAATAGGGGGTGGGGGATAGGATGGAGGGAAATATATAGTAATCATAACTCTGAAAACAATTTACAGCAATGTCTCTGATAAAGGCCCCTTTCTCAAATATATAGAAAACTGAGTCATATTTACAATTCAAATCATTTCCAACAGATAAATATTTAAATGATATCAACAAGCAGTTTTCAGATGAAGAAATCAAAACTATACTCATATGAAAAACATGTAAATCACTATTAATTAGAGAAACACAAATTAAAACAAATCTGATGTTCACCTCATACCTGTCAAGTTGGCTAATATGACAGAAAAGAAAAATGATATTTGTTGGGGGGAATGTGGGAAAAGGGGGACACTAAAGTGTTGTTGGTGTGTGAACTGATGCAGAAAAGCACTGTTGGTAGAGTTGTGAACTGATCCTAATATTCTGGAGAATAATTTGGAATATGATCAGTGAGTTATAAAATTGTACATTGTCTTTGATTCATCAATACTACCATTATGTTTGTATCCCAAAGAAATATAAAAGACTTATAAAAATATTTACAGTAGGATTTTTTTTTTGTGGCAAATAATTTGATGTTGAAGGGATACCCACTAATTTGGGAATGACCAACCAAGATGTGATATATGATTGGGATGGAATATTATTGTGCTAGAAGAAATGATGGGCAGAATACTTTCAGAAAAACCTGGAAAGACTTTTATTAACTGATGCAAAAACTTACATTAACTGAAATAGGCAGAATCAGGGGAACAGTGTATACAATAACAGCAATATTATACAATGATCAATTCTGAATGATTTAATTGTTCTCAGCCAGATGAAGATCCAAGACAATCTTGAAGGATTTATGATGATATCCATCCCGCAGAGACATAATTGATGGAGTTTGAATGTAGATCAAAGCATACTTTTTCAAACTTCTTTATATTTTCTTTTCTTTTTATTGGTTAATGCTTTTTCACAACATGAAACGGAAATATGTTTTGTATGACTGTATCCATATAACCTGCATCAAATTTCCTGCTTTGTCAGAGAGGATATAGAGAGGAGAAATGGAGAGAATTTATAACTCAAAAATTTCAGAAACAAATCTTAAAATTGCTCTTACACAATTTGGAACTATACTCAAGGGGCTATAAAAATATGCATACCTTTTGACCCAGCAATACTACTTCTAGGGCTGTATCCTGAAGAGATCATACATATGGGAGGAGGACCTGTATGCACAAAAATATTTACAGCATCTCTTTTTGTGGTGGCAAAGAATTGGAAATCAAGGGGATGCCTATCAATTGGGGAATGGCTGAACAAGTTGTGGTATATGAATGTAATGGAATACTATTGTGCTATAAGAAATGACGAGCAGACAGACTTCATAATAATCTGGAGAGACTTATATAAACTGCTGCTGAGTGAGGAGAGCAAAACCAGGAGAACTTTACACACAATTGCAGACCCACTGTATCTGTGATGACTAATTTTGATAGACTGGACTCCTCTCAGCAATGCAAGGTTATAAGACAACTCCATAAGACTCATGATGGAAAGGAATATCCACATCCAGAGAAAAGAACTACAGAGTCTTAATGCAGATTGAAGCAAACTACTTGCTCTTTCCTTTTGTGCTTTGTTTTATTTTGTTCCTTCTTTCTCATTGTTCACTCTATTGGTTATAAATCTTCTTTAAGACTTGACTAATGTTTAATATGAAGGTATTTGTAGAACCGATATTGGATTACATGCCACCATGGCGGGGGGGAGAGGAGAGGGAGAGGTAGAAAATTTGGAATTCAAGGGATTGTGGAATTGAATGTTGTAAACTAAAAGTAAATAATTTAATTTTTAAAAATTAAAAAAAATTAAAAGAATTACAGGTAATTGGAAAAAATATAGTATTTGAAAATGAATACAGTACCTGCAAGATGTTTTTGGTGATTCTTTTGTCATCAATTTCAATGGAATCAATTGAAAAAGAAAGGGAGAAATGTCTTAGCAAAATTTTAGTGATGACAGGAATAAAAGGTGAAATAAAAGATACGATTAAGCAAATGCATTATTGGAAAAGGAAATGTCTTGGACAAAAAGGAAAAGTAATAATGGATGAATCTGATTCATTGAGAACCTACTATGTATTATGTACTTGCCCTACTTCGGATGTGGTAGGTACAAGAGATACAAAAACAAAAACGAAAAGGCCCCTTCTCTCAATTAATTAATTCTATTGTAGAAAGACAACCTGTTCCTATGTTGTCTATGTAAAGAGAAGATATTTAGACAATCTACTGAAGGTAGCTGGTGAGTGAGAGTGATCAGGAAAGCCTTCATGTAGAAGGTGAGGATACTTAAGCTGAAATCTGAAGGAAATAGGAGCCTCTAAGAGACAAACCTGAAGAGAAAGTGCCTTCTAGGCCTCAGAGACAGTCAGTGAATAGGAATAAATGGTAAAAATGGAAAGTGTGAGGAACAAGAAGGTTAGTCTGATTCTACCATGCACTTTTGTTTTGAGGGTGGAAGGCAAGGCAATTGGGTTTAAGTGACTTACCTAAGGTCACACAACTAGTAAGTGTATCAAGTGTCTGAGGCCAGATTTGAGCTCAGGTCCTCCTGACTCCAGGGCTGGTGCTTTATTCACTGCACCATCTAAGAGAAGAAGAGTAGTATAAATGTCTGGAATATGGAGGATCTAAGGGAAAAGATAGACAAAGGTCTCACAAAATAAGAACTTCTTGGATTCTGAGATACATTCATATAAGTATTACCTCTATCAATTAGATTATAAATCCACAGAATTATTCACATATTTGCAGATTCTTCCAGTCAGTCTCTTTCTCACTGTGAATCAAGGATACCAACATCTCTGAGGTATAAAAATGGTAGTCAGTAGAACAGGTGGTTAATCCATTTAAGTTGCTTATAGAATACTACTATTAATTTTTAGGCAAGAAATAAAATAAAACATATTATACAAGTGATATATGATCAGAAAATAAGAAGGGCCCATACTGCACTGGGTGGCAACAGGAAAATAGTCAAAATGCTGCATTAATAACTAAAGAATGTCAAAAAGTCTCTAGTTTATTGAACACATATGATGGAAGTATGAAGGTTTGTGGTCGCAAAGAAAGGGTAACAAAGTTGGTTAGGTTATAATGAGTGCTAAGTACCAGTACCCAGGAGAACATCATCTATCAAGGTGTTAAACAATTTGATCAACTAGGTGGTGCAGTGAATAGAGTACAGGTCTAGAGTCAGGAACACCTGAGTTCAAATCAGGCTTCAGAGGCTTATTAGCTGTGTGACCTTAAGGAAATTACTTTAACCCCATTTGCCTCCATTTCCTCATCTCTAAAATGAGCTGGAGAAAGAAAAGGTGAACTAGTCTAGTATATTTGCCAAGAAAACCTTCAATGGGGTAATGAAGAATTGGACATGACTGAGAGGCATTAATAGCAATAAAAATGAAGATGTTAGGATATTCACAGTTTTGTTGATTTCATTGTGTCCTTGTGCTGATTTAGTAATGCCACATCAATATTTTCTGATATCATACTTCAGGTATTGCCTGATAAACCATTTGTCAAATGTGTCTTTCGAAGATGATTGAGTCTTTCATTAATTCACCAACACTAATGGAACATCTATTGACATAGATATGTGCTGAGACCATATTTGGCTTGAACTTATCACTTCCTTTCTTTTGAATCACTCATTTGTATTTTTGAAATTGAAGCCAAGACAGAATGAAAAGAGAATACAAACAGCAACAAAAATGTTCATGTGAGATGACCCTGAAACCTTGTGGACAAACAGAAGGTCACCACTAGAAAGGATCTTAGAGATTCTTTGTTCCAAATCACCTAATTTTGCAATTGGGAAAATTGAGTTTCTGTATGATTAAATGGTTTTCCACTCATAAAATAGGTAGAGAGAGAAAACATAGAATAACAGATAAGTTGCAGAGTCTACAAGATCTGGATTCTAGTTCCTCCTCTGACATCTATAAGCGTTGTGACCACGTGTGAGTCATTATCAGAGTCTCAACTGTATCATCTCTAAATTAGAAATTATAATAACTCTAGTCCTTGCTTCACAGGGTACTATCAGGCTGAAATGAGATGATCTTTTAAAATGTTTTGCAGAAGTAAAGAAAGCAGATCCAAGAGAACAATCTACACAGTAACGATATTGTAAAAATAACCTACTGTGAAAGACCAAGCAACTGAGCAATGCAATCATCCACCACAACTACAAATGATTCATGATATAAAATGCAAATGACAGATCCAGAGTGCAGATTGAAATGTATTGTTTTTCCTTTTTCTTATTTTTTGGAAATATGTTTTACATTACTTCATATGCATAATAGATATTGTATTTATTTCCTTCTTAATGGATAGGGGATGGAGGAAGGGAGAAAATTTGTAATTAAAGATAAAAATTAATTTAAAAAATAAAAAGAGTGCTTTGCAAGCCTTAAAACACATCATCATCGTCATCAGAAGGAGATTCAGGACTAGAATTCAGTTCTCTTAACTATTAAATTCTTTCTGTATGTCACGTTATCTTCTAACATTCATTTTCCGTATGGTGTTAGCTGCCCATTATATACAAAAAAAAAAAAAAAAAAAAAAAAAAAAAAAAACCTTGATAGAATAGCATACCGTGTTTTGGCAGTAAAGAAGAATATAAATACATACATACATACATACACACTTATATCTATATCTATTTAGTTATTCAGAGGAAAAGATCAACTATAAAGCATGTTGATTTTCACTTTACATACTTTAAAGAGATAATAATAAATATTATAGGCCTGTGAAGAATCTAAATGCAGAAGCAGGATTAGAGAATAATTTAAAATGCATAATGCTATGGAATAAAAGTGGGAAACTGGATACTAAGAAATCATAGCCCCTTCCCCTATCTTTAGGAGGCACTACATTGAAGCACACAAACTGGATGAGAATTTCTCCAGTATTGAAATATCTCCAATGAAAGGTATTATTTTGATGTTCATAAACATATCATTTGATTTTTATTTTCCGACTAAGGCTAATTCTTATATTTCAGAACAGAGCGTGAAGTCCAATTGGTAGATTTTTTTTTTCTTTTATCTCATGAAGTTTCTGGGTTCCTCTTCTCATTTGTCTTATTACCAAACATGCCCCTTGTTGGATACACGAAGGTACCATACCCCTGATGAAGTCACATATCTTCTCAGTATTTTAGATAATTCTTGACTAGAATTTGCAGAGGAGGTGACAACATATATTGATAGAGGGAGTTTCCTCAGCTACAATTTCTTTATAAAGAAAACAAGAAAATCACAAGTCTAAGTGCTATGCCTATTCATTACCAAGATTGAAAATTTCCAACTAACATGTGAAATGGAGACTATATATGTACATAAAACTTATTGTTTCTGGCACATTTTTTATTTGTAACCTTTAATATTTTTAGAAATTTTAAAATTATTTCTAAATTCTATTTTTCCTTTATAGCACTGTCTTTAAGGAATGCAAGTAAATCTGTTGATATTTCTATAATTCAATAAGGAAATATATCTTCAACACATCTTCATAGCTTTTATAGAATTATGAAATAAAACCATAAAATGTGCATCAAGAAAGTACGAATCTAATACATTTTTTAAAAAGCAAGAGGTAAAGAGATTTCTCCTTGTCTGAGATTTGTTGTCAGTATCTAAACACTTTGGGAGATGCAGTAACTTCATGGAATATGAATGCCTTGGAACCACTAATTGCTAATTGCATCCTTATACCTCCAAGAGTAAATGTGTCTCCCAAAGTGACTAATTTACTACTAAAGAGAATCATACCAGGAGAATATGGCTCAGGCCACTAGCTCTTTGCCATCAGCATTGACACAAAGCGAAGAAAGCAGATTCACCAGCATAGCTAAAAATTCATGACTGTATTTTTATCTCTCTCATACAAGGATTTTTGTTTTCTTAACTTGGCCTTCACTAGTCTCGTTTTGCAGAAACAATTAGTTTGGCAGACAAAATGGCATTCATATCTAATTATACCTTGTAACTGGATAATTATAACTAGTGCCCTCAAAATAAGGTACAAGTGATTAAACAGGCTTGTAATTAGCCACCTAGAGGCATAATTCGTTCTGTGTGCAATTTTATATGTAGTATTAATTGTAGAAGTCAAAATTATATTACAAAAAAAGAAAGAGAGAATGCTAGAAGGTTGGCCCTCAATATTCTTCCTGCTGGAGGCTGACTGCCCCTGTTATTCTCCACTATTGACTGACTAGCAGAGAGAAAGAGAGAGAGAGAGAGAGAGAGAGAGAGAGAGAGAGAGAGAGA
>CM053591.1:163032782-163042782 GCA_028646515.1 Pseudochirops corinnae | reverse complement strand
GAAAGGAAAGGAAAGGAAAGGAAAGGAAAGGAAAGGAAAGGAAAGGAAAGGAAAGGAAAGGAAAGGAAAGGAAAGGAAAGGAAAGGAAAGGAAAGGAAAGGAAAGGAAAGGAAAGGAAAGGAAAGGAAAGGAAAGAAAAGGAAAGGAAAGGAATATACCCCTTCCTTCAAATGTTTTTTGTTTGTTTTTGCTGTTGTTGCAAGGGAAACTTACTTTGCAACTGGGAAAGAACGTCGATAGTAGAAAGTGTTGGGCACAGGTTAAGTGGAAATTACAATGATATGAAAATAAAAGACCTTGATAAGCCTTTTTTCAATTTAAAATTTTTTTAGGTAGCTATTGGAAATGTAAGTCCCAACATTGCCCATTTTGGCCATTGTCAGTGGCAACAACAACAATAAATAAATAAACAGCTCCTATTTAGTTAGTGTAGAGAGGCAAAAGGATTTATCTAGTTACCTGTAATCAAAAGCCAGGCAATGCTGGGTGTAATTTTTCTGCCTGATATCAATGATTCCACATTCCTCATATTTTCCATTTTATCATCAGTCACAGATAAAAGCATAGAATTGGTTGTAGACGTCACCAGGTCTAACTGTTTAATTTTAAAGTTGAGGGAACTGAGGTCCTGAATGTTTGGTTGACCTGCCCAAAGTTACAGAGGCGACAGGACAAAACTGGAAGCCATTTCACGGTAGCAAAATAACTGAGAGACCCAGTAAATGTCCATTGTTTGGTGAATGACTGAATACATTGTGACATATGAATTCAATCAAAGATGATTTTACCGTACAAAACAACAAATATGAGCAGGCAGCTTCCTCCTAGGCAGCTACTTAGCACAGGGTAGAGAGGGCTAGACTTTGGAGTCAGAATGACTTGAATTCAAATCCTGCCCCAAAAACCAACTGCCTTTGTAAATCTGGGCAAGTTATTTAACCTCTCTCAGGCTTAGTGCCCTCATATGCAAAATGGGCATACTCTAACCGGGTTATGATGAGAATCAAAGAAAATAACATTTAAAATGTTGTATATACTACAAGACACTATAAATGCTATTACTGTTATTAATATTATTCTACTCTACCAGCTAGTTATATGGTGTTTGGCTGGTAAGCTTTTGTTGCTTAGAAAATGAAAGGGAAAAAAGAATGAGGGAGGTAAGGGTAAAAATGTTTTTAAAATATACCTTGATTTCATTTGTTGCCAAATTTCCTGGCTTATACCAAATGGCAGCTATATACAATTAGACTGACACACTCTCTCTCTCTCTCTTTCTCTCTCTCTCTCTCTCTCTCTCTCTCTCTCTCTCTCTCTCTCTCTCTATGTATAGATACAAATAGATCTATATTTATCTATGAACTAAGTCTCATACACACATGTAAATGTATGTATATGTATATATGTATATTTACATACATGCACATATAGTGACTGACCTATATATGAAGGTTTAATGACTAATGCTGATTACATTTCAGAATAGCTAACATGTCAGTGCTTTCCAAAATGACTGTGTTTTTTGATATCTGATTTGTTTTTGTTTTTTAAACTAGATGGTTTACTGAATATACAGGACTTTTGTTCGTTACACATTTTAATTGTAGTCAAATTCATGGTAGGGCTTTAAAAAATAAATTTCAAGTAAATTACAAAGCACACAAAAAAGTTATCCCCAATACTATTTAAATGAAGTCAATTATTTTGTTATTATTCCAATCTATACTACAATCTTCTATATTTTAATGAACACTTTGACAATTTGTCTCCAGTAACTATGATCTAAACTCACCAAGTAACATTTATAACATTTTTTTACATTATTGAAGAACTGCCTGAGCGTTAATTGCACCAAATTAATGTACTCATTAAAATTATTTTTCTTATAAACACATTTTATACTGTCAAAGTCACATTTTTCAAAGGGAAAGAGTCTTAGTCAAAACACATTTTAAAATTTAAATTCAAATCTGTAACTTCCAAATTTAAAGAAAACCAAAGTTTCAAATTTAAAAGAACAGAACAACACAACAATGATCTCCCTTTAAGATTTTGTCATTAGACATTTCTTTCATTTTCATGCAGTTAAATTAATGCCTCCATTTACATCCCACTTAATCCTGTCATCTTGGCACAGAGAAGAATTTTCACTCTGCTAGACTATGGAAGCAGCCCATAAGATTTTACCACATCAGAAAGGCTTTGAGGATAGATTAGCATGAAAAATGGATATGTTGTCAGAGAGGCAATATGAGTAAGTCTGGAGAGGTCCCAAATTGTCTTCTAGGAGATGAAATAAAACTTTACTCAAAGATCGTTTACCAAGAGGTAGAGAAATTGTGATCTATCTCAAAGAAATAAGTAGCCACAATACCCAAATCATTTGGAAGTCAATCTTCTCCCTCTTTTCACTTAGTAAGATCTTTCACCCAGGGCTTCTTAACCATGATGGTCCTCCATGGCAGTTTGGTGACACCTGTAGATAGATAGGTAAAGAGATGAAGAGATAGAGAGGTAATTAATTAGGGAGGGGTAGATAATTACATAGAGATAGATGGATAGATGGATAGATAGATAGAGAGAGAGAGAGAGAGAGAGAGAGAGAGAGACAGATAGAAAGATAGATAGACATACAGAAATGATAGAGAGATAGCTAGAACAAGAATTTATTAAGTTCTTGCTAGATGTGCTATCTAATGTAGTGATGACTGGGAATACAACTATAAGCCTCTGTCTCCCCAAATAAAAGTTTTTACCTCAAGACAATTACATTCTAATGGGAAAATATACTACTTAAAAAGGGACATTAGAAATTCATTAATTGAAAAAGGTTTCTGCATAGTAGTAAGTTTGTCAAGGGCAACAATGCTGCTAGCACAGAGGTGGGAAAGTTCAGTGAATGAAAAATAGAACATTAGTGTGAATGCCTTGGATTCTTCATGGAATGATGGTCATGGGGCAGGAACTCACCAAATTGATTCCTTTTCAGAATACTGCTTGAAAATTCATTAAATAAAAGTCATGGGGCTACAAAGGAAGCCAGGGCAGCTAGTTAGTACAGTGGACAGAGTGTTGGGCCTGAAGGCAGAAAGAGTTATCTTCCAGAGTGCAAATCCGGCCTCAAACACTTACGAGTAACAGTGACTCTGGGCAAGTCACTTAACCATGTTTACCTCATCTATAAAACGAGGTAGAGAAGTAAACAGCAAACTGTGTTTGACATGACTGAAATGATCCAAAAACAACACAAAAGGAGGGCAATTATATTAAAATACAATTTTCAATATGTTAAAAATAAAATTCATTAACTACAAGCTAAGAACTCATGACCCCATTCTCCCAACTTTATCTCTTATCTCCTCTGACACTGCTGCCACCCTGGTGCTTGTTCTAATCACCTCAAAACTGGACTAATGCCTCCATCTGGCCTCCCTGTCCCATCATGGAACAGTATAAAGTGTCCTCTGTATGAATCAGAGGACCTGAATTCAAATCTCAATTTGGCCTCTTACTACCTGTGTGGTTTTAGTTGCCACTTTGTCTCAAGAAGTTTTCATTTCTTTATTGGTGAATACTACAGCACCTTTAAGACTACTATCATCTTCAATCCTATTATCCTAATATTTCTCCATCCCTGAGAATCAAAGAAAGTGGTTTTAAAGAGATATAAATATAGTGTCCTCAGGAGATCACCAATTTTGATCATTTCTAGGAAGTGGAAGTCACTGAAAAAAATTACTTGGGTGTAGTGCAGTTTATAATAAAGCATGGATCCCACAGGAACTGACAGAAGGATCTGTATAGAAGTCAAATGGGAATTTGGGGATTGGAGAATATGATGGAGATTTCCCCTACAGGCAGCAAGGTGCCTTTCAATGTCAAATTATAAACTTAGTAAACATTATTTAGACTATCATTGGCCATAACATTCATTTCTTTGAAGAGAAGATTTAGCCTCAATTCAAGAGGCAAAATGTCGGGTACTAGTTTTGTGGTAGCAATATTCCAAGGCACCAATTACTATCACACTCTCTTTACAAATTTTCAATGGTCAGAATCACATTACTTTATTTTACTTAATCACGTGGAATCAATGCAAAGAACAATTCTATGATGATTAGCCCTCTCAGGCATTGTGTCACTTCACTCTATGAGTAAAATGATACCCAGTTACTGGACGATGGCATATATGTCAAGGTAAATCTTAAAAAATAAACTAGAAAACCTGTGTTCATTTTAAACTTTATAAGTAAAAATACAGGGAAATGCCAGGTTATGAATTAAACACGCTATTGCTGACAAAATGAAGGAACTATCTTTCAAAATTCAAATCTTCCAAATGTCCCAATTTCAGAGATTAGAAAAAAAAACCCACATGCCTTGGAAACATTATCTTGACAAATGGTATCAAACTCATGTTGCTCAGGCTTTCAAATTGTAGCACTAATCTATTTGTGACTGATAGAGAGACAGCATGGCAAAAAGGAGAGGGGACTAATCTGGGAATCAAGGAAAACAGGGACCACATCCTGCTGCTAAAAGATAACAAGATCAGAGACAAATCACTGAAACTTCTAGTGCCCCTGCCAACTGCATAATGCCATCGATTGCAGACCACATGCTAAGCCATATCAGGGGGAGGAAGTTTTCACGAGCCAGAAGATTTCTACACTAATGAAATTATAGATCATCCCAATCCCACGACAAATTACTTGGTGCTCCCAAGTAAAAAAAAAATCAATTTATGATATAAATAATCATATGTTGGTTCTCATTCACTGATATGTTAATCCTATTATATGTTCAACTAGAAAAATGGGACAGAGATCTGAATAAAATTACTTCAGGACCACTGAAAGGGCTACCTGGATGTGAGCTCACTGTCTGGGCAATAAAACTCATGATAGATATGTGGGTCAAAGAATCTGTAAATTTATAAAAATGAAGAAAATATTTGAATTAAATGTTTTAGAGTAGATGTGATTTGATTGCAAATATTTACATGTATTGCTGTTCTAATCATTTCACTTGTGTCTGACTCTTCTTGACCTCATTTGGGATTTTCTTGGCAAAGAGACTAAAGTAGTTTTTCATTTACTTCTCCAGTTCATTTTACAGATGATGAACTGAGGCAAACAGGGTTAAGAGACTTACCCAAGGTCACATAGTTAGTAAATATCTGAGACCAGATTTTCATTCAGGAAGATGAGTCTTCCTGACTTCTGACTCAGCATTCTATCCAGGATACCACTTAACTACTCCAAACATTTACAAAGTACTTACTGTGTAAGTTCCAGACACTGTGCTAAGTGCTTTTACAATGATTATCTCATTAGAACCTCACAATAAAACAAGGAGATAGTTGTTATTATTATCCCCAAGTTACAGATGAGGAAACTGAGACAAATAGAGTTGAAGTGAATTGTGCAGAATTACACATCTAGGAAGTGTCTGAGGTGAGATCTTCCTGACCCCAGCTGTAGTGCTCTATCTACTTGGCTACCTACTACTACTACTACTAAAATGAAGAGTGGAAAGAGGAAGAAAGTGATTGATGAGGGCAGTCCTTGATTAATTTGATGAGCTTACAGGGTCTAAGATTTTATCTGGAGCCAAAAAAGTGCCTCCCCTTTTAGAAAATGGGCATGTACATTAACCATTTTTTAAGAAGAAAATTGATACAACTAATACAGGTGTTGGATGCAAGATAGACAGATGAATGAGTGAATGAATGGTTGAATGAGCTTTTAAGCACTTGCTATGCCGCAGGAATTATGTACACACTAGGTTGAGTAGCTAGGATTCAGGAGGATATTCTTTTTGGGAGAACTTTCTTTTTACCAGAACCTCTACATGTGTTCCAAGAAACCCACTCAGTCTTTCTCTTTTACCTTCTCTTATTCAGAAACAAGAGCAGAACATATCATAGTGGATTTAACACATACAAGGGAAGAAGACTATCTGTACACAGTCTCTTTTCCCTATCAGCCAATAATAGAACCAGAGCAAAGAGTTGTTAAAAACAAAACTTCCTTGGATAATATTAGAGACCCGGAGTCTTGAGAATGTACTTTCCTAGGAGAAGTAGAAATAGTAAAATTTCCAAAAATGGAAAAGGAAAAAAAAAATAGGTATGTTCTTTCCCCCATGGTGCTGGTAGTTCTATCAAATAACTAACCAGGATTTATTACTTTCTTTATTAATTAATTAATTTTTTGTTTTCAACATTCACTTCCACAAGATTTTGAGTTCCAAATTATCTCCTCATATCTCCCCTCCCCACCACAAGATGGTGTGCATTCTGATTACCTCTTCCCCCAATCTGCCCTCCCTTTTATCACCCCTCTCTCTTCTTTTATCCTTTTCTCTTCTATTTTCCTATAGTTCAAGATATATTATCTATAATCCATTGCCTGTTGCATGTAAAAATAATTTTAACATTCATTTTTAAATTGTTGAGTTCCAAATCCTCTCCCTTCTTCCCTCTTCAACCCCCCTCACTGAGAATTAAAGCAATTTGATATAGGTTACACATGTGCTGTTATGAAAAACACTTCCATAATAATAATGTTGTGAATACTTCCCTCCATCCTAACGAGCTCCCCATTTATACTTTTCTCTCCTTTGATCCTATTCCTCATCAAGAGTGTTTACTTGTGACTACCCCCTCCCCCAATCTGCCCTTCCTTCAATCATGTCCCCCTCTCTAATCACCTTCTCCCCTACTTTTCTGTAGGGTAAGACAGACTTTCATATGCAAGTGAGTGTGTATGTTATTCTTTCCTTAAGCAAAATCCTATGAGAGTAAGGTTCACTCATTTCCTCACCTCCCCCCTCTTCCCATCCAATGTAAAAGCCTTTTCTTACCTCTTTTATGTGATACGATTTACCCCCATCCCACTTCTCCCAGTACATTTGTTGCTCACCTCTTAATTATTTTTTTAGATATCATCCCTTCATAATCAACTCACCCTGTGCCCTCTGTCATATATGTGCATATATACATGCATACATATCTTTGTGTGTATGTGTATAGATGTGTGTTTGTGTGTATAATGTATGTATGTATGTGCATCAATGTATATATATGTGTGTACGTATATATGATACATGCATGTATGTGTGTGTATTCCTTCCAACTACACCAATACTGAGGAAGATCTTATGAATTACAAATATCAGCTTTCCATGTAGGAATGTAAACAGTTCAATTGTAATGAGTTCCTAGTGATTTCTCTTTCCTGTTTACTTTTTCATGCTTCTCTTGAGTCTTGTATTTGAAAGTCAATTTTTTAATTCAGCTCCGCACTTTTCATCAAGAATGATTCAAAGTCTTCTATCTCATTGAATGTCTATATTTTTTCCCTGAAATATTACACTCAATTTTGGTGGGTAGGTGATTCTTGATTTTAATCCTAGCTCCTTTGACTTTTGGAATACTATATTTTAACTCCTTTGATCCCTTTATGTAGAAGCTACTAAATCTCATGTTATCCTGACTGTGTTTCCATAATACTTGAATTGTTTCTTTCTGGCTACTTGCAATATTTTCTCCTTAACCTGGGTACTCTGGAATGTGCCTACACTGTTCCTACGAGTTTTCCTTTTGGGATCTCTTTCAGGAGATTATCACTGGAATCTGTAAATTTCTGTTTTATACTCTAGTTCTAGAATACCAAGACAGTTTTCCTTGATAATTTCTTGAAAGACAATGTCTAGCTTCTTTTTTTGATCATGGCTTTCAGGGAACCCAAATTTTTAAAATGATCTCTTCTGGACCTATTTTCCAGGTCAGTTGTTTTTCCAGTGACATATTTTACATTATCTTCTATTTTTTTCATCTTTTTTGTTTAGCTTTATTGTTTTTTGATATCTCATAAAACCATCAGCTTACATTTGCTCCATTCCCATTTTTTTTTTCTTTTTGAAGGGGGGAAGTCAGGACAATTGGGGTTAAGTGACTTGTCCAAGGTCACATATCTAGTAAGTGTTAAGAGAGTGAGGCCAGATTTGAATGCAGGTTCTCCTGACTCCAGGGTCGGTGATCTATTCACTGCACCACCTAGTTGCCCCATTCTAATTTTTTAAGGAATTATTTTCTTCAGTGAGCTTTTGGGTTTCTTTTTCCATTCAGTCAATTCTGTTTTTTAAGGCATTCTTCTCCTCACTAGCTTTTTGGATGTCTTTTGCCATTTGGGTTAGTCTATTTTTAAGGTGTTATTTTTTTCACTTATTTTTTTGTGTCTCCTTAAGCAAGCTGTTGACTCGTTTTTCATGATCTTGCATCACTCTCATTTCTCTTCCTAATTTTTCCTCCACTACTCTTACTGGATTTTCAAAATCCTTTTTGAGCTCCTCCATGGCCTGTGAACAATTCATATTTTTCTTGGAGGCCTTGGATGTAGGGACTTTGAGTTTGTTATATTCTTGTTGTTGTATGTTTTGATCTTCTTTGTCACTAAAGTAAGATTCTATAGTCTGAGTTTTCTTTATGCTATTTGCTCATTTTCCCAGATGATTACTTGACTTTTTATCTCTTTTTTAAGGAAGGTTCTGTTTCCAGTGTGGAGGTTACACTGTCCCCAGCTTTAATGGTTTTGTGCAGCTATGTTCAGAAATATATTTTGTGGCCTATAAATTTTCAGTTCTTCCAAGGTGGTATGATCAAAGGAAATGTGTTTGCTTCTTTCCTGATCAGTTCTCTGGTCTATGACAGAACACAAGCACTTTTCTGCCTTGGAACTGTGAGGAAGATTCCCCTTCCATCTTAGCCACAGACTCTGCCACATCAGCGTTCCTCCTCATCCCATGATGGTGACCCACAACAACAACCAAACATAAATTTTACAATTAGGAAGTAAGTGAAAAGAAGGATCAAGTTTAAAAAATAAAGAATCAGAGGGCAGAGCCAAGATGGCTGCATAGCAGCAGCAAGGTACTGCAGCTCCCATGTAGCCACCTCAAATACCCATAAAATATGACACTAAACAAATTTTAGGACTCTAAAACCCACACAATTATACCTCTCACTGAAAGCAGCTTGGCAGGAAGAGATCATCACAGCTCTGGGAGCCGAAACCAGCCCAGCCTGAAACCGCGGCGTGGCATGGGGGAGTGGGGGGGGGGGGGGAGTGAGCCAGGATGAGCCACAGCTGGAGCTTCAGGAGAGTGGATCAGTGGCAGCTATGGAAGTTTCCAGAATTATCAAGCCATAAGAAAAAAGGACTAAGTGAAAGGTCAGTGGATCTTGGCTAAAATTGGGGAAGAAAAGCGGATCCAGCCAAACTGCCTCCAGGGCAAGGAAGCAGCAGAAGCAGAGGCCCTGCAGCCACCTCCATGTAGCTGCTTCAGAGCTCCCAGCCTGCAGACTGCAGGGGGCCAAGCGATTGTTCAGAGGCCAAGTGTTCTTGCATTGAGCAGCCTGGATCCGGAACGTGGTTTTAGGTGGTGGTCCTGGGGTGTGTTTTCAGTGAGTCAAAGCTGGTGGGGGCTGCAAAAAAACCTGGCAACCTCCTAATAGCTCCAGCAGCTGGGAAAACCACAGCAATTTGGGACAGAGCTTTCTCCTCTGGAAGCAGAGTTCCACAGAGCTAAAAAAAATCATTGACTGGCCAACCATGAGCAGGCAAGGGAAGCAAAATAAGAACAGCAACCAAACTCTAGATTCCTTCTTTGGGGACAAGAAGGATCAAAGCATGGAATGGGAGGAAGACAACACAGTCAGAACTCCCACACCAAAAGCTTCCAAGAAACATGAAGACTGCCTAAAAGCAATAGATGAGCTTAAGAAGGATTTTGAAAACCAAATGAGAGAAGTGGAGGAAAAATTGGGAAGAGAAATAAGAATGATGCAAGAAAAGCATGAAAAGAGAGTCAACAACCTGACTGAAGAAAATAATACCTTAAAAAATAGATTAATTCAAATGACAAAAGAGGCCAAAAAAGCCAATGAGGAGAAGAATGCCTTAAAAAGTTGAATTTGCCAGATGGAAAAAGAATC
>CM053591.1:162990747-163032282 GCA_028646515.1 Pseudochirops corinnae | reverse complement strand
ATGTATATATATACACACAGTCCAGGGTCAGAGAACATCACAACCCTCATGAATCACAAAGTAACAAAAGTTGTGCCTTCCTGAAAAACAAGTCTCCCACCACAGGCTCCAGGTGAGTACATGCAGCTTATCAGGGGGCAGAGTGTATTTTCAAAGCAGGAAAGGTCCTCAAGTTCAACTTAAGCTCATTAAGGGGCAGGGAAGATCTTCAAATTTCTATTACCATTACAAAGCCTAATAAAAGTGGGAAGTTAGTCTGGTGATTGGAATCAGGATGGGTCAAAAAGTTAGAAGGCTCTGGTAGCAATTGAAGTGTACAATGATAAAGGCCTATTTCAGTGTGCTTACAGTGGAAACCAAGTAGAAAGGCTGACTTGGAGACATTTGGAAGAATGAAATAACAATATTGGGTGGTAGCTCAGATTAAAAAGAAGAAAGAGTCAAAGATGATTCCCAGGTTTCCCTGCCCCAGTCCCCATCCTGTCCCAATATATTTATATAGGTGGAAAGTAGAAACATCAGAAATGCGTAAAATGAGAGGTATTTTAAAAGTATTATTCATAAAAGGCAAGCAGCTGCTAGTTATTTATATTAGGAAAATCAAGGAAATTCAACAATTCGTCAGTTACTTTTTCATTTCAATTTAAGAAAGCAAGTTTTTATAGGTTGAAATCACAATGGAGTACGGATTCCAAAGGTGTTAGTATTTAAGAAGACATAGGTGGTATGACCAAATCAAAGCTAAATGGATAATAATGAATCATGCAACTAATGCTCATCGAATACATATGTGTCATCCCAATCATATTTGTTCTTCCTCAACTTCTGTGAAACAAGACCCGACTCACTCTTGGCTTCCTCTACCCCGGCTTCCAAATTCAGAGGACTTGATCCAACCTCACCTGTCTTTACTCCTGCTCTTACTCTCTCCATTATTACTAAAGTTGAGTACTATAGGTGATCCTAGATCATTAATTCTCTCAGCTTCACTTTCCTCATCTTTCAGTAAGGATAAAAACAGTATCCAGCTTACAGAGGTCTTGTAAAGGTCGAATGAAATGGCAAGCGTAAAGCTCTCTGCAAAATGTAAAACATTTATCCAAACACTAGCTGTTTATCATTGTTGTTTTCTTACCGTTATTCCCTGTCCTCTGAGTCATAGACCTGGGCAGAACAGAGTTTCTACTAAGCATTTGACATATTCCTAAAACACAAAAACAAAGGTTGGTTACAACATTCACACACAAATATGTATTCAAAGTAATAATTTAAAAAAAAAAAACAGTAACTGCTTGAAGTAGAGGAAGGAGACAATTTCTGAAGAAAAGAATTTGTTTTGCTTAAGCCCTTGTTTGGGCAATGTGCCTCTTTGTGGGATTATGTTTAATGGTGTTTATATGCTTGGAACTATCTGAATTCCTGTTGGCAAAGTTAGACCCTAATTTAATGTACAAGGAGTAATTGTTTACCAGAAACATAGCTTCTGAAATACTGTAGCATTTCTATGATGCTCAGGTTAAAGGAAACAATCCCTGGCTGACATCCAAGCCCTCTCTTGCTCAGTCTTGACCAAAAAACAAAACAACGATTAAAAAAAACAAAACAAAACAAAAACCTCTCCTTGTGTACTGAGCTCTGATTTGTATCTCTTTGTCTTTATGAATCCCTTAGAAATTTGAATGCACAGTCTTCAACAAAACTCAATTTACCTCTTCGATGCAATTCATCAGTTGGAATTTTTCTCCATTTCAGCATTTTTTTTAAATAACAGAAAACAGGATGCATACTCTACCCCCAATCAGCTGTACGATCTTGGGCATATGACTTCACCTCCTTGTGACCCATCTCTGAAATGAAAGAGTAGGAATAAATTATTGTTAAAATTTCTTCCATAAGCTCCATGACTTTTTTCCCTTCCATTTTTCTCTTTGTATCTCCAGTGTCAATCTCAGTATCTTTTATAAAGTAGGTGTTTAACATATTTTAATTGAATAGAGTTTACAAATATTATAAAAAAAATGAGTCAATGAGGCCAGTCATGAAAGTGACAATTAGGCATGGTGGACTTTGTGATCACTTTTAAAAAGACAATGCTGTGTTATCCATGTGTCACAAGTCTGTGTGCCATAAAAGGGCTAGTCTTTGTGTGGGGGTAGAATGGGGAGTTATGATCATGACATAGATTTAGTATTGGAAAGGAGCATAGTCTATTATCAGATTAACCCCCTTAATTTTATAGCTAAAGAAATTAAGTTTTAAAGAAGTTCTGTGACTTACCCAATAATTATATTTCAGATCTATACCTGAGGTAGGATGTGAGCCTGGTAAAGATACCAAGACCACTTAAGAACATTACTGGGGAAATGACCAAGGAAGAGATCAGGGCAGAGATCAACCCAGGGCCATCTGGAAGCTCCAAAATTTGACAGCTTTTCATGATAATTGGGTATTACTTTCACAAGTTTCTACTTACTGAAGGATTGCTGTCAACACACTTTTAATTTCAGTGCTCTGTGGTAAAGCAGCCATCATCTCACCCTATTTAACAATCTGGATTGATATCCCACCAAGACCCTTGGAAAATTGTCTCCGCTAGACAGACAAGTCAAGTGACTCATCTCATGAATGAAAAGGATCCCAATAAACATGATCAATTCTCCAACAAATAAAGTAACCTTACTAAAGATCAAAATAGACTTCAAGGCCCTTGAGGGCAAGTATTAATGCTAAAAGCTCTATTTGAACCAGATTTTCCCTTGAGTAGGGAGCCAGTGGCCATGAGACTCCAAAATAATATTTTAAGAGGTGTTTATCCTAACCATCTCAGACCATGATCATAACAAGTATCCAAATAACTGAGGACAGCTGAAACTTCTTTGACAACTCTCAGAGTCTGCTAATTCTCTACAAGCTGTAAATCGTTTTAATTGATGAATATTTTGTTATTTTCATATGTAAGACACAAAGAGCTTTGTGGGAAATTTACTCTGCGGGAGAGAAGCCTAAGTCTAAATTTTGTCTGCTAGCTTTTCATCTCGCCTATAATTGTGGTAAAGCTTGTTTCCTGATCATCGTTGCCTTGTTGGCAGATTTTTTTCATTCTTAAACTATGTGATTTTTTTCATTTTTTTTCCCAAGTATTTGAATAGTACCTTGTATCTAGCATGTGATAAAAATATCTGTTGCCTTGAATTCAAACTCACAAAGTAATAACTATTGACATTTATATAACTTTCAGATGTGCAAATTGCTTTACATTCCTTCTCATTGGATGGTTAATGTAAAGAGATATTAAATGTATTAGCATCTTCATTTTACAGTTGAAGAAACTCAGATCTTCAGAGGTCAAGTGACTTGACCACATTCTAGGGAGTGTCTCACATGGTTTCAAAGCCAGGTAGGCATCTGCTCTATAGTAGTCCAGTACTTTTCCCACTAGAGCACAGAATAATTAATTTTTCTTAGGACCAAGAACCTTTTGTGTATACATCTCCTTTTCTCAACCTTTCATAGGGAGTTTGCTAAGCTATTTGCTCTACTAATCCATTTTCCCTGCTGACAAACCTGCTTCATTTCCCTCTTCTCATCTGGAGTGTTCCCCTTGTATGTGACCTTCCTTGGCAGGACTGGAAAACAGAAGCCTTCTTGACCTAGATAGAAAAAGTGAAATTTAAGATTCCTGAACCTGGTTTGGCCAGTGACTTCAGTCCTAACTTTTTTACAGAAGGAGCATGGCCTAGTGGGATGGGCACTGAGATAGATTCACAATATCTGGATGTGAGTACTGACTTTGTCATGTAAACTTGGTACTTCCTTTCTCTGAGTCTTATTTTTCTCAAATTAGGATAATGTTTTTATTACCTATTTGAAAAGTTTATTGTGAAGAAATCACTTTGTAAACCTCAAAGTTCTATAAAACGTTAATTGTTATACTTATTATTTTCTGCAGAGTTCAGGTCTCAAGTAGGGAAGTGACAGATCATGGATTTCTCCTGATCAAGGCACATCTCCTTTATCTACCACATCTCATCTCTCTTAGTTATTCCCTCTATGGCTACTCCAGAAGCATGGAGGAAGATAGACAGGGTATTTTCTTAGACACTACCAGATGGGCTAAATTGACATAAACAGCTGAGTTGTGCAGGGCATAGTCTTCTTGACCTATAGTCAGAACCACCTCAATTCAAATCAAAACTCAGACACTTGCTAGCTGTGTAGCCCTTGCCAAGTCACTTACTCACTGCACCTCAGTTTCCTCAATTAAAAATGGGGATAGAATGCCTACCTCACAGGTCTGTTGTAAGGATCAAATGAAATGATCCTTGTAAAGTACTTAGCACAGTTCCCGACAGAGTAGGTCTTTAATAAATGCTTATTAATTTTTCTTATTCCTTTCCCATTTCAAGACTACCAAAAACTCATAAATTTACTAGCCCATGCTATTTCTCTCTGCCTCCCCATGCAGAAAATTAAAGAACTGTGAGAGGGTTTTCTCTGGGACCCGAGAACCAGGAATCAGTATGTGCGTGCACACGCGCACGCGTGTGTGTGTGTGTGTGTGTGTGTGTGTGTGTGTGTGCATGTGTGTGTGGAAGAGAGAGCAAAAGAAAAGAAAAAGAAGGAAGGAAGGAAGGAAGGAAGGAAGGAAGGAAGGAAGGAAGGAAGGAAGGAAGGAAAGAAGGATTTCTCTCAGTGATACAGCTATGAAGTAACACTAGTGATTAGTTTCTATTAGCCCCCTTAATCAGGGTGTGTAGTAGACAGATTGTGGCCTGGATTTAAAGCTAAAGAACCTTGGCTTGAATCACAAATCATGTACTTAAGACTTATGTGACCTCGGGTAAATCATCTCCTCTCACTGGACTTCAATTTCTTCCTCTTTAAAATGAATGGATTTGTATTATGTGTGTGTGGGTGTATATGGAGAGAAAAAAAAAAAAAACAGAGACAGAGAGAGAGAGAGGGAGAGAGAAAGGGAGAGAGGGAGAGAGGGAGGAAGAGAGGGAGAGAGGGAGGGAGAGAGGGAGAGAGAGAGGGAGGGAGTCTGAGACATTAGGAACTGAAAGGATCATGACAGACGGTTAGTAGAAGGTATTCTTCAAGGTGAACTTTGAAGCAAAGTAAGGACTGTGTGAGGCAAACAAAAGAGAATATTTGCATATTTGCATTGTGGGAAATAGCCTCTGCAAAGGTACAGACAAGGGATATGGAAGATCAAGTCCCAGGACCACCAAATGAACTGGTTTGGCTGAAATGAATAGGATATGAAGGTAAGTAATGGGAGGTATCAAGGTTTTTAAAACCTTCTATCAATCTATCAGTTTAGAAAGTATATATACATATAGACATGCATTTATATATACATTATATATATGCATATATGCATATGTGCATACAATGTATGTACTGTATATATGAGGACAGCTGGCTTGCACAGTGGATAGAGTGCTGGTCCTGGAATGAGGAGGTTCTGAGTTCAGAACTCAGTTAGTGACCTCAGACACTTACTAGCTGTGTGACCCTCAACAAGTCACTTAACCCTCTTTGCCTCAGTTTCCTCATCTGTAAAATGAACTAGAGAAGAAAATTGCAAAACCAATTCATTATCTTTGCCAAGAAAACACCAAATGGTATCAGGAAGAGTCAAATATAACTGATCAATTAAACAAGAATAAAAACAACAGCACACACACACACACACACACACACACACACACATTAAATCATTTTATCCTCACAACATCTCTGGTCACTAGGTACTATTTTCATACCCATTTGACAGGTGAGAAAACCAAAGCCAAGAGTTTATACAATTCACCAGTCTCACAGGTGGTAAATAGATGGCATAGAATTCCAAGTCTACTTTTCTTAACTAGGTCCCACACATCTCCTAGCTGCCAACTTATTGACGCTCACCCTGTCTATCCCTCAAATTTCTCATCTATAAATGAGATGTTAATATATGGTAGCAGAGATGATTAAGAGGTAAGTTAAAATAACAATACAAAGTAATGAAAGGCTTTTCATTGACACCTACTGAATAGACCTGACAAATGACAACTTTTTTTCCACCTCCGGATCCTTGGCAGAGGACCTGTTCACTGTTCTTCTGTAGAGCTGGTGCCATTCCTTTGAGTCGCTCTGTGTGGGATGGGAAGAAAAAAAAATCACAACCTTTGAATGAAGCAGAGAAAAACAAATGGTTTTTTTTTTTTTTTTGCTGCTTAACCCTGATAAGCGTGCGTGAGCTTCTGGGCCTGCTACAATGTTTTTCATCACTTCAGTTATGTGTCAGGTAGAAAACGGAAGGCTGTGAATGATTAGGATCCAAATAATAAAAACATTTTCAAATCATCATCCATCTGAAATAATTGTATTTAACCATTCACTGTGCTTGGCTGGATTGCTTTTGAATTATCAGAAGTGGGGAAAAAAAAACTGAAAGGAGACACAGGTGAAAAATATAAAACAAAACAATTTGGGGTTTTAAATGTTATTCAGCTAGGACTTTCTAGTATGGCCCTATCCATTGTCCTACATGACTTCATTTTGGGGGAGCTGCAGATTGACTTGGCTCCGTTATCTTAGTAGATGGCACCAGGATGGGGTTGCTTTAACCTTCCTTAATGGCCCCTTAGCATCCTCAGCACAAGCATCCTTTGCTCTTCGCCTTGATCCTCTCTTCTCCCCTCCTTACCCCTCCTCTCCTCCCCCCACACCCCCCCATTTGAGGTAGCAGGTGATTTGACTAAGAGGCTGCTTTATGTATCTTTTTCATCTACATGGAAGAAAGCACCATGAGATGTTTCTTTCAAATTCCTCATTACTCAGATACATTTTTCTACATAATTACAACCTTTGTTTCAATAAGATAACCACAGTGATATATGCAAGACATTTCAATTATCTCAAACATGGTACACAGAATTAGGCTATATGAGCCTGAGCTGGAGATATGAGATGAATCGGGGGGGGGAGGTAAGTGCTTCTGTGAGATGGTGGGGGAAAGTGCTGTTAAATTACTGACCCTTGTCATGTAATGCATAATGAGGCAGAAAAATGTAAGGCCATTCTTTGAAATTGGAGGACATTTTCACGGAATTGTTTGACTGGATGGGATGGGAATAGAATATGTAATTCAATATGTTGTCTTTAAGAAGGACCATGCAGTAGCCAGAAAGGGTTGGTGTTTGGGGAGAGAGAGGATGCTATTTGAAAACACTTCTATAGTTTGGAAAAAAAATTCAGATTTTTTGCTAGTATGATGGAGAGATATGAAAACCATGCTTGTGACTTAGAAACTTTTAAGTGCATTTCATGAGGTCATAGGTCCAGGGCTGTAAAGGCCCATGTGGTCCAGTCCCTCATTTATAGGTAAGGAAACTAAGGTCCAATATTTGTCTAAAGTCATACAAGCAGTAAACATCAGAAATAGATTTGACCCCAGGATTCCCTGATCCCAAAGCCAGAGTCTTCCCACCCACCACCCACCTCCAATGTTTCAGACATAAATTAAGACTATGGCTATGAAAATAAAGAAGAAAAGTAGACTAATTCCTAAGATATGGTAACAGACCATTGTAGGCAAATGTAGATGATAGCAATGTAATGCTCATGTGGAAGATCGGTGTTGCATTTCATAGTGATGGATGCATTTGTCAATGATGAGAATTTGAAAAATGGGAAAGAAACAAGTTCTGATTCACCAATATTTATTGAGCTTCAGCAGTGGGGCTTAAAATTGATGCTATATGAAAGCTCATTCTTGACATCTTTGTTCTTTGTAGGATTTTCTAGAGAAAAAAAGTAATTTTTTTCTTCAGTGGTATTGCTAAATCAATGCCTTCAATATAATCAATGGGCTCCAGTGAAACAAAAGGCTCCTCTTACAATAGTATGACACATGAAATCATTTGAAATACGGATATCATCCAGGAAGTATTTCATTTCTACCAAAATGAGATTACCAGAAAGAGAGACATTTTCTCAAACTTGGTTTTGCTTCTTCCTGGTGCTTCAATATTATATAAATGCATTGTGTCATGTCCAGATACCAGTAGATGATGGTGTCTATGCCTTTTCACATTAGCCATTTAATACTTGTCAGAATCAATTGACACAGAATTCTAAGGAAGTCCATTTGTATCTAACTGGACATCGTTCAGTCTGTTTTCAGTAAGTTGAGATTAACCCAATAGATGTGTTGATTATTTTTCCATCTTCATTTTGTTAAAACTAGGTAATTTAAAGTTTTTTCAAAACAAAATTTAGTTATTCATAATGAAACATCAAGTGTGATGGATCTGTACAATTTATACCATACATATTGGAAGAATTAATGTACCTAGAAAAAAATGGAAATTGTGCACTCTAGTAGCTTAAACATATTTAATAACTTTATAAAAATAGCAATGACAACTCTGTTTCACAGCAAATTAATTTTATCATTTTTTTTTTGTGAGGCACACATCTTTAAAGATTAGTGCTGTGCTTTTCTAGCTGTCATCAGAAATATCACACTTACCTTTCCCTAAAAGAAATATGAAGTGTATCTAACTTTTTTCCCCCTTGGGTTGGTGTGGGCAGAGAAGCAGCCAGTGAAATAGGCTCCCACAAGGGGGAGATTAGATCAGGTAGCAATGTGAATATTTTGAGGTTCAATACATATTTTTATCTTTAGCACAAACTGACTGTCTTCATAAATGAAACAACAGTCTTATAGACTGCAAACATAAGATATTTAAAGGTGTATGCTCAGGTAGAAGAGTAGCTATGGGATGAAACATGCATAACAGAAACTTGGGGAAAAACCATAAAAATGGACAGTTAGGAAATTTACCAAATAACAGAATCAGATCAGTTTAGAGTAACTAGATCATCCATCCCCAAATAAGAATCTTCACTCCAATATAAACAACTCATGGCAATGAATTAGTTGCTTGAAGATTTGCAATGAGGAGAAACCAGTATATTGCTTGAGGTAGCCCATTGCACTCTTGGACAGCTCTAATCATTAGGAAGTTTTCTGAAAAGTTCCTTTTCTTTTGCTACTTCAATCCATTACTTCTTGTTCGCTTCCCTTGGGGGGAAAACAAATGAGTAAAGTCTCTTTCCAATATGATAGCCTCTCGCTTTAATTAATCAATCAAAAAACATTCTTATTTTTCTCTTCTCCAGGCTCATACTTGCTTACCAACTTCCTTTTAGTACAAGTGGTCAGTAGCAACAAGATGTAAATGATCAGTTACCTTAGAGACATTTACTCATTCTTGGGTTATTTAGAGATTTTTTTTCTTGAGTAAAAGACAGAAAAAAGGTTGGACTATGGAAAGAACAAATACTGTGAAATCAACTCAATTTATATAGAGACAGATAAATGTCTATATGAAAAGTGGTCAAAGAAAAATATTAAGGGCTAAATGTATTATACATACACACACGTGCACGCACATACATACACACATGGGCATGCACACACATATACATAGATAAATAGATATAGATATATATGTAGTACCTTTTTTCTGTAGTAGCACCAAATAAGACACTGAAGGAGTGTTCTCCTGTTGGAAAATGGCTAAAGAATTATTGTATGTGAATACCTTGCAATAGGAAATTATGAAATGGATAGTTTTAGAGGAAACTAGGAAGACTTTAATTATGTGATGCAGAGCCTAGTGAATAGTTTCTTCTTTTCTTTTTGAAGGGGTTTGAAGGGGTTAAGTGACTTGCTCAAGGTCACACAGCTAGTTTTGTGTTAAGTGTCTGAGACCAGATTTGAAATCAGGTCCTCCTGACTCCAGGGCCAGTGCTCTATTCGTTGTGCCACCCAGCCACCCCTAGTGAATAGTTTCTAAGGGAATAATGCACATAACAACAGAAACATTACACAGTACCAAAAAAAACCCAAAACTTTGAAAGACTTAGATCTCTGATCAATGCAAAAACAATTCACGAGTCCAAAAGAATGAAGGTGAAACATTCTACTCACCTCCTATCAGAATTGATGAACTTAAAATGAAGAGAGACGGATTTCTGACCACGGCCAATGTAGAAACTTGTTTTGTTGTACTGTGCACATCCATGATGAGGTTTATACTTTGCTTTTGAGCAATGGGGAACATTGAAGGACAGCACATAAATTCATACAAAATAAATAAGTTTATTTTTAAAGAAGCACATATAAATGTAAAAAATCAAAATGTTCCGTAGCCAATAAAATAAGAGGAATATAATATTATTAAAGAAAACATTACATATTTCAGATGGATAATAATGCAAAAACAAATTAAAATCCAATACTTTGGCTTCCCCTTGCCAGGACTCACTCAGCTATGGCAAGAAATTCCTGTAATGTGGTTATTTCCACTGTTTAACTTTATTTTTTTTAAAATTGTATTTATTTAGTATTTATTTTCCCTAGTTACATGTAAAAACAGTTTTAACATTCGTTTTTAAAACTTTGAGTTCCAAATTCTCTCCCTTCCTCTCTTCCCATTCCCCCCTAATTGAGAAGGTAAGCAGTTCCATAAAGTTTATACACGTATAGGCATGCAAAACATGTCCATATAGTCATGTTGTGAAAGAAAACATAGACAAAAAGAAAACTCAAAAAAAAGTTGTTGTTTTTTTGGGTTTTTTTTTTTTTGTAATGCACTTCAATCTGTATTCAGATACCATCAGTTCTTTGCTGGGGGATGGATAGCATTTTTCATCCTAAATCCTTCAGAGTTGTCATGGATCATTGTTCTGCTGAAAATAGCTAAGCCATTCATGGCTGATCATCTTACAATATTGCTATTGCTTTGTACCCAATACATTTCACTTCACATCAGCCCATGCAAGACTTTCCAGCTTTGTCTGGGAGCATCTTGCTCACCATTTCTTAAAGTATAATGGTATTCCATCCTAATTACATGCAACAACTTGTTCAGCCATTCCCCCATTGATGTGCGTCCCCTCAACTTTAAATTCTTTACTCCTAGGAAAGAGTCTCTAAGAATATTTTTATACTTAAAGGTCTTTTTCCTTTTTGTTTTTTATCTTTTTTTGGGATATATACCTAGAAGTGATATTGGAGGTCAAAGGTTTTATGGCGCTTAGGACATAGTTCAAAGTTGCAATATTGAATGGTTTGATCAGTTCACAACTCTGCCAACAGTACATTACTGTTTCATTTTTCCCCATATCCCCTCCCACATTTGTCATTTACCTTTTACATCCTATTAGCCAATCTAATAGGTATGAGGTAGTACCTCAGAATTACTTTAACTTGCATTTTTCCAATCAATAATGAGTTAGAATATTTATTTTCATGTGGCTATAGATAGTTTTAATTACTTCATTTGAAAACTGATAATATCTATCAATCATTTATCAATTGGGAAATGGCTTTTATTTGCATAAACTTGGCACAGATGTATTAAAGGAATGAGGCTGTTGTACTGGGCCTTAAGTCACCCTCCATCTTGTCCTAGTCCCCACCATTTTGTACTCCCTTCTGCACAGAAGTGATTTCCTGTATATTTCTGGGAAATTGCCCAAGGCACAGTCACCCATCTGTTCTGGGAAATCAAAACTTAACTATAGTCTATATTCCATATAAGGTCCTAAACTGAGTTTTAACCAGTTGCATTCTTCTGCTTCTGTAAGTTCCAGCTTTTGTATACATCAGACCATTACTTTGTGGTTTTTCCCTTTAAATATGCTGTCTCTGCCCCTGGTCTGGGCTGTTCAATTTGAGTCTTCACTCTGAACTGTCCTGTGCTTCAATAAATCCACGTGAAACTTATAACTGGGTCTTGCCTCACATTTTTCTGCACAACAAGGCCTTTATGAGAGAAACTTGCTTTAACTTTTTTCTCTCTTATTTTTTTTACCTCTTGGAGGGGGGAGGGCAGGGTAATTGGTGTTAAGTGACTTGCCTAAGTGACATGGCTAACTTGCCCATGGTCACGCGGTTACAATTATGTTTCCTAGTTACTATTGCTAGCTGTATTTCCCTCTATCCTATTTCCTGTACACCTGTTTATTCTCTTCTTTCTATCCTTTCACTCTGTTCCTCCTCAAAAGTGTTTTGCTTCTACTACCCCTTCCCCCAAGCTGCCCTCTTTTCTATCATCCCCTCCTTCTTGTATCCCCTTCCCCTTTTCCTTTCCTGTAGGATGATAGATTTCTATATTGCATTGCCAGTGTATCTTATTCCCTCTTTCAGTCTGTTCTGTTAGAGTAAGGTTTCCTCATTTCCCCTCACCTCGCCCCTCTTCCCTTCCATTGCAAAAGCTTTTTCTTGCCTCTTTTTAGTGAAATAATTTACCCCATTCTACCTCTCTTTTTCTCCTTGTCTCAGTGCATTTCTCTCACACTTTAATTTTATTTCTAAGATATCCCTTCATATTCAACTCACACCTATGCCCTCTGTCTATGAAGGAGTAAACTCCTTCAAACTACCCTAATAATGAGGAAGGTCTTATGAGTTACAAATATCATTTTCCCATGTAGGAACGTAAACAGTTTAACCTTATTAAATCCCTTGTGATTTCCTTTTCCTATTTGCCTTTTTATGTTTCTCTTGAGTCTTGTATTTGAAAGTTAAAATTTATATTCAACTCTGGTGTTTTCATCAAGAATGCTTGAAAGTCCTCTATCTCATTGAATATGCTTTTTAAAAAATTTTCCCAGAAGGATTATACTCAGTTTTGCTGGGTAGGTAATTCTTGGTTGCTATTCCAGCTCCTTTGCCTTCTAGAATATCCTATTCCAAGCCCCTCAATCCTTTAATGTCAAAGCTGCTAAATCTTGTGTTATCCTGACTGTGACTCCACTGCACTTAATTGCTTCTTTCTGGATACTTGTGATATTTTCTCTGTGACCTGGGATCTCTGGAATTTTGATATAATATTCTTGACAGTTTCATTTTGGGATTTCTTTGAAGAGATGATCACTGAATTCTTTCAATTTCTACTTTATTGTGAGGTTCTAGAATATCAGGACAGTTTTCCTCAATAATTTTTTGAAAGATGATGTCTAGGTTCTTTTTATGACAATGGTTTTCAGGTAGTCCAATAATTTTAAAATTATCTCTCCTAGATCAATTTTTGAGATCAGTTGTTTTCCAATTAGATTTTTCACATTATCTTTTTTTTTTTTATTTTTTTGGCTTTTTTTTATTGCTTCTTTTTTACTCATAAAGTCATTACATTCGATTTGCTCCATTCAGATTTTTAAGCAATTATTTTCTTCAGTGAGCTTTTGGACCTCTTTTGCCAATCCTAGTCTGTTTTTTAAGGTGTTATTTTCTTCAGTATTGTATGTGTGTGTGTGTGTGTGTGTATGTCCTTCAGCAACTTGTTGATCCTTTTCTCATAATTTTTTGCATCACTATTATTTCTCTTCCCAATTTTTCCTCTACCTCTATTACTTGATGATGAGAGTCTCAAAATATCCCTCTCTGTGACTGGTTTTGTGCTGATTGCATCAAGGCCTGAGACACTCTAGGAACTCTTTATTGTTATCTATGGTCCTTCTAATGAGACCAACCTCACTGTCCACACTAGAACAAAAGAGGAGCTAAAGAACGCGTATTTTCAGGTGCTGTTACTTAGCTAGCCCTGTTGAATTAATCAGTATTGTAATTTTCTGAGACTGATGCTTCACATATACAACAAACCAGGCCCAGGATTGAATGAGAATAAGATAAGTTGGTTTGGAAACTATCTATCTCTATCTCTATCTCGACCTCGACCTCGACCTCTATCTCTATCTCTATCTCTATCTCTATCTCTATCTCTATCTCTATCTCTATCTCTATCTCTATCTCTCTCTCTATCTCTGTCTCTACCTCTATCTCTACCTCTACCTCTACATCTATCTGTCTATCTATCTATCTATCTATCTATCTATCTATCTATCTATTTATCTATCTCTCCATCTATCCATCCATCCATCTATCTATCTAACAATCTATCTATAACAGATTTTATTACTACCAAGTTACTAATACCACAAAAGTACATCTTTTTTTAAATCAAAAATATTCTCCAGGTGGTACTAGGTGACTAGAGTCATGGCATACAAATATGTTCAGAAAGATCAAAATTGCATACAACCAATATGTACTGTGTCTATTTCAAAATGGATATCTAAGTAGTAGGCTTGAGTAGCACTCAATATTTTATTTATAATGTTCTACATATCAAAATTGGAGTGATAGATACAATCAACAATACAGCATGTATATTGTATTATATGTATGCACATATATGCTCATATTCATATATGTGCATACTCATTTGTGCAACTCAAAAGGAAGTTGTGCTGATCATGCAGCAAGTGATATGGATAATAAAGGGCCAATATGAATGTTATACGGGTATCATGTAAAATACAAACTAAGACTACAACATGCCTCATGGTTTTTTTTTTAATTTTTATTGCTGCAATGCTATTAATAAGAATCATATAACTTACAGGTTGGATATGTTTTTTGAGTCATGCCCGTGAAGAGAATCTTCACATCAATAAGGTCATGGATACATTGAAATATATTAGATAAATGAGCTATATTTTACTTTTAGTTAACTTTAGCTTCCATTTCCCAGATATCACAGATAAAAATTTCAGTCTTTTTACTGATGGGCTGTTGATAATCAGATTCCTTACCAAGGGTCAGGTCATTGAATCTGAATTCTGAGGCAGTTTTGCTCTTTTTTTGGGGGGTGCTGAACATATCAGACATGTACTTCTAAATTTATTTTACAGACCTTCTGGGTGTTAGCTCTCCCCAGGACTTTTCAATGTTTACCATACTAGTTTCTTCTTTGAGTGTTAATAAGTATGTTGTTATGATGCATGTGACTTTTAAGTAGAGAAACCAGGCTAAAGTGGAAGAGTTGATTAAATGCGTTGCCTTTTACAGCATTCTTTCTAAATTTCAAATTACATGGGTAGGAAAAGGCAAGGTAGAGTACCCTGTCAGTGTAGAGAGCATCATCTTTGTTTTACCTGCCAATTAGAAGATGAAATCAAGCTTTATCAAAGATAACTAGTCAAGAGATAACCAAGAATTTACCTTAGAGCTTTTTCAGTAAAAAGCATTTTTCAATACTAAATGCTAATGTAAGAATGTTAAGAAGATAGGGGAAAGGAAAAGTCAAAGAGGGAGAAATAGAATTCATAAAGAAATGATATTTTTAATTAGATGATATCGAGTTGTCCCTACATGAACAGTGTTTGTGTCTCAAGACGGTAGAGTAATTGGATGCTCAAACAGATTAGACTAGTCCAGGGATTGGTAAACACAAGAAACCCAGACAGTAAGGGAAGAAGATGATTACTGAGCAGAATTTTAGGGAAAACTAGGAAGAAATTTGGCACAAATTATGTTTAAAGCAACGATTTATATCATATACCTCTTTAAGCTCCAGATGAACATGCAATCTAATTAGAAGTTACAAAATATTTTAAAGGTGATTGTAAAGAATTTCCTTTCAGAATTATAGATGGATATTTCTTAAAGAAAGAATAAAGCTGGTCTTTAAATATAAAACAGCATTGATTGTAAGAAATCAAAACACTTTTTAAAGAGATACTATATTTTAGTGATTCATGTAGAGGGGTGTTAGGGAATTTTAGCAATAACTATATCTGAGAAGGGCAGTAGAGTGGTACAGTGGATAGAATGCCAAGCCTAGAATAAGGAAGACTTCTACTTAGTTCAAACCTGATCTCAGACTCTTACTTCCTGCGTGAGCCTGGGCAAGTCATTTAATCCTGTTTACCTATTTTCTCATCGGTAAAAATGACCTGGAGAGGGAAATGGCAAACTAGTACATGGTCTTTGCCAAGAGAACCCTAAAAATGGGTCATAAAAACACCAATGAAAAATGACTAAGCAATAGCAAACATCTGAGAAACATGATACCTAAGCTACCTAGAAACTATACACACACACACACACACACACACACACACACACACACACATACACACACACACACACATAAAATTTTCACTAGGAAAATGGAGATACAGTGCTGAATTTTTCATATGCTAGCAGAAGTCTTGATTTTGTTAATTAGTTTTACTCAATTCTTGCTTTGTTTTGTTTCAACGGAGGGCTCCATGCTCAGATGCAGTTAGATGTATGTCAGGAAATATCTAATGAGAAATCGATTAAAATAGACAAAGAAAATACATGGACTGCATTCCATTTTTCCCCTTTAACCTGAAATTCATGATCATTATATTTGGTAAATTCTACAGTAAATATGGAGGAAATTCTTAAATGAATATTCAACATTTTACATGGATCACAATACTATTTAAAGATTACGTATTAGATGAAAAACAAGGAAAATTTTTCTTCAGGTAAAATGCCAAAAAAAAAAAAACCCTTTTATTTGTTTTAAAAGAAGTGAGATTTCTGTAGGTGCTTTGAGTGTCAGAAAAATGAAATCTTGACAGTCTGCTAAACTCAGAGACAAGCATGGTCAGACAGAGGGTACTGGAAGACAGAGGAGAATAGAAAGATTTTTCCCCACTGAAACAAGCTGGGGAAAGACTGAAACAAAGAAAAAAATATTAAGTGTGTCTAGTATTCATGAATTTGTTCTAAATAACTGATCTTAACTCTAGTGAACTTATCTTCAATGGAGGCATTTAAGATGATGGTATATAGCAAACTGTCAATAACGCTGTGGTGAGAATAATTCCTAGACTGGGAACACAGATTAGATGATCTTTAAGATCACTTCCTTTTAAAAACTCTATAATATTATCCATAGATTCATGAGACCACTAGAGAAAATATATCATTTATTGAATTATTGTTATAAGACAAAATTTAGAGTCCTTGAACACAAAGAGCTTCCTGTCAAACAGTATTTATGATGATGAGGATGTTAATAACGATGATGAAGATGATGATGATGATGATGACTCATATTTGTAGAGTATGGTACCATTTGCATGCCCTCTTTAATTTGATAGCTGTAGCAACTTGGAATTTACTAGTACAAGTGACCAGTTAATGCTACTTGCAAAAAAAAAAAGATCTAGTTGCTTTAAAGGACTCATATGAAATGATAGAAGCCAATTTAATCTTTGGACTGTGTGAATAAAAACAGTGTCAAGAACAAGGGATTTGATAATCATATAAAATTCAGCTGTAGTCAGGCGACATCTGGATTATAGCTGGCTTCCAATTCATGGGGATAATGAATCCCATGAACCAATCTCCTTATTTGAAATCATGCTGTATATTTTCATTGGACTGGAACTAATTTGAATATTTTCCATAATTATATCTTCAAAAAGTGCAAATTTGACTACATGTAAAAATTCATGAGATGCAACTAATTGGGATCTAGCTGTATTGTGATCAGTTCTGTGTACATATTTTAAAAGGGCATTGACATACTTCAGCGCCTTCCAGATAAGGGTGACCAAGCTATATAAGGGGGAGTGAAATAATGAATAAGCCTTAAGTGGATCATTTGAAGGGAACCTAGGAATGTGCAGTCTGTAGAAGAGAAGACAGGGTGGGATATGAGGGATGTCTTCAAATATTTGAAGGACTCTCACATGGAAGAAGGATTTGACTTGTCCAACTTTGCATAAAAGGACCAAGAATTAGGAATAGTTTATGGGAAGTTGCAGAGGAATATATTTGAATATGAGAATTATATATATATATATATATGTATATATATATATATATATATATATATAAGCAAAGAATAATTAAAGTTGAGAAAAATAATGAAAAGCACTTTGCACAAAAGTTCCTTTCCCATACACAAGCTTGTAAAATAGCTACAATACCTATTTTCTCTAGATTAAAGATTCTCCAGGCAATTTTCTAAAACAATGTTTCACATGAGTTGTTGATCTGCTTTAGTGGAAGTTTCTACACCACCTGTTTTCCCACTCAGATGTCATCATAGGTCCAGCTTCACCCTCAACTCTCCCACCCCAAACAAAACAAAACAAGAAGGAAAATGAATAAATAAAAACAACTCTCAGCTCAGAGACTGAGAGGCATTTCAAAACATCACTTTGTACACATTTATAGGACTAGTATATTAGTGGTAAAAGTGCTGATTGTACATCATCAGATCATAGATTTTGACTTACAACTGGAAGGGACCTCGGTCCAACCTTCTCCTTTATAGATAAGGAAAAGGAGACCTAGAAAGCTTATTTGAAATGACCAAGGTCAAACATGGACCCTGTGATCCAGTAACATTGGCTTCCTTTCTGTTTCTCATACAAGACATTACCTTGAATCAGCATGTTTCACTGGCTGTCCCCTAAATATGGGATGCTCTCCCTCTTCATCACTGTATCCTAGATTTCTCAACTTCCTTCAAATCTCAAGTAATGTTCTATCTTCTGCAAAAAGTCTTTCCCAGTCCTGAATCATAATGCCTTCCTTATGAAACTACACACAATTTTTCATACCTATAACATTTGTGCACACTTATTTCTGTATGTTGTCTCCTCTGATTAGAAAGAAGTCTCCTGAAGTGTGGGAATCATCTTTTGACTTTCTTTGCATTCCAAGTGCTTAGTGTAGTTTGTGACACATAGAAGGTTCTTAATTAATGCTATCTGTAACTAACATAAGTAGTTAGCGATAGAGGTCAGATTTTAACCCACTTCCTTTTGGATATAAAATCTCATGTCTTTTCCATTTCCCCATGCAGCAACAATGAATTCATTTCTCTGAATGCAACATGATACAATGAAAAGATCACTGATACATAAAAAATTACTAAATTCTCTTTGATACATACATGTAGATGGTCCATAAGTATATACAAGTATACATGTGTTTATAAACATACATATTTGTTCTTTTAATCTGTCTCTCTCTCTGTCTTACTCTGTTTCTGTCTCTGTTTCTTTGTCTCTTTGTTTTTCTCTCGCTCTGTGTCTTTGTCTCTATTTTACTAAAGATTTGCTTTCAGATCTTGACTGTTATTACCTTTGTCATCCTGAGCTAGTCACTTAATGTCCCTTAGACTTGATTTCCTCTTTTGTTAAAAAAAAAAAAAGAAGTTAGAAAAAAATTACTTCTAAGGTCCCTATCTAAGGTTCTTAAGTCTATGTTATTAAAGACCAAAGTTAAAATCCAGACCTTTCAATGTTAAATCTAATGACTTTTCCACTTTCCAATTCAATAACATTGAATTCATTGTTATACTTCAGGAAGCATCATGTGTTTTTATGTAGGGCATTAAAAAATGTAAATCGACAACATTGTTAAACGTGTCTTTTTTTGTTCTTCTTGAGGAGAAGCAAAGGAGAGCCATTATTAAAGATGTGACAGTCTTTAGGGGAAAAAAATAACCCAGATCTTATTTTTGAACATAAATTTATTTAGAAGATTGATTAAATAAAATCTGGATAATAGAGAATGTCTATTGTGTTAATTTCACATTTCTTTGCACATGGTAGGAGGTTATTGCATATTTTTGAAGAAAATGAATGGTATATTTATTACTTGAGAAATGTTCACATAGGTGAAAAGCCTCATTTACATACATATGCATATACATGTAACATACACATATCATAGGTTCCAACAATTTATAATTTTGCAGATCATTTCCTTTGAATAGTTAACTCTCCCCCAAATGTCTTTCAAGGGCATATACTAACTAGATTAATGAGATAATATTCATATTGAATTATGCAAAATTTCTATTTTTGGCCTTCAGACTTCAAGGCCTTCAAATAGCTCTGAACTATACTTTTCTGTGCTTATGTTTCAATAGGACATGGCGATACCCACTCTGATTTTGTGCTTCTTTCCTTCTGATAATATGCCTTTAAAAACAATGTCCTTTAGGGTTCATTGGACCATGAAATAGTCTCTGCAGAAGTACCATTGGTGCCAGTGCTGAGACCAACATTCATTTTGGGTGTCAGCTCTAAGAACTGGAAAGAAATGAAGCACATTTATTATGTACTGATGTATTCTGACTAGATAATCCTTTTCAGTTGGAGGGACTATAAAAGCAAGTGAAGATTACTGTTGGCAAAAGAGTAAAAAAAAAATAAAATTCATCTGGGCGCCAACAGTTGTGTTTCCAATTTCACAACTGGATAATTTCCTTTATAAACTTCCATTAAAAAAAATTTTGATTGGCAATGAGTGTAATATTAAATAAACTATGTACACTACAGCAAAGACTCAGGTGACTCTGTGAGTTTTGGAGAATGTGTTCTCCATTATTAATGTCACATGATGCAGTTTTATTTGACATACTTTTACATTCTAAGAAGGTATCTAATCTTGGCAAATAGTGTATTTTATTACTAGCATATAAATATGGCTGTAAAATTATTAGAAATGAAATTGTTATGTTTCTAGAATATGCTGATAACATTAACCCCATTTATTACTGTGGTAAAATAAATCTTCAATAATTTTTTAACAAAAATATACATTGATCAGCTAATAGTGTGACAAACTGAAATATTATGACATGAAATTGGCAGGTATAGAGAAGATTGGAATTGTTCATCTGGAATGATTAAAGTGAATTTTAAAATCTGGTCATTTTTAATGATAATAATTATAATTAAGTGAATTGAATATCTTTATGTGTTTTATTTTGAGGTGTCTGCCAGGCAAAGGAATACAAGAACAGAGTTATTCAGTGAAATGGGTACGAGATTTGCAGCTAGAGGAGGTGCTGAATTCAACCCATTGCTTTTATTGTTTTCCTGTGTGACCTTGGGGGAGTCACTTGACTTCAGTTTGGTTCAGTTGAGCGTTTCAATTTCCTCATCAATATAATGAAGGTCGTGGACTAGATGATCTCTGGGGTCCTTTCTAGCTCTAAAGTTATGATTCTCTGACTCTTTAGAACTGTATATCATTAGAGATCTTACAAGAGCCAATTATTTCATCTTGCCAATGTTCCGAATGAGTCCCAGAGAGATGAACTGCCATGCACAGTGTTAAATAGGTAATATGTAATAGTGTGAGGATTTGAAATTGCATCCCATGATTCCAAGTCCAATGCTTCACAACCTTATTTCAACATCTCTGACTAATTTTATTTTACATTATTCTCCACACAATTTCAGCTCTAGGCAAACTGATTACTGTACAATTTATTGGAAAAATGGAGATAATAGTTATACCCTTTACCTCAGAGGGTTTATTGTCAGGAGGGAACTTTGTAAACCTGGATATTTAAAAATAAAAAGATTAGGGGGCAGAGCCAAGATGGCAGACTGGAAGCAGGATATTCTGTGAGTTCCCCCCACAACCATCTATAGTACCTGTAAAATATGACTCTAAACAAATTTTAGAGCTACAGAACACACAAAGCAACAAAGAGAAACAAATCTCCTGCAGAAGGCAGCCAGGCAGGCCAACAGGAAAGGTCTATCAAACTGGCTGGGAACTGAAGGGGTTTCTCAAAGAGGGTTAGGGGTGCTTGAGACCCCAAAATACCAACATGCCGGGTCCTGCAGAAAGAATTCCATTCAAGTCTTCTCAGTCAAAGAAAAGTAAAGTTTATTAAAAGTTCACCTGTGTTGGACACAGAGCAAGTCTGTGCTACAAAAAAAACTCTATGGTGCTCTCACAGAGCAAGTCTGTGCTAGGACCTTCTTTGCAGCTCTCACGCCACATGGAAGGTAGATGAGATTCTTATTTACAGAGGAATCTGGGGTGGTCTACGGGAGGAGTTTGGGGAGGGTCTTCAGGAGGAGTCAATGAGATCAGTCTCTAGTAATGAGTTTGGGGAGGGTCTTCAGGAGGAATTAATGAGGTCAGTGCAAGACTGGTTTGGTATTTTGATAGGCTCAAGGGTTGGAAGCAGATGGACAATGGAAGGCCAGGCTAGTAACAGAGGTTTGGGCCCAGCCACAATTTAATATTTATATCCTCTGCAAATGTCTCTTTAAGTGGGAAGATTCAATCAGATTTTAAGGAGTTTCCCAAAGCCTGTACCTTAAAGATTCAAGGAAAACTCAAGGGGGTCCCAGAACTTATGCCTCATCAGGAACCATGCCCCATGAGCTACATGGTTCTGACCCCAGGGCAGTACCAACCAGAGGCAGACAGATCAGACTTCAGGAAACTGAATCACCAGCAGCTGTGGTGGTTTCCAGACTTCTCAACTCATAAACACCAAAGATAAAGTAAAAGGTAAGTGTGGAACTCAGTTGGAACAGGGGGACAGAACAGCATGGTCCAGCCCCTGTCCCTGGGGTGAGAAGTGGAGGAGGTGCAGAGGCTGCAGCTGCTGCTGCATGGCTGCTTCCAGAGCTCCTTGCATGAAGATAGTAGAGGGACCAAGTGACCATTCAGAGCATAATGGCTCTTGCTTTAACATAATTGGATTTGGGTTGCTGTCTTGGACAGTGGTCCTGGGGTGAGAAACATCAGTGGGCCAGTGTGGTGTCTGTAGAGAGGGAGCCCTCATCAGACCACTGACAACATTTCTGAAAACTCCAGTGATTTGGGACACACCTCTCTCCACTCTGGAAGCAGAGTTCTACTGTGGCAAAGAGATCAAAAGTTAAATAATTGGCCGGCAAGATGAGTAACCAGAGGAAGTGCTATCAGCCTATAGAATAGTTTTTGGGGAACAAAAAGGATTAAAGCTTGGAATGGGAGGAAGACTACAAAGTCAGAAATCTTGCATCATAATCTTCTAAGAAAAATATGAACTGGTTAAAGGCCATGGAGGAGGTCAAGAAGGATTTTGAAAATCAAGTAAGAGAAGTGGAGGAAAAATTAAGAAGAGAAATGAGAATGATGCAATAAAATCATGGAAAGTGAGTCAACGGCCTGCTAAAAGAGATCCAAAAAAATACAGAAGAAAATAACACCTTAAAAAAATAGACTAACTCTAATGGCAAAAGAGGCCCAAAAAGGCAATGAGGAGAAGAATGCACTAAAAAGCTGAATATGCCAGGTGGAAAAGAAATTTCAAAAACTCACTGAAGAGAATAAATCTTTCAAAATTAGATCGAAGCAAATGGAAGTGAATGATATTATGAGAAATCAAGATGCTATAAAACAGATTCAAACAAATCAAAAAAATAGAAGGCAATGTGAAATATCTCATTGGAAAAACCACTGACCTAGAAAATACATCCAGGAGACAGAATTTAAAAATTATTTGACTGCCTGAAAATCATTGTCAAAGAAAGAACCTCGAAATCATCCTTCAAGAAATTCTCAAGGAAAATTGGCCTGATATTCTAGTACCAGAGAGCAAAATAGAAATTGAGAGAATTCACTGATGGCCTCTTGAAAAAAGATCCCCAAAAGAAAACTCCTAGGAATACAATAGCCAAATTCCAGAGTTATCAGATCAAGGAGAAAATATTACAAGCAGCCAGCAAGAAACAATTTGAGTATTGTGAAAACACAATCAGGATAACACAAGATCTAGCAGCTTCTACATTAAGGTATCAAAGGACTTAAAATATGATATTCCAGAGGTCAAATGAGCTAAGATTAATACCAAGAATCACCTACCCAGGAAAACTGAGTATAATGCTTCTGGGGAAATTATGGTCATTCAATGAAATAGAGGATTTTCAAGCATTATTGATGAAAAAACAGATCTGAACAGGAAATTTAACTTTCAAATACAAGAAACAAGAGAAACATGAGAAAGTAAACAGGAAAAAGAAATCTTAAGGAACTTATTAAAGCTAAACTATTTATATTCCTACAAGGGAAAATGGTAATTGTAACTCATGAGATTTTTCTCAGTATGAGGATAGTTGAAGGAAATATATATATATATATATATATATATATATGTACATATGTATATATGTATGTATGTATATGTATGCATACATATGTATATGTATGCATATATGTATATGCATACATGCATATATGTGTTTATATAGGAGGGTGTGAGTGTGTATAAATACATATGTGAGTGTGTGTATATATGTGTACATGTATATATAGAGGGCACAGGATCTGTTGAATAAGAAGGGATGATATCTAAAAAATAAAATTAAGAGGTCAAAGAGGAATATAATGAGAGAAGGAGATACAGAGGGATAGAACAGGGAAAATTATCTCATATAAAAGAGACTAGAGAAAACTGTTTAAATGGAGAAGAAAAACAGGAAGGCAAAAGGGAATGGGTCAACCTTACTCTCATTGTATTTGGCTTAAGGAAGGAATAACATACACACTCAGTTGGGTATCTTACCCTACAGGAAAGTAGGGGGAAGGAGATAAGTGGGGGGGGGGGGGGATGATAGAAGGGATTGCAGATTGAGGGGGAGGGTAATTAGAAGCACAAAATTATGAAAAGGACAAGGTCAAAGTAGAAAATAGAATAACTGGGGGGTGGGATAAGATGGAGGGAAATAAAGTTAGTCTCTCAAAATATATCTACTATGGAAATGTTTTGTGTAACTACACATGTACAACCTATATGGAATTTGCTTATCTTCCCAGTAGGGGTGGGTAATGAGGGGAGAAGGGAAAGAATCTGGAAATCAAAGTTTTAAAAACAAATGTTAAAAAAAGTGTGCTTGTTTGTTCATTTATTTGTTTTAATATGCAACTGGGAGATAAAATATACAATCACTGGGTTACAGAAATCCATCTTGCCCCACTAGAAAGTCAGAGGGAGAATGGGGGAAGATATAAGAGACAGCAGATTGGGGGAAAGGGTATTCAGTAGGATTGCTATTTTGGGGTTGAGAATAGCGGAAAGATGGGGAGAAAATTTGTAACTCAAAGTCTTGTGGAAATGAATGATTAAAATAAACAATAAAAACATAAAAATAAAAAAAAAACTAAACATTTTTAACTGATAAAACATTCCTGTTAAGATCACTGGTGCCGTCATTCAGTGTGTGTGAATGTGTGTGTGTGCACTGTGTGTGAGTGGGCCACACTCACTCATGTCTGCTGAGGATCATAGAAAACTTGGTCTGTAGCCTATTGATTTATTTTATATTGGGTTCTACAGAAGAAATTTATTGCTTGGAGATGAAATGATGTAATTCGATTATTTTTTCATGTACCCCCATCCTATCCTATCCCATTCAGTAAAATGCAAATTCCCCTGAGTCTTGAATTATCTCACTTTTGCATTTGAATCTCCCATTGCTTAAGCAGGGGCCCTAGCACACTCTAGGTACTTAATCAGTACCTGGAATATGGTGTATGAAGCACTCAAATTGTTGATGGGAAAAATAAGCAAGTCAGAAGGGAAGGTGATGGAGAAGGGTAAATAGAGGCATAGATGCCCCATCATGCTGTCAGGTTTCTCATTCTTTAAACTGGAACAAGAGCCTTAAAAGTTTTCCTTGTCAAAGGGAGCCTTTTGGGGACATTTGTTCCATTAATCAGAGAAAATGAGACATCGAATAAAAAAGGAGGTGGTATGAATAGGTGATCTCTACTGGCCCTCCCAGCTCAAATGTTTTGATTCTATGAAAATGAAAATTAGCTTCCAAGAAATGTAAAAGCTGCCTTCCATTCTGCAAACACTAATCATAACTTTGGAGTATGTTTTATTATTTTTGTTACAAAATGCTGAAATTTAAACCACCACCATGTTTTAGCAAGAAAATTGCAAGAACTTGGCATTCAAAGTAAAATTGCATTTAATGTGCAAAGGAAATGACACTCATTTGGAGTTGGAGATCTTAGGTTCAAATCTTAGTTCTGCCCCCTTAATTAAATGCCCTTGTATGGGGTACTTTTATCTTGTTGGCCTCAGTTTCCTCAGCTGTAAAATGATGGGATCATACTAGATGGCCCCCATAATTCCTTCTAGCTCTAACTTTGTGATCCTAAAGGGACTTCACATCAGGGCAAAGTTAAGCTACAGACATCATGATCCCATTGTGGTAGTCACAGGGCACGGTAGAGATGTTAATGAGGTTCACTGAGCTACAAGACTCAGATTATAGCAGCCTTACTTGGGGGGAGAGAAAGAGAAAGAGACACAGACAGAGACAGAAACAGAGACAGAGAGAGAGAGAGAGAGCAAGTGAGAAGCAGAGAGAGAGAGAGAGAGAGAGAGAGAGAGAGAGAGAGAGAGAGAGAGAGAGAGAGAGAGAGATTTTCTCTTAATGGTTTTTTGATATGTTCTTCAATTTGAGTGGGGTACACTCTGTACCCTCTGTGAAGACTTCTCAGAATGAGAAGGGAGAGAAACTATCTGGAAACCAGAGATAGACTTTTGTAAGACTGGATAGACCTGAGTCCTGGGTTTATACAACCTAGGACCCTTCCCCACTGTCCCTTGTTATCATTAGCATTGGAACTCTTTCAGGAGTTTAAGACCTCCACTCTTGTATACCACACCCTTAAAAGCATTAGGCCCCTTTTCAGGAGTTTTTTACCTCCACCCTTGCTTGTGACATTTTCCCCTCCCTTGCTTGGCCTTTAACCAAATAAGGACAGTCCCACCTCCCTACCAATAGGAGATAGTGGTGGGCTTCTTTGTTATCACCCATTAATTTAGATTTTTGCACCAAGACTGAGAGCCCATCTCCTAGCCAATGGGAAAAGCAACAGCCAGGGGGAGGGGGTTTGACTGTGTTAGGGTATAAATTCTTGTTCTTTCTTTTGTAACATGCCTCCTCTCCTTGATCCCAGCCATGGAGAGGACCACCCTCTTCCTGCGGGTGAAAAGAATAAAACTTCCTGTTCCTTCCTCAAGATCCCTCTGACTTTTGATTTTTCTTGGGGAGGGGATTTTGGGGGTTCCCATACCCCACCCAAGTTTTTACTACACCTCCAAATTACCTTGTATCTATTTTATAGAACGTAAGGTACTTTGAAACTGTTGTCTTTGCATCCCTGGCCCCAGACAGAGTGACTTATAAATCTTCATCATTATTGCTAACATTTGTACAATGCTTTAAAGTTTTCAGAATGTTTTCTCCATAGATTTCTTTATCGAATCCTCTCCACAACCTTGGGAGATAATAGCTGTTAGTCTCATTTTTACAGTTGAGGAAATGGAAACAGAGAGAGAATAAGTGGAATACAGAGGCATATAATATAAGCAGTAAGTGTCTGAGAAGAAACCTTAAACCCTTTTCACTCAGAAGCTCATATGCTGGATCACAAAAGGTCCCTACCCAAGCACTACTTGATGGCTGTATTTTGGACCCTCTAGGCTCAGAGTGAAGATCCATAGTAACTGTTTCTCTTTTGACCAGCAACCCTGAGGGTCTTCCCCTCCCAGTTTGATTTTTCTTTTCTTTTAATTAAAGGGGCCATCCCTTTACTCATTTCTTTAAGAGGGCTATCCATTGAATGAGCACTACCTTACTCAAAGTGAGACCCTGAAAAGGCCTTAGCCTAAAAGGGCCACGGTTTCCCATTGCATCCTGCGTCATCTCCAGTCATCCTGATGAATATCTGGCCACTGGACCCAGATGGCTCAGGAGGAGAAAGTGAGGCTGGTAACCTTACAGCCCTCCCTCACTCAAATCCAAGTCAACTGTAAGTCATGCCATCATTTCCCTGATGTCATGGTCCTCTTCAAAAATGAAGGACAAACACAACAATAAAACAAATGACCTAGTGCTCTCCTCCAACCTGTTTCCCAGGTGTCCCAAGAATTGTCTGGAATGCATTTCCTTGCCTCTGTGCTTTACATTTCCCAGCTTCCTTCAATGCATAGTTCAGGTAAAAACTCTTAAGAGAGACCTTTCTTGACACCCCCAAATTCAAATGATTAATTATTTCTATCTTTTGAGATTTCTAGAAGAATAGTGTTATTCTGAACAGATAAAGGGACACAAATAAATTCTTTGCATGGGAGTGATTGTGGGCCATTACTAGAAAGTGAGGCCATGCATATGAATATAGAGAAGTAACATTTATTGCTATTACTTATATGACTTAGACTCATGGGTTTAGAGATAAGAGAGAATAAAGACCTCAGTCTGCTGTAACTCCCTTCTTTTACAGGTGAGGAACAGAGGCCCCCAAAGTTCTAGGCCATATTCACAGTTGCACAGTAAGTAGCAGAATTAGGATTCAAATTGATCTTCTCTATTTCTTATAAATCTAAGTCAAACCCTCATCCCTCCAATATAGGAAATGGTCACTACCTTCTACTTCAGGTATCTTACTGGTTAGTGGGAGAATGCAAATTAAATGCATACAAAGGAATGAAACTGAAAGATAGCATAGAAAGTGATAGAATCCTAATAAAGCTGTCCCCAGCCCAATATTCTAACTTGAGTATAGGCCTGGTCCTACTGGACAACAGGCCCACTGTACCTATCTAACCACCACCCTTCTTCCCCCCCTCTCCTCCCTCAATATCCTAACTTTTCCATACGTGCCTCACTGCTCACTGGAACAACAGGTATGTCCCTGAACTCTTCGTTCTCATAGAAATGGGAGGTGTATCCATATGATTGGAACCTAGCTACTGCCTCTTCCTGGTCACTGCCCCCAGACCCATTCCCAAGAAACAGGTGTGTTCTTGTATTCAATCTCAGTAAATGCCTATTCTTGGATATTCCTCTAGTCTATGTACATTTCTGTTACATAATCACATCTTTATCCTATAAAAATCCATCTTGCTTTCTGTAAAGTGGCTGGTTCCTCTTGAAATTTAGCCTGCTTCAGGAGAGGTATCAATCTCAATAAATGCCTGTACTTAGATTAGGGGTGGTGTGATTCTGAATTCTTTGACAGTTCCACCACAACACATCATGACACTCCAATAGTTTTTGGGTGAGCAGAGACCCCATCTCAAAAGTTTTTGGCATTTAAACCACAACAGAAAGCTTTTGTTGCCTGACTGTTTTCTTTTGTGTTTTACTGGGCTCTTCATACCTAGTTTGTCATGTTGTGGACAGCTGCTGAGGATAGGACTAATTCCCTTCATTCAAACAGGAAACGTATCTTATTTTCATTCAATGGCCACCACACTATACTCTTTCCAAATTAAAAAAAAAAATTGTTCACAACTACTTTACACAACCTTAAAAAAAAAGCAAAATTACTTTTAATTGATTCAGTCAGGCCTTCTGAGGTTAGAGGGGGTAAGGTAGTGCAATTGGGGTTAAGTGACTTGCCCAAGGTCCCATGGCTAGTTTTGTGTTAAGTATCTGAGGTCAAATTTGAATTCAGGTCCTCCTGACTCCAGGGCCAGTGCTCCATTCACTATGCCACCTCGCTGCCCCAGGGCCTTCTGAGTTTAAATGGGATTCATCAGACTCCCTTGCTTTTCCTTAGAATGTTCTTTCTCTTTCCCACCATCTTTTGAATCTGTGATTCCCTTCTTCTCTGCAAGGATCTAGATAATTGGAGGGAATGCCTATCTCCAAACTATATTGTCTGTTTGAACAACTAGAAATTCTAGATCTCCTTGGAAGCTGAGCCTTATCTTGGATATTCTTAGTTCTTTCATCTCTAGTATACTTCTGGTCACCAACTTCTGCAAGATGTTGTAGTGTTAAGATCATCCTCCACTGGACACTAACACCCAATCTCAGAAGGTCTTTAACCTGTGAAGTTTTTAAAAGGAAATGATAGAATATAACTTTTTTTAATCCCTTACTATGTGTGAGGGACTGTTCCAAATGCTTAAAAACATATTGTCTTAATTGATCTTTATAGCAGCCCTGGGAAGTAGGTGCTACTTTTTATCTCCATTTCACAGCTGAAGAAACTGAAGTAGACAGAGTATAAGTGACTGTTCGAGAGTCACACAGCTAGGAATTTTTAAGGTGAGATTTGAGCTTAGGTTGTTCTAACTCCAGGTCTAGCACTCTATCTACTGTACTATTTAGTTGCCAAAATTTTAGGAACATCCCTATAAGGACCAGTGATTACTCACCTATTCTCAAAGAAAGAAACACAAGCAGAAGAGGCTTCAAGGGTATTGAGATTCAGTTTCAGACTCTGTTACCAAGCATATGCTGCTGTGGGGGACAGGCAATATCTCCTCTCCTCGTTTGGTGATATGTGAAGGGCAGTTTCCTGTGTCCTAAACAATATGAAGCAGAGATGAAAAGAGTGTGTCTATTGGTTGACTTTTTAAAGACTCTTGAGTGGAATATTCTTTCTGGCTTAGTAGCCAGTTCTCTTTGGGTCAGCCCTGACCCCTGTATGTTGACCACAGAGGCAAGGATGATAAGGGAGGGATGCATCATCCCAAAGCACAAGTCCTTCAGTGCTCATTGAGAACACACTTTATTTTCCCCTGGAATTGGCCCATGATAGAGATTCTGCTTCATGTATGATACATGGGATTACCTCTGCATGTGTCAGTTCAGAAGAAAATAGGACACTTGATTGTTCCCATTATGTGTACATATCACGTATTTACTTATTTGTGAAATTAGATCTCCTTGAAGAAAAAGATATTTATATGAAAAGTACCTAGCATAGTATCTGCCATATAATAGGCATTTCATAAATATTTGCTGATTGATAGAGGTTTTGGTGTGGTTGTTGCAGCTGAAGATTGTCTAGGACTTGAGAAAAGATGAGAGAATACCTAAGTTCTTCCTGTGAGGTCTATCACTCTGGTCAACTTCTTCACCCACACATAACCACTTAACTGTCCATGAATTGCCTGATTGGAATCTGAATAGAGTTTGGCACAGGGAAGGTGAAAGGCGTAAGACAAATCAAGTAAGGCAGAGAAGAAGGTGAGAGGATAAAAGGCCACCATGTCCAATGGTTCTTTGGAGCTGTTGATGAACACTGAAAATATGGGGAGCAAAATTTAACTTTACCAAAGCTGAACTAGAATGCTGTTCTCCATCCTTTTCATCATGCAAATGAGTATGACTAAGATAGTTTAAACAATCACAAATTGCACATGAAAGAAACAAACAAAAAAACAACAAATCTGAATCTCCCGTTTACTTCTGAATATACTTCTTAAGAACAAACACAGACTAAGAAAATTGCAAGAGATGAAAGCTAACTCTTTTTATGAAACTATTCCCTGCAGAGGAAGAAATGTCATTTAGCAGCTGAAAGATACTAAAATGAATCCTGCAATAATAATATTATAGTCCTATTATAAGAATAGAAATTTTGGGGTTTTGGCTTCCAGTATATTTGAGTTTTTATTAAATGCCTATTATAGTGAGACACTCTGTAGTGCACTAAGGATATAAAATTAGCTACAGATAAATATCATATAATGGATTGTGCCTAATTGCAAAGGAGAAGTCCAGGCAACATGTTGTAAAACATTGAGAAGGATTCTTAGCTGATGTTTTCAGGGACACCAAGTTCAGTGAAAGTTTCCCAGAGAAGGTAACCTTGAGATAGTTGAATGGGATGGGGGAGGTGGAGTAGGGTGAGAATTCCTTCTGTAAATAAAATATGAAATAAGGTTGTGAAGATGAGGAAGCATAGGCTGGGAAGTAGGAATGAAAAAGAATCCAGTATAGTTAGAATGTCAAGTGCATGAAGCAGAATAGCCTGTAATAAGTCTATAAAGGTAGGCAGAAGTCAGATGTTGAAGGGTCTTGATTGTCAAGCTTAAATAATATTAATTTCCTAAAAAAAAAAAAAAAAAGAAAAGAAACAAAACATTTTCTCCCTCTCACATCCATCCTGCACTCATTAGTCAAAGAGATTTTCCTAAAGCACTAATATGACCATTTCAGTCCTTCACCCAATAAAGCCCAGTGGCTCCCTATTACTTACAGGAAAAAAAAAAAAGTTCTTTATTTGGCATTTAAATCTCTTTACAAGCCAGTCCCTTTCTACTTTTTCTAGTCTTTTTATACTTTACTACCCTCTATGAACCCTAGAATCTATTTATACTGATCTAAAGGCTATTCCTTACACATGGCATACTATCTGATGGCTAAGTTCATCTATGCACATCTTATCCCACATTTTGAATGCATTCTTTCATCTTCTTACAACCATGAGTTACCTTCAGCTCAAATGTCACACTAAATTTGAAGTCTTTCCTGATTTCCCCAGCTGCTAATGCCTTCCATCTCAAGAACTTAAAAGAATGAAGACTTTTAGCACACTGTATTTTGTATCTTTATACAGCAGCTAGGTGGTACAGTGGATAGAGCACCTAAACAAGAGTCAGGAAGATTCATCTTTCTGAGTTCAAATCTGACCTCAGACACTTACTAGCTGTGTGACCCTGGGCAAGTCACCCTATCCTATTTGTCTCAGTTTACTCATCTATAAAATGAACTATAAAAGGAAATGACAAAGCATTTTATTTGCCAATAAAACCCCTAATAAGGTCACAAGAGTCAGACATGACTGAAATAAGTAATCACTGCTCTCTCTATGTATATGGGAGAGAGTGTGTCCCAGACTTTAGGGGGGAATTGGTTTTGTACCAAATGTTCTTACTATAATATCTCCTTGTATAGCCTTCTCAAAGCTAAATGAGTCTTTATGATGGGGAGCATACCAGTGGTAAGTTATGAGTGACACTACTTAAAACTCCAGCCCCTGAGGGCTTCTCCTAAGAATTTTCAAAAGAGTAGTCTGTCATCCTCTGGGAATCCAACCTTGTTAGTGCTTTTAGGAGGTGGAGAAGTAGCCAGGAAGGGAATGGGGTGTATGCACACACATACACACACATGTATATCTATCTATATCTATCTATATATATATATATAGATATATAGATATATTACATACATGTATATATCTATATATACACACACATATTCTGTTAACAAATATAACTATGTACATGTTATCTTCCCTGTTAGAAAAAAGGCTTGAAGACAGAAACTAATTTGATTTCAACACTTTTTCTCTAATGCTGAGCACAGTGTCTGACTCATAGTAGGTGCTTAACGAATAATTGCTTATTAATTAAATAATTTAAATCAAAATCATAAAAATGGGTTGTATGTTGCCTTATAGAATGATCTTGGGCCTTATTTGATGAGTTTATTTCCTTTATCCTGGATTTTTGTAAAATAGTGTAATATAATCACAAATATAAGGTATCATTCTCATACAGAAGATAAAATTTCTTTGCTTATACCAAAATTGGCTTTAGTTATTCCCAAGATCTAAGCCAGACAATGGATTGCAAATCATGTCTTGAAGATTAAATAAGTATTAAGTGTTCTCCCTATTTAAAGTGAAAAGAGAAAAAGATTTGTCAAGTACCTATTATGTACAAGGTATTGCCATCTATTAAAACCAACTATCTTCTCTCTCACATTTTAAAGCTGATTTATACTTTTATGCACAATGTTTCCCAGGAGATAGTACTTGTTAATTTAAAGCTGATTTATACTTTTATGCACAATGTTTCCCAGGAGATAGTACTTGTTAATTTATATTAGATTTACTTTGTTCTTCAAATATAATTGATATTCAATGTGATATTTTGGTAGTAGCCAAGTCTATTTTCTGAATATGCTATACACTGAAGTACAATTTATATTACTTTTTCTTTCATATTCTTATACAATTGTTTGATCTAATACTCATGAGTTCTTTTTTGTTTTTTTCCTGATATTCTTTTGACTTTCATTTTTCCCCTTTGACCCCTTCCTAAAAGATATGACAATAGTAGAGTTTCTTCACTTTCTTCAAGGCTCTTTGACAGATTTTCAAAAGTATTATTCAACAGTCTTTCTTCAACTATGGGTTCATATGTCTCTCTGAAACAGTCTATATTAGGAAACTGTCAGTTTGTACACAGCAACAAAATTTGTTGATGACTTTGTAGATTCTATAACTTTAAAGTACTTCTAGGGTTTTTCATATTAATGCTGAACCTGACATTTCCTTGAAAGTCCATGTGATTGTAAGTTTTACTTAAGAGCTTCTCTCTCAAACTTAAAAGGCAAATTGGCAGATTTGAGCTAGGTTGTGCAATGGAAATTAAGTTGGGTCTAGAACTAGGAAGACTTGAGTTCAAATGCAGACTCAGACACTTAACCATGTGTCCGTAGGCAAGTCACTTAACCTCTGTTTGCCTCAGTTTCCTCAGCTGTAAAATGGGTGTAATAACAGCATCTACTTCCTGAGATTGTAAGAGGAAAAGATATATTTGTAAACTGCTTAGCACAGGACCTGGCAAATAATAAGGACTATATAGATACTAGCAGCAGCATCATCACCATCCTCATCATCATTGTTGTTGTTGTTATTTATAGGGAGAAATCAAATCCTTTGGAAAATTCCATCAGCTCTTTTCCTTTCTCTTGCTACTTCAGTGTATGAATAGGCAAGTGCTAGACTGTAATAGCATAGTCTGGCGCTTCTAGGCTTCTTACTCCAAAAATACAAAGCAATAGATAATACAATAGAAAGATCACAAGATCTGGAATCAGAGGGTCAATATTCCAGACCTGCCACTGCTGTTCCCTTTGTGATCTTGGGCATGTCACTGACCTCTGTCTGTCTGTTTCCTCAGTTGTGTAGTCATGGAGTTGGGCTAAAAGTTCTTTAAGGTCTCTTCCAACTCAAAATCTTTGATCCCAGAAAAGCTTTGCTGTGTCTGATTCTTCCCAAAATAAAATGAATGGGAAAGGGAAGACCAAATGAAAAACCTAAACAAAGACTGAACTCTGCAAAATTTTTGACCTGTTCTTTTTTTTCTTTCCTGAAAAGGGTTGATATGTGTTGCTTTGCTCAATGAGGCATCCCATAGAACAGCCTTGGTGACATGTTACAGTTGAAAAGTCAGCCTTCCATTCACTATTCACTTCCCTGAGGGGGAAAAAAAACAAATTTGCAAGTGAAATTGGACTTTGTTTCTCTATGGCATGATGAAAATTACAAAAACAATCATGCTATATGGCTTGTGAGCAGTTAGAGACGAGGACTTGTGTTTGTATACTCTGTAGCTAAACTATATATACACAGACACATGTGTTTTGGGGGAATATATATATTTTTTCCATTTGTCCTTATATTTGTTAATTGGAGTTGCAATTTAAATTGAAAGTGCTTTCTTCCCCATAAAATTTGGTTTTTTGAGTAGTTGCGGTTTGAATCTAAAGTGCTTTCTTCCTCATAAAATTTAATTTTTTAAAAATTGTTTCTACCTTCACTGAGAAGGATCAGCTATAGAAAATACTGTCTGAATGAGAAATGTCAAGCAAGGTGCCTAAGGATATGTAACCAGAGCAAATGATAATGACCAATACATCACTGATGTTACCTGGGAGAGGAAGAAGAATCCCTTTTGGGACAGAGAAGACTGCTTCTCAGCTTCTCTAATTGCTTCATGAGAAGTAGGATGTTGTAATGGCTATATTGCTAGACTTAGAGTCAGATTCAAACAGTCTGTGATATTTACTAGATAAGCGATTCTGAGCAATTCATGCTATTGAATCCTGTCACCATGTCTCAGGTGAAATTAAAACTATAATTTATCTGCTGTGTTCTGGATTTTTTCTCTTGATATAAGATGTCAGAATATTACAGATTATTTATTTCTGCTTTACAAACTCAATATGTAAGGCGCTGGTTAGCATAAAACGACACACCCCCATTTTGGGCCACACTATTGCCTTCTAAATATGTTATCCATGTAATAACAACCTATTAAATTATTTTAGTTGACAAATAATTTTGTGTGTGCAAAAAGGTGTTTTCATATAAGTATAATCACCATTGGATACTAATGAGCCTGAACACAAGGACAGTTATATATTAAATGTCTCCCTAATAACTTTGAGTAATACACACAAGTCACATAATGAAGAGATGGAAATCATAGAAACATAGTAGCTGAACTTCTCTTATTTTACACATGACAAAACTGAGGCCCAGAGAGCTTCAATGGCTTTTTCAGTAATACACATTCTGGGTTTAGGACCCTGGTCCTCTGACTCTAAATCCAACATGCTCTCCATCATCCTACTAGGCTGCCTCTCTAAAAATACCTTTTTTTTTTTTTTTTTGCTTTTTGGAGTGGGAAAGGCTGGGCAATTGGGGTTAAATGACTTATCCAAGGTCGCACAGCTAGTAAGTGTTAAATGTTTGAGGCTGGATTTGAACTCAGGTCCTCCTGACTACAGGGCCAGTGTTCTATTCACTGATCCATCTAGCTGTCCCTACTAACTTTATTTTTAACAAGAGGCTAGAATGCAGGCAGAATGCTGTCTTTAATAGTGAATCCCAAGAAAACCTACTCAAATCAAGATCTGAGAAGTCAACAAAATACTAAAACAATAGAATACTGACATTAGAAACAACATGCAAGTTCTTCAGGATAGACAAATCATGTCAACAATTTCTCACTAGGAATTGTGAATGTGTAATGGTTCTTATTTTTTTTTATTTTAATACCATTTATTTATTTTGTTAAATATTTCCAAATTACATATAAACATTTTTAACATTATTTTTTTAAAATCGAGTTGAAATCCTCTGCCTTCCTTCTACCACTCCTCCCACACATTGAGAAGACAAACAATCAGATGTAGATTATACATGGAAAGTCATGCAAAAATAGTCATGTAGAAGAAAACTCCCCTCCTGGGGTGGGGGAAACAAAAGAATAATAAAATTTAAAAATCTGTTTCAATCTGCTCTCAGAGTTTATGAGTTTTCTTTCTGGAAGTGGATAGGATTTTTCATTGTGGGGCCTTTGGGATTATTTTGGATCATTGTCATAGTCCAAGTAACAAAGTCTTTTACTGTTGATCTTCATTAATAATATTGCTGTCAGGGGAGTGAGGTAGCACGGTGTCTAGAGCACCCTAGACAAAGGAGGATCTGAGTTCAAATATGACCACAGACTAGCTGTCTGACCCTGGGCAAGTCACTCAACTCAAATTGCCTCTAAAAAGAGAAAAAAAGGAATTAATGAAAAATGCTAGGGAAGGTGACCTAGCCATACCAGAGTGTAAACTGTATCATAAAGCAGCAGTCATCAAAACTACTTCATATTGGCTAAGAAATAGTGTGTGGATCAGTGGAATAGGTTAGTTACACAAGATACAGTATTCAAAGACTATAGTAATCTACTATTTGATAAACCTAAACACTCCAGCTTCTGGGATAAGAACTCACTATCCGACAAAAACTGCTGGGAAAACGAGAAAATAGTATGACAGAAACTGGTCATAGACCAATATTTTACACCATATACCAAAACGAAATTAAAGTGGGTTCATGATTTAGATTTAAAGCTGATACTATAAGCAATCTGAGAGAGCAAGGAATAGTTAACCTCTAAGATTTGTGGAGAAGGGAAGAATTTATGACTAAACAAGAGGCTTTGATTGTAGCTATTTTGATTTCATTGTTTTCTTCTGAGTTTGTGTCTTCATCTTCCCTGTCACCAGAATAGCTTTTTGTGATCAGGCTATATTTTGTTCTTTGCTCATTTTTCCACACTATTTCTTGATTTTTAACTTTATATTAATGTTGGACTCTGTTCCGAGTAGGTTGTAAGAAGGGTGCTGATCCAAATTTTACTGTTTTTCACACTGCTGTTTTCAGAGATAGTCCAAGAATTTGGAAATTCCTGGTTCTTTCAAGATGGTGTGATATGGTCACTGATTTCCTGTGTCGCAGTCTGGTCCTTACCCAGCAAGTATCCCTGATTCCTTGGAATTACAACTGATATTGCTTTTAGGGCTCCTCCTCCCTCTTGACTAAAAGTGCTTTTCTCTCCCTTTGAATAGTGCCCCAGAAGTGAGTATATGCAATGGTGTTGCCAATTAGTTTCCAGTCCTCCAACCAGTGTTAGTTCCGGCATCTCCTATAATCTCTTTCTGACTAGTTTGCAGATTCCCTTACCATTCTGGACTGAGAACTCACAAAATTGCTACTTCTTCTGTCATGACAACCTAGTCCCACCAGTGGTGTTGCCACTGGACCAAACTCCACTCCTATGTCATAGATCTTACCTTCCAGCTGTCTATGCTTTCTTGGACTGAAAGAATATCTTACACTGACCTTTTGTTGGCTCTGCAGCTCTAGAATTTGATTTGAGGTGTTATTTAACATTTGTTTGGAGGAGCATGTTGTAATAGCTTGGATGAGTAATCCTCTACTCTGCTATCTTGTGTTGTGTTTTCTCTTGATACAGCCTAGTTGTCCTTACCCTAGTATGGGCAATCCCCCTTAACCATAAACAGATTTAACTTCTGAAGGTTATGCTCCTCAAAAATTTTCCATATCAACAGTTGGTCAGGCATGGGGCAGAGGGCGACTTGAGATGCAAGGACATGGTATATTCTTTTGTCTGTATATTTCTGAGTATTGTTGTCTGATTTGTTGCCTGCTCTCACACTTAAAAATGTTGAGGACATAGGAGTGGTCTATAGTTCCCTAACTTGGACATGATAGAGTTAGAAAGAATCTTAGTTAAAAGATCTTAAAGAGGACTGGAGATTTTGATCTGGAAGAGATGTTAGAGGTCACCACTCCAAACTCTTATTTAACAGATGAGAAAGCCAAGAACCAGAGAGGGAAAATATTTATGATAACAATAAGTGGCAGGATTCAAACGAGGTCCATTGAATCTAATTTCTATGCTTTTTCTATTGCTCCATGCTTTGGCTCTTTCATTTTACAAATGAGAAAACTGAGACAGAGAGAGATACATGACTTGCCCAAAGTTACAAAGGTAGAGATACAGGTACCTCACTATTGAAAATTATATCACTTCTGGGACGGTCCCAGTATAGTTTCTTCTTTGACCCTAGCAAATTTGATTGAATTTCTAGTCTGAGAACTGTACTCCTGTATTTGTTTCCAATATAAGAAAAACACATTTATTAAGTGCCTACTATGTGCCAGGCATTCTGTTAAGTACTAAGGATACAAAAACAGAAAAGAAACATAATCCCTTTCCTCAAGGATCTTACAATCTAATGGGGGAAGATGAATAACAAGGAGGTGGGAAGGTGGCACACCAGAGGGTACTTGGAAAGGGGGCATGATGATAGCAAAGTGAAAACCAACCACAGCATCTCATGGGAAATGAAGAGATGGCTGAGAATTATAACCCCTCTCAAAGAGGGAGAGGCAACTGAGTGTGCTAATGATGTGTGAGTAACAAAACTGAAGCAATCTTCACGATGTTGGGTCCTGGCAATGAGCTTATCCTTGGGGGAACAGGATGATATAGGAGGGTAACCAAGCCAAGCAGATGCTGAGAAATGAAACTCCAAGTGGCACACACTGTTTAATCCAGATCTTCTTATTCCAAATTGACTACTTTTCCACTATACCACAGTGACTACTTTGTTTTTCAAAAATAGACATTGCTTGAAATACATATATACTTACACACACACACACACACACACAAAAATATATATATATATATATATACTTACATATATGTATACATAAATGTGTATATATGTGTGTAATCTATATCTGCACGTATATCTATCTATACCTGTAGATAGACATATATATCTCTAACTATGTCAATATATAGACAGACAGATCTATAAATAGATAGATTGATAGATAGATAGATTGATTGATAGATTGATCGATAGATAGATAGATATACATATACCCTACCTTTGGGGATGATAATATGAAAAGAACTATCAGCTTTAAATATTTAAATGTCACTTTGATCCAAGCTTACCAGTTTCCCAATAACTCTAGCATTCTATTATCTCCCCAGAGCTCATAGCTGGGTAGGAATGTAGGACTGGGAATCCATTCTCTGACACTCAGGTTGAGAGGTTTTGAAGGCCCCTTCCTGAGAATTAGGTTAGGGAGGGACTAGACATAAGGAATCAGAAATCCCAGGATTCTCCCTGATGAGCATATCAGGGCCAGAGGTAACTTTCTCAGACTACTGGATAGAGAAGCAGAGTGGAATAGTCCAAAGACCTACCTGTGGCAAGGAAGCTGCCCCCCACCTCAAGTCCTACATCAAATGGTGTGCCTCACAGATGGAAGCGGGTATGGTACTAGAGACCTTCATCAGAATATTCCTCTGTTTTGGTGAGATGTATTTGAAGTCCAGATGTTTTAAAATATCTTCTTTTGAAATTGTCAGTAAGGGTTCTTTCTTCTCTGCATCATAGAACCCATGGCTATTCAGCATTAGCTGCATCTCTCTTCACCAAAACTTTCAAAACTCTTAAAATGCAAGGAAAAGACAAACTGGCTGATAGGGACCATTATGAGGTCTACTTTCACTGCTTTCTCACTTCAGGGCTCCTTGGTACCCTCTCTGGCTTTCAGGTGGAAGAACATTGATGGCTTTGGGAGTTGGAGAATGGAGAAACATCTATCATAGACATCCACGGCAATGCTCTGAATAGCTGTGTGGTCAGGGCTCTTGGAGTCTTAGCAATGGTTGCTTTGGGTGTCTTAGTATAGGACAAAACCCTACCTGTCCAAGCAGCTCATCCCTTTGAGTAACAGTTCTAATTCCTGAACTTTCACAGGATGGGTGATAAGGACATGAACATCATGACCACGCAGCTTTCCCTTGTGAAAGCTGCCCAGTCAGGGTCATTGTGGTACCCAGAAACATCTGCTATGTGGCCTCTGCCATGACTCTTTGGATGGACTTACTGGTCTAGGGAATCACCTTGCAGATCAGTGACTCATAGTTCACTCTCACTGGCCAATGGGCAAGAATATTTAAATTATATCCCAGTACCATATAAGAAGAGTCACCATCCCACTCACATTCTCTGCAAAGCCCAATTATCTGTGGATGATATATTTTTTAGGAAGTGTAGGTGCCATGTAGCTGAAGAACCTGAATTCTCTTACTGGAACTATATAGTTTTCCTTTTCTTGATATTTGACATAGTTGTACCTCTTATCAGCATATCATGGCATGCTGAATAATGGCTTGCTGGAAATAATTCCAAGGGTCAGATTTTATTTTTGACTCTGCCAAATATGTGTATGCTTCTTGATTTTAGTGGATTTTTCCTAACATGCTCCACTGTCTCTTCTTAGACAAGTTTAGTCCCACTCTCTGCTAAATTTTGATTAGCCAGTAGATCTGTGCAAGGGGCTACACTTGCTTTATTTTCTCTTTCTGCAAGCATTGTCGAAGTTTTAAAAATAAAGAATAAGCAGCTGAAGAAGCCCAGAGGATGCCTTTAAACTCTATCCTTTTAGTTTTCCCAGGACAAATGACAAACCAGCATCATTTCTATGACCTTGATCTCGAAAGTCTAGTACATCTACTACATTTTTTAAACTCTATTTTGCACAATTGAAAGTTCATATGCATCACTTTGCAACTTTCCAAAGCCATTTTATATCTTTGCAATGCTAAATTTGCTTCCCCTGAAAACATAGAACTTTATAGTTTCCTTTGCAAAATAGCAACAACACTCCTACCCCAATATGTTTTTTCTTCAGATTTCCATCAGATTGTGGTTCTCCTTCACTATAGGAAACAGTGTCTGTTTCAGGAGGATTTTGGTTTGAGCCTAAACTACAACCTCTTTGCCTTGTGTCACTATGCTGTAACAGCAAGCACCCTAGCATACCTAGGGCGGCTACTAGCACAGGTTCTTAGATCTGCTTTTCTAAAGGAAAGCAACTCAAAATGGGTTAACGGTTTCACTTTAATCAATCAAACATATATCATTTACCTAGGTCAGGGG